>JAOPSE010000008.1:52593164-53193164 GCA_029449295.1 Zea luxurians | reverse complement strand
CGGTATTCCCCAACTAATCCCAGTCGCCCAAACACCGATCAACGGTCCAGGCGACATCTTCCTCCTCCAGCCATCGAACCCAACGGTGCCACACGGCCCGCGGCAAAGCTTTCGCCGCTGGCGCGATTACAGGTACTCCGGTGCACCGATTTCTACCCTAGCAGTCTCCACACGATGCGGGCACAAAAGCTAAGGGATGGGTCATATGCTTACCATGAATGAGGGCACAGATATGACCGCCCATGACGCGGTTCGGTCCGAAGTGGATATCAGACGCCGACGAGCTATTCACGGCTTCACTGCTCCCTGCTTCACCCGCCGCGGCAAAGGCCAGCATCCGGGGCGCCATTGCCGGTGGCAACCACACGCCACACCGGCACCCCACACCGACGAGCCTCCCAACCGGCACACAGGCACAGGGTGGCGGCGCACCTGTGCAGAGCAACGGAGCACGCACCGGTGAAGCCCCGCACGATAGATCTCAATTCCCACCATGCCCCTGCTGCGTTTTTTCTTGATACCCTAGACGAGAGGCAGTGGCCGGGTCTTATAGGCCGTTCTACGAAGATCACGACCTCGTGCGAATCCAGGCCGAGCACCACACCGGTGAGGAACCGCCAAGCGTCAGAGACCCCATTTCACCACCTGATTCCATGGACGGCTCAATCCTGCACTGGAACCCCCTGCTCACGCTAGGAAGACGAGGAGCGACATGGGTGAGCGTTCGGCCATGGCTTCTTTCTTCCCTGTATGATGGAGCAAGCGCCTAGAGTACGGTGGTGCTGCGGCAAGGCAAAGGAAACCTTGGCACCGGGCTGATGGCTAGACAGCGCGCACAACTCGGTGTTATACTTCGCAGAGGCCAGCAGGCGACGAGCAGCACCAGCGAGATCCCCGCGCGCGGATTTCGGCGTTAGTTGTTCATGTGCATGAGATTTGTTACACAGGAAGGGGAAAGGAGCTGACAGCTTGGGCCTGTTTGTAAGTGAGGAGCGCACGTCTGCTAGCCAGGGCCCAGGCGCCAGATAAATCCCATGGCGCGGAACTCGCATCGCAGTGGCGGTCAATAAGTCAGTGCGCGTGAGTGAAGTGGTGTTTGGGCCGAGGAGAGGGGAGAGGAAAAAGGAAGTGGGCCGCGGGTTAATGAATATCTTCTTTTCTTCTTACTTTTCTTTTCTATTTCTATCTTCTAATTTCATATATCCAAATCAAATTTGAATCCCTGTTTAAATTTTCAGATTTCAACTTTCAATATATAATTCTAATGTAAACGTGAATCCTATTTCCATTATTATTTATTCTTCTACCTATTATTTAATTATAAATGGCTTGATTAGGATTTCCTTTCTTATTTTCTATTTTATATTATCATTTATGAGTTGAGGCGAAATTAAGTTATGATTTTCTTTATTCAAATAAAATGCATCACAAAAATAACATGAGCATGGAATGCACTTTTCTTTATTTATTTAATTATTATTTGCATAATTTAATGCTATTAGTTGAGTATGTAGAGAAAAATAAAAGAAAATCAAGGGATCCCCAATACACCCACTTATAAATTTACTTATTTATGTATTTTATTATTATTATTTTCTCCTACCAATTTTGGGCTTTACACCGGCACACGCTGGATCCTGCCAATGTCATTTGAGCCGGTGAACCAGCAGCACAGACGCGACCTCCTCTACAGCAGCATGATCCGGCGCTTCAGGAAATCGCCGACCACGTGCATCGAGGTTAGGCCACCGGCTGCCAAGGCCTTGATCCTGTCCAACACGGGCAAGAACTCTGGTGCAAGGGACGGCTTGGCCCTCCATTGCTTCCGGTCGAGTGTTGGTCCGTCACTCGACAGCCACGAGGCGGTCGTTGGCCTCGACGCTGACGATCACCTAGTCGTTGCGCCAGTTTTCCCACCTCGCGCCGCCGAGGGTAGGGATGTAGGACACGACTGAATCTAACTTCGTCTGGAAATAGTAGGCACTGAGATGGTCCTTGGCTTTCCCAGACTTCACCAACGCTAAGAAATGGCATAAGAGAGAAGTGCAGGAGGCCACCCCCATGAACATCTCGCAGAGGTGGAAGAAGATGGCCGCCTGGAGGATGGAGTGGGGCGTGAGGTGCTGAAGCTGGAGCCAAAACTCCTCCAACAGTAGAAAGAAGAAAGGCGAGATCAACAGCGCCAGCCCGCAGGAGATGTAGGAGACGAACAGAACAAACTCCCCAGCGGTGAGGTCGCCAAGGGGGACGGCGCGTGGACTCTTCCGGCGAGCCCCGGCGCGCTCCACCCGAGCAGCCCATACACCAGATTAAGTGCCGCCACAGACTGGAAGCGGTCGGGATGGCCAAGCGAAGTCATGGCGTCGGCGGCGGCGCGGGTGTTGGGGACTTGTTCTCAAATGCTATGAGTTAAGAACAAGGCAACATAAAAAATGTTAAACGTCAAAGTCCTTCGTCCTTCGAAGCATTATTTCCCTTGGGATATAATGATTTTCGGACGAAGGTTATGAAGGACAAACCTTCATCAACACAACACATCATAACGAAGAAGGAATCATATGTAGTACAAGAGATATCATAAACAGTTTTGTATAATTATCAATTCATTTCTATCTTATTATTATAGGAAAATGGAAATGATATCAAATTACAAGCGTACCTTCGGCTTGAAAGAAGGTAAAAGTACAAGCGAGATGTAAAAGTAAATGCCAAGTCAGCGTGAACAGTACGGGAGCACTGTTCACCTATTTATAGGCACGGGACGCAGCCCATGTAAAATTACATCCATGCCCTTTACATTTGGTAGTAATTCTATAGTAATCCACCGAGGTCTGAATAGCCTTTTCATCTTTAAGTCGGTTTCATTTTCTGCTATCACGCCGAAGCTTTCCTGCTCACAGCTTCGGCGCTGTATCAACCTTCGTATTCTTTGGGCTTCCCCCACTGTGATATCGATTCGAGTCCAAAGATACCTGTTCACACATTATACTCCCGAAACATTGTTTAAATCATATTTTTGAGGACCTTCGGAAGCCGAAGGCCCCCAACAGTAGCCCCTCGCAATATTAATTTGTTAGAATGATAAATTTAGATTGCGACATGGACGAAGGCCTTAAGCCGAAGGTCCGAAAAAACACCTTCCCTTTGCTAGAATAGAAACATTCACTGACAAGCGGGGTCTTCCAATTTTTAATACACTGGGCGTATAAATAAGAGCATACCGCAAGCTCATTTGGTACGCTTTCTTGCCATCTGCTCTTGCTTACTCAATTTTTAGCTCTTGCGCACCAACACTTGCTTGGCTTTTTAAGTTTTTAAGCTTCAGCTTTGAAAGCAGTTTTTTAGCATTTCCGAAGATGTCTGAAGATAAAAGAGCTGCTGTCGAGATGAAGCTGAGTCTCTCTGAAGAGAAAAACCTAGGGTTTCTTGAAGCAATGTCGAAGACAAATACAGAAAAGATCACCAAAGAGATTTTAGAAGGTTTATCTGAAGATACTGATGACAACGACAGTTACGATGCAGATAGCGGTGGTGAAGACTCCGAAGATCGCCCTTGGCGGCCAAGCCATGCGGTTTTCGACAAATCAAGTATCAAAGAAAATCATCTTGTCAACATGAGGGGAAGATGCTTCCGGGACTTGTCCATTGTGAGGGCCGACGAAGGAGAGAAGACTTGTCCGACTCCTGAGGAAAATGAAGTCGTAGTGTTCCGAAGCTTTTTGAAAGCTGGACTACGATTTCCCCTGAGCAGCTTTGTCGTAGAAGTACTGAAAATATTTGAAATCTATCTTCACCAACTTACCCCCGAAGCAATCATAAGGATGAATATCTTCGTGTGGGCCGTGAGAAGCCAAGGTCTGGAACCTGATGCGAAAAGTTTCTGCAACATACACGAATTGTTATACGAGACAAAACCCTGGGGTAAGGAGCAGTATCACAATAATTTCGGCTGCTACAGTTTCGTCTCTCGGTCCGGGTCAAGCTGTCCCGTGCCAACCTTTCGGAAGAGATGGCCCGGCGACTGGATGACAGAATGGTTTTATGTGAAGAATGACTTGAAAACACGGGAAGATATTAAAGGTATAATTATGCGCCCTATTTGGCAACGCTTCGGCCTGCGGAAGCCGAAGGTTGAAATGAACGAAGCTGCCGAAGAATGCCAGAGAGCCTTCGGAGTTATTTGCTCTTTTATTGTAACGAGAGATTTGGTTCAAGAGCATATTGCCTTCAGGGTGTGGCCGCTCGCGGAAAAATGGGAAATGCCGCGAGAGACCGTAAAGAAGGCTGACGAAGGTGGACTTATCAGGCTGAAGTATACTTTCAAGTTTGGAGATAAATTTGTTGAGCCAGATGATGACTGGCTAAAAAGCATTGAAAATTTAAGTGATGAACTACTCGGGGTTTATTCAAAGGCCGAAGATACTGCATTGTCAGCAGCCTTCGGAGGCCGGAAAAAGAAAATACTGAACCGAGTGTTTGACGCTATTGGGTTCGTGTACCCCGACTACCACTATCCAGCGCGGGGTGAAAAAAGAAAAAACGCAGCTTCTGCACAAGAAACTTCTTCAGCTGCTCCTAGTGAGCCAGCGCCGAAGAGACAAAGGGTAAAGGTTCTCACACACCGGCGAAACCTCTTCGGCCACCGAAATTAAAGAGCCAACTTTAGTGCCGAAGATTGAAGAAAAAACTGAAGAACCTTCAACAAAGAAAGCAGAAAAACCGAGAACTGAAGGAACGAAAATATTGGAAATTTTAAGTCCTTCAGCCAGTGTTGAGACAATAAAAAACCAAAAGGGCCCAGCGGTGACCCCGAAAAGAAAAAGAATGGTCAATGTGCTAGATGTTCTGGAGACAATTAAGTCCTCAAGCACGACTCCGAAGAAGACTGTTGAAACTTCCGAAGCGGAAACTGAAATCTTTGATACTAAAGCTCCAAAACAACAAACTGAAACTGAAGCTGGACCTTCAGAGCCCACGAAGGTGAAACCCTTGGAAACCGAGGAAGAAAAGATTACGGAGCCAATTCTTGTTGAGGAAATCAGCACTGTTGCCCCCGAAGCATCCCCCAAAGTCCTTGATTATATTGTTCGACATGCTTCGGGGAAAAAGTTATCAGAAGAAGAAGTTTTTGAAGCTAATCACTATGCCAAAGAATTGAAATATCCGAAGGGGGCACTAGTGTTCAATGGTACAAATGAAGAAGATTTCCTATACTGCCTTCCGGATAACAAAGAATTACTCGTCTGCCGGGAAATGGCCCGAAGCATGGGATTTCCGAAACTGGAGGCTGGCCTCTGCGCGATGACAAAGGACGATCTTGCGGACAGCCTTGCGTATAATAGCCTGAAGGTACAAGATTTGCGCATTTGGAAACTTTATGATTTGAAATTTATTGTTTTATTCTTATACTAACTCTTTTACATATAGGGTTTAATTCTAAGCAACGCGCTGAGAGCGCAAAAGAATGCCGAAGACGAAAGCTATGAAATTGCTTTTAACAACCTTCGAACAGAGGTGATCAAACTAAGAAACGAAGCCTTGGAAAAGGACAAAATTCTAGTTACATTGGTGGATAAAATAAAGGAGAACGAAGCTGCCTCGAGGGCACAAGCTGCGGCCCAAAAGCACGAGATTGACGATCTTCGGAAGCAATTAGCCCGAGCTAAAGAAGAACGCATACTTGAAGAAACGAAGCGAGAACTTAGCGACCAATGGGCAAATCATTTAGAAGGAACTGTTGAAGAGCTTCGTTCATCCAAGAAAAGATGTTATGACAAATCTATGGAATGTGTTAAAAAAATGAAAGCTAGCTTCGCCAGCGTTGGCGCATTCTCGAGCGAAGAAAACTTTACAAGAGGCAACCCCGAAGGTCCCATTGAATGGATTAATCACGAAGCTGAGGCCTTTGAGGAAATTTTAAATAGTCGCGGAGACATATGCGCTTTTTCGGGTGCCAGGGGATTGTCAGCATTTTGGAAAGGAAAGGCTGCGAACATGTAAAAATTTTAGCACAATCCAAAACTGCCTTGTCCTTCGAAGATGCTAAAGACCCTTCGGCTGAAGCTAGCATGGTTGGTGGGAAATTTTTTACCGATATCTGGGATAATGGTGGCCGAGAAATTATCCAAAAAAGAGAAAAAGGCATCCATGATGCTAGAAAAGTGGCCGAGGCTGCTGAGAAAAGCGCAGAGCCCGAAGGGCAAATAGGTATTAACTAATGGTTTTTATTGTGTTGTAATTTTTGATTTCAAACTTCATTCGCCAATTGTAATAGCAATGTAGCCGTATCCTGTCCTCCCTCAGATCCTGCTAAAACGTCTCCGGGCCCTCACCCGAAGGAAGACGATGAAATCAAAAAGATGGCCGAAGCTATCATGGATCAAGTTGTCAATCAACTCCTGAACGAAGCTGCGGAAGTAGTACTTAGGGAAGACTAGGTGCTATTGTAAAAACATCTGAAATGTAATATGTGAAATATCTTGTAACCCTGAATGTAATATACTTGTTTTTTTTATGGTTCAATTCTTTACGATGCATGAAATTTTACATGCGTACCATTTTTGAGTCTTCGACGAAAAAACACCTTCCCTTCTTTTCATGCTTCGTGAAGAAGAATTTTCATTTATCAGAACAATATTCATAGTGTTCTGATGAAGAATGTCCAAGCTTCGTGAAAATATCTTCCGAAGCTACACTCCGAAGATCAATATTGTATCTCCTTGTGACTCAGCATGATTTTCCCTTTTTCAAAGCATTTTTCCGAAGATCGATATAGTGCCCCCTTCTTGTGCCATATGCAACATGATGTATGATGCTTATGCTATGCAAAATGATGTGACGATGTTATGTTATGTAAAATGATATTTATTCCGAAGATACACGGACATCCCTGCAATAAAACACATAATCTTTTTAAATCAGCGTTGACTTTTCGCTGTAAGCCTCCCTTAGGAGCTTCTTCGCCTTTTACTTCAGCGGAATCAGCGTTTATTTTTCGCTGTAAGCCTCCCTTAGGAGCTTCTTCGCCTTTTACTTTCGGCGGTATTCGCGTTGACTTTTCGCGCTTCGCCTTTTACTTAGGCGGTATCAGCGTTTATTTTTCGCTGTAAGCTCTGCATTCCCTTTGGAACGACTTCTGAGCAGAAAACTTACACTGCGCTCCCTTTGGAACGGCTTTTTGTAACTTCAGCAAACTTACTCTGCGTTCCTTAGAACGACTTTTTGTTGCTTCGAAAAATTCATACCGTGCCTTTTAAAATAAATTTTTGATAATTCGAAGGTCCTCCTTGCTATCGCAAATCTTTAAGCTTCAACAATTTAAGCCTGTGGAGAAGATATATTTTCCTTGTGGCAGACAACGAAAATATTACATGAGATTTTAAAAAGTGTCCTTTATTACACAGAAAATAAAACTGAATGGGAAAGACTACTATCAAGGTAGGATATTTGTCAATAAATGTGCTTCGACTCTGGCACAGTGCTATTGACTGTGCGAGCTTCGGACTGTTCTCTGAAGTCCCTTTGATGTTGAGCATATTGGCCCCCTTCTGGCTGCTAGCCTTGTTGCAGCGGTGGTGGAGGCGGAGGTTGTTGCCAAGAAGCTTGAGGTTGACTCGCCGAAGCAACAGAAACTGCAAGGTGATTGCCTACATATTCTGGGATGTAAGGCGAATGATACGAAGCAGTGTGCATGATCTGCTTCGGCTGACCCTGTTGTGCTGCAGCTTCAGCTATCTCCTTTTGCTTCTGGATGGTAATATGGCACATCCTGGTGGTATGGCCCTTGTTTTCACCACAAAACAAGCAAAATGTTCTTCTTGGTTGATCTCCAAATCTTCCGCCGAAGCCCCTGGCGCCTCTGCCTCTTGGAGCTGGTGGCCGGAAGGAGCTTTGCTGTTGCCCCGAAGCCTGTGAGGAGCACTGTGGCCTTTGCTGCTGACTCCCCTTATCATCATTTTGAGTAGAGTTGTGAATTGACCTGACGTGCCTCGGATAAAATCTTCCTCCGAAGCCCCTGGTCATTTCGGAAAACCTGAAAGCTTCCTCCCTTCTTTGACGAAAATCATTGTCAGCCCGAATATACTCGTCCATCTTCTGGAGCAGCTTCTCCAAAGTTTGAGGAGGCTTCCTAGCAAAGTACTGAGCTGAAGGTCCTGGCCGAAGTCCCTTGATCATGGCCTCAATTACAATTTCGTTGGGAACTGTTGGCGCCTGTGCCCTCAAACGTAAGAACCTCCGGACATACGCCTGAAGGTATTCTTCATGATCCTGGGTGCACTGGAATAGAGCTTGAGCAGTGACCAGCTTCGTCTGAAACCCTTGGAAGCTGGTTAACAACATGTCCTTCAGCTTTTGCCATGAAGTGATTGTTCCTGGTCGAAGGGAGGAATACCAGGTTTGAGCAACACTCCTGACAGCCATAACAAAAGATTTTGCCATGACTGCAGTATTGCCACCATACGAAGATACTGTTTCTTCATAGCTCATCAAAAACTGCTTTGGGTCTGAATGGCCGTCAAACATGGGGAGCTGGGGCGGCTTGTAGGACGAAGGCCAAGGTGTAGCCTGCAGCTCAGCGGACAGAGGAGAGGCATCATCAAAAGCAAAATTTCCATGATGGAAATTCTCATACCAGTCATCTTCGTTGAAAAAACCCTCCTGATGAAGGTCCTTGTGCTGAGGCTTTCGGTTCTGTTCACCTTGAGTAAGATGACGAACTTCTTCAGAGGCTTCGTCTATCTGCCTTTGCAGTTCTGCTAGCCTGGCCATCTTTTCCTTCTTCCTCTGCACCTGTTGATGAAGCATCTCCATGTCTCTGATTTCTTGGTCTAGCTCATCCTCTTGCGGTGTCGGGCTGACAGCCTTCCTCTTCTGGCTTCGGGCCTCCCGAAGAGAGAGAGTCTCCTGATTAGGGTCCAGCGGTTGTAGAACTGCAGCCCCAGTTGCTGAAGCTTTCTTCGGCGCCATAGCGAAGATTTATGATTGCCGAAGATGTTCCAAACTCAAAGAGTGGAAGTGAGTTCACCGGAGGTGGGCGCCAATGTTGGGGACTTGTTCTCAAATGCTATGAGTTAAGAACAAGGCAACATAAAAAATGTTAAACGTCAAAGTCCTTCGTCCTTCGAAGCATTATTTCCCTTGGGATATAATGATTTTCGGACGAAGGTTATGAAGGACAAACCTTCATCAACACAACACATCATAACGAAGAAGGAATCATATGTAATACAAGAGATATCATAAACAGTTTTGTATAATTATCAATTCATTTCTATCTTATTATTATAGGAAAATGGAAATGATATCAAATTACAAGCGTACCTTCGGCTTGAAAGAAGGTAAAAGTACAAGTGAGATGTAAAAGTAAATGCCAAGTCAGCGTGAACAGTACGGGAGCACTGTTCACCTATTTATAGGCACGGGACGCAGCCCATGTAAAATTACATCCATGCCCTTTACATTTGGTAGTAATTCTATAGTAATCCACCGAGGTCTGAATAGCCTTTTCATCTTTAAGTCGGTTTCATTTTCTGCTACCACGCCGAAGCTTTCCTGCTCACAGCTTCGGCGCTGTATCAACCTTCGTATTCTTTGGGCTTCCCCCACTATGATATCGATTCGAGTCCGAAGATACCTGTTCACACATTATACTCCCGAAACATTGTTTAAATCATATTTTTGAGGACCTTCGGAAGCCGAAGGCCCCCAACAGCGGGTGTACAATAGGAGAGCGCGAATGCAAAGGGGCACAGAGAGCTCGAAGGCGAAAGGGCGCTGCGATTGGGAGAGAATGCGAAAGTGTAACTGCTGCGCGCGAGGTGAATCCCTTTTCAAGGAAGACTCTCCCACTCGCGCCTCGAGACGCTGCAGGAAATCCTGTCCGACGTGCACCTAGCACCCAGGCGGCCCAGTCTCTGACTCGGGGGCCTAGGTCTACAAGTCATGCAACTAGTGTGCCGGTCACCGAGTGTGGAAGAAGCGAACCGTCACGCGGGGAGCGAACCACCACGCACGATCGCGCACCGCCTCAGGGCCGCTATGGAGAGATATTTATTAACCAAGGCAGTGGCAACAAGGCGCCCCGCATGTGGCCCGATGGAACCGCCAGACGTGGGGTCGTGGGTTAGTCAGCCATGGGGACAGATGTGGCAGTTGACGTGACCGAAGGCATATTGACAACGCGTGCGTCGACAAATGAGCTGAGTTAATGCAGCGCGTCAGCAGGCGTGCTAAGATGGTGCCCCAATCACCGCTCAGGCCATATTGAGGCATGGAACAAACTTTGGCTCCAACTGCAGGCTCGCATCCTCCCCTGAGGTGGGCCCAGGGGCCACTATCGGTACCCTAAAACTAGGGTACCCCATACTACTGTATAAAGACGTAGTGCCCACACGGCTATCACTTAGTCGCGTGGCATAGGTGCTGTGTGTGGGACTGGGCCATGACTCGCCCTAGTCCCAGGCGACTACTCTGGGTCCACGGTAGTGCCCGACTCCACCAAATGGGGGGTCCGAAGCCGCCACGTGTCCAGAGAAGGTGATATACTCCAAAGCATCAACAGTAAGTCCGGACCCCCACAGGAGAGCGCCGGACCCCTGGATATACAGTCCGAACCCCCAAGGTTGGTCCAGGACCTCCACGTGTGCAAGCCAGACCCCTGGAATGGGATCCGGACTGTGACGGAACCTCCCAAGTAATCAGGCCCACCTACAGTTGTCCTTGTCTAACAGACATCAGACACCCTGTAGATGTTCCTAAGTTACTTGACAAGCTCGGTATCTTTCCTTACCTCACCAGGAACGTTTCACCCGTCTTGCAGACATTACAGATCATCGGAGATAAAGATATGCGGAAGCGAATTACATAATCTTACATTTATTTCCAAAGTAGGCTCAAGTTAAGTTATTACAGACCAGTTCTAAAAACGAGTGCATAAAAGTATTAATTATACAAACCAGGGAGACACAAACTTCTCCCGAAGGACTAAAAACAAAAGATTCTAAAGATGGAGGACCGAGTCCTCCCGCACTTCAGTCTTGGGTTTCATCCTTGGGAACCACCTTAGCACAGAAGCAGCAGAAGTCTGCTACTTCCCCACCTAAAAACAACAAAGGGATAAACCCTGAGTATGGAATTACTCAGCAAGTCTTACCCGACTAAGGAAAAGACTCTCAAGGGTATGCTGGTTATATGGGAGTCAAGGTAAGGCTTCTCAATAGTCAAAGACTCTGTTTTGCAGAAATGCTTACTAAAGTGGATCCTTAAAAATCCAATTTTATTTGTCAAGTTAGGTAAAATTACCTGCACTAGAGTTCTTTCTACCCTAGTTCAATCACTGGTCCTGCACTAGCCAATTTCTTAACCAAAAACCCATCATCTTTAGTGGAATGCTACGTGTAGGGCAGTGACCAAGTCTTCATAACCGCGAAGGTACGGCGATCCGAATCGATTATACTCAGCTGAGGATCTCCAATCACACGACATATGTAGCACTTAACCCTTGCATATGTCAACCCGCCACCGGGGTTCTTAAGACCGGATCAGGTTCACGCAAACCGAGAGCACAGATACACCACCGTCCAGCCTCTTGCCACGGAGGGTACACGCTACTCCCGCCACCGCTCCACTCCCATTTCGTGTTATCTTATTCCGGCCTTAGTCTGCCCGAGGCAAGGCTTACCCATGACGAGGCATGTGACCAGTTAAAGGGTCCTCGATCATCAAGCCTACATCGACAAGGTCCTTAATCGACTCAGACGGAGACACTACACCGAGACTCTCTTCTCGTGCAAGTCACCCGCCCGGTCTCAGTTTACTCATTTCAAACCCAAAGTTTGGTAACTGACAGAGGTACATCTTTTCCGATGTTGAATCCATCACGACCGTGATGGATCCACCATCAAGTTTTATTTTCAAAAACATCCCTCCCACTTTGCCAAACATCTTTTGTAAAACAAATCCTTTTGTTTTTCTAAAGCAATACTAAGCAAAGTAAAACCTTTTTGTAAAAGCAGGATTTCAAGGAGGGTAATCAAAATCAAGGAAGGCAATGCAGGAATTGTTTAATCAATCAACTCCTATTACCTAATGCAGCAAGTAAGTAAGAAAGATTTTAAAGACATCAAGGAAGGTGGCAAATGCACCGGGGCTTGCCTTTGTTATCAGATGTGTCGGGCTCGGATCCACAGATATCAAAATAAAAGCAGTTGTCTGCCTGGGGATCAGAGGTGGGTGGTATCCCTTCTTCAAAAACTTCTTCTTCTTCTTGCTCTAATATAATCATATACATGTATAAGAATGGATGTCATGGAATGCTCATGAGGATGCAAAGGTAGCATAAACTTATTAGTTATGTCTTGAATACAACTTTCCTTCACGGTACTCCGAGAACCTAGGGTTTCCGGAGTCAGTAAAGGAGTTCATGGAGCAGGGAGGGTGGTTTTGGGTTTAGTGATCAAACAAGGCCTAAATCAAACCAAACTCTACCCATGGCTTATAAATAATGTGTTAAGCTCACATAAAAAGTTTGGGAAATTTTTGGGCTTTTTATTTATTCTCTAAAAATCCAGAATCAATAGTTTAGGCTATTTTAAATATCCTAAAATTCCCTATTCAAACTAAAAATCATAAAACTATTTTTATTAAATACTATGGAAAATAATAAGCCTAGGAAAATTGGTCTCATAATTTTAGGATTTTTCTACTATTTTCTACAGTTTTTCAAAGGTCTGCTGAAAAAGAAAAAGAAAAACTAGAAACAGTACTGGGCCGAATCTAGCCCAGCGGCCCAGTTCCAGTAAGGAAAGCGCCCGCGCGCAGTCGCGCCCTGGTGATTTTGCAGAAAGGCCCACGGCTTACTGATTAATCCGAAGTGAGTTTGATTACTATTGCACTGAGTCACTGGTGCTTTGCAGAAAAACCCTTCGCGTTCTATTCATTCACCACACCGAGTCCTCGACGGTGCTCCGCACAGGAGGCCGAGCTCCGGCGAGCGAGACCAGCCGGATGACGTGACGACTGAAGTTCCCAAGCGACAGGAACACAATTGAACTCCTACGGATTATTTCCCCTCAATCAATTTTACGGTTGGGACCTTGAATCGATCGGTCCACGATGACCGAGCGGATGAGTAAGGGGATGAACGCATTCCGAGCAAACGACGGCGAGGACACCCGAATTAAGGCTGGGAAAAGGTTCATGGGTGCACTAGGGTCTACGGACATTCCTTGATTTAGGTAGAACAAGACCCGAAGAACGGGTCGACGGTGGGGGGGGGATCACGGCGGTGTTTGACAGCGCATAGGTGCGTTCCGGTAAGGGACCTCGGTCAAACTCCAAATTGTTGCATCCAGGGGTGATAAGAGATCACATACTAACTAAAACAAAGAGTAATTTGATCACTACTAACCAGAGGAGCGCTGGCTATGAAGAAATCCTTCACGGCGGAGCAAGAACGAGGAAGAGAGGAAATTGGGGAAGTGCGCGGGTATTTCTGGTGGACTCGAGCCAAGTGCTTTGCTGCAGAGGTGCGAAATGTGGTGACGACACAGTGCCCGTGCTTAACTTATAGGCGGCTGGCCGGCGACGGATGAGGATCGCGGAATTCAGCCGGTGCAGGTGAGCTCGCCGCGCGGCAGAATCCGGGGATGGCACGGCGGCGCCGTTTAACCGGAGTCCGCCACCACAGAGGGTTACTGCCACGTGACCAAAGATATTTACCGCGACCCCCAGTCTATTCCGATCGCCGTGGCGCCCTTATCGCCGGCGAGGTCCAAAACCTTATCCACGGCGATTTAACTGAAAACCGATGAACAGTGCTTTGGATTCAGTAAAAGGTTTGACTGAATGATCAAATTGGAGCCCAGTTTTCTCAAATTTTTGTGTGAAACCAAAGCCAACTCCCTATAGTAAAGTTGAAGAACTATAATCCCTCTACAACTTTGCTACAATGTGCATTCACAAAAAGTCACTGGATCAAGGTTTAATTCACCCACAAAGTCGACTCTGTCACACTGAAAAACTGATTTTCAGAATGAACAAGTCTGACAGTCAAACTTTGATTGGGTTTTTCTCCAAATTTCTCATAACAACTATGCTTGCACCCTTTAGCAAAGTTGTTCTCCTATTATTGGTCTTCAACTTTGATGTGGTGACCTAGGGCAAAAACCCTATACTTTGCAAGTTACAAAGCCCCAAAGTTGAGCCCATGCACTGATTTTTCAGACTTAGAGTAAAACTCAAATGAGGTGCATTTTGCATTTAGGTCCAAAACTTAGGGTTTGGCCTTCAAATCCACATATTTGTGATCCAATTGACTTAACACACTTATTTGACTTGGTTTTTGCACTTTAGTCCAAAAGTGGACTAATTTTGCACTTAGGCCCCTAGGGTTTGGTTTTAGGGTTTTCCAGGGTTCCAATTAGGGTTTCTAATATCCCAGGGGTATAAATGTGATTCAACTTTATTGTTGGGGTCACTTTATGACTTTTACCCAAAAGCCTTTAGGTTTTCTCAACTTTGGTTAAGTTTTACCCCTCTAACCACTATTTAGGGTTAAGTCCTTAAACCAGGGTCTTATTTGTAAAACAGCAAAACAATTCAACTTGTTTGAAATTTTTGCCTAGTGAATGCACTCTAGGTGTGTCAAACATATGCAATGCCCATGCTCATGATGCCATACTCAAGTTTTAGTTATAGTAACACCAGGGGTGTTACATCCTTTCCCCCATAAAAGAATCTCGTCCCGAGATTTAAAGTCCTAGGGTGAGTAATGGAAAAGGAAATGTGTCATGTTTTTATTTCCTGATTTCTGGTACAAGGCAGGGGTGGTGTGGGGGTTCATTCCTTTATTACACAGCTATACAAACTTTACAGTTTACAAGAGGCTAGAAAGCCTGGGAAATTCTTATCTAAGAAGTCTTGGGTTTCCCATGTAGCCTCATCTTCCGAATGCTGGTTCCACTGTATTTTATAAAACTTGAGAGTCTTTCTCCGGGTAACCCTGTCCTTTTGATCCAGAACTCGAATGGGATGTTCCGAGTACGTTAAATTTGGTTCCAGGACAACATCAGTCACTTCAACGGTTCGATCGGGAACCCGAAGACACTTCTTCAATTGTGACACGTGGAACACATTATGCACGGCAGACAATGTTTCGGGGAGCTGAAGTCGGTATGCCACTGGTCCACATTGTTCAAGTACCAGGAATGGACCAATGTACCTGGGTGCAAGTTTTCCTTTAATCCCAAAACGCGATACGCCTTTCATTGGTGAAACCTTTAAGTAGACGTAGTCTCCCTCTAAGAAGTATAAGGGCATTCGCCGTTTGTCTGCATAACTTTTCTGACGAGCCTGTGCCTTCTTCATATTATGAACTATTTTCTGAACCTTTTCTTCGGTTTCTTTTACCATATCAGGTCTAAAGAAATATCTTTCACCAGGTTCAGACCAATTTAACGGAGTTCGACACCGTCGCCCATACAAAGCTTCAAAAGGTGCCATCTTGATGCTTTCCTGGTAACTGTTATTATAGGAAAACTCCGCTAAGGGCAAACATTCATCCCATTTTTGCGAGAAATCCAGGACACATGCCCGCAACATATCTTCAAGTATTTGGTTCACTCTCTCAGTCTGTCCACTGGTTTGGGGATGGTAGGCCGAACTGTGGAGTAACTTAGTACCCAAAGATTGGTGAAGTGCTTCCCAAAACTTGGCTACAAATTGAGGTCCACGATCCGACACTATGGTCTTTGGAACCCCATGCAGACTGAGAATACGGGCAATGTATAATTCCGCATAGGTAATGACAGGATATTTTACTTTGACCGGGAGGAAGTGGGCGATCTTTGTGAGTCGATCAATGATAACCCAAATAGAGTCATATCCTTTTGCGGTCCTAGGTAATCCCACAATGAAGTCCATGCTGATGTCTTCCCATTTCCATGTTGGGATTGGCAAAGATTGCAATGGACCAGCAGTTTTCATGTGTATGGCTTTGACACGTCTGCAAGTGTCACATCTAGCCACATAGCGTGCAATTTCAATCTTCATCTTTGTCCACCAGTAATGTTGCTTTAAGTCTTGGTACATCTTAGTGCTTCCCGGATGAATGGAATAGCGACTAAGATGCGCTTCATCTAAGATTTGCTGGCGGAGTTCTTCATTCTTCGGCACTACTATGCGGTTGTTGAACCATAACACACCTTGATCATCTTCCTTGAAACATTGGGCTGTTCCAGCCCTTATCTTCTCGCGTATGTGCTCCATGCCCAGATTATCCTTTTGAGCATCAATTATCCTTTGCAAAATGGTTGACTCAAGCTTTAGTTGATTCAGAGTCCCTTGCTGGATTATCCCCAGGTTTAACTTTTCCATTTCTTGACACAAAGTGTTTTCGGAGGTCTTTACCATAAGACAGTGGCAGGACGTCTTGCGACTCAATGCATCTGCCACCACATTGGCCTTACCTGGGTGATAATGGATTTCCAGTTCATAATCTTTAATGAGCTCAAGCCATCGTCTTTGCCTCATGTTTAACTCTGACTGGGTAAATATATACTTCAAACTCTTATGATCTGTATATATGTGGCAGATATTTCCCAGCAGATAGTGACGCCATATTTTCAGGGCATGAACCACAGCAGCTAGCTCTAAATCATGTGTTGGATAATGCTCTTCATGTCGGCGTAACTGCCTTGAAGCATATGCAATTACTCGGCCCTCCTGCATCAGCACACAGCCGAGTCCACTGCCTGACGCATCACAATAGACATCAAAAGGTTTAGTGATGTCCGGTTGAGCCAATACCGGAGCAGTGGTCAATAGTGTCTTCAGTTGCTCAAAGGCTTCGTTACACTTAGAAGACCAATTGAACTTAGTATCATTCTTCAATAAACTTGTGATTGGCTTCACAAGCTTCGAAAAATCAGGTATGAATCTGCGATAATATCCCGCTAGTCCAAGAAAACTCCGGACTTGGTGAACAGTTGTTGGAGGTTTCCATTCCAGAATATCCTTGACCTTGCTAGGATCTACCGCAATTCCTTTAGCTGATAACACGTGCCCCAGAAATTGAATTTCCTCCAGCCAGAACGCGCACTTGCTGAACTTGGAATACAACTGATGTTCCCTCAGGCGCGTCAATACAATCCGTAACTGTTGAGCATGCTCCTCTTCATTTTTAGAGTATATCAAAATATCATCGATGAAGACCACCACGAACTTGTCTAACTCGGGCATGAACACCGAGTTCATCAAATAGGTGAAGTGGGCAGGAGCATTAGTGAGCCCGAAAGACATTACTAGATATTCAAACAATCCATACCGCGTAGTAAAAGCGGTCTTCGGTATATCCTCGGGCCGAATACGGATTTGATGATAGCCCGACCTGAGATCAATTTTGGAAAACACCCTCGCCCCAGTTAGTTGATCAAATAAGATGTCGATCCTTGGAAGAGGGTACTTATTTTTAATGGTGACCTCATTTAGGGGCCGATAGTCCACACACATTCGCAAGGTTTGATCCTTCTTCTTCACAAAGATGGCGGGACAACCCCACGGGGACGAGCTTGGCCGGATAAATCCCTTATTCAGCAGATCTTGTAATTGAATCTTCAATTCTGCTAACTCATTAGGGGGCATACGGTACGATCTTCGGGAGATGGGAGCCGTACCGGGTTTTAGCTCAATTACAAATTATACATCTCTTTCAGGGGGCAGTCCAGGCAAATCTTCCGGAAACACATCTGGAAACTCACATACTACCGGAATGTTCTTGATCTCCGGTACAATGGCTTCAAAGACTCTACCAGAAGCTTTGGCTGGATTGGTTTTGGGGAGAGACAGGAGAATTTCTTCTTGATTATAACTCAACCTGACGGTTCTGAGTTCAGTGTTGAGTACTGCCTTGTGTTGAGTTAACCAATTCATCCCCAAAATTACATCTATATCCTGGCCCCTTAGAACAATCATGTTAGCAGGAAAGTTCCGTTCGGCCATAGTTACTGGCACTCCATAGGCCACTTCTTTAGTAAAAATGTATCCCCCAGGTGAATGAATTTTAAAACCCTCTTTTGATTCATGACATGTAATGTGATGTTGCTCCACAAATGTCTTGCTAATGAAGGTATGCGAAGCACCAGAATCAAAAAGAATTATTGCAGGGTGGCTGGCCACAGGGAACGTACCCATCATCACCGGCTCTCCCTCCGGTGTGGTAGCCACTTGTGTATAATATACTCGCCCCGTTTTCTTGGTATTCTTGCCCGAAGTACTTCCCTTGCCTGGAGCAGAACTTCCTGATCCTTGCTGATTATTGGCCTGATTTTGCCGAGGATAGGGACAATCTTTAATAAAATGCCCAGATTTGCCACAGTTAAAACATCCAGTTGAAGAACTTGGCAGTGCAGGGAATCGAGTGCCTGGGGCACCCGGCTGATTTGAGGCAGTAGGGGCTTTGTTGGGACGAATAATTATAGGCTGCTTGAAAGGGAAAGATGGTGCACTTGAACGGTTCTGGTTAGAGGGCCGGAGAATAAACCGTTGCCTCTTTACCGGGCCCTGATTAGGCCGATCACCACTAAATCCCTTACTTTTCCCAGAATTTGCATATTTGGCCTCCACAGATAAGGCTGTGCTGACAGCCTTTCCATAAGTAAGATCAATACATGCAGCCATTTTCCGCTGCATCCGGTCGTTCAGACCTCTCATAAAACAATTCTTCTTTTTCAAATCTGTATTCACCTGATCAATTGCGTACTGGGACAGGTGATTGAACTTGTTGAGGTACTGGTTCACAGTATCTCCCCCTTGTTTCAATTTCATGAACTCTTCTTGCTTCATGTGCAGCACTCCCTCAGGAATATAATGCTCGCGGAATGCTGCTTTGAACTCGTTCCATGTAATTTGATGGTTGTCCGGCTGGATGGCCACAAAATTCCCCCACCAAGTGCTGGCAGGGCCTCGAAGTTGCTGTGCTGCAAACAACGGCTTCTGGGTTTCTGAACAACGTAGAAGGCCAAATTTCTGTTCAATGACCCTTATCCATTCGTCGGCTTCGAGCGGATCTTCTGCTTTGACGAAGAGAGGCGGACGAGTCTCAGAGAAATCCAGATAAGTGGTCTCACGGGGACCCTGTTGAAATCCTCTTCCTGCTTGTTGCTGAAGCTGTTGCTGACCCGCCATCTCCCTCAGGAAGCGGGTATTGTCGGCTGTAGCATTTACCAAGGCAGCGATTGCCTCGGCAAGCGTGGGTGGAACGGGAGGTGGATTCGGGGTAGCATCCCGACCCCCGGATGTTCCAGCTGCATCCTGTCCTCGAGTCCGGGTCGGCATCTGAGGCAAAAACATTTGAATAAACATAATGTGCCAAAGAAAACCTTCCGTTTTACATTACTGTAAAAAGTAATGGTACAGACTCGACATTACACAACAGGATACATTACCCATTTTACAAAAGTTTAACCTATTATACAACCGTACACCCTACAATACATTACTCTAATATAACAGTACACCCTACAATACACTACTCTACTCTTACTACACCACTAGTCATGTTTTCCATTGCTTTTGGCGGCTTCATCATCAGGTGTGGGAGTCCAGACATCCACCAACCTCAAAGAAGGAGGGGGTTCATACAGGTCTAATTCCCCACCCAACGCGCGTCCCGCAACGTGAGAGGGTCCGGCTTCCGCCTCAGAAGGGGGTATAGGCTCACTAGGGTGTAGCTGCGAATAGAGCACATGGACTTCTTCATGCAGTGTATTGCAGTAAACCTGCAGTTCGTCGACAGCTGTGCTGAGTTCTTTCACTCGGGCCTGAGCCCTTGCCTCCTTGGCCCATGCCAATGAACGAGATTGGACAGCCCAATCGAGTGCCAAATCCCGATCGGCCAGCTGTCTTGTAGATGGCGAACGTCTCTTCGTAACTCATTTATACGGTCACCATCTCCAATCCATATAGCTGTCCTGCGACGGAGTTCCAATTGGAGCCTGCTTACTTCTGCTTCTAGATCCCCTATAGGATCATTGCTCCCGCTACTACTATCTACATCTCGCGGAGCAAGTTGATGTCGTGGCACTCCAAGCGGTCCAGTCGACTTACGCGCGGTCTTTCTTGTGCGCGGCGGCATTTTCTAAAGGGGAAATTTATTAGTATAATTCTTAGCATGATGCATGAGTAAGTACAGAATCAACCTTGGTTGATTCAACCTTCTATACATTGCACTCTTCCTATCTGGTCTTTAAGATAAACTCTTCAGAATACTTAGGTAAGAAGAGAAAAGAATCTTTAGGCAAGACTTTTGAAAATCTTTTTGAAGATGCCTTAATATCTGCAAAGAAGGGCTACGCTCCGATACCAGCTGTGACGGAACCTCCCAAGTAATCAGGCCCACCTACAGTTGTCCTTGTCTAACAGACATCAGACACCCTGTAGATGTTCCTAAGTTACTTGACAAGCTCGGTATCTTTCCTTACCTCACCAGGAACGTTTCACCCGTCTTGCAGACATTACAGATCATCGGAGATAAAGATATGCGGAAGCGAATTACATAATCTTACATTTATTTCCAAAGTAGGCTCAAGTTAAGTTATTACAGACCAGTTCTAAAAACGAGTGCATAAAAGTATTAATTATACAAACCAGGGAGACACAAACTTCTCCCGAAGGACTAAAAACAAAAGATTCTAAAGATGGAGGACCGAGTCCTCCCGCACTTCAGTCTTGGGTTTCATCCTTGGGAACCACCTTAGCACAGAAGCAGCAGAAGTCTGCTACTTCCCCACCTAAAAACAACAAAGGGATAAACCCTGAGTATGGAATTACTCAGCAAGTCTTACCCGACTAAGGAAAAGACTCTCAAGGGTATGCTGGTTATATGGGAGTCAAGGTAAGGCTTCTCAATAGTCAAAGACTCTGTTTTGCAGAAATGCTTACTAAAGTGGATCCTTAAAAATCCAATTTTATTTGTCAAGTTAGGTAAAATTACCTGCACTAGAGTTCTTTCTACCCTAGTTCAATCACTGGTCCTGCACTAGCCAATTTCTTAACCAAAAACCCATCATCTTTAGTGGAATGCTACGTGTAGGGCAGTGACCAAGTCTTCATAACCGCGAAGGTACGGCGATCCGAATCGATTATACTCAGCTGAGGATCTCCAATCACACGACATATGTAGCACTTAACCCTTGCATATGTCAACCCGCCACCGGGGTTCTTAAGACCGGATCAGGTTCACGCAAACCGAGAGCACAGATACACCACCGTCCAGCCTCTTGCCACGGAGGGTACACGCTACTCCCGCCACCGCTCCACTCCCATTTCGTGTTATCTTATTCCGGCCTTAGTCTGCCCGAGGCAAGGCTTACCCATGACGAGGCATGTGACCAGTTAAAGGGTCCTCGATCATCAAGCCTACATCGACAAGGTCCTTAATCGACTCAGACGGAGACACTACACCGAGACTCTCTTCTCGTGCAAGTCACCCGCCCGGTCTCAGTTTACTCATTTCAAACCCAAAGTTTGGTACCTGATAGAGGTACATCTTTTCCGATGTTGAATCCATCACGACCGTGATGGATCCACCATCAAGTTTTATTTTCAAAAACATCCCTCCCACTTTGCCAAACATCTTTTGTAAAACAAATCCTTTTGTTTTTCTAAAGCAATACTAAGCAAAGTAAAACCTTTTTGTAAAAGCAGGATTTCAAGGAGGGTAATCAAAATCAAGGAAGGCAATGCAGGAATTGTTTAATCAATCAACTCCTATTACCTAATGCAGCAAGTAAGTAAGAAAGATTTTAAAGACATCAAGGAAGGTGGCAAATGCACCGGGGCTTGCCTTTGTTATCAGATGTGTCGGGCTCGGATCCACAGATATCAAAATAAAAGCAGTTGTCTGCCTGGGGATCAGAGGTGGGTGGTATCCCTTCTTCAAAAACTTCTTCTTCTTCTTGCTCTAATATAATCATATACATGTATAAGAATGGATGTCATGGAATGCTCATGAGGATGCAAAGGTAGCATAAACTTATTAGTTATGTCTTGAATACAACTTTCCTTCACGGTACTCCGAGAACCTAGGGTTTCCGGAGTCAGTAAAGGAGTTCATGGAGCAGGGAGGGTGGTTTTGGGTTTAGTGATCAAACAAGGCTCAAATCAAACCAAACTCTACCCATGGCTTCTAAATAATGTGATAAGCTCACATAAAAAGTTTGGGAAATTTTTGGGCTTTTTATTTATTCTCTAAAAATCCAGAATCAATAGTTTAGGCTATTTTAAATATCCTAAAATTCCCTATTCAAACTAAAAATCATAAAACTATTTTTATTAAATACTATGGAAAATAATAAGCCTAGGAAAATTGGTCTCATAATTTTAGGATTTTTCTACTATTTTCTACAGTTTTTCAAAGGTCTGCTGAAAAAGAAAAAGAAAAACTAGAAACAGTACTGGGCCGAATCTAGCCCAGCGGCCCAGTTCCAGTAAGGAAAGCGCCCGCGCGCAGTCGCGCCCTGGTGATTTTGCAGAAAGGCCCACGGCTTACTGATTAATCCGAAGTGAGTTTGATTACTATTGCACTGAGTCACTGGTGCTTTGCAGAAAAAACCCTTCGCGTTCTATTCATTCACCACACCGAGTCCTCGACGGTGCTCCGCACAGGAGGCCGAGCTCCGGCGAGCGAGACCAGCCGGATGACGTGACGACTGAAGTTCCCAAGCGACAGGAACACAATTGAACTCCTACGGATTATTTCCCCTCAATCAATTTTACGGTTGGGACCTTGAATCGATCGGTCCACGATGACCGAGCGGATGAGTAAGGGGATGAACGCATTCCGAGCAAACGACGGCGAGGACACCCGAATTAAGGCTGGGAAAAGGTTCATGGGTGCACTAGGGTCTACGGACATTCCTTGATTTAGGTAGAACAAGACCCGAAGAACGGGTCGACGGTGGGGGGGGATCACGGCGGTGTTTGACAGCGCATAGGTGCGTTCCGGTAAGGGACCTCGGTCAAACTCCAAATTGTTGCATCCAGGGGTGATAAGAGATCACATACTAACTAAAACAAAGAGTAATTTGATCACTACTGACCAGAGGAGCGCTGGCTATGAAGAAATCCTTCACGGCGGAGCAAGAACGAGGAAGAGAGGAAATTGGGGAAGTGCGCGGGTATTTCTGGTGGACTCGAGCCAAGTGCTTTGCTGCAGAGGTGCGAAATGTGGTGACGACGCAGTGCCCGTGCTTAACTTATAGGCGGCTGGCCGGCGACGGATGAGGATCGCGGAATTCAGCCGGTGCAGGTGAGCTCGCCGCGCGGCAGAATCCGGGGATGGCACGGCGGCGCCGTTTAACCGGAGTCCACCACCACAGAGGGTTACTGCCACGTGACCAAAGATATTTACCGCGACCCCCAGTCTATTCCGACCGCCGTGGCGTCCTTATCGCCGGCGAGGTCCAAAACCTTATCCACGGCGATTTAACTGAAAACCGATGAACAGTGCTTTGGATTCAGTAAAAGGTTTGACTGAATGATCAAATTGGAGCCCAGTTTTCTCAAATTTTTGTGTGAAACCAAAGCCAACTCCCTGTAGTAAAGTTGAAGAACTATAATCCCTCTACAACTTTGCTACAATGTGCATTCACAAAAAGTCACTGGATCAAGGTTTAATTCACCCACAAAGTCGACTCTGTCACACTGAAAAACTGATTTTCAGAATGAACAAGTCTGACAGTCAAACTTTGATTGGGTTTTTCTCCAAATTTCTCATAACAACTATGCTTGCACCCTTTAGCAAAGTTGTTCTCCTATTATTGGTCTTCAACTTTGATGTGGTGACCTAGGGCAAAAACCCTATACTTTGCAAGTTACAAAGCCCCAAAGTTGAGCCCATGCACTGATTTTTCAGACTTAGAGTAAAACTCAAATGAGGTGCATTTTGCATTTAGGTCCAAAACTTAGGGTTTGGCCTTCAAATCCACATATTTGTGATCCAATTGACTTAACACACTTATTTGACTTGGTTTTTGCACTTTAGTCCAAAAGTGGACTAATTTTGCACTTAGGCCCCTAGGGTTTGGTTTTAGGGTTTTCCAGGGTTCCAATTAGGGTTTCTAATATCCCAGGGGTATAAATGTGATTCAACTTTATTGTTGGGGTCACTTTATGACTTTTACCCAAAAGCCTTTAGGTTTTCTCAACTTTGGTTAAGTTTTACCCCTCTAACCACTATTTAGGGTTAAGTCCTTAAACCAGGGTCTTATTTGTAAAACAGCAAAACAATTCAACTTGTTTGAAATTTTTGCCTAGTGAATGCACTCTAGGTGTGTCAAACATATGCAATGCCCATGCTCATGATGCCATGCTCAAGTTTTAGTTATAGTAACACCAGGGGTGTTACACGGACCCTCCCGTATGGGGTTTGGGCCGCCCACAATGGGGTCCCAAGGTCCTAGGACAGAATACACCTGGGCCTTGAACAGGACCTAGGCAGGGCTCCGGTACCGACACGTGTCTAGACCTAGTCTGGTGCAGACCTGTCCGCATACACTTCTGCTCCTCGCCCAGGCAGAGACCCGAAGCTGCCACATGGCCTACTGCACGTGACGTAAGCCAACGGGCGGAGCCTGACGTAAGGCCTCCGGGTTACGTGGCCTTTGCATTTATTGAGGATAAGGCACGCCACCTGTCCATTCCACTGACAGGTGGTGTGCCGCCTCTGCATTTATTGAGACTTGTCCATTCCACTGATAGGTGGCGACCTATCCATTATGCTGGCAGGCAGCGACCTGTCCATTCCGCAGGCGGCATGCCTATCCATTCCACTGGCAGGCGGACGCCCATACTGCCACGTGCACTACGCCCATCATTGCTTGCACGTACCAAGGAAGCAGCCGCCGCATATCAATACTATGTGGGCTGCATACATCAGGGCGCCTGGAGATTGCTCAGGCGTCACTTGCATTAGTTACTCCTAGAATGTTTTCCTTCCATTATGCTCCTAGGCCCACATGTCGGGGCTCAACATCCTTGTATGTGCCTCCCTTGAGCTATAAAAGGGAAGGCACGCAACGTTACAAGACAGGTTCACAAGACCCTCAGACTCACACAGAAGTTCTCTAGGCTCAAGCTCAAGTGCTCAGGCATTCAATACAACACACAGTGGAGTAGGGTTTTATGCTCCGGTGGCCTGAACCACTCTAAACCCTCGTGTCCTCTTGTGTTCTCCCCGTATCCACTCAACAGGCACACCACTAAGGCCCCCTCCTCATCTCAGGATTTAGGGCGGGTGCATTCCGCCACCCGGCCGGAGAATTTCCTCTCCGACAGTTTACAAGATGTTAAGGTCACTCCCCTCATCCATGAGCACCTTGGTGAGGTGCTTCGATCCTACGACTAGCTTGACGACGAGGGAGTAAGCCCCGGGATGTGGGATTCTATCTAGGTGCTCACGACGGTCGAAGATGATTAGGAACTTCGACCACCGGAGATATCGCGAAATGGCTGGTTCTGTTGCGTGGTCCTCCCGGTGGGTGGCTTGAGCTGATGCTTGTCGTTGTATGTCTCAGCTTCACCGAAGATCATGAGGCACCCTGTTGTTTCAGGGAAATCCTCAGCCAGGGCCTCCTGCTCCTCCGACTTCATCTTTTTAGCGGGTGGCTTGGAGATGAAGCGCTTCAGGAGTTCATAGTCATGAAGCTTGTGACGAACAGGGATGAAGTGGTTCTAGCATAGTGAGTTCATCTACTTCTGGAAATGGTCGTCACCATTTTTGGTCGGTGGCCTGGGTGGCCAGTACGTGGTGGCGACTTCTTCTTTGTTACATCGAGGATGGTGGTTCCTCCCGTGCTTGTCAGGGTGTTCCCGATGCTCCCTTTTCTCTCTGTTGGGCTCACCAACGTCGTGCTAGTCCTTTCCCTTGCAGAAAATAGCCCTGACTGCATCCTCCACGTCAGCAAACTTGGTCGCTATGTCATGCAGGTCCGTGGTCATCCTTGGTCTCCCTCGCCCAAGCTCGTGGATGAGCACCTCATTTGTGGTGCCATAGGTGAAGGGTTTCACTATGTCGGCATTGGTGGCATCGAGAAGTTCGTTTCTCTTATGAGTAAACCTCCGGATGTAGTCCCAAAGGCTCTCTCCACTCTTCTGATGAACCTCTTCAGGTCCCAGGAGCTTCTTGGCCATTTGTAGGTGCCCTAGAAATTCCTGACAAAGGCCCTTTGGAGGACGGCCCAGTCGTGGATGGTTTCGGCTAATAGGTGCTCGAGCTAGCTTCTCTCCCTCGATCGTTTCACGCTTGGTGATCTTGGTCACCTCGTCTCCTTCATGCGCCGTCTTGAGGACATCCCAAATTTCTTTGGCATTTTTCAACCTTTGCACCTTATTATACTCTTCTCGACACAAGGAGGCGAGGACTATAGAAGTTGCTTGGGAATTAAAATGCCTTATTTGGGTGGCCTCATCAGAGTCATAATCCTTGTCGCCCACCTATGGTGCCTGCGCTTGAAACTCAACAATATCCCATATGCTTTCATGGAGTGAGGTTAGATGGTGCCTCATTTTACCACTCCACATACAATAATCCTCACCATCAAAATATGGTGGTTTTCCTAGGGGTACTAAAAGTAAAGGAGTGTGTTTAGGAATGCAAGGATAGTGTAGAGGCATCTTACTATACTTCTTGCACTCTTGGCGCTTTGAAGTAGTAGACTCGGCGCGGAGGTGGAAGGTGATGAAGAGTCGGTCTCATAGTAGACCACCTTCTTCATTTTCTTCTTCTTCTTGTCACCCTTCCTATGTGACTTGATGGAGGAAGCGGATTCCTCCTTGTGCTTGTCGACGGCCTCCCTTGATGGAGTCCGTTCATTGTTCTTCCTTCCTGAGCCTTCGGGCTTTTCGCCGGTAACCATCCCTCTCTTGGCGTGTTCTCTCGACATCACTTTGAGTTGTTAGACTCTAATGAAGCACCAGGCTCCGATACCAATTAATAGTCGACTAGAGGGGGTGAATAGGCGAAACCTAAAATTTACAAACTTTAAACACACAATATGCTTGGGGTTAGCGTTAGAGATAATTTGGAGTACGGAAGATAGTTCTCCTTGCTATGAGTTGCTCAATCAACGCGGATAACTTTAGGAGCCAACTCAATTAATATGAGCAAGGGAACTTTTAGAGAGAGGAAAGAAAGGGAAACAAATCAAGTGACGATCAACACAAATGAACACGATGATTTGTTTACCGAGGTTCAGTTCCAAAGAACCTAGTCCCCTTTGAGGAGGCCACAAAGGCCAGGTCTATTCCAACCCTTTCCCTCTCTCAATCGGTCACACAGACCGGTCGAGTGCTTCTCCTTAATCACTTGGGTCACTAAGACCCCGCAAGGATCACCACACACTTAGGTGTCTTTTGCTAGCTTTACAAAGCACTTAGAAGAATAAGAATGAGAAGGGCAAAGCAATCCAAGCAACAAGAGCAACAAAAGAACACAAATGATCCTCTCTCAAGTCTCTAAGCAATTGAATCGATTTTGGAGCTTGGAGTGGATTGAATGCTTTGATTGTGTCTTTGTAGTGTTTGCCTTTGCTCTTGTATTGAATGAGAAGTGTAGGAAGCTTGGATGGCTTGAATGGTGGTTGTTGGGGTATTTATAGCCCTAACCACTATTCTAGTCGTTGCTGTCGATGGGCACACCGGACAGTCCGATGGTGCACCAGACATGGCATTGTTCATTGTCCGGTGCGTGCCACATCAGCTGATCGTTGGGGTTTGGAGCGGTTGACCATTGAAGTCCTTTGTCCTCTTGCGACACCGGACATGTCCGATGCGTTCTGACTTTGCAGCTCTAACTTCTGACTTCTGCATTGTGCACTTTCGCTGTTCACCGCAGTCGACCATTGGCGCAGTTGACTGTTGCTCCGTTGCCTCACCTGACATGTCCGGTGCACACCGGACAGTCTAATAAATTATAGCGGAGCGACTCCTAGAGAATCCTGAGAGCGGCTAGTTCACGAGTGCCTTGGCCTGGGCACCGGATAGTGTCCGGTGCACACCGGAAAGTGTTCGGTGCGCCACTGGCAGCACCAATGCTTGTCTTTGTTCCAAACTTTGTTGAGTTCCCAACTTATTCTTTTTGTTGGTTTATGTTGAACTTTATGCACCTGAGATAAATGACAACTAGGCAAACTAGTTAGTCCACGTGGTTTGTGATGGACATCAAACACCAAAACCGATTATAGGAAATGTTTTAAGCCCATTTCCCTTTCACTAGGCCCTCGCTCCTTTCTCGAGGTGAATGGAGAGAAACTAGATGATGAGGTGGTCATCGTTGATTCCTGTCATGCAACATGCGAGGCAGTAATCTTCTAGCCATACACCTGGGTTCGAAGACCCGTCATATTTGGAAATGTTGGCTAGTGCCCTCACCTTCGCAGGGTATTGTGCCCTGTGTATCGCACGTCCAAAGGCACATGGCCTCGACCCAGGCAGGCTGGGGCTACGCTCGCGCCTCCTTTTGTGTGACTGCTCTACCTCTTCTTGCTTAATGCGTCAGTTGTCGAGGATGTGTTGGGCATCGTGGATGCCTCCAAGATGGCCCTTCATGGGAATGCGCATCCTTTTGGATTGGGAGGTTTGTGCCCCCCATCTCCAAGATGAGGTCATTTGTGGGCCTTAGCTTTTCGTCCTGAGGGGGAACTACCGATTGATCTCGGCTTGTTGCATGACAGCCCTCTCCACAAAGTTGTGGAGGTTCTGGTACCTTGCCTCCGGCTCGTCCGACTCCAAGATGGATCGGAGCATCGTGGCTGCTACGGCCATGTTCTGCTCGGGATTAAGGAAATATTATGCGCCATCGCTGCTCTCAGCGAGCTGGTCGCATACCTTCCTCGCCACCGGCCTTTGGGCCTCGAGGCACCTTCGCTCGACATCTCCATAGACGCGATCAAGTTTTTGTACGAGGACATCGAGCTCTTCCTGCTGCTAGTGGAGGGAGGCTTTGCGAGCGAGGATGTGCGCTTAGCACTAGAGCTAGTACTCCTCTTCTTGATTGGAGGCCTCCTTGTCCTCCTCACCAATGTCATTTTGCGATGGTGTTGCCACGAAGCAGGCCCTTTCCAGTGCTTCTTCGGCATCGGAGTTAGCCTCGGTCGAGCCATGGCTCGAATCATCCTCGAGCAAGTCGAGGACGAGTGTCAGCTGGTGACCAATGACATCCACCAGAGTTGAAGATGAGGCTCCTGTCGCCTTTCTTTTAACAGCGTCAGTGTGCTTGTTTAGGCACCGCTTTAAGGCAGCGACATGTCTTTTCAAGCGCCACTTTTCCACCTTGCTCCTGGTGGAGCATGCGAGTCGTGTGCCCAGGGTGTTAGGCACATCAGGGGCGGTGATTCGAATCCCCAGGGCGAAGGTCTCGCCGCCGGCGAATGCTAGTGATTGGGCCATCATAGTAGAAAATGTCCCTTGGCACGCTAACGCCCCTACCTAACGCGCCGAATGTCGTGGTTTCGATAACTCGGGACAACGAGATTTGTGTTTGGCTGGGGCCACGGGGTGCTAGCTTAGACTCACTCAAAATGATGAATCACTAGGACTCGATAAGAAATCTGAGACACATGATTATACTAGTTCGGGTTCGCACCCTAGTACAGCGTAGTGCTGATCATAGTATTGCTTGGGGTGTGTTACAACAATTGTGCTCGTGTGTCTAGAAAGAAAGTTGTCCTACCCTTTTATAGCTCAAGGGTAGGACTTTACACTGGGGGCTTGTTTTCTATTAGAGGGTGTCTAGCCGGTTGCCCTTGGATGTCGTAGTCCTCCTAACTACGTCTGTTGGGTCGTACGCCGTCATACTTATGGTATGGCTTATTGCCTTGTCCGTTCGACATACGGGTCCATATATCAAGTTCGATGTTGATGTAGCAGTGCCAGTGGGTCCCATAGGGTAGACTTATGGTGGAGCTTAGGGTTGTGGTTGGTGTCGCTTTGTCTTTCGTCATGATTCATGTGTCGCTTCCATCATGCGTAGGCATACACCCGGTATGGCATATCATCTTTTCCTTTCATGTATGCGGGTTACTATAGAGACTCTGACGCTAAGGTCCCTACGACTAGGGTTGATTGGCCTCATATGTTAGAGGGGGCTCACCAGAGACTGTACGTGACGACGTACCGTTGTGTTTGATAGGAACTTTTCGGCACCATACTCATGGCCCAGGTGTGGTTTGGTGGTCACGTGTATTTGTCATGCTGACGTGGGTCAGTAGCATTGGGTTGACCCTTCCCTTTTGCCGGTTAGCTTGGCACAAGACTTGGTCATTTGCCCCACCTCGCGGGGTTGCTCGACAGAGGGTTGGTCATCCGCTCCGCCTCCTGAGGTTGCTCGGTAGAGACTTGGTCGTCTGCTCCGCCTCGTGGGGTTGCTCGGCCGAGACTTGGTCGTCTGTTCTGCCTCGTGGGGTTACACGACAGAGACTTGGTCGATGGGCCGTTGTAAGTAGTTTCTCGGGCTTTCTTCGGGCACCCCATTCCTGGCTGGCCGACACCAATCCTCTCTTTTCTGGTCTTATGTCTGCTGACTTTGGTGGTGATTGCACACATACAAACTCCCTTCGCAACCCTTGCTGCAAAAGCGAAGCCTTGGAGCTTTTAGTGTTGAGAGACAATTGACTAGTCCTTATAATAGAGATTGACTCCATGTTGAAATGCAAGAGTTTGTCCATTCGCTCTCTTATTTGATCCATGCATTTTCCAACCAAATTAGTTTGTCTAGCGTGGAGGAATAAATGGAAAACACGCTCAAATGGTCTTTGTCAACATACATGACCTCCTACCAACAAAGGTGAACTTTCAAACTTTGGATTACCGATGGGTAATGAGTAGACTTTCTCTGTGTTAAAAGTAATTCAACAAGTTGGTTTACTAACTTGTATCCTGAACAAAAGTTGAGGTTGGGGATCATTTTGTCAAGTTGTCTGAACTCACTTTAGTTCAACCTATTCTAAGGAAACATTATAAAAATCAAGTCAAGATCGAGAATATATATACATAGATTTGTGCCATAATAAAATGGATGATGAGAATCCAGATCTTTTCCTCTATGCTATTAGCTGAGGTAGTTTGTCATCCTATGTTGACTGGTAACCACCAAACCATAGCTCTAGTCGTGCCTCGATCGCCTCACATGTGATTTTGCAACATGTGTGGTTAGTTAGAGTCATGCTAATGCTTGATAAAGCTGGTCCATTGTGAAGGCAACCTTTGTTGATCACCTTCACTGGTGTTTTCTTGAGTCTCTATCATGTTTCTTGGACTTGGATTCCCTAGCTAACCACGAGTCAACCGTGATGTTATTGGACATCCACACCTATCTCATGGGATATGGACATCCCGATGTTGACTTGTTGATAAACCTCTTTTTGTGTATTTTACCCAATAGGTTGTATCCAACTCGGCTTGGATATTATTATCCATATGCACAGAGTATTGCATGCTATATCCACTAGAGGACAAGCCTCTTGTAGATTACTCATCTATGCTCTTGGAAGTCCATGAGGGAAAGCTCTTCAGCTAAAATCAACTTTTAGTAAGACATCAAAATTGAAAAAAACCATCGTGTTCTTAGTGACCTCTGTTATATCGGTTTTGAGATCACTATAACCTAGGGAAGTGATCAGAGTGGCTATTGGACCTTACCATCGACACTTCACCGTGAATCATTTGATCATCATTTATGCTTATTAGTGATGTGAGATCAAGTGGATCTATGCTATCACTAATATGGAAATGAGTTGCGCGGATGATGGGGACAGGGCGCCGAACGATTAGGACAAGGTACCAGGCATGGACATCGGCATGAGCTTGAAGATGATGGGATAGGGCACCATGTGCGAACGTCGGTGCGAGCTTGCAGACGATGAGGCGTGGAGTCGTGGACACCGGTAGGCCTGTGGTTCGATGAGGGAGTGGGACTGCTAGTACGGTTGGGTGGGTGATGGCTGAGGAACGGGTAGGAATGGGATCGGGGAAAGGCTGAGACAGAGCTAGGGTTTTCAAGTTGTCAGACATTTATATATATCAGGTATGCGGGTATACGGGCACGGGTTTAAACATTTCATACCTTTGACCATAAACCCATTGGGTACAAATTTAAACCTATACCCATAACCGCGGGCATAAAACCAAATCCAAACTCATACCCTATAGGGTTTATGCCCGTGGGTACATGAGTAATTGTGCTTGTTGCCATCCCTAGTCGCCGCGTCCTGGCCTCCCATCATGCAGGTTGTGCTCGCTTTCCCTGGCCGTGAGCCCCTCCCGGTTCTGCCTATCCATCGCTTGACCCTCAGCTCCCTCAATTCGATCTCGCCATGATGCCTTCTTCTATGGTCGTCGTGTCGTGTATCTCGCTAGCGTGTTTCCCCGCCCTGCTTGCGTTGGGTGTTGGCCCTGTGCCTCCGCATCCGGTGGTCGCTGTCTTGGACCTTGCCGCGCTCCTACGCTCAGGCCGTGCAGAGCCCGCCTCCCCGTCTAATACTGCACCATGGCATGCTGTGCACCATCACCTCCCTTGCTCACCTCGGTCTTGGGCATCTTCTTTGCCTAGCTCCAGCGCACGCCTATGATGCGCTTACTATTGGCCCTGGCCAGCAACCTTGGATGCAAGACTAACTGTTGGGTGGTGGAGTAGGAGGTGGCATGGCTGTGGTCATGACTACGTTTCCCTGCTGTTGACTTTGTTGTGATCTAGATATTTCCATTCATCTTTGCCTTCTTCAATTCACTCATGATTTGTGTGTGTAGCACCGGGGGAAGAAGGAAGTTGAGTAGAGAAGAAGGCAAACCAGCACGACGATCCCTTGGTGTTCTGTGAAATGCTCGAACCGAACAACGTCGTCGATCTCGCGATTTTGAGTCGGATTTAGGTGTGCTATGATGGTGGTCTTTGGATTCTATTGTGCTTGTGTACTGCTCTGTCACGACATTTAGCGAAGAAGCTCAGTCTCCTCTTTTATTTTTATATCGCTATAGTTGTATTCGATGCATGATGAAATGACTTGGTTGTGTGCCATGATATTGTTGACGTCATGATTGGATAGTAGAAGTGTTGTTTGATGTGAAGTTTAGGTTTGAGTTGTTATTTGTGCATAAAGTGTTTGTAGAGATGCCTCATCTCGAGTAGTGTTATGTTGGGTGCTCAAATGTGAAGTCATCGCATCATTGGTAATTAGGGTTGAGGTGTAGATTATGTGAGGAGTGCTTTGGACAGATATATAAGTTAAGTGTGATCGAATATGTTCTATGTTTGCGAAGTATGATTCATTAGTGACGCAATTTATGTTACTAGTATGGTCTTCTTAATCCGCTTGCGTCTAGCGTTTAGGCACTTTAAGTCTCTTGCTTCTAAAGTTGTAGTCGATTAGAGTTTTGTAATGTTTGATGATACTCTACTTACTAAATCAAGGAGTGTGATGTCCCATCTAGTTGGTGTGTTGCTAGACTTATGAGAGGTATGATTGAATTAGTAATGTCAATGATAGATTTAGTGTTCCACCTGTCTAACTGATAATATTGTCTATTGGGGGCCTTCCTCCTCCAAAGGTCCTAAAAACGTGACTAATCATATGTTTTCAATATGACATAGACTATTTTAGGAGGCTTCGGCTTTGGGATGAAGGTTTTCTAACATGATAAAGGCATGCGTGATATGAAAATACAACCCGAAGGTGATATGGGTGGACGCCGAAGCTATGGCTGAAGGAGCTTCGGCTTAGTATGATAACGAAGATCAAGGATGAAACCGACCTAAGGGGCAAAAGACTACTTAGCCCTTGATAATTCGCATTATGATTAAGAGTAAATATCAGGGACATGAATGTAATTTTGTCCGGGCCGCGTTCCATGCCTATAAATAGATGAACAGTAGCACCGTACTATTCACGCTGGATTGTAATCTCTCTCTCTCACGTCACTCTCATTTCCACCTTCTAGCAAGCCAAAGGTATTATTGTAACATGAATACTATTGATGTTCATTCATATTCATTGAATATAAATGCCAAATAATATATCGATATATAGGTATATTTATTATCTTTACCTGGTTATATCTCATTGCTTTATCACTCATATTTGTATGCTAAAATGATGAATGTATGTATGTTCTTCATGACCTTCATCTGAAGATCATTATATCCGAGAGGAGATAATGCTTCGAAGGACGAAGGTCTTTAAACATTAATAATTGTGTTGCCTTGTTCTTAATCTATAGCATTTGAGAACAAGTGGCCAACACTGTCGTTGTTAATTGTGTAAGTGTGTTTTGTTTGATGAAGTTGATGCCCTATCGTAATAGTCATTGCATTCTCTACGTTTTTAGTCAACTGAATGTCGTATATAAATAATTGTTGTTACCCAAGGTAATTTGGAAGCTAATAGTATCGGTAAGTTGCTTTCAATAAAAATATCAAGAACATTTAGACCTCCTTTGGATTGAGGAAAAATTTCTCGTTTCCTATGTTTTTCTTGTGAAAATGAATTGAATCTTGTGAAATTACTATATGATTCGTGTGAAATTCCTGCGTTCCGAAGGAGGAATGCACATAAGTATTATAGGCATTAGTGGTTGTAAATGCAGGTTTGTGGAACTTCGTGCTATTTGATAAAGCTTTATCCATTAAATATAAGAAGAGTATAGAGCTTATGTTTGGTTTGTTGTTTTGATATTTGAGTTAGGTCGACTTCAGAAGAATTATGAAAGTTGTATAGTGGGTATTGCACCTTAGTGTTTTAAGCCTTTAGGATTTAAATTATGATCTTGTGAAAACTCTATGTTGTTTGATAAGGCTCTACTTATTAGAACAAGTGGTGTGGTGCTTGATTTAGTTGATGTGCTATGCATAATAGTCTAAATTAGTAGTTCTCAAAGTTAGTTGAAGTACTTCTATTCATTATCCTAAGTTATAGGTATCCGAGGTTGGTGTGTCTATGTACCATTAACCTTCAGTGTTATGCTTTAGCTAAGCAGAGCATAGAACATGTGATATTTATTGTTGCTTGATGTTTGAATTAGATCCAATTAAGCTAGAGGAACGTGAATGTTGTATTTAGTGCTATATCAACATCTAGGGTTAGCTTATGAGTGTTGTAATGCGCCTCGCTATTAAGTGTTAATTCTTTACATTGTAACATTATTTATTATTGTGCTAGTTCTTCTTATGTTCATACAAGCACAATATGCATTTCATTTAGGTACGTTAATTGATCGTGTAATGCAAAGGACAAGGACCGAGTTGACCCCAAGGTGATGCAAAAGGGTGGTCTACTCCACAAGACGATGTCGGCAAGTGGACCGACATGAAAGTGGATGAATCAAGCGAGTACTAGGATGGGAGATGCTCACCAAGAGAGTATCATCTAACAACACTAACCTAATGTTTTTTTCCAAGCAAGCTCTGATGCATTCGCCCTTTTCCTTGTTGTTCACAAAATGTTTATCACCTTATATGATGCACTAGGTGATATGAGTTGTGTGATGAAACAAATGATGCATTACCATCCTTGTATTGTGCCTTTAGGCATGGTGTTAGTCTATCACACAAACTATGACAGATACTGGTTGTGGCACATTGTATAAGGTTTAAATAGTTGTGTTAGAATAAGCCAAAAAAGTTTTTTTGAATGAGCTGAAATCATCACCACTTGCATTTTTTGTAGTTTTTAGTGTCACTATTCGATCATGTGTTGATAGACCCTTGTCAAATTACAGTAGAATTGTTTTAGAATGTGCAAATATTGGTGAAACAATAGGAATACACATATATGGTATATGATTCTAAGCCCAACTGTATCTGGAACACAATACCAAAAGTTTGTATCACCACACAAGGAATAGATTCAGACCCTAAAAGTTGTTTATATCTACGCAAAAAGTTACACTGGTAGCATTGCAGCTCCAGATCACATGACTGTTGGGAACCTTTCCATCCGGGCAGGTTAATCCAACGGGGAAACGGAAAGTGTGTTTGCAAGGTTTAGTATGGAATGCCAAAAGCTTTTCTCATCGCTGATGTGGGCACTGTACATGGGTATTTATAGGCACTCAAGTGGCCACCTGTCCCTTGACAAAGACGTTTATGCCCTCGAGTACTTGGTTTATCCCCAGAATATTCCCACGAGGGGAGGTTACAGGCAGTCATTACGGTAAGGCTATTACAGACATGGCCCTTAACGCGCTTATCCTCATGGGGCCCATTACATTGGGCCAAATCCCACATGGGCCTCCCGTGGAGGGGACGACGTGGGAGACCTGTAGACTTCAACAAAGCCTTCGTCTTGCAACCCGTCTGCGAAGGGGACCACGCAGATCTCCATATGGTCGGCGCCTTCGGCATGTTCGGATGCATTGTGGATGTGACCATCTGCACAATGGGCAGGCGAAGTCATGGAGCGAAGGGTAGCGTGTTCGCCCTCGCCCCAACATTTGCCCTCCGAGGGACCAGTTCGACCAAGTCAGCTAGTGCCGAAGGCGCCGCTAGATGGTGAAGAAGCTAGCCTCGCTCGAAGTGGTCCCGTGGGGGTTTTTGAAATGACCGTTGATGGACGTGTTACAGTTGGACTGCGTGTTTTCTGAGGTGTCACGTCTGGCCTATAAAAAGGAGACTACGGCCAGCCTGGTCCCATCTTCTGCTCGTGCTATAGAAACCATAGCTTTCCTGAACTACTCGCTTGCCCTCCTTGGTCTCCCGCTTCGTAATTCTAACCCGCATCAAGCAAACCACGCGCCACCGTCGACGATACGTTTTGATGCCTTCTTCGTCTGCTGCGAGTGCATCGTCGGCCGTGCCATCGTCCGAGGATACTTTGAGTGATTTGGCGGTGATGGAGTTGCTGCCTGGCCACACCGTAGAGTTTGGCACCTCGAGGATTTCCTTGGTTCGCATGTTGGAGATGCAGCGGCTGGGGTACTTTGGTGACGGCATCGGGCGGGTGCTGGGGGTAGAGGAGATCCCCAAGCCAGAAGGCGAGATGGTTATTTTTGAGTCCTTCTTCATCGCCGGCCTTCACCTCCCGGCACATCACTTCGTGGCGGAGGTGTTGCAGTGGTTTGAAGTGTAGGTTCATCAGTTGACGCCAAATGCCATGGTTGCGCTGGCGAAGTATGTTTGGGCGATTACTTCTTACGGCTAACAGCTGTCTATGGAGGTCTTCGCTAAGAATTATTGCCTGCATTGGCAGAAGAGGAAGATAGGGAATAAGATTTCTCAATTTGGATCGTGCACCTTCACGCCGAGGACTGGAAAGACTTCAGCGGAGGTCGTTGAGATAGTTCCTTGCGCTAGGAACAAGTGGGGAAACTGGTGGGATTACTGGTTCTATGTTTCTACTAGTGATGTCGAAGACCTACCTAGCCTGCCTTCGGCCATTCTTTGTTCACATTGTTATGTGGCGTTCCCTTGATTCGAGGTGGCGGAAGACGACGGGGACGAGGGGACCCTTCGGCATGCTGCCCGCTTGAGTAGCGGGCGTGATTTGGTTGAGGAGTTTATCGGGTATGGTGTGTGGCCCTTGGCACATGGCTGGGTGCTGGGCGAAGTATGCCCTCGACGGATGTCGACCCTGGGCGATCGGTTGGTGCGAAGTCCTGCCTTCGCTGTGGATTTGCATGGTCGGAACTCGGCCGCATTTGTGCGCGAAGTGGAGGCCGAGGTAGTGAAGATTGTGGGGAAGTATGTGCCAAGGACGGAGACCCTAAGGAGTTGGGATATCCGTGGTTCAAACGTTTGGTTGAACCGCGTCTTCGAGTTGAACAGTTTTCCTTATGCTGGCTACCCGAGGGACAACGACACTGATACTGTTGTCTGCCAGGGGAAAAAGGGAGATGGCGACGGTTGACGAAGGCCCGTCGTGGGGAACAGCGTCGAGCGTGCCCGCCAGGATGAGGAAATTAGGTACAACGGCCGAAGGGTTCTGGGCTTCCAAATGTTTTGCTACGGAATTGTTGGAGACCTGCGCAGCTCCCGGGGAGACGATGTCTTTGCCCGAGCTCTGGGAGCCTTCTACGCGAATGCTGAAGGTCACCGGAGGTCGCTGGCCTAGGAATGTTCCGATTCCCCGAGCGGCTGACGACGACATTTTTACATCTCGATTAGCTCGTGAGATGAAAGTTTTTCCTTACGGACGCAATGTTGCTACTGTTGTGATGGCAGTGATGGAGAAGGATCGCCAAGACGCGCCGCAGAAACATTGGGCTTTCGCGAGGATTGGTGACCCACGGCGCGAGGTCAAAATGGCGCGGGCGAGCGCGAAGCCTGCCGTCCCTGGCACCAACATGCCTCCGCCTAGCGCGCCGGGCCCTAGCGTGTCGCTGCCTGCCCTGCCCACGCAAGAACGAAGGCCTGCGTTGCCAACGCATGCTGCCGAGGTGGCGGCGAGCGGCGCCGAAATCTCCCTGGATATTTGCGTGGGAGACTACACGATGGGCGGGGTCACGATATTCGACGCCCATACAGGACGGGGACTTGCCGGTGAGTTTTTTTATTGTTTGTTTTTCGGACGAAGTCTTACTTGACCGTGGTGCAGGAGCGGAGACTGGGCAGCTGGCTGTTGTCCCGGCACCGGCGGCGGCTAGCGCTGTGGCTGTGGGTGCGAAGGGTCCTACGCAAGATCCATGGGCCAGGTTTTGTGCCAGCGGAGAGATTGCCTTGGCCGCTGCCACGAACGATTTGGCTGGCTCAGTTGTGCAGCAGCTGAAGCATGTGAGTAATCTTTGCCTGTGGGAATGTTTTTTATATTGTGACTTCAAATTTGATAGTCCTTTGTGCCAGGTTACCGCCTTTGCCGAGTGTATTGCGTCGGTGGCGCTGTCCTTGGAGTTTGCTGCCGAGAGGCGGCGACTTGAGGGGTGGATTGAGCGCCTCCGAACATAGCATACCGAGGCGATGCGAGATAAGTCAGCAGCGGAGAATAAGAGCTGCAACCTGCTTGAGAAGCTGTCGGCGGCGGAGGCTGAGAAGGAGGACCTCGGCCGCCAGCTTGCCGCGGAAAAGGAGAACGCGGAGAGGTCCCATGCGGAGGCCTAGGCTGCCCGTGATAGGGCCCACGTGGAGACCCAGGCTGCTCGTGCCGAGGCCAACCTCGCTCTCCAGCGTGCTACCGACACGGAGTCAGGGCATAGGAGTCTTCGTGGCTATCTGGACAAGGCGGAGACCTCCACTCGCACATGCGTCGATCAAGCGCATAAATTGCTTGTGGATGTGTACCGCAAGCTTGGTGCGTGCACCGTGCCTTTTGACTCATCTGGCGAGGAGGTGGGCCTTTGCTTCCTCATGTGGTTGCAGGAGGAACTGGAGATCCTCCTGGCTATCGTGATGGGTCTCATGTCCTTTGTCTCGCTCATCACCTGTGAAGGCGTTGCGAATGCCTTGTCCTGTGAGGGGTGCAGGCACTTCGAAGTGTTTGACCGATCCAACAAGGACTTCAACTGTGGGATCTTCTAGGTTGAAGACGAGGTGTTAAAGCGGTCCGCCGGGGCGCTTTACGATAGGATGTGGGGCCCGCACGGCCGCGATACTGTTCGGGAGAGGTCGGACCGGGCGCTTGAGCAGGTGCGTGATGTGTGTATGTGCGTGGTTTTTTTATGGATATTTATATTTGGTGATGTTTTTGTAGATGGCGAATGATGAAGAAGTTGACGACTCTGGAGGCATGGAGAGCTCGGTGACCCGGGCAGAAGATGTGAGGACGGAGGCTAGGGAACAACCGGCGCCGCCGACCGACCCTCGCGAGGATTGTAACACCCCTGGTGCTACTGTCACTAAAATTTGAGCATAACATCATGAGCATTAGCATATCATGTGCTTGTTACACTTAGAGTGCATTCACTAGGTAAAAAGTTCAAAAATGTTGGACTAATATGACTTGGTAGTATGTGTGTAACCCTAAGGTAGGGTACTTAACCCTGAACTAGGCTTAGGAGTGACAATGAAGCCCAAACATGAGAAAACTTCAAAACTCATTGGAAATGATCATAAGATATCACATTTAATGGACTTGAGTGGCATCCAAACCCTAAAAGTGCCTAAAACCCTGAAAAGACCCCTAGAAAACCCTAAATTAAAACCCTAGGGGGCTAAGTGTAAAATTGGTGCACTTTTGGACCAAGGTGCAAAAACCAAGGTATTTGGGAACCTCAAATCATATGGTTCACACCTTTGTGGATTTTCAAATCAAAATATGGAAATTGGACCTATTTGCAAAAAGGTACCCTAGGAATCATATGTGGCTAAGTCTGAAAATCAGTGCCTTGAGCCAACTTTGGAACCCTGTATCTTTCAGTTCATTAGAAATTTGCCTAGGGTCAATTGTAGAGCTATAGTAGGAGTACAACTTTACTTAAGTAACTAAGCTTTGATCACATACAAAGTTTGGAGAAAAATGAGCTCAAAGTTGTGTTGTCAGTCGCACTGATAACTGAATTAAGCTCACCAGTGACATTGGCCAGACTTTGGGGTCAAATTGGAGTAGGATCTAGTGCTTGATTGAGGATAGTTACTATAGTCGATTTGTAGCTGGTTGGTTGAGCTACAACTTTGTTTAAAGACGGATTAGTAAGTATTCACATGAAAATTTGAGATCTAGGCTCTGCAAAGTGGTCTGTCAGACGCTCTGAATCAGGATTCTGATGGTACAGTGTTCAGATCAGATCGCCTGGTTTAGGTACCTCACCGCTGGCGACCTTGCACGCGGATTCGTGCCAACGTCGCAATTCACGCTTGGATAAACGTGGATAATGATTCCTGGGTAAAAGATCTTGCCGCGGATGAGCTTGGAGGTACTGTGCACTCGGTTGTTCATCCGTTCACACCGGCGACGTGGCCGAGCGGCCATCACCGGCGTGTTCGCCATTCACCGTGAGGGAGCCACGCCTTAGGACGTTTATTGTGTCGTCATGAGCCATAGTGACTATCCAGTAACCGCAGTAGCTCAATTACCTTGCGATTGCCACGGCAGATCACCGCAGTGACTCACCCCCTTCTCGGCCGCCAACGCAATCCCTCCGAATTGGACACCACGCTCAGTGACCCTATAAATTGAGTATGCCATGAGCTCCGTAGGGTAATTACCCATCCAAAGCACCAGCACTTGCCTTCAATTGTTCACCAGAGCCCCCGAATTGCTCACTTCCCCCAAATCAGTTTTCCGCCGTCGTGAAAAGGTTCTCGCCGTGGCTAGTCTTCTGCAGGTCAGTTCAAGCCACCTTAAGTGGTGTTCTAGCCTTCCCCATGTTCCCTGTAGCTCACTGACCCATTCGATTGAACTAGACCGCCTTAGATCGCCTAGAATACCTTGGATTATCCTCAGTTTCCGCTGTCGTCGTGGGTAGACGTGCTTCGGTCTGGGTTAGTGAAATTAGTTGAGGGATTAGTGTTGCAGAGGGTTGAATTAAGTGTCAAGCAAAGGAGAAGCCTAGTCGTTGCTTATTCTGGCCAGTACAGGCTCGCCGGAGCTCGGCCCGGCGCCGTTCGTCGTCGTGGACCGCGGGCTGTGAAGAAATAGAAGTGCGAGGGCCTCGTTGTAATTATCAGTGACTCATGAAAATAGTGCTGTGAACTCGGTTCAGGTTATTTAAAACAACAGGTGCCTTTGCGCAAAATCGTCAACGCGGGCGTGCGTGGGCGCGTTTTTGCCCGTCGTTGGCCGTCCCGGGCCAGATTAAGCCCAGCACAGTTGGTCCTTTTCCTTTTTCTTTTCTACTGGACTTAGGAAATCCATAGAAAATTCTAGGAAAATGCTAAAAATATGAGACCAATTTTGTTGGACTTCTAAATTTTCTTAGTATTTAATAAAAATAATTTTAGGATTTTTAGTTCAAACCAGGAATTATGAAGTAATTAAAATAGCTAAAACCTATACTCCTGGAATTTTAGAAATTGATTAATAACTCCAAAAATCACTAAACTTTTTGGATAAGCTTAAAATGATATTTAGAAACCTTAGGTAAAGTTTGACTTGATTTGGACACTATTTGATGCCTAAGCCCCAAAACCCTAAACTTCTAAGTAGTGTCTGCCTTGTGAAATAAGATATTGACTCCAAAAACCCTAGTTTTCGAAAGGACCATGAAGGAAAATTATATTCAAGAACTATTATGATGTACTTTTATTATTGCATTTTCATAAGCATTACATGAGCATTCATGGTTATATATGATATATATAGAGAACGAAGAAGAAATAGTAGTTGAAGAAGAAGGAGTTGCACCACCACCACCTGAAGACCCACCTACCGGGAACTGCTTTTACTTCGATATTTGCAGCAAAGCCTGACTCTCCTATAACACAAGGCAAGCCTTGGTTCATTTGCCACCTCCTTGCTATTTTAAAAACTTTTCCACTTACTTGATGCATTAGGTGATAGGAATTGTGTGCTAAACAATTGTTGCATTTCCTTCCTTGGAAGATTGATTACCCTTCCTTGATCACCTGTTTTATGAAAAGGTTTTTCTTATGCTTAGTCTTGCTCTAAAAAAACAAATGTTTTGTTTTGACAAAATATGATGCTTCAAGTGGGACGGGAGGTTTTCGAAAATAAAACTTGATGGTGGATCCATCATGGTCGTGATGGGTTCAACATCGGAAAAGATGTACCTCTGACAGGTACCAAACTTTGGGTTGAAATGATAAAGCCAAGACTAGGCGGGTGACTTGCACGAGAAGGGAGTCTCGGTGTAGTGTCTCCGTCTGTGTCGATTAAGGACCGTGTTGATGTTGGCTTGCTGATCGAGGACCTTTTAACTGGTCACATGCCTCATCATGGGTAAGCTTTGCTTCGGGCAGACTAATACCAAAATAAGATAACACGCAATGGGAGTGGAGAGATGGCGAGAGTAGCGTGTACCCTCCGTGGCAAGAGGCTAGACGGTGGTGTATCTGTGCTCTCGGTTGGCGTGAACTGATCTGGTCATAAGAACCCCGGTGGCCAGTTGACATATGCAAGGGTTAAGTGCTACATATGTCGTGTGATTGGAGATCCTCGGTTGGGTATTAATCGATTCGGATCGCTGTTACTTCTCGGACATGAAGACTTGGTCACTGCCCTACACGTAGCATTCCAGTGAACAAGAAGGGTTGATTAAAAGATGGCTAGTATAGGCCAAGTGCTTGAACTAGGGTAGAAAGAACTCTAGATTCAGGTAATGACTTAACTTGCTAATAAAACTGGATTTTTAAGGATCCACCATTAGTAAGCATTTCTGCAAACAGAGTTTTGATTCTTGTTCAAAGCCTTACCTTGACTCCCTCAAGCCAGCATATCCTTGAGAGTCTTTTATTTTGATGGGTAAGACTTGCGAAAGTACACTTCGTACTTAGGGTTTTCAAACCCATGTTGTTGTAGGTGAGGAAGCAACAAATTTTTGTTGCTTTTTGTTCCAAGGTGGTGCCAAAGGAAGAAAATCAGGATTGAAGCCTCGGGAGGAAGTGTCCTCCTTTAAAACTTTATACCTGTGTACGGGAGGGGTTTTTGCCTCCCGGGTTTGTAATAATATTACTCCTGCACTCCTATATTCTACTGGTCTATAATAATAATACTCTCTCTATATTTTAATGTAAATTAAGTTATTGTAACTGCTTCCGCTTATTCGTTCCTCCGATGTGTTGTAATATCTGCGTGACGGGTGAAACGCTCTTGGGAAAGGCAAAGAATACAGATACCGAACTTGTCAAGTGATCAGGTGCATCTGCAGGGTTGTACGAGGTCCGATGGACAAGGAAAACTGTAGGTGGGCCTAATAACTTGGGAGGTTCTGTCACAAGGATCCTGCGGTGGAGGCCGTCCTGCCTGCCGAAGACGCTCCGGCGGCGGCTGCGACGGCAACCGAAGACCCTGCGGTGCCGACCGCTCCTTCGCAGGTGGTGGGGTCGTGTTAGGGGTGTTGTGTTTAGGGCCTTTTTTGTGTGATACTGAAAGTCGGTTGCTGCTTAGGTTCCGACGTCTGGGCCTACGCAAGCAACCCCTACTGATGATACTAATTTTGTGGCGGCCGCAAACGCAGTGCCTGCTAATGATAGTTTGTCTGGTTTTGAATATGGGTCTTAGTCATCTGATGGTGTTGAGTTTGGGAGCCCGTTTTCCTGGACTGAGTCGTCGGATGATGATTTGGATTATTTTGCTGCGTTAGATGTGGCTGCGGCGGAGTCCTCGCCGCGGCTCGAGGTGTGCGAAGCATTTGATCCCTCGGCTAGCATGAGGACCGATCGTCAACGACGAAAAGTAGTGTCGAAGCATAGCGTTGGTGAGATGTTGCGAAGTGGTAGGCGCCGTCGGATGGGGATGGAGCGAACTCGCCTTCGTGTAGATCGGGGTGGCCAACGAGATTTGTTGTCCTCGTTGTTCGGGATTTGCATAATCTTTTTGAGGGTGAGGAGTTGAAAATGATGTTGTTTAATTTTCGGGAGGCGGGCCTTATCCCAAAGGCTGAACCGATGTAGTATGTTTGCTGCCCTCTTGTCTTGCGGTAGTGAGTACAAACGCTGCCCTCCCCCGGCTCACAATAAAGAGGGAAGGGCGACGAAATGTGATTTGTACTTATTCGTGTGGTGTGGTTGGCGACCCTTCGCTATGTGTATGTAATCTGTGACAACATTGTTGTTTGTGTAATGTGGCCAGTGACCCTTCGCTTATCCATGCGATGTTGTTGAATGAGATGGGGACTTCGTGCTTGCTATGATTGTCCGACTGCATCCTTGGGCGACTTTTGCACGAATTTGTCTTTTATTAAAGACTTCGCATCGTGCACTTATTGTGCTTGTCCGGTTGCACCCTTAGGCGACTTCTGCATGGATTTGTCTTTTAGTAAAGACTTCGTATCGTGCACTTATTGTGCTTGTCCGGCTGCACCCTTAGGCGACTTTTGCGTGGATTTGTCTTTTAGTAAAGACTTCGTATCGTGCACTTATTGTGCTTGTCCGGCTGTACCCTTAGGCAACTTTTGTGTGGATTTTGTCGCACCCGAGGGTACTCTACGCTACCTGCCGCGGTGACTTCGAATCGGTCGAATACCGAAGGCCGTCAGAGCGGTCTTTTTTCGACATGGTGATTCTTGAATTTTTTGCGGGGGCTTTTCACTGGTATATTACATGGTGCCGCCCGTTAAAAACCTCACCCGCCGGGAGGAAAAGAGTGTGGCCTGAATAGCATTGTTTGCAGAATTACAAAGGCGCATAGGCCCTGGGACTTAAACAAAAAATTTCTGGAGATTATCGATGTTCCAGGAATGTTCCAAGTCTTCGCCGGAAGATGTTGCCAACCTGTAAGCACTGGGGGATGCCTTCGTCTTGACTATGAATGGACCTTCCCACTTTGGCTCTAGCTTGCCCCGTGACTCTATCCGGGTGGTTCTTACGAGTACAAGGTCCCCTTCGTTGAATTCTCTTGGGACGACTGTGTTGTCGCGCCAGGCCTTGGTCTGAACCTGATATTTGTTGAGGGCCTGCAGGGCGAGGACACGGTCTCCGTCGATGAGATCTTTGGAAGTTGGTTCGTCGACATCGGGTATGGTTGATTTGTTTGTTTGGGGGGACCCATTATTTAACTCTTGCGGTGTCATGGCCTCAGATCCATACATTAGGCAGAAAGGTGTGAACCCGGTTGCCCGGCACTCTATCGTGTTCAAGGCCCATACAACTTCGGGTAATTGGTCGGCCCATTTCCCTTTCTGTCGTCAAGGAGCCTTTTCTTGATGGCGCTAAAAATCTTGCCATTAGCGCGCTCGACCACACCGTTGGATTGTGGGTGGTACACAGAGGCGAAGACAGGCTTGGTGCCGATGGAACAGTAGAATTCCCTGAAGCCTTGACTGTCGAACTGTTTGCCGTTGTCGATGGGAGTTCGGACGGGACTCCGAAGCGGCAAACAATGTTTTGCTAGAAGAATTTTTGGGCGGTCTTCGATGTTATTATGGAGACTGCCCTGGCCTCAATCCACTTGGTGAAATATTTAACGGCGACGAAGGTGAACTTGAGATTCGCTTGAGCTGTGGGCAGTGGTTCGACGATGTCCAACCCCCAACGTTGGAGTGGCCATGTATGGGCGATAAGCTTGGTGAATTGCGAAGGGTGGCCTGAGCGAGGGGAGAACTTCGGGCATGCTTCGCATGACCTTGTGACTCGATTGGTAGTGCAAATTATTGCGGGCTAGTAAAATCCCTAAAGAATCACCTTGGCAGCGAGGGCCCTGGGTCCTGAGTGGGAGCCGCAGGTTCCGTTGTGGACTTCGTGGTGGATTTCTATGCCTTTGGTTTCGGTTATGCATTTCAGCATTGGCTAACTGATCCCCTTTTTGTACAGCTGACCCTTGATTAATGTGAAGTCCCTGCTCCTGTGTTTTAGTCGTTTGGCCTCATTGCGATCAGTTGGATGGTAGTGGCCTTGCAGGTATAGTGTTATTGGGGCCCGTCAGTCTTCGGCCATGATGAGGTTGACGTTGTGGTGGCCTTCGGTGTCTTGAGTTATTTGTAGACCTACGGGGTTGTGTACAGCTGGCGTGCCGATGACGTGGTAGAACACATCGGAGGGCAAGGCCTCGCCCTTGGTCGCTGCTTTGGCCAACGCGTCGGCCTCTTCGTTCTTGTTGCGGTCAACATGTTGCAGAGTGAAGCCCTTGAATTGTATCTCGAGGCTGCGGACAGCGGTGAGGTATTGCATGAGTACAGGCTCTTTTGCTGAGTACTCCTTCTCAACCTGGCCGGCGACGACTTTGGAGTCTGTCCTGATTATGCATGTGGTGACACCGAGTGCTCGTAATTTGCGAAGTCCCAGGATGACGGCTTCGTACTCTGCTATGTTGTTAGTGCACCTGTCGGACTCTAAGGCAAAGCTGAGGCGTGCTGCGTATCTGTACTTGACGCTTGTGGGTGATGTGATGATCACTGCGGCCCCTGCCCCCGCATGGCACCATGCGCCATCGCAGTGGATGGTCCAAACTTTCTCTAGGGACTCTTCTTGTGGCCGCGCTGGTCCTGTCCAGTCGACGATGAAGTCTGCCAGGACTTGTGATTTGATCGATGTTCGTGGTTCGAAGGTGATGTGGTACCCAGAGAGTTCAGCTGCTTATTTGGCGATTCTGGCGGATGCCTCCGGGTTCCTGAACAATTCTCCCAGACCCCTGTCCGAAGTGACTCGTACTTTGAATGCCTCGAAGTAGTGTCACAGTTTGCACGATGCCATGACAACTGCATATGAATTTTTTCAAGTTCAGTCATGTTGTACTTAGAAGCCGTGAGGACTTCGGAGACATAATACGCTGGGCACTGCCGACTTGTTCCTTCTCTGTCCTGCTCTTGGACTAACGCTTTGCTGACTGCATATGGTGAAGTTGCGATGTATAGAAGAAGAGGCCGCGAAGGGTTGGGACTTGTGAGTGTTGCTAAGTCGGACAGGTGTTGTTTAAGCGACTCGAAGGCCGCCGCCTGCTCTGGTCCCCAAGCGAAGTCTTTTGCACCATGCAATGTCTTGAGGAAAGGTAAACTATGCTCTGCGGATTTGGAGATGAATCTGTTCAGGGCGGCCAATCTACCTGTCAGTCGCTGGACATCCCTGGTGGACTACGGAGGTGCCATGTTGATGATCGCTTGGATCTTAGTTGGGTTGGCCTCGATCCCTCAGTGCGACACCAGGTAACCAAGTATCTTCTCCTGGCGAACTCTGAAGACACACTTCTCAGAGTTGAGCCGAAGTCGTGCATCGCGCATGTTGGCAAATGTTTCTGCGAGGTTGGCCAGGTGATCCTCTTTGCTTTTGCATGCGACGACGATGTCGTCTACGTATGTGAAAATGTTGCGGCCTACTTGACTTTCGAGGACCCTCTTTATCAGTACCCTGCAACTAGGGTACCCCTTACTACTATGCAAAGACGCAGTGCCCACGCGACTATCACTTAGTCGCGTGGTAGAAGTTTTGTGTGTGGGACCAAGCCACATCACGCCCCAACCTCAGGTGGCTATTCTGGGTCCACAGCAGCACCCGACCCCGCCACATGGGCGGGCCCAAAGCCGCCACGTGTCCCGAGAGGGTGGCGTACTCCAAAGCATCAACGGTGGTCCAGACCCCCACGGGAGAGCGCCGGACCCTAGGATATACGGTCTGGACCCCCAGGGTTGGTCTCAGACCCCTGGATATACAGTCTGGACCCCCAAGGTTGGTCCCGGACCTCCACGTGTGCAAGCTGGACCCCTAGAATTGGATCCGGACCCCCCCCCCCCCGTATGGGGTCCGAGTCCCCACAGGAGGGTCCCAAGGTCCCAGGACAGTACATGCACGGGCCTTGAACAAGACCCAGGTAGGGGTCCGGTGTCGACATGTGTACAGATCCAGTCTGGTGCGGACCTGTCCGCGTACGCTACTGCTCCCCGCCCAGGCGGAGACCCGATGCTGCCACCTGGCCTACTGCGCGTGACGTAAGCCAGTGGACAGAGCCTGACGTAAGGCCTTCGGGTTACGTGGCCCCTGCATTTATTGCGGATAAAGGCGCGCCGCCTGACAAGCGATGTGCCGCCTCGGCATTTAATGAGGCCTGTCCACTCTGCTGTCAGGCAGCGGCCTGTCCATTCCACTGGCGAGTAGTGTGCCGCCTCAGCATTTAATGAGACCTGTCCATTCCGCTGGCAGGTGGCATGCCTGTCCATTCCATTGGTAGGCGGCACGCCCATACTGCCGCATGCACTATACTCATCATCACTCGTACATACCAAGGAAGCTGTTGCCGCATGTTAACGCGGCACGGGCTGCAGACACCATGGCACCAGGAGATCTCTCAGGCGTCACCTGCATTAGTTGCTCCGTGTGTTTCTTCCATTATGTCCCTAGGCCCACATGTCGGGGCTCAACAACCTTGTATGTGCCTCCCTTGAGCTATAAAAGGGAAGGCACACGACGTTACAAGGCATCCACACTCACACTCACTCAGAATTCACTTAGACCCTCGGGAAGTTCTTCAAGCTCTTGAGCACCAGCAATACAACACACAGTGGAGTAGGGTATTACGCTCTGGCGGCCCGAACCACTCTAAATCCTTGTGTTCTCATGTGTTCTTACACCTTCCGACAATAGGCAAAACGCTTAGGCCCCCTCCTCATCTTAGGATTTAGGGCGGGTGCATTCCGCCACCCGGCCGGAGAATTTCCTCTCCGACATTTGGCGTGCTAGGTAGGGGGCTTGGCTTTAGGTTTTTGCTTGTTTTCCTGTTCGACACTATGGTCCATATCGTCGAGCACCACGGCGTGGCTTCTAAAGACTTCCTCATGGAGGAGGAGGCTATGTCGTCCATGCCATTGGGCTCCAGCCGCCTAGTGCCTGGTGCTGCTGCTGTGTATGCTGCACAGCAGCACACTCCCGCTCAGTCGTCCCAGGCACCGTCGAGGGCCACACCCGGTGCGCTGTTTGCAGCCAGGGACTTGTTGCGCCACCCTCCAAGCTCCACAGCCTTGCCAGGGGCCATGAAGCAGTGGCACAATGACGTTGATCGTCTCCTAGGCATGGCGCAATCTAGCTCGACCAGGCCTAGGCCTCGGTCGTTCCAGCGTCAACACGAGGCGTCGGCATCGGTGCGCTCGCCTTCAGTGAAGGCTGCGCCGACCGAGGACCTGCGGGCGGAACTCAACCACTGGCGGGCGGGAGAGGACGCTCCAGTCTCTCTGGAGAGGTCTAACAACTTACGGGCAGAACTCAACCGTAGGCGTGCGGGCGAGGATGCCTGTGTCTCTCTGGAGAGGGCGCGTGAGCGTCGACAGAACATCGAGGGTCGCAACCTCGACCAAGACTTCGCTGTGGTCGCACCGCAAACTCCAAGGGGCGCTCGGATCCAAGCGGGTGTCCCGTTGGCCGGCGTGGGCTGCGCCGCTCTCGCGGATCATCTCCGTCGGTGAGGTGGCCATCCAAGTTCTGGCCACACCTGCCGGAAATGTACGACGGTACATCAAACCCGTCGGAATTCCTGTAGGTATATGTCACCGCCATTACGGCAGTAGGTGGAGACACTGATGTGATGGCAACATACTTCCATGCAGCCTTGTCTGGGCCAGCCTGGACTTGGCTCATGAACCTTGCCCTAGGATCAATCTACTCCTGGGAAGAGCTCTACGCGCGGTTCACCGCGAACTTCGCCAGCGCTTACCAACAGCATGGCGTGGAGGCACACCTCCATGCAGTGAGGCAGGAACCCGGGGAAACTCTCCGGGCCTTCATCTCTGAGAGCACCTAGAGGGGGTGAATAGGTGATCTCGTAAAATTCAACACTAAATTCCAACAAGCTTGATTAAAGAGATATTAGCGCAAGTTAATCAAGTCTATGAGGCGAGCTCTTGCGAACACAAATAATCACAGAGAGAGTAGACACAAGAGACACGCGATTTTATCCCGTGGTTCAGCCAAGTAACACTTGCCTACTTCCACGTTGTGGCGTCACAATGGACGAGGGTTGCACTCAACCCCTTTCAAGTGATCCAATGATCAACTTGAATACCATGGCTTTCTTCCTTATAGTTTTATCCCGTTTGTGAGGAATCTCCACAACTTGGAGTCTCTCACCCTTTCAACAAAGATCATAATGAAAGCACGGAGTAAGGTTGGGAGGAGCAACACACACAAGACTCAAATACGCAGCATAATCACGCACACAAGTCATGACTTGAGCTCAAAACACAACACACGGAGTTCACAACTCAAATGGAGCTCAAATCACCATCATAAAGAATCAAATGCGTGAAGTTGGAGTCTTGGAGTCTTAGGATGCTTAGTGAATGCTTAGTTATATCCTCCATGCTCCTAGGGACCCCTTTTGTAGCCCCAAGGCAGCTAGGAGCCGTTGGAGACAATCTTAGAAGGCAATTCCTGCCTTCTGTCGAGTGGCGCACCGGACAATCCAGTGCGCCACCGGACAGCTACTATAGCCTATCCGGTGCGCGATTTCCTTCCAAATCGAGCACAGTCGACCGTTGCAGGTCCGGGCCCGTTGGCGCACCGAACACTGTCCGGTGCACACCGGACAGTCTGATGCCTTCTTCCGACCGTTGGAGCTGTCACGTGTCGCCCGCAGATTTGCGGCTGACCATTGGTGCTGGCGACCGTTGGCTCACTGGACAGTCCGGTGCACCACCGGACAGTCCGGTGAATTATAGCCACGTCGCCTTTCTTCATTCTCGAGAGCGACGAGGTCATCGCAGATGACTCACCGGACAGTCCGGTGCACCACCAGACAGTCCGATGAATTTTAGTCATACGCCACCATTGAGTCCCGAGAGCGGCGAGTTCACGCGGACCAGCCTGGCGCACTGGACACTGTCCGGTGCACCACCGGACAGTTCGGTGCACCCAGACTGAGCTGGTGTTGGCTGCACACAGCCAACTCTTCTCCCTTTTCTTATCTTGTCCTTTAGTCACTATTTCTAGCACTTGGATAACCATGTTAGTACAAAAAACAATTTACCAAGTCTAGAAACAAACCTTTTGCCTTGATTTTAACTTCTCACTTTATTTGGCACATAAGAACTTAATTAAATGTGTTGAGCACTTAATCTCCAAAACATTATAGAAATTGCCCAAGGGCACATTTCCCTTTCAATCTCCCCCTTTTTGGTGATTTATGCCAACACATCAAAAAGCAACCCAAATAAGTGCAACATCAATGCAACTTAGGACCAAATTGTTTTTGCATAAGATTTGACATATTTGGATCATTCTTTGCCACCACTTGGTTTGTTTTTGCAAATCAAATTCTTTTTCCTATCTCTAAGTCAAACACACTTGTTTGGGCGAATCAAGATATATTCTAAGAGAGAAATTGATCAATTACCAAAAACTCCCCTTTTCCCATAATCAAAAATTCTCCCCCATAAGGGACCAAATTTTGCAATTAGAGTATTTTGACAAAATCAAATTCTAACTCTACTATTTTCAAAACTAACTCTACTATTTTCAAAATTCTCAAGTGGTTGGCTGATCCAGTTGTTTTGGCCTTAATTTCTCCCCCTTTGGCATTAAGCACCAAAACAGAATCATTTTTGGCCCTTTGAACCCCATTACCTCACAAAAATGTCAATTAAGAGCAAAAAGGCAAATAGAGCATAAGAATGAACTTGGAGTTAAATACACTAATACCGGAGTGCAGTGGAAGTCTTTGCGTCAGCCAAGTCCATCTTTCCCTTTCAATGCACCTTTGAGACTACAACATGTGTTCTCAACCAAACAAATTAGTTTCAAAGGAATCAAGTTATAGCACACTCCCCCTACATATGTGCACCATTTGCATATGGACTTGTGAGGTTCAGGGAGGCTTGTACAACTTGAACACCATAATTAGATAACAAATGATGTAAAAGCACAATGTAACATGATCAAAGGCATAGAACACATGTATGCTATAGATCAATCCAAGTTACGCGAATCTAAGACATTTAGCTCACTACGCAACCTACAAAACCTTTTTCATCTAAAGGCTTGGTGAAGATATCGGCTAGCTGGTTCTCGGTGTTAATATGGTACACCTCGATATCTCCCTTTTGCTGGTGGTCTCTCAGGAAGTGATGCCGGATGTCTATGTGCTTAGTGCGGCTATGTTCAACAGGATTATCCGCCATGCAGATTGCACTCTCATTGTCACATAGGAGTGGGACTTTGCTCGGATTGTAGCCAAAGTCCTGGAGGGTTTGCCTCATCCAAAGTAGTTGCGCACAACACTGTCCTACGGCAACATACTTGGCCTCAGCGGTGGATAGGGCAACAGATGTCTGTTTCTTTGAACTCCAGGACACCAGGGACCTTCCTAGGAATTGGCACGTCCTTGATGTACTCTTCCAATCTACCTTGCACCCGGCATAATCGGAGTCTGCGTATCCAATTAAGTCAAAGGTAGACCCCTTTGGATACCAGATCCTGAAGCAAGGCGTAGCAACTAAATATCTAAGAATTCGCTTAACGGTCACAAGGTGACATTCCCTGGGGTCGGATTGATATCTAGCACACATGCATACACTTAGCATAATGTCCGGTCTACTAGCACATAAATAAAGCAGTGAACCTATCATGGACATGTATGCCTTTTGATCAACGGACTTACCTCCTTTGTTGAGGTCGACATGTCCGTCGGTTCCCATCGGTGTCTTCACGGGCTTGGCGTCCTTCATCCCAAACAGCTTGAGAAGATCTTGAGTGTACTTCGTTTGGGAGATGAAGGTGCCGTCCTTGAGTTGCTTCACATGGAATCCAAGAAAGTAGGTCAACTCGCCCATCATCGACATCTCAAACTTTTGTGTCATCACCCTGCTAAACTCCTCACAAGACTTTTGATTAGTAGAACCAAATATTATGTCATCAACATGAATTTGGCACACAAAAAGATCTCCATCACAAGTCTTTGTAAAAAGAGTGGGGTCGGCTTTCCCAACCTTGAAAGCATTAGAAATTAATAAATATCTAAGGCATTCATACCATGCTCTTGGGGCTTGCTTAAGTCCATAGAGCGCCTTAGAGAGCTTGAACACATGGTCAGGGTACCTATCATCCTCAAAGCCAGGGGGTTGTTCCACGTATACCTCCTCCTTGATTGGCCCGTTGAGGAAAGCGCTCTTCACGTCCATTTGAAACAACCTGAAAGAATGGTGAGCGGCATAGGCTAATAGAATGCGAATAGACTCTAGCCTAGCCACAGGAGCAAAAGTCTCCTCGAAATCCAAACCTGCGACTTGGGCATAACCTTTTGCCACAAGTCGAGCCTTGTTTCGTGTCACCACCCCATGCTCGTCTTGCTTGTTGCGGAACACCCACTTGGTTCCCACAACATTTTGCTTTGGACGTGGCACCAGGCTGCAAACTTCATTTCTCTTGAAGTTGTTGAGTTCTTCCTGCATGGCCAACACCCAATCCGGATCCTGCAAGGCCTCTTCTACCCTGAAAGGCTCAATAAAAGAGACAAACGAGTAATGCTCACAAAAGTTAGCTAACCTTGAGCGAGTAGTTACTCCCTTGCTTATGTCACCCAGAAACTGGTCAACGGGGTGATGTCATTGGATTGTTGCTCGGATTTGAGTTGGAGGTGCTTGTGGTGCTTCTTCCTCTATCACTTGTTCTTCCTGTGCTCCTCCTTGATCCTGTGCCTCTTCTTGAGGTGCTTGTTCACCGTCTTGAGTTGGAGGATTCACCATTATGGAGGAAGATGGCTGATCTTTCTCTTGTTGTTCCTGTGGTCGCATATCACCTATCGCCATCATGCGCATTACGGCCGTCGGAACATCATCTTCATCTATATCATCAAGATCAACATGCTCTCTTGGAGAGCCATTAGTCTCATCAAATACAACGTCGCTAGAGACTTCAACCAAACCCGATGATTTGTTGAAAACTCTATACGCCTTTGTATTTGAGTCATACCCTAGTAAAAACCCTTCTACTGCCTTGGGAGCAAACTTAGAATGTCTACCTTTCTTCACCAGAATGTAGCATTTGCTCCCAAAAACTCGAAAGTAAGAAACGTTGGGTTTGTTACCGGTGAGGAGTTCATACGAGGTCTTCTTGAGAAGGCGATGTAGGTAGAGCCGGTTTATAGCGTGGCAGGCTGTGTTCATAGCTTCCGACCAAAACCGCTCGGGCGTTTTAAATTCTCCAAGCATCGTTCTCACCATGTCGATAAGCGTCATGTTCTTCCTCTCTACCACACCGTTTTGCTGTGGTGTGTAGGGAGCGGAGAACTCGTGCTTGACGCCTTCTTCCTCAAGATACTCCTCCATTTGCATATTCTTGAACTCGGACCTATTGTCGCTTCTTATCTTTTTCACCTTGAGCTCAAATTCGTTTTGAGCCCTCCTTAGAAAGTGCTTTAGGGTCTGTTGGGTTTCTGACTTATCCTGCAAAAAGAACACCCAAGTGAAGTGGGAAAATTCATCAACAACTACAAGACCATACTTACTTCCCCCGATGCTAAGGTAGGCAACGGGTCCGAAGAGGTCCATGTGAAGAAGTGTAACACCCGGATTTTAGGGGTCCAAAACCCGAGGTTAACATAAACACCAGGTATGCTGGGACCAAGTCTCATACATATGATGTAAAGTGGCACAGGATCGAATGTCACAACTTTATATATAACAGGGGTTCTATACAAAATAAATAATTACATAATAGGGAGACAACGGTCCAGCAACCCAAAAGTTGACTGGGAGACGACGACCTAGACCTCTCACGAACTCATCGCAGCATCCTCCATGAGCATCATCCTGCAGTACCTGGTCTTGACCTGTGGTGTATGTGAGACAGCAAGAGTGAGCTCACATACGTTCATCGCTCAACAAGTTGTGGGGAATAATGTGCATGAACTCGCCAAAGGTGGGAGCTCACGTGAAGTGTAAGGCTTACCAAAGAAGATGGTTAGAGCTGAGCATCGCTTTTAAAGTTGGTCAAAATTTTATTAGCAGTTACTAAGTATAAGTAAATACCAAACCCAATTAAGTAATAGAACAAAAGTAATGACAACATCACCCGCGATGCAATGCATATGACAAATTGAATTTAGTTCCATAAATTAATCATGTGAGGGTCCGAGCTGCTCATGACCGTGAGCACGGCTAGTATACCAGTTTTACACTCTGCAGAGGTTGCGCATCTTTACCCACAAGTCGTGTATCCCATGTCGCCAGGGTTTGCAAAGCCCTTAGACACTTCCGAGGTGAATGGCTAGGGATCCACTACGAGGCCTTTACAAAGTTCCACTAGCTTCCGAAAACCCGCTACAGTTTATAGGAAGATCCAGTACAGGAATCCCTTGCAGGACCGCCATCGCAGCAAAAATCCTCCCGAGGGCCTCCCCGCACTGACCTCTCCCCTACTGCCCTTGCCCCTTTCGGGTAAGGTAGTCTTCCACTAGCTTTCCTAATTAATCAGCCAAGGGCATCCCATACTACCCTTGTGGTAGCACTGTTTTCCCGGGTGGTCGCTCCATGTTCCAATTAACATAATGATCTCAACATGAACAATAAATAACAACTGATAACAAAAGTATAACCATGAATATTGTATCTCCATACCCAAAACCACATAAAGCACTAGCAAGTACTACCCAGAAATTTAGTGGTGAACAAGGTATAAAGATAATCAAACTAGGTAACCTGTTGGGTCCCATCAAAATTAACCTATGCAGATCATTATGATTAATCAGAACATGGCTGGGTAAAAAGAAGTGATCAAGGGCACAACTTGCCTGGGCCTTGAGAATCCAGGTACCAGGATGATCTTCTGATGACTCGTGACCTCACTGCTAGTCGTAGCAATACAAATACACATGGTATAGGCAAAATTAACATTACACCAAACATAAGAACAAAATACACATTAATAATATACATATTAAAATAAGATCACAGGAAAAAGAATTATTAATTTTGGAGTTGTAGATTTTAAGTTATGAATTTTCAAAGGTTGTATGTGCTTAATACAAGATTAGTTAAGATAACAATTTTAATGTGACTTTTATGTAAAACCAGTGGCACTAATTGGTAAACAATAATATTACAAAATTATAGGAAGTGGAATGGATTAATTTGGAGTTCATATGCATTTTCTATGAATTATATAAATTCTAGGAATTATTTTTATATTAAAAACTCATTTTCTAATTCATTTTCCTGATTTTATAACTCTCTGGACTGGGCCTCGATTTCCAGAAAACTCAGGGGTCTCGGGGTAACATTTCATATGACTCAGGGCACAACAGAGGTGGACGGCGGGTTTATTTAGTGAAACCCAAGGGGTTCTTTTAGAAAATAACCGCGGCGAAGGGGTACGCACCGATCACAGCCGTTGGATCACGCGCGGACGATGCAGATTAGATCAGGCATATCCGCCAACCGGTACGTTACGATATCCATTGGATTAAAATCTAACGGTGCTAACACATTATGTGGAGATCTAATCGTGGCCCTTGCTTTCGGATCAAACGACCCAAACATCACCCCCGAATGGACACCGCTGCTTCTAATCTCCACCGTTCAAACAACATCGGACGGCGCGAGTCTATCTTCCCCAACCAAATCGCCACCGACGGTGGCGCACCGGCGGTCACGCCACGCCGGCGACCCCACTGACCGGAGAATCAACGCGTTGTTCCCCGATTCGACACGCTCAAAACGACAAGGATGGCCGCGCGAACACGGTGGGTGCATACTCACCGATGATTGTGGCGCCGAGTCTCCTGGCGACGGTGCGGGGCGGATTCATCGCGGTGGTGAAGCGACGGTGAGCAATTCGCTCGATCACGATGCTTCGCAACCCCCGCCAAAGCCACCAACACGATCCTAGGGCCCCGCGCAGCACTCCCAGCCGTTTGCCGAAGGCCCAACCACGGCGCAAGAGGTCAGCGACGGCGGCGGCTTCCCTCTTCCGCCCAGGAGCTCGCACAGTCAAATTGGAGAGCACGAGGGGATGGTTCGAGGCCGACGGTGGTTGAGAGGAGAGCGGAGAGGGTTTGGCTTCGATGTTATAGGGCGCTTGCGAGATAAGCGCAGCTGGTGGCGCGAATTGCGCGCGGTTCGGTGGAGGAGAGTCGTTCGGTCATGGCGACATTTGCGCGGAGCGGGGAGCAGCTGGTAAGCGGGTCCCGCAGGGCAGTGTAACGCGATCGGGCGCGCAGTGTACCGGCTTACGGTTGGGGCCCGCAGGTCAGCCAACCAAAGGAGCACGCGCGCGCCAGCGGACGAGCAATTCTATCACTGGGCCGAGCGAGTGGGGAGAATTAATGGGCCGCGCCAGGAAGTTTGGGCCCGAGTGCCGTTTTCCATTTTCTTTTCCTTTCTCTAATTTCTTTTCTTCTCTCTTTCTTTATTCTTTTGAACTCAAATCTGAAACCAAACTCTTGTAGTGAATTTTGTACTCAGTTAAATGGAGATTTTGAAATCACCAATTTGAGAAATATTTATTCTTATTTTTATTTCATTTTATGTAGTATTTCTCTCATTTCTTTCTTCTCCTTTCCTCAATTTCTAGGATTTAAATTTAGGCTAAATCCCAAATTCTCATTATTACTTCATTTTTTTTTATTCCTATTATTATTGTTTCAAATGCACAAACAAAAATCCAATATGATGCAATGGTTTGTTTGTGTTTGAGTAAAGATTTACTCATTTTTAAATATAATCAATCACATGTGGAGATAACTAGAGGTCCTCATACATATATAAAGGAAACTATTTCTTCTTTTATTCTCCTTTACAATTTGGATATTACAAATCCTACCCCCCTTAAAAATAATCTCGTCCTCGAGATTTGTAAGAAAGAGGATATAGGAAGAGTGATTTAAAATCTAGCTTTTAGTTTCTAATTAGTTCAAAATCAAGAGTCTCTCTTTCTTTTCATTAGTAAGTGATTAGGAGAGCATGGGTATATATATGTATGTCCACATAATTATGTAGGATAGAAGATGTCTTTAAAGCATAGATGGGTTTAGGTAAGAAAGTGTAGGGTAAGAAAAGACTCCATCCAAGATTTGTGTATCTTGATTCATCTGATGATCTAGCTTGATCCTTGAAGATTTGAGTTGGTGTTTGTCCTTCCTTGATGAAGTTGATCATCTTCTCTGGTCTTGTCTCATTGATTCGGGGTCGGTGTATATCCTCAGAGTTTGGGGAAATATGGCTAAGATAGTTATGGATGAAATAGGCTACATGATGTAAGTCAAAATTTGGTTTGATGTCAGGTGGTGGTTGATAGATTATGCAATCCATTAAGACTCTATTGATTGGGTAAGTTATGTAACTTGTTATATAAATCGAGTTGTTGTGTATGGCCAAGTTGATATAAGTCTTCAAATCAGGCTTAAATGATTTAGGAGTATGGCCTTATCTTTTGTACCAGCATTAAGTAACTCACACTAGATTAGATCATAATAGATTAGACAAAATCTAGATTAGGTTGGATATGACTAGGTTAGACTAGTTTAGGTCAGATAGATCTACTAGGGTAGGATACATGTTAGAATCTTTTGGGATAGGATGGATTATATGATGTAGGTAGGTCATTGTTCAAGGATGAGTTGGTATAAGACATTAATGTAGGTCAAGTTCTATTTGTAGAGACAGTGTTTAACCTATATCACTAACTTGTTAATCACTCACTTTAGATTGAATCATATTAGATTGGATGGGATCTAGATTAGATTGGTATGACTAATTTGACTAGGTAAGATCTAATTAATTTTCATTAGACCATGGTTGTTTAAACTAGGGTGGATAAGTATGATTATTAGGATAAGACAGATCTATAAAGATAAGATAGAATCTTTTGAGGCCAGTTAGATCTATTAGGATAAGGGTAAAATCTTTTCAAGATAAGATGAGTATCTTTTAAGATGAGATGGATCTATTAAGATAAGGGAGAATCTTATAAGATTAGAAGGATCTCTATGAGATAGATACATTTTAATGGAGGATAATCTAAGTGGCTTAGTTTTCTTATGAATTCTATTTATGCCTATACGTATATACAGATGTAATTGTGGATATTACTCCACAACCCATCACACTCAATCAAAAATCCAAATCAGACAGATATCATAAGAACAAACATTCAAGTTCATGGATATCTATAAAAATAGTTTTGTTTTTGTTCCTAAGAATAGGTCTCCTATTCCTAAAGGTCACTTTAGGTTAAGGATTTCAAAGTGTGAAATCCACATTTGTCTTTAGAAAGATAAAAGTAAGAATAATCAGAGTAAAGCGGAAATAGATGAGAAAAGATTAAGACAAGTTTAGAAAAGAATCAGAGTAAGGTAAGTAAAGAATGGTTGTCCAGTTCTATCTAGGTTTCGTCCTACAGTCAACATTCCTCTGATACCACTTCTGTAACACCCGGATTTTAGGGGTCCAAAACCCGGGGTTAACATAAACACCAGGTATGCTGGGACCAAGTCTCATACATATGATGTAAAGTGGCACAGGATCGAATGTCACAACTTTATATATAACAGGGGTTCTATACAAAATAAATAATTACATAATAGGGAGACAACGGTCCAGCAACCCAAAAGTTGACTGGGAGACGACGACCTAGACCTCTCACGAACTCATCGCAGCATCCTCCATGAGCATCATCCTGCAGTACCTGGTCTTGACCTGTGGTGTATGTGAGACAGCAAGAGTGAGCTCACATACGTTCATCGCTCAACAAGTTGTGGGGAATAATGTGCATGAACTCGCCAAAGGTGGGAGCTCACGTGAAGTGTAAGGCTTACCAAAGAAGATGGTTAGAGCTGAGCATCGCTTTTAAAGTTGGTCAAAATTTTATTAGCAGTTACTAAGTATAAGTAAATACCAAACCCAATTAAGTAATAGAACAAAAGTAATGACAACATCACCCGCGATGCAATGCATATGACAAATTGAATTTAGTTCCATAAATTAATCATGTGAGGGTCCGAGCTGCTCATGACCGTGAGCACGGCTAGTATACCAGTTTTACACTCTGCAGAGGTTGCGCATCTTTACCCACAAGTCGTGTATCCCATGTCGCCAGGGTTTGCAAAGCCCTTAGACACTTCCGAGGTGAATGGCTAGGGATCCACTACGAGGCCTTTACAAAGTTCCACTAGCTTCCGAAAACCCGCTACAGTTTATAGGAAGATCCAGTACAGGAATCCCTTGCAGGACCGCCATCGCAGCAAAAATCCTCCCGAGGGCCTCCCCGCACTGACCTCTCCCCTACTGCCCTTGCCCCTTTCGGGTAAGGTAGTCTTCCACTAGCTTTCCTAATTAATCAGCCAAGGGCATCCCATACTACCCTTGTGGTAGCACTGTTTTCCCGGGTGGTCGCTCCATGTTCCAATTAACATAATGATCTCAACATGAACAATAAATAACAACTGATAACAAAAGTATAACCATGAATATTGTATCTCCATACCCAAAACCACATAAAGCACTAGCAAGTACTACCCAGAAATTTAGTGGTGAACAAGGTATAAAGATAATCAAACTAGGTAACCTGTTGGGTCCCATCAAAATTAACCTATGCAGATCATTATGATTAATCAGAACATGGCTGGGTAAAAAGAAGTGATCAAGGGCACAACTTGCCTGGGCCTTGAGAATCCAGGTACCAGGATGATCTTCTGATGACTCGTGACCTCACTGCTAGTCGTAGCAATACAAATACACATGGTATAGGCAAAATTAACATTACACCAAACATAAGAACAAAATACACATTAATAATATACATATTAAAATAAGATCACAGGAAAAAGAATTATTAATTTTGGAGTTGTAGATTTTAAGTTATGAATTTTCAAAGGTTGTATGTGCTTAATACAAGATTAGTTAAGATAACAATTTTAATGTGACTTTTATGTAAAACCAGTGGCACTAATTGGTAAACAATAATATTACAAAATTATAGGAAGTGGAATGGATTAATTTGGAGTTCATATGCATTTTCTATGAATTATATAAATTCTAGGAATTATTTTTATATTAAAAACTCATTTTCTAATTCATTTTCCTGATTTTATAACTCTCTGGACTGGGCCTCGATTTCCAGAAAACTCAGGGGTCTCGGGGTAACATTTCATATGACTCAGGGCACAACAGAGGTGGACGGCGGGTTTATTTAGTGAAACCCAAGGGGTTCTTTTAGAAAATAACCGCGGCGAAGGGGTACGCACCGATCACAGCCGTTGGATCACGCGCGGACGATGCAGATTAGATCAGGCATATCCGCCAACCGGTACGTTACGATATCCATTGGATTAAAATCTAACGGTGCTAACACATTATGTGGAGATCTAATCGTGGCCCTTGCTTTCGGATCAAACGACCCAAACATCACCCCCGAATGGACACCGCTGCTTCTAATCTCCACCGTTCAAACAACATCGGACGGCGCGAGTCTATCTTCCCCAACCAAATCGCCACCGACGGTGGCGCACCGGCGGTCACGCCACGCCGGCGACCCCACTGACCGGAGAATCAACGCGTTGTTCCCCGATTCGACACGCTCAAAACGACAAGGATGGCCGCGCGAACACGGTGGGTGCATACTCACCGATGATTGTGGCGCCGAGTCTCCTGGCGACGGTGCGGGGCGGATTCATCGCGGTGGTGAAGCGACGGTGAGCAATTCGCTCGATCACGATGCTTCGCAACCCCCGCCAAAGCCACCAACACGATCCTAGGGCCCCGCGCAGCACTCCCAGCCGTTTGCCGAAGGCCCAACCACGGCGCAAGAGGTCAGCGACGGCGGCGGCTTCCCTCTTCCGCCCAGGAGCTCGCACAGTCAAATTGGAGAGCACGAGGGGATGGTTCGAGGCCGACGGTGGTTGAGAGGAGAGCGGAGAGGGTTTGGCTTCGATGTTATAGGGCGCTTGCGAGATAAGCGCAGCTGGTGGCGCGAATTGCGCGCGGTTCGGTGGAGGAGAGTCGTTCGGTCATGGCGACATTTGCGCGGAGCGGGGAGCAGCTGGTAAGCGGGTCCCGCAGGGCAGTGTAACGCGATCGGGCGCGCAGTGTACCGGCTTACGGTTGGGGCCCGCAGGTCAGCCAACCAAAGGAGCACGCGCGCGCCAGCGGACGAGCAATTCTATCACTGGGCCGAGCGAGTGGGGAGAATTAATGGGCCGCGCCAGGAAGTTTGGGCCCGAGTGCCGTTTTCCATTTTCTTTTCCTTTCTCTAATTTCTTTTCTTCTCTCTTTCTTTATTCTTTTGAACTCAAATCTGAAACCAAACTCTTGTAGTGAATTTTGTACTCAGTTAAATGGAGATTTTGAAATCACCAATTTGAGAAATATTTATTCTTATTTTTATTTCATTTTATGTAGTATTTCTCTCATTTCTTTCTTCTCCTTTCCTCAATTTCTAGGATTTAAATTTAGGCTAAATCCCAAATTCTCATTATTACTTCATTTTTTTTTATTCCTATTATTATTGTTTCAAATGCACAAACAAAAATCCAATATGATGCAATGGTTTGTTTGTGTTTGAGTAAAGATTTACTCATTTTTAAATATAATCAATCACATGTGGAGATAACTAGAGGTCCTCATACATATATAAAGGAAACTATTTCTTCTTTTATTCTCCTTTACAATTTGGATATTACAAGAAGCTCTAGTGGTCTTGATGTTGTCATCACATTCTTGCTGTGATGAGTGCTTCCCACCTGTTTCCCTGCCTAACAAGCTACACAAGGTCTATCTTTCTCGAAACAAACATTGGTTAGTCCTAACACATGTTCTCCGTTTAGAAGTTTATGAAGGTTCTTCATCCCAACATGTGCTAGGCGGTGATGCCACAGCCAGCCCATACTAGTCTTAGCTATTAAGCATGCATCTAGATCAGCCTCCTCTTTCGAAAAATCAATTAAGTAGAGTTTGTCGTCTAATACACCCTTAAAAGCTAATGAACCATCACTCCTTCTAAAGACAGATACATCAACATTTGTAAAAAGACAATTGTAACCCATGTGACACAATTGACTTACAGACAGGAGGTTGTAACCAAGCGAGTCTACTAGAAGTACATTCGATATGGAGTGCTCGTTGGTGATGGCTATCTTGCCCAAGCCTTTAACCTTGCCTTGGTTCCCATCTCCAAAAATAATCGTATCCTAGGAATCCTTGTTCTTGATGTAGGAGGTGAACATCTTCTTCTCCCCTGTCGATTATCCAGCTAGATCCCCCGGGGATTATCCAGCTAGATCCCCCGGATGCATAAACCTGCAAGGTAATTTAAGCTTGGGTTTTAGGTACCCAACTCTTGTTGGGTCCTACAAGGTTAGTCACAATAACTTTTGAAACCCAAATACAAGTCTTGTCTCCCTTGCATTTGGCTCCCAACTTCCTAGCAACCACTTTTTCATTCTTACATGAAAGTACAAAAGAAGTATTGCAAGCATGGAAAACGGTAGTAGATTCATTGCACATTTTCCTAGGCACATGATGCACAACATGATTTCTCCTAGGCCTACTTCTACCATGAACAAAAGTAGAACTAGAGGCAAACATAGCATGTGAATTAAAAGCATCATGATTATAACTCTTATTATAATGAGCATGATTAGCAATTTTCCTATCATAAATAAAAGCATGGTTCCTTTGAGGACTACTTGCCATAGGGGCTTTCCCTTTCTCCTTGTTGAGAATGGGAGCCTTATGGCTTGTTAAGTTCTTGGTTTCCCTTCGAAAACCAAGTCCATCCTTAATTGAGGGGTGTCTACCAACAGTGTAGGCATCCCTAGCAAACTTTAATTTATCAAAATCATTTTTGCAAGTCTTAAGTTGAGCATTAAGACTTGCCACTTCATCATTCAACTTAGTAATAGAAATAAGATGTTCATTACATGCATCAACATCAAAGTCCTTACATCTATTACAAACACTAACATGCTCTACACATGAATTTATTTTACTTACTTCCTCTAGCTTAGCAGTTAATTCATCATTTGAACTCTTTAAACTATATATGTTTTCATGGCAAACAAATAATTCAGAGGATAATATTTCATTTCTTTTACTTTCTAGAGCAAGAGATTTTTGACACTAACAAATTTATCATGTTCTTCATAAAGAATATCCTCTTGCTCTTCTAAAAGTCTATCCTTTTCATTTAGAGCATCGATTAACTCATTGATTTTATCTACTTTAGTTCTATCTAAACCTTTGAATAAACTAGAGTAATCTACTTCATCATCAGAAGAATCATCATCACTAGAAGTAGTGTACTTAGGTGTATCTCGAACATGTACCTTCTTTTCCTTGGCCATAAGACATGTATGGCATTCGTTGGGGAAGAGAGAAGACTTGTCGAAGGCCAAGGCCGCCAGTCCTTCATCTTCGGAGTCGGATGAGGAGTAGTCGGAATCCCATTCTTTTCCAAGATGAGCCTCGCCTTTCGCCTTCCTATAGCTTTTCTTCTTCTCCTTCTTCCCATGTCTTTCTTGTCCCTGGTCATTTTCATTATCGAGACATTGAGCAATAAAATGACCAGTCTTACCGCATTTGAAACAGGAGCGCTTTCCCCATGTTTTGTTCTTGTTAGGGTACTCCTTGTGTCCTTTAAGTGCGATCTTGAAGCGCTTGATGATAAGCGCCATCTCATCTTCATTAAGGCCGGTAGCCTCCACTTGAGCTGCCTTGCTTGGTAGTGCTTCCTTGCTGCTAGTTGCCTTGAGCGCAATGGGCTGTGGCTCGTAGACAGGGTTGAGGGCCGTTTAAGGCGTCATCTACATACCTTGCCTCCTTAACCATCATGCGCCTGCTTACAAATTTTCCAAGTATCTCCTCGGGCGTCATCTTTGTATACCTGGGATTTTCACGGATAAGGTTCACAAGATGGGGGTCAATAACTGTAAAGGACCTAAGCATGAGTCGAACGACGTCGTGATCCATCCAACTTGTGCTTCCATAGCTTCTAATCTTGTTGACCAGGGTCTTGAGCCTGTTGTAGGTTTGTGTTGGCTCTTCACCCCTGATCATGGCAAATCTCCCTAGTTCGCCTTCCACCAACTCCATTTTGGTGATCATGGTGGCGTCGTTTCCCTCATGAGATATCTTGAGGGTGTCCCAGATCTGCTTTGCATTGTCCAAGCCGCTAACCTTGTTGTATTCATCCCTGCACAGAGATGCTAGCAAAACAGTAGTGGCTTGGGCATTTTTATGAATTTGCTCATTAATAAACATAGGGTTATCTGTACTATCGAATTGCATTCCATTTTCAACTATTTCCCAAATGCCAGGATGGAGAGAAAATAGATGACTACGCATTTTATGACTCCAAAATGAGTAGTCCTCTCCATCAAAGTGTGGAGGTTTTCCTAGAGGAATATAAAGTAAATGTGCATTCAAATTGTACGGCATGCGGATTAACCGTCTTTTTCTTTGACGAAGAATCGTCATCGTCGTCGTCTCTTGTAAAGAAGAAGATGCATCGTTGTCGTAGTAGACGATCTTCTTGATGCGCCTCTTCTTCTTCCCGTCCTTCTTCTTATCACTCGAGCCAGAGTCAGTGGACTTGTCATCTCTTGGCTCGTTGAAGATGGACTCCTTCTCCTTGTCGTTGACCACCATCCTCTTTCCCTTAGGATCCATCTCTTCGGGCGATTAGTCCCTTACGTGAAGAGAACCTGGCTTCGATACCAATTGAGAGCACCTAGAGGGGGGTGAATAGGTGATCTCGTAAAATTTAACACTAAATTCCAACGAGCTTGATTAAAGAGATATTAGCGTAAGTTAATCAAGTCTATGAGACGAGCTCTTGCGAACACAAATAATCATAGAGAGAGCAGACACAAGAGGCACACGATTTTATCCCATGGTTCAGCCAAGTAACACTTGCCTACTTCCATGTTGTGGCATCCCAATGGACGAGGGTTGCACTCAACCCCTTTCAAGTGATCTAATGATCAACTTGAATACCACGGCTTTCATCCTTATAGTTTTATCCCATTTGCGAGGAATCTCCACAACTTGGAGTCACTCGCCTTTTCAACAAAGATCACAATGAAAGCACGGAGTAAGGTTGGGAGGAGCAACACACACAAGACTCAAATACACAGCACAATCAAGCACACAAGTCACGACTTGAGCTCGAAACACAACACACGGAGTTCACAACTCAAATGGAGCTCAAATCACTATCACAAAGAATCGAATGCGTGAAGATGGAGTCTTGGAGTCTTAGGATGCTTAGTGAATGCTTGGTTATATCCTCCATGCGCCTAGGGACCCCTTTTATAGCCCCAAGGCAGCTAGGAGCCGTTGGAGACAATCTTGGAAGGCAATTCCTGCCTTCTATCGAGTGGCGCACTGGATAGTCCAGTGTGCCACCAGATAGCTACTGTAGCCTGTCCGGTGCGTGATTTCCTTCCAAATCGAGCACAGTCGACCGTTGCAGGTCCAGGCCCGTTGGCGCACCGGATGTGGGGGACAGATATCCCCCGGGTCCACCTGAAGGATAAAAGACCTCACGAAAGGCCCAAGGGCCCCGTAATTCGTAAGGTCATCCCCTTGTGGGCCTGGGAAGGAACGACCAATGAAGCGAATTGACACAAGGCTGTAACGGCACAAGCCCAAGACGACCCAACGAATTCGAGCAGTAATCACAACAGAGGCCTGACCTTCCCGTGCAGGAGCCCCGTACAACGGAACCAAGCGAGAATGGGTCGGCAGGATTATAGGAGGATAGACTCAGTTGGTTCACTATTTCTTAGGTACACGTCGCTGTAATATCCACATCTACCGCCCCACGGTCGAATATATAAGGCCTAGGGAGCACCCCTTCAGATCAGAGACTCGCTACTTAGCCTCCCACCCAACTCTCTACGTTCTCAGCGCTAGAGAATCCTCTTGTAACTCACCACATAAAACACTCTCGACAGGACGTAGGGTGTTACGCATCTCAAAGCGGCCCGAACCTGTAAACCATTGTCCACTGTTTCTCGTGCATCCAGCATGAACCATCGAGCTACAGTCGATAACACCGTCCTACTCCTAAAAGCACCTTGAGGGATAACCCCAGGTGCGCGGTCGGACCCAAAACACCGACAGCTGGCACGCCAGGTAGGGGGTGTGTCATCGATCCAAGCTAGCTCAATGGCCGTCACCTTCCAGGATAAGATCATCCTCCATCCCGAGTCCACATTCTGCTTCGGAACTATCTCATCTGTAGCAGATAAGGAGGGAACTCTGCATCGCATCATGGATCCACCAGAGAGAAAATCTTCCTCAGAAATCCCCGGGAAAACGGGGCGAAGCAGGAAAAGGCGCAACCTCCAGCGCCCCGGAAAAAGATCACCTTCAGTAAACTAGGAGTCCAGGGCTCGTCAACCCGGAGAACACCGTTGTCCACCTCTCTGACGGGAGAATGGACACGGATCACGAGGAAGAAAGAAACGAATGAGATCGAAAGGTGGCAAGCTGTCCTTTCTGCACCTTCGTCCTCAAAGGAGGACAAAAAGAGGGTCGCCATGACAACTGTTCCATTCTACCCTTACGTCCTCTTCATTGAAAGGGCAGAGTCGCCCCCCATCTCCGACGACGAGCCGACCGTACCTGGAGAGGAAACTCCTCAGCGGGAGTCCCGCCGACGAAGGAACCGACGCCGAAATATTCGACAACATCACAAGGCTGGAGAACTGGACCCAGCGCAACCTGTATCATGAGACGAGGTCTCGGAGATAGGAGAAACTCTGGAGGAATGTGTCTTCAGGGAAAGAAGGAATTCCCAACGACGCGATCGTCGGCGGGCTTAAGAACAGGCTGAGCAGGAAATAAGGCAACGCCGGGAAAATCCACTCTTCGGACACAACCTGAACCCCGATTTTGCCCGAGCCATGAACACGCCAAGTGAAGTTGGTGGAGTATTGGCTCAGATAGCGGATGGCCTCCCGCGGACTCCCAACACCGAGGGCTATCGGCGGCTGTTTACTCAAGCAGCCAATCATCTCCTGCCCCTCGCTCACCCACCGAACGATCTACGACACGCCATCAATAGTCGGCAGGTCGCATGGAGCTCCATCAACGCTTCACGCAAACGACGACACGAGAACGAAATTCGTCGCCGGGAAGAGTACGACCGGGATCACGGCGTCCCAGCGCGAAGTCAGGCTACCAGGACCGAGTCGGCCACGGCTTCAACTGGTGGCACCACCTGGGGACAGTCGAGGCACCACAACAACCACTCTCCTCCCCAGGACCGGCATCATCATCATCAATGACAGGAGGACACGTGGGGAGTATCGGCACTTACTCCACGCCTCAGGGCCATTCAATGGCCCCCTAACTTCAAGGTCTCCAACGTCGACAAGTACGAACCTAAGCAGGATCCGGGAGGTTGGCTGGCCGTCTACACCACCGCTGCCCAGGCAGCTAGGGCAACCGAGGACGTGATGACCGCGTACTTGCCTATTGTCCTCGGGCAAGACGCGCTGCAATGGCTGCGACACCTACCCCGACACTGCATCGACGACTGGAGCGATTTCAGTCGGCGCTTCACCACCAACTTTCAGTCTCTCTCTGACAAACCGGCGCAACCATGGGACCTCAAATCCATCAAGAGCCAAGGGGACGAAACTCTTCGGTCATACCTAAAAAGATTCCAGACCATGAGAAATCATATCCCCGAAGTCGCGGAAGCGGCAGTGATCGAGGACTTCTACAGGGGATCCAATGACTCGACATTCGTCCGAGCCATATTACAGAAGGCGCCGATTACCTCCGAGCAACTGTTCCAGGAGGCCGACCTCTACATCACCATGGACGAACAAGCTCAGGACCTCATCGGAGGAGCGAAACCTGCACCAGCGGCGCCACAACGCGACACGAACCAGCAACCCGACAAGCGCTGGGAGAAGAGGCCTCGTGAGGAGGTCCATGCCGCCGGACCACCCGCCTCTCGTGCCCAAGGAGGACTCGCGGAGGCGAACGCACGCTGGACGACATCCTAGATGCCCAGTGCCCATATCACAAGGACATGCGCCACACCCTCCGGAACTACAGGGACTTCAAACACTCCGTCGGGCACGGTCGACCTTTTCAACCTCTACCTCCTCCCCCGCCGTGAGGAGGACCGAGAGAACCGCAACAACCCCGGTAGCAGGAGGAGGGAAGAGGAGGAGCCTTCCCGCGCGTCGACAGAGAAGTCAACGTCATCTTCGGCGGACACGGGTCACAAGAAAGCAAGAGACAACAAAAGCTCAACGATCGTCAGATACTGGTGGCGGCCACCGGTCCTCCTGCCCCGGACCGATGGTCTGAGCACCCGATCACCTTCACCCGGGCAGACCAATGGCTTAACTTCGACCACCCAGGAAAATACCCACTTCTCGTCGATCTGGTGATCCGAGAGAGCAGGGTAAAAGAAGGTACTAGTGGACGGGGGAAGCAGCATCAATGTCACCTTCCCCCGGACGCTCTAAGGCTTAGGAGTTCCCCTCAAAGAGCACCACGAGTCGGACACACCCTTCTTTGGCATCGTGCCGACTGAAGGAGAGTACCCGCTGGGCCACATCTACATGCCAGTCACTTTCAGAACTCCAGAAAACTACAGAACCGAGTTCCTGAGGTTTGAGGTGGCAAACTTCGACTGTGGATACAACGCCATCATCGAGAGGCCCGGATTAGCGAAGTTCATGGCTATTCCACATTATACGTACATGATATTGAAGATGCCTGGACCGCAAGGGATCATAACTGTGTGCGCTGACTTCCAAGGCGCCGCAGAATGTTTCTGAGTGGCTATTCAGGCGGCCCTCTCCACCAAACCATCGGTGATTTCCTCTGCACGGGCAAACTCAAAGCCTGAGGAAGACCTCGCGGTCCCCGCGAATGAAGCACAAGCCATGACCTCTATGCGGCCGACTGAAGAAACCAAAAGGATCAACCTCGGGTTCGCTGACGAGCGCAAAACTGCCATCATCAGCTCCAGCCTGGATGACAAATAGGAAAGCGCGCTCGTCCAGTTTCTGCAAGATAACCGAGACGTATTCGCATGGCAACCTACGGATATGCCGGGAGTCCAAAGAGAGCTGGCCGAGCACAAATTGAAGGTCTACCCCCAGGAGAGGCCAATACGCCAAAAATTACGTCGCTTTACGCCCGACAAGAGAGAAGCCATTCGTGCTGAGCTGGCTCGCTTGGTCGCGACCGGATTCATTAGAGAGGTGTTACATCCTGAATGGTTGGCCAACCCTGTTCTTGTACTCAAAAAGAATAAAGTGGATTGGCGCATGTGCGTTGACTATACGGATCTCAACAAACATTGTCCGAAAAATCCCTTCGGGCTTCCTAGAATCGACCAGGTGGTTGACTCAACCGCCGGATGCTCTATGCTGTCTTTCTTGGATTGCTACTCTGGGTATCATCAGATTAGTTTGGCAAAAGAAGACGAGGAAAAAATGGCATTTATCACCCCGTTTGGAGCCTTCTGCTATACCTCCATGCCGTTCGGCCTCAAAACGCTGGAGCAACTTATCAGAGGGCTATTCAGACATGCTTAGCCGATCACTGGGGCAAGCGTGTGGAAGCCTACGTGGACGACGTGGTGATCAAGACAGAGGATTCAGAAAATTTCATCGAAGATTTACAGCTGGTCTTCAATAGTCTACGACGATACAGATGGAAGCTTAATCCCGAAAAGTGCGTTTTCGGAGTGCCGGCAGGAAAGTCGCTAGGGTTTATTGTTAGCCACCGGGAAATTGAAGCCAATCCCGAAAAGATCGAAGCTATCATGAGGATGGAAGCACCACGATCACAAAAGAAAGTTCAAAGACTCACTGGGTGTATGGCAGCCCTAAGCAGGTTCATATCAAGGCTGGGAGAAAAAGGCTTACCATTCTATAAATTACTCAAGAAGGTGGACAAATTTCAGTGGACTTCAGAAGCACAAGAAGCTCTAGACACGCTGAAAAAATTCTTGACGACACCACCAGTGCTGAAACCGCCACGCCGAGCCACGCCGACTCAACCGGCAGAAGATCTGTTATTGTACATCTCTTGCACGACTCACGTGGTGAGCACCGCGTTAGTAGTCGAGCGAGTGGAAGAAGGGCATGCATACCCAGTATAGCACCTTGTCTATTTCATCAGTGAAGTTCTAGGCTTTTCAAAGAAGAAATATCCTCAGGTTCAAAAGCTATTGTATGCAGTACTTCTAACTACACGCAAGCTCCGACACTACTTTGACGACCACAAAGTCATAGTAGTCACTGGATTTCCAATAGGGGATATTCTCCACAACAAAGAAGCCATCGGAAGAGTACCCAAGTGGGCCTGTGAATTGGGATCTCATGACATCGAATTTCGACCTCGCACTGCTATCAAAACTCAAGCACTGGTTGACTTCGTATCAGAGTGGACCGAGCAATAGGTACCAGATAAACCGGAAATCGCAGATGTATGGCAAATGTATTTTGACGGCTCATTGAAGCTGCAGGGAGCAGGTGCAGGGATCCTCTTTATTGCACCTGGAGGCGAACAACTCAAGTACGCTCTTCAATTGTTATTCCCGGCATCTAACAACGCAGCCGAGTACGAAGCTCTGATTCACGGGCTGAACATTGCCATATCACTGGGCATCAAGAGACTGATGGTGTATGGAGACTCTCTGGTGGTCATAAGTCAGATAAACAAAGAATGGGATTGCTCGAATGATTCCATGGGAAAATATTGCACTGCTGTCCGGAAACTAGAAGATAAATTTGAAGGATTGGAGTTTCATCATGTGGAGAGAGACCGCAACGCGGCGACTGATGCATTTTCTAAGCTAGGGTCCAGTCGAACTCAGGTCCCGCCTGGAGTTTTTGTCCAAGAAGTGTCGCGCCCAAGCATTTCAGCGGATCGGGTAGAAGAATGCAATACTCTGAGCCAACCAGAATCAAATCCTGATGACTGGAGGGAGCCGATCATCAGATATATAAGGAATGAAGAGGAACCAGATGACAAAAATACGGTCGAGCGTATCGCAAGGCAGTCAGCTCACTATACACTCATTGGGGACACGCTATATAGAAGGGGCACGTCAGGAGTCCTCATGAAGTGTATTCTCTCAGATATTGGAAAGCAACTTCTAGATGAGGTCCATGCTGGGCAATGTGGAGTGCATGCAGCATCCAGGACCATGGTTGGGAAAGTCTTCAGGTCGGGTTTCTACTGGCCAATAGCAAAAAGTGACGCAGCCAAGTTAGTTCAGAGGTGCGAAGCCTGCCAATACTTGACAAAACAGCAGCATCTACTGGCACAGTAACTACAAACCATACCCGTAACTTGGCCATTTGCATGCTGGGGATTGGATATGATTGGACCTTTCAAAAAAGCTCAAGGAGGATACACTCATGTACTGGTTGCTATCGACAAGTTCACTAAGTGGATAGAATTCAAACCCGTTGCTTCCTTAACTTCAGCTAAGGCAGTGGAATTCATACAAGATATAATATTCAGATTTGGAATACCAAATAACATCATAACCGACCTAGGATCCAACTTCACAAGCTCAGAGTTCTTCGACTTCTGCGAGCAAAAGGGCGTTCAGATCAAATATGCCTTGGTGGCACACCCAAGAGCCAACGGGCAGGTAGAAAGAGCCAACGGGGTGATATTGGAGGCGCTCAGAAAGAAAGTTTTCGACAAAAATGAAAAGTTCGTAGGAATGTGGATCGAGAATTGCCGTACGTCGTTTGGAGCCTGAGAACTCAACCTAGTCGAGCCCTGCATGGAAACACTCCTTTCTTTATGGTCTATGGTTCGGAGGCAGTGCTACCTGCTGATCTCAAGTTTGGGGCACCAAGGTTGATCTTTGAAAACGTAGCAGAAGCTGAGGCTACTAGGCTGGAGGATGTCGATGTACTCGAAGAAGAACGACTAAACACGGTGATTCAATCAGCACGGTATCAGCAAACTCTGAGGCGTTATCACGATAAGGCCATACGACATCGATCCTTAGCAGTGGGAGATCTTGTCCTCCGCCGAATTCTAACAGGGGAGGGGCGGCACAAATTGTCACCTCTATGGGAAGGACCATTCGTAGTAGCTGAAGTCACTCGGCCTGGATCATATCATCTCACACAAATGGATGGCACAGAAGTTGGGAACTCATGGAACATAGAACATCTCAGGAAGTTTTATCCTTAGCTATATTTCAAAAGCTATTGGGGCGGCAATGTATTCTGTAAACCGGGAAACGCATCATCAATTAAAAGACTTCAGGAATTGTTCATTGTCAATTTGCATTCTTGCTCAACTCGGGGTGACCACTATACCCTACTAACAGAGCAATCGGCTTAAGTCAGCGATGACTTAAGACGGTGCGACATGCTCACGCTTACTTAACTCGGGGTGACCACTATACCCTACTAACGGAGCAATCGGCTTAAGTCGGCGATGACTTAAGACGGTGCGACATGCTCACGCTTACTTAACTCGGGGTGACCACTATACCCTACTAACGGAGCAATCGGCTTAAGTCGGCGATGACTTAAGACGGTGCGACATGCTCACGCTTACTTAACTCAGGGTGACCACTATACCCTACTAATGGAGCAATTGGCTTAAGTCAGCGATGACTTAAGACGGTGCGACATGCTCACGCTTACTTAACTAAGGGTGACCACTATACCCTGCTAACGGAGCAATCGGTTTAAGTCGGCGATGACTTAAGACGGTGCGACATGCTCACGCTTACTTAACTCGGGGTGACCACTATACCCTACTAACAGAGTAATCGACTTAAGTCGGCGATGACTTAAGATGGTGCGACATGCTCACGCTTACTTAACTCGGGGTGACCACTATACCCTACTAATGGAGCAATCGGCTTAAGTCAGCGATGACTTAAGACGGTCGACATGCTCACGCCTACTTAACTCGGGGTGACCACTATACCCTACTAATGGAGCAATCGGTTTAAGTCGGCGATGACTTAAGACGGTGCAACATGCTCACGGTTACTTAACTCGGGGTGACCACTATACCCTACTAACGGAGCAATCGACTTAAGTCGGCGATGACTTAAGACAGTGCGACATGCTCACGCTTACTTAACTCGGGGTGACCACTATACCCCACTAGCGGAGCAATCGGCTTAAGTCGGCGATGACTTAAGACGGTGCGACATGCTCACGCTTACTTAACTAAGGGTGACCACTATACCCTGCTAACGGAGCAATCGGTTTAGGTCGGCGATCACTATACCCCTGATAGCAGAACGATTGATTTAAGTTGGCAACGACTTAAATTGGCACGGCACATTCGGCACGTTCGCGACTATTCATCCCAGGGCGATCTCTATGCCCCACGAAAAAATTCAAAACCATCATAATGCACTTACTTTTACGACTGTAGATACCGTTGAACTCTAACAACGAGAAAACAATAACAGTATTCGGTACTGAAAAGTGTTTTCTAACGAAACATCCAAGCACACTAACCATATACTCAAGGCATTCAGTGTTTTCTATCTGGAAATGTTTTTCTCAGGAGCAACTGACGAGGAAGGACGACTCGAAGAATCGGGAGCGGCATTCACATCTGCCACTATGTCGTCGGGAACAACCACGTCGGGTCTCCTCATCAGAATTCGCCCCGCGGGAACGGCTTTGTCCATGGCTTTGTCGCACTGGGCCTTCAGAGTAGCAAAAGTATCTTCAGCGGCCTTGACAGCCAACCGAGCGGCTTCTAGCTCCCGGACTACCGACTTTTTGGAAGCACGCAGATCCTTGATGATAATATCCTTGTTCGACACCAATTGCCTGAGGTGAATCATATCATCCAAAGACTCTTGCAGCTTGTAGCGATGGTTATCCAAGTCCTCCATGGTAAAACGATGACTCCTCTCCAAGATAGTCAACGAGTTGCTGGCATCGCGGTATAACTTTTCTAGATTGTCGTGAGAAGTAGCAAGAGCATGTTTCTCCTCCTGCAGACAAGAGCCGATTTCTCCAACGTCAAGCAAGCACCAAAAGCATAGCAGACAAGGGCAAGCGGAAGTTCAATTTAGTAGCCACCTTTTCAGAATCAAATTGAGCACGGAGAGTGGAGTTAGCATCATTCAGAGAGGCAGAAACCTGGGCTAGTGCAGCCTGACTTTGAGAATACCTTTCTTCAAGGTTAGAATATCGCCGGGCCATGTCTGTCAGGAAACAGTCAAGCAAGGGTGTTCAGCTATAAAGCATATTACTCAAATAGCCAATGAAGGCAGAAAGGGCACTAACCAGCATTTGTCATCTCCAACTCAGATACTCGTCGCTGAAGTAACACTGGATTCCAATGCGTTAGGGACAAAGCCCCTTCTAGGACAGAGGTCCCCTATGATTTCAACCGGCTAGCCATTTCATCCACCAATGCCTGACGTTAAAAACAGATGAGCATAATAACAGCAGTCTACCTGAAGTAAAAGTTAGGGCAGAAGAAACCAAGTTACCTGGAGGTTGGAGAAGAATGAGGGAACCCCCAAGTCGTGGGAAATCAACTGATGGCTTGCTGAAGGGTCACCAACTGCAACAACCCGCAATGCATCATTGGGAACCAAATCAGTGTCACCAGCAGAAGTCAGAACTCTGTCATCAGGAACGTTGACCTCTAAAGCGACCTCTTGACACGAAACCCGTACTGCTGCCATACAATCAGAGTGTGGAGGAGAAGATCCCACGTGAACATCCATGGAAGTTTTAGAGGGAGAACCAACTCGAACACCCTCGGGGGCTGGGTTATCGCTCGCGCTACCCATCCGAGCCGGATCATCCCTGGCAACAGCCTCGAGGGCTGGGTAAGCACCAGGGCTATTTTTGAGGGCCGAGCCCTCCGAGGCAGCCACCACTAAGGCCGAAGGACCCTCGACCACCTCCATAGGAACAGTGCAATCCGGGCCGGCCTCCTGACCCTTAAGACTATGCTCCAAAGTTGACGAGGTGCGGGACACCAGCCGAGACAATTCCAGCCCAGCATCAGGCACATCAGGGCAAACATCCATCATGCCACCATCTGCTGGTTCGGACAACAGATCTTCTGGGACCATATCCTCAAGAGTCTGATCAAAGTTGGCCAGAGACAATTCTTGTAGACCAACAAGAGCAGACAGAGCTGGAGAAGGAACACCACTGCTTTCGCCAGTGGCAATATAGTGTCGGCTATTCTTCCGAGTTAGAGGGATTTCATCCTCCTCTTCCTCACCATCATCAACAATGTGGACAGTACACCCATTGGGGTCAGCGTCATCCAGGTTACACCCATTGGGGTCAGCGTCATCCAGGTCACACCCATTGGGGTTAATAGCAGGCAGGCTACACCCATTGGGATCAGTTTTAGCAAATGCAGGCACTGGCACTTCTTCAGCAGCAGGAATGGAAGGACCAGCATCCTGATCCAAACTAGACACTCGACGAAGACGTCTCTTCTTCTGTTTCTTCCCGTCAGCAGGAAAAGCAGGCTGATTGGCTCGGCGAGAACGCTTCGGACGAACATTGTCAGACTTCTAAATATCTAAAGCTTCACCAGCCTCTGGGATGGGCGCTACCGCAAGTGTTTCAGTAGGGACTGCATTAGAAGAATCTTCAGCTAACATATCCAGCATGGCACTTATTTCTGCATCACTCGGATTTAAAGGCACCTCAAAATGAACCTGCCTCTCGTCGTCAGGAATTTCTTCAAGTGAGACAACCAAAGCACTAACCTCTTCGGGAGAGGGTCGCACTCTAAGGCCCAAACCGCTATTGCCAGCAGGAGGATTTGACACAAAACGGGTAAAGACCTTGGAAGGAGGCAGATTCCAAGCCGAGTATGCAACAGGAGCGCCGACGTTCGACACCTTGCCTCTGAGTATCATCTCGAGCTGGCCCACCAAGTCCACGGCAGGAATTCTTCTGTTGGTTACCCAAGTCAAATCAGCAAAGCCTCGATATAGATAAGCTGGATATGCTCTGTCTTTCAGCGGTTGGATGTTCTTGAAAACAAAGTCAGTGACCACAGCTTCTGCAGTCAGACCCCTTTCTTTCAGCAATCCAACTTCAGCTAGCAAAGCCCCTACTTTAGTTACTTCCTAGTCTGTGGGGGATTCGGTCCAGCTTGGAGTGCGAACATCCGGCTGTCTTCCTGACCGTGGGGGGAGAGAATTCCCATGATTCTCCATGATGAACCATTCCAGACGCCATCCCTTGATGCTATCCTTGAGCGGGATGTCGAGGTAATCAGCCTTCCTCCCACGGCGCATCTCCAAGCTCGCGCCCCCCACCAGCTGGTGCTGCCCTCCGGCCATCCCAGGGCGATAGTGGTACAAATACTTCCACAGGCCAAAGTGTGGCAAAACTCCGAGAAAAGCTTCGCATAAATGAACAAAGATAGAGACTTGCAGAACGGAATTGGGATTCAGATGGGTCAGATTCAAGCGATAGAAATCAAGGAGACCGCGGAAAAAAGGAGAAATGGGAAGAGCAAGGCCGCGGAGGAGAAAAGGAACATAGATGACGGATTCATGAGTGTCCTCTGTTGGAACAGTGACCCCACGGTAGATCCGCTAGGAACAGAGCTCCTTCGGAGGAAGAACCCCGATAGATACAAGGTGGAGAAGGTCGGATTCAGAGACAACAGACATATGGTTACCTGCAAAAGGCAACTGACTATTGGAGTCGATGGGAGGGATGACCGCGACGGACAAACTCGAAGCTTTCCGCTTGGGCACCATTTCAACCTTGCCGGTGAACGGAGCGGAAGCAGCGTTGCAAGAGAGCGGAGAAGGCCTGGGTGCAGAAAAGCAAGAACTAGGGCACGGAATGTGGAGGCGCACGACAGTACAGTGCATATGGGGTTTTCCGAAGCCAGATGCTGAATCTAAAAAGCGCCCAGTCATCACCCAGCTGTTATCTCTACAGCGCTGGCGTGCCACGTCATTGCCCGGCCGTTATTTCTAAAGCGCGGGCATGCCACATCATCACTCGGCCGTTATTTCCAAAACGGCCGATGCGGTCCATTCTAACTCAGCGGTTATTTCTAAGAACGCTGATGTTACCAGACTCCACTTGGCCACTATCTCCAAAGCGGCCGGCGTGGCCCGTTATCACTCGGCTGTTACCTCTAAAACGCAGACGTTGCCATCGATCACTTGGCTGTTACCTCTAAAACGCCGACGTTGCCATCGATCACTCGGTTGTTACCTCTAAAACGCCGATGTTGCCATCGATCACTCGGCTGTTACCTCCAAAACACCAACATCACCAGTAACCGCTCGGTCGTTATTTCTAAAACACTGACGTGGCCGCTATCGCTCAGCCATTACTTCAAAAAGTGCCAACATCGCCAGTAATAACTCGGCCGTCACTCCTAAAGCAACGACATGATTTCAGATGACTCGGCTGCCATCACCAAAGTGTCGACATCGCGAAGAAAACAGTCAAAAGCATGATTCATTGACTCCAAACATCCCTCGGGCATTAATGAGAGCGGCAAATGACAAGAAAGCAAAATAAAAGTGCACAAAAGTGAGGCGAAACCACTCTTCATTATAAGGGAAGCATTACCGAACTTACGAATCAACTCATTATGAGTTGATGACCTCCCTACTACTACACTATACTTCACTACTCTATACTACTAACTACTACTACATTATTTCATTATACTACTACTAATCTATACTAATAATTAAAACCAGTGGCATCTAGCCACTGGCATTGTTGCTGCCCTTGCTGCTGCCCCTGCTACCACCCTTGCTGCCGTCGCCGTCGTCGCCGCTGCCACCCTTGCCGCCGCTGTCGCCATCGCCTTCGCCGCCGTCACCGCTGCCGTCGCCATCGCCTCTGTCGCCGTCGCCGTCACTGCCATCGTCGTCGCCACCGCCCTCCTCGGACGAGTCCGAGGAGTTCTCCTCGTCCGAGGAGTACTCCGACTCATCCGAGCCCACGAGCCCGGCGCGCTCGACGGACCGGATGTAAGTCCAGACCTCTGCGGTAATCCCCTGGGAGTCGTCTGAATCATCAGACGACGCTGGGGGAGAGGCAGGAGCCGGAGATCCCTCGGACTCGGAGGAGAACTACTCCTCCGAGTACTCCGAGTCGCTGAAGTCCTCCGAGGGAGGAGTTGGCTCACTCTTGCGTTTGTCACCAGAGCGATGCGAAGAACTACCACCTTTCTTACTTTAGCCCATGTTGGAAATGGAAGGAAGAAGAGGAGGGTAAACAGCAAGCAGCAGTAAGAGATGTGAAAATGCCGGAGAAGCAAGAGCACTATTTATAGAAGAAGAAGGCAACCGCTCACCTCCTACCACGGCCACTGAACAGTCGCAAAAATTCAATATGCAATTCAAACCGTCTGAAGACACGTCAGGCGGCTGACGCTGTTTCACGTAACACGACACCCATTGGGACTCCAGTCAACTGCGAGGGCGATATGATTACGCTCGTGGTCACATCAAGTTACTACTCAGAAGCAGTTTGCTAAACGCTCAGCGTACCAAGCCGTCCCTTGCCTACACCCATTAGGGGGGACGCCCAGGAATTATCAGTATATTTTCAACACTGTCACATCCAAACAGTATATGCAATGAATACTTCAAGACAAAAGAAAGATATCAGCAGGTGAAAGGGAAATGTGCCCTTGGGCCATTTCTAAGTATTATGGTGGTTTAGTGTCCAACACATGTGCCTAAGTGTAAAATGATGGACAAAGTTGTCGGCGTTCCGAGACCGGGGGGTCCTCGAGCCGACGAGTGAGAGTGCCGCGTGCCCCAGCCCAGATGGGTCGAGCGCGTGGAGCGAGCGCAAAGGGGGGAACGGAGTGAGAGAGAGGTCGGTGGCCGGAGCCGGATCGCGAGGGAGTCGGAGAAATTCCCACGGCCTTCGTGTTCGTCCCGCGCCCAGGTCGGGTGCGCTTGCAGTAGGGGGTTACAAGCGTCCGCACGAGGTGAAGGGAGAGGGCGGCCCCGAGAGAGCGCCTGCCCCTGCCTTTCGTCCCCGTGAGGCCAACCTTCGCTAAGAAGGCCCTGGCCCTTCCTTTTATAGTCGTAAGGAGAGGGTCCAGGTGTACAAGACGGGGGTGTAGCAAGGTGCTACGTGTCTAGCGAGGGAGAGCTAGCGCCCTATGTACATGCCCAGGTGGCAGCCAGAGAGATCGTGGCACCCTGTTGGAGTGGCGTCGTGGCTGTTGGAGGAGTAACGGAGCCGGACGGGGGGACAGCTGTCGAGGTGGCTGGGTCCTTGCTGACGTCCTCCTGCTTTCGTAAGGGAGCTGGGGGCCGCCGTCGTCATGATCTAGTGGGGCGCCATCATGGCTTATCTGGCATAGCTGGCCAGATGGGACGCCGGTCTTGTTCTCTGCGACCCAAGTCGGCTCAGGGCAGGGTGATGATGACGCTTCCTGTTGATGTGGCGGTCTCGTATCCTAGGTCGGGCGTCGTGGAGGCTCCTCCGAGGCTGTGGCCGAGTCCGTCCTGCAAGACAGAGACAGAGTCCGAGCCCTGGTCGGGCGAGGCGGAGATTATTCGGCAGAGGCCGAGGCGGAGTCCGAGCCCTGGGTCGGGCGAGGCGGAGGTCGCCGTCTTCCGGGGCCTTGGCCCGAGTCCGAGCCCTGGGTCGGGCGGAGCGGAGTTCGCCGTCTTCCGAGGCCTTAGCCTGAGTCCGAGCCCTGGGTCGGGCGGAGCGGAGTTCGCCGTCTTCCGAGGCCTTAGCCTGAGTCCGAGCCCTGGGTCGGGCGGAGCGGAGTTCGCCGTCTTCCGAGGCCTTAGCCTGAGTCCGAGCCCTGGGTCGGGCGGAGCGGAGTTCGCCGTCTTCCGAGGCCTTAGCCTGAGTCCGAGCCCTGGGTCGGGCGGAGTCTCCTATGGCACCACTGGCGAAGTCTGGCCGCCCGTCGGTCTTACCTTTTGCGTTAAATGCCCTGGTGACTCGGTCGGTTGGTGCGGTGATTTAGTCAGGGTTTCTCCTTATCGGAGGCGGGGCCTAGGGCGAGCCGGGGATGCGCCTGCCGTGAAAGAGGAGACCTCAGGCGAGACGGAGTCATCTTAGGGTCGGCTGCCCTCGCCCGAGGCTAGGCTCGGGCGTGGCGTGGTCAAGTCACTCGTGTGGACTGATCCCTGACTTAATCAAACCCATCAGGCCTTTGCAGCTTTATGCTGATGGGGGTTACCAGCTGAGAATTAGGCGTCTTGAGGGTACCCCTAATTATGGTCCCCGACAGTAGCCCCCGAGCCTCGAAGAGAGTGTTAACACTCGCTTGGAGGCTTGCATCGCACTTTTTTGCAAGGGGACCAGCCTTTCTCGGAGGTACCTTGTTCCGGTGGGTGCGCGCGAGCGCACCCGCCGGGTGTAGCCCCCGAGGCCTCGGAGGAGTGGTTTCACTCCTTCGAGGTCTTAATGCCTTGCGCAATGCTTCGGCGTGACTAGCGGTTCCCTCATGCGAGCAGGGCGTAACCCAGGCGCACTGTCGGGGCCCAAGTTCTCGGGCTGGTATGTTGACGCTGTCAACGGTTCGGCCGGAGCCGGGTTTGCGAGAGCAGCCCCCGAGCCTTCGCACGGAGCGAGAGGACGATCAGGGACAGACTCGACTTTTTATATACGCCCCTACGTCGCCTTTCCGCAAGGAGGAGGGGGGGAGTGCGCCATGTTACCCTCGATGGGCACCGAACATGGTGTCTCCGGTGAGCTGCGATCGGGTAATCCGAGTGGACGTCCGTGCCCCGTTCGTTAGGGGTCGGCTAGGGGCCCGGAGGCACGCCCAAAAGTACCTGCGGGTGATCTGCCGGACCCGGTCCCCTAGCGACGGGGTCCGAGGGCTCGTTGCCTCCCTCCGATGGGATTCCGTTACAGAGTCGTTCCCGCTGGTCTCGGAAATGTCCTAGGGTACCTCGGGAGCGCAGCCCGAGCCTTGGTTATGTATCGAACGTACCCCTGGTCATCCCTCGCTCGGCGTCTGAGGCGGCTGTGAACCCTTCGACAGGCCAGCCTTCGAACCCCTGATCAGTAGGGGGCACGGAGCCCTAGTAGCCTGAGGCGGTCATGGAACCTTTCGGGGGCCGACCTTCGAACCCCTGACCAGTAGTGGGTGTCGGGCCCACGCGATCTGAGGCGGCTGTCGAACCCTTCGGGGGGCCAGCCTTCGAACCCCTGATCAGTAGGGAGGCTCGGGGCCTAGTTCCTTCACGGGGAAGGATCCCTTTGGGGTTATCCCCCTTCTCGGTCCCTGTTGCAAGAGATAGAGAAAGAAGGAAAAGGGAAAAAGGGATTCGAAATTGAACTTCGTGGCGTACCTTTCTCGGCGTGGCCGTTTTTGGCGGAGGCGAAGCGCCGCCAGCTGCCCCTGCCAGAAACGTCACCTATTTCGCCGTGGAGTTAATGCGCTGGGGTGAGTAGTTGGCGAGGTCGCCGTTGTGCGCGCGCGGGCCGTTCGAGGTACGGGTCACGGACGCGTCGTCTTCACGCCGTGAGAAGGGTTCTCTTGCTGCCCCCGGATGGGACGTGAGCCTGGCCGATGGCGTAACCGCTGCCCTCACACGCCTGCCACCGTCATTACTGCCGGCCCATTTTTGACCGCGTTTGACCGCTGCGCCAGGCTGGCGCCGCTGGATCGCAGGCTGGGTGGCCTCGAGTCGCGGTATCGGTTCCGCAATCGAGGAGGTGCGGTGGTGGAGCGAGAGGCGCAGCGGTTCGCATGCAGCGCCTGGCGCGCCAGTTGAACGACGCGTGGTCTTGAGCCGTCGCGCTGGCCTGTCAGGAGTCGGGGAGGCGCGTCCACTTGGCGTGGTTGCATGCCGCTTGCATGGCCGCTCGCCCCCTTTGCCCGTTGGTCTGGGCAAAAGTGGAGGGTTACTTGTAACCGCTGGGCGGTTGCGTGCGTCGTGCGCGGCGGTTTGGCTCCCTCTGCTTGGAGCTGGTCTGCATGACAGGCGGGCCTCAGCCCCCGCGCCGCGGGGAAGGGCCTTGGAGGCGTGTTGGAGAAGGCTCAGCCCATGACGGTTGAGGGCGCTAGCAGGGGGAGTTGCCTTTAAAAGGAGGGCGACCCTCTTCGTGAGGGGACCATGTCTCCTTTCTCCCTTATGCATTGTGTCTCTCCATCTTCCAGGCCCCCGGATGGGGGGAACCGCCGTCTTTTCGCTCCATCGTTGGAGGAACGCGACCCCGCGGGGGTTGGTACCTTTCAGCCATCGTTCGGCTTCAAGGATTTTCATCAGGCAGCCCGGCTGCACCCCTCCACCGGCGATCGCCCGAGAAGGCGACCTCCGGCTTGATGGTGGGGGAAAGCGAGCCGGGCTGCGGTATCCGCCCCTTCCTCAGCCTCAAGGATTTTCATCACCAGGGCTGAGGAGGGGCGTGTACCGAGTTGGGGTCGGTCTCTGCGCGGGCGGTGGCTCGCTCCTTCCCTCAGTGATCGGGGGGAAGGGCGGGAGTCGCCTGTGGCGCTAACAGCTGCACCGTGCCCGGCTCTCTGAGCCGAGCAGTTTCGGAATCGCTCCCGGTGCCGCCTCCCGCCACGGCAGCTGGAAGAGGTTCTTCCGCCGGCGCGACAGCCCAGGTTGGCCATGGGCCGACCTCCAACTCTACGGCCTTCTGCCCGTCCTTGCCTCTCGAGTTTGGGCGAGGGTGGGGGCCTCCTAGCAGCAGTATCCGCCCTGAGGCCATCACTGCTGCTGTTCGGCTCCCCGGGGCAGAAGTCTTCATCGTCGTTGCCGCTGTCGGGGCGGTCGGCGACGTGCCGTTCGTCGGTCTCCTGTTGCTCCGCAGGTCCACCCCCGTCGAGTGGGGTTGTTCGTACCTGCGGAGACGGAACCGGAGTTCCGTTTGTAATGGCACTTCGAGTGCCGGGTTTTTTGTTCATTTCGGCTTTCGGGGCCCGAACATGTATGTAACTCCGGCACAGAGCCGTGTTTTTTCCTCATTTCTGAGCAATAAGACTTGCCTATCGATTGTCTGAATCGCTTCACCAAGCATGAGTCGCCCCGTGTCCAGGTGACGAGTGAGGTATCCGTATCCCGGAGGCGTAGGAATCCCTCGGCTCGGTCGGACCTGTTGTCCGAGGCTCTTCTTAGCTTGGTTAGAAAGACCCCTCGGTCGCTCTTCGACGAGCCGAGGCCAGGGGTAGCGATATCAGCACAAGCAGAGGCGTTGTTGGCTCGGAAATGGAACCTGGTTGGCCGGAGCCCAGCTGGGTCGTCTGCTGGCAGGCTCGGCGCCGGAGTTGATTGGCCGAGGCCTCGGACCGAGCTGGCGCCCTCGGAAGGGGTCGACCGGGGCCCCGGAGGTGGCCGGCCGAGCCGTCCGCTTGGGCCGGATTCTCGGGGAAGCCTCTGGCGGAGATTGCTCGAGCGCGGTGTCGACGTCGTCCTTCGGAGCGGAGGCCTTCGGACCGCGTGGCCACCCGAGGTCAGGTCGGGTCTTGCCGAAGGTGCTGCTGATGCCGAGGGTGTCGTCACCCTCTTCCAGCGCCGAGGTCCGCGCCTGCAGGGTCAAGTCGTCCTGTAGCGTGGGCCTTGTGCGGCCGTTGAGGCCAGAACACACACCCTCGTCGCGTTATAAAGCTGTGTCTCTTTTCCTCTTGCTTCGAGTATCTGGACTTTTTGTCGGTAGCAGGGATGTTAGTGCGAGCAAGAGTTGCTTCTCGCGGGAGGTGATGAGTGAGGTATCCGTATCCCGGAGGCGTGGGAGTCCCTCGGCTCGGTCGGCCTCGCCGCTTACGCGTACTTTTACCTATCCATGAGGCCCTGTCACCGACTCGGTCGAGAAGGCTCGAAGAACCTGCTTCAACAGAAGAGCCTCCGTACGTAAAGACTCATTCGATCCGCGGAGTCACCTTATCCGAACGCGAGTTACTTATCACAGAAGGTGACGAGTGAGGTATCCGTATCCCGGAGGCGTAGGAGTCCCTCGGCTCGGTCGGCCTTGGCTGCTTACGTGTACCCCGTCGTTTCTAGGACCCACTTTTCGAAGTAGTCAAAAAGCACGAAAGATGTTCTGGTAAAAGAGGTTTTTTGTTCGAGGAAAATTTTGACGCAGAGGGGGTTAACCCCCTTTTAGCCCCCGAGGGAGGGTCGGGCTCCGCTGAGGCGAGGCCGACCCTTCCTTGTTGACTAAACTTCGCGTGGGTACGGGGTATAAGAACAACTTGGAAACATTCTTAAGGATAGAAGCGACGTAGCTGTTGGATGTTCCAAGCGTTGCCGTAGACCTCGCCTTGACTGTTGGCCAGCTTGTAAGTTCCGGGCTTCAGAACTTTGGCGATGATGAACGGCCCCTCCCAGGGGGGTGTTAGCTTATGCCTCCCTCGGGCGTCCTGCCGCAGCCGAAGCACCAGATCGCCCACCTGGAGATCTCGGGGTCGGACCCCTCGGGCGTGGTAGCGTCGCAGGGACTGCTGATACCGCGCTGAGTGTAGTAGGGCCCTGTCCCGAGCCTCGTCCAGCTGGTCCAGCGAGTCTTCTCGGCTGGCTTGGTTGCTTTCTTCGTCGTAAGCCCTCGTCCTCGGGGAAACGTATTCCAGGTCCGTGGGCAGGATTGCCTCGGCCCCGTAGACCAGGAAGAACGGCGTGAAACCCGTGGCTCGGCTTGGAGTCGTCCTCAGGCTCCAGACCACCGAGGGGAGTTCCTTCATCCATCGCTTGCCGAACTTGTTGAGACTGTTATAAATCCGAGGCTTAAGCCCCCGTAGAATCATGCCATTGGCACGTTCCACTTGCCCATTCGACATGGGGTGAGCTACGGCGGCCCAGTCCACCCGGATGTTGTGATCGTCGCAAAAATCCAAGAATTTTTTGCCGGTGAACTGGGTGCCATTGTCGGTGATGATGGAGTTCGGGACCCCGAAGCGATGGATGATGTTGGTGAAGAATGCCACCGCCTGCTCGGACCTGATGCTGCTTAGGGGTCGGACCTCGATCCACTTGGAGAATTTGTCGATGGCGACCAGCAGGTGCGTGTAGCCCCCGGGTGCCTTCTGCAGTGGGCCGACGAGGTCCAGACCCCACACAGCGAAGGGCCAGGTGATGGGTATCGTCTGCAGAGCCTGAGCGGGCAGGTGGGTCTGCTTCGCATAGAATTGGCACCCTTCGCAGGCGCGGACAATTCTAGTGGCGTCAGCCACCGCCGTTGGCCAGTAGAAGCCTTGGCGGAAAGCATTCCCGACGAGGGTTTGAGGTGCTGCATGATGACCGCAAGCCCCCGAGTGTATTTCCTGCAGGAGGTCCTGACCCTCGGCGATGGTAATGCATCGCTGGAGGATGCCCGAGGGGCTGCGGTGGTAGAGCTCCTTCTCGTCGCCCAGCAGGACGAACGATTTTGCTCGTCGCGTTACCCGCCGAGCCTCGGTTTGGTCGAGGGGCGGCTCTCCTCGGCGGAGATATTGCAGGTACGGGGTCCTCCAATCTTGATCTGGCACGACCCCGTTCTGCTCCTCCTCGACGTGCAGCGCTTCGCGCTCGGGCCCCGAGGGTTCCTCGGATTGAGCCGAGGACGGCTCGGGCTGAGCCGAGGTCACCTCGGACGAGGCCGAGGGTGCCTCGGGTCTGGGCGCGTCGCCTATCTTGACGGAGGGTTGGTGCAGATCCCGGGCGAAGACGTCCGGGGGAACCGTTGTCCGCCCCGAGGCTATCTTCGCCAGCTCGTCCGCAGTCTCGTTATAGCGTCGGGCGATGTGGTTAAGTTCGAGCCCGTAGAACTTGTCCTCCAGGCGTCGAACCTCTTCGCAGTAGGCCTCCATCTTCGGGTCGCGGCAGAGGGAATTCTTCATGACTTGGTCGATGACGAGCTGCGAGTCGCCGCGTGCATCGAGGCGTCGAACCCCTAGCTCGATGGCGATTCGCAACCCGTTGATCAGAGCCTCGTACTCAGCTACATTGTTAGACGCCGGGAAATGGAGGCGAAGCACGTAGCGCAGGTGTTTTCCGAGGGGCGAGACGAAGAGCAGGCCCGCGCCAGCTCCCGTCTTCATCAGCGACCCGTCGAAAAACATGGTCCAGAGTTCTGGTTGGATCGGAGCCGTTGGTAACTGGGTATCGACCCATTCGGCTACGAAATCCGCCAGTGCCTGGGACTTGATGGCCTTCCGAGGGGCGAACGAGATCGCCTCGCCCATGATTTCCACCGCCCACTTTGCGATCCGTCCCGAGGCTTCCCGGCACTGGATGATCTCCCCCAGGGGGAAGGATGACACCACAGTCACCGGATGGGACTCGAAGTAATGTCGCAACTTTCGCCTCGTCAGGACCACAGCGTATAGCAGCTTCTGGACTTGTGGGTAGCGGGTCTTGGTCTCGGACAGCACTTCGCTGACGAAGTAAACTGGCCTCTGAATGGGCAAAGCATGCCCTTCTTCCTGCCTTTCGACCACGATCGCGGCGCTGACCACCTGAGTGGTTGCGGCGACGTAGACCAGGAGGGTCTCTCCATCAGTTGGGGGTACCAAGATGGGCGCCTGTGTGAGGAGTGCCTTCAGGCTCCCGAGGGCTTCCTCGGCCTCGGGAGTCCAAGTGAAGCATTCGGCCTTCCTTAAGAGGCGGTACAGGGGCAGGCCTCTTTCGCCGAGGCGCGAGATGAAGCGGCTCAAGGCCGCGAGGCATCCCATGACCCTCTGTACGCCTTTTAAGTCCTTGATAGGTCCCATGTTTGTGATTGCTGCGATCTTCTCCGGATTGGCTTCGATGCCCCGCTCGGAGACGATGAACCCCAAGAGCATGCCCCGGGGCACCCCGAAGACGCACTTCTCGGGATTGAGCTTGACGCCCTTCGCCTTGAGACACCGGAATGTCAGTCCGAGGTCGGAGAGAAGGTCGGAGGCTTTCCTCGTCTTGACCACGATGTCGTCGACGTAGGCCTCGACCGTGCGACCGATGTGTTCGCCGAACACATGGTTCATGCACCGCTGGTACGTTGCACCCGCGTTCCTCAACCCGAACGGCATTGTGACATAACAGTACATGCCGAAGGGCGTGATGAAAGAAGTCGCGAGCTGGTCGGACTCTTTCATCTTGATTTGATGATACCCTGAGTAGGCATCGAGAAAAGACAGGGTTTCGCACCCTGCTGTGGAGTCCACAATTTGGTCGATGCGAGGTAGAGGGTAGGGGACCTTTGGACATGCTTTGTTGAGGCCAGTGTAGTCTACACACATCCGCCACTTCCCCCCTTTTTTCCTCACAAGTACAGGGTTGGCAAGCCATTCGGGATGGAATACCTCTTTAATGAACCCTGCTGCCATCAGCTTGTGGACCTCTTCGCCTATCACTCTGCGCCTTTCCTCGTCGAATCGGCGCAGAGGCTGTCTGACCGGTCGGGCCCCGGCCCGAATATCCAGCGAGTGCTCGGCGACTTCCCTCGGTATGCCGGGCATGTCCGAGGGACTCCACGCGAAAACGTCGGCGTTTGCGCGGAGAAAGTCGACGAGCACTGCCTCCTATTTGGGGTCGAGCCCCGAACCGATCCGGATCTGCTTGGAGGCGTCGCCACTGGGGTCGAGAGGGACGGCCTTAACCGTCTCCGCCGGCTCGAAGTTGCCGGCATGCCGCTTCACATCCGGCACCTCTCGGGAGAGGCTTTCCAGGTCGGCAATGAGGGCCTCGGACTCGGCGAGGGCCTCGGCGTACTCCACGCACTCCACATCGCATTCGAATGCGTGTTTGTACGTGGGGCCGACGGTGATGACCCCGTTGGGGCCCGGCATCTTGAGCTTCAGGTAGGTGTAGTTGGGGATGGCCATGAACTTCGCGTAGCATGGCCTTCCCAACACCGCGTGGTAGGTCCCTCGGAACCCGACCACTTCGAACGTCAAAGTCTCCCTTCGGAAGTTGGAGGGTGTTCCGAAGCAGACAGGGAGGTCGAGCTGTCCGAGGGGCTGGACACGCTTCCCGGGAATGATCCCGTGGAAGGGCGCAGCGCCTGCTCGGACGGACGACAAGTCGACGCGCAGGAGCTTGAGAGTCTCGGCGTAGATGATGTTGAGGCAGCTGCCCCCATCCATCAGGACCTTGGTGAGCCTGACGTCGCCAATGACAGGATCGACGACGAGCGGGTACTTCCCCGGGCTCGGCACGTGGTCGGGGTGGTCGTCCTGGTCGAAGGTGATGGGCTTGTCGGACCAGTCTAGGTAGACTGGCGCCACCACCTTCACCGAGCAGACCTCCCGACGCTCTTGCTTACGATGCCGAGCCGAGGCATTTGCCACATGCCCTCCGTAGATCATGAAGCAGTCGCGGACCTCGGGGAACTCTCCTGCTTGGTGATCTTCCCTTTTGTCGTCGTCGTGAGCCTTGCCACCCTCGGCGGGTGGCCCGGCCCGATGGAAGTGACGCCGAAGCATGACGCACTCTTCGAGGGTGTGTTTGACGGGCCCCTGATGGTAGGGGCACGTCTCCTTGAGTGCCTTGTCGAAGAGGTTTGCACCTCCGGGGGGTTTCCGAGGGTTCTTGCGCTCGGCGGCGGCGACAAGGTCAGCATCGGGAACGTCGCGTTTCGCTTGCGACTTCCTCCTGCCTTTCTTCTTGGCGCCGCGCGGAGCAGACGCCTCGGGAGCATCTTCCGACGGGCGGCCCTGGGGCTGCTTGTCCTTTCGGAAGATGGCCTCTACCGCCTCCTGGCCGGAGGCGAACTTGGTAGCGATGTCCATCAGCTCGCTCGCCCTGGTGGGGGTCTTGCGACCCAACTTGCTCACCAGGTCGCGGCAGGTGGTGCCGGCGAGGAACGCGCCGATGACATCGGAGTCGGTGATGTTGGGCAGCTCGGTGCGCTGCTTCGAGAACCGCCGGATGTAGTCCCGAAGGGACTCTCCCGGCAATTGCCGACAGCTTCGGAGGTCCCAGGAATTCCCGGGGCGCACGTACGTGCCCTGGAAGTTCCCGGCGAAGGCCTGGACCAGATCTTCCCAGTTGGAAATCTGCCCCGGGGGCAGGTGCTCCAACCAGGCACGAGCGGTGTCGGAGAGAAATAGGGGGAGGTTTCGGATGATGAGGTTGTCATCGTCCGTCCCACCCAGCTGACAGGCCAGGCGGTAGTCTGCAAGCCACAATTCCGGTCTCGTCTCCCCCGAGTACTTCGTGATAGTAGTCGGGGGTCGGAATCGGGGCGGAAACGGCGCCCGCCGAATGGCTCGGCTAAAGACCTGCGGACCGGGTGGTTCGGGCGAGGGACTTCGATCCTCCCCGCTGTCATAACGTCCCCCACGCCTGGGGTGGTAGCCTCGGCGCACCCTTTCGTCGAGGCGTGCCCGACGGTCACGATGAGGGTGCTCGTCGCCGAGGTGGCCCGGGGTCGCAGGCGCGGTGTTGCGCGTGCGCCTGGTGAAGACCGAGGCTTCCCGCGTGAGTCGGGAAGTCGCGGCACGAGGATCCGGGGTGTATCCCTGCCTTCGAGAGGCAGAGCTCTCTGCCCGCCGGGCCGCAGCGCCTTCCAGGAGATGCCTGAGTTCTCCCTGGATCCGCCGTCCCTCGGTGGTTGATGACTCCGGCATCGCGCGGAGGAGCATTGCTGCAGCGACCAGGTCCTGGCCAGTCCCGCCGGATGCGGGTGGCGGTTTGTCCCTGGCATCGTTGGCGATGCGGTGCTGGAGACCTTGGGGCAAGTGACGTATTCCTCCGGCCGGGGGTTGGCTCGCCCATACCTGCCCGATGTCCTGACGGATTGCCTCGAGCGCTCCTGCTCCTTCATCGAACCCGGCCTGCGCCCCGCGGACTTGCTCGAGCTGTGGGTCGTGACCTCCCGCCGAAGCGGGGACCACAGCTAGCTCCCGCGGGATGTCAGCGCGAGGCGCTGGCCTAGGGGGATCACCATCCTCCGGCATGCCGAGACAGCCGCCTCCGGAGGGATCCCCTAGCTCGATGTGGAAACATTCGCGACTCAGGCCGCAGTCCTTGTCGCCAAGGCTGCGGCTGCCGTCGGAACAGTCGGAGAGGCAGTAGTCACATGCGGTCATGAAGTCCCGCATGGCACTAGGGTTGCCAGATCCGGAGAAATCCCAGCAGATGCTGGGGTCGTCGTCTTCCTCGGACCCAGAGGGTCCGTAGGTCGAGACACCCGTCAATCGGTCCCAAGGCGACCGCACAGGAAACCCCAGAGAGGTTGCACTCGCCTCAATGTGAGCGCCCGCCAAAGCGAGATCGCCAGGCGGGCTGAGGCCGAGTCGAAATAACGAAAGATGGGTAGCAGTCGATACCTTTTTGTCGACGAGGAGCGATGAAGTCGCGTCGGGGGCTGACCGCGTCGTCGTCTTGGGTCCGAGGGCGACGTCCTGCAGGCCTTCCGTGAGCGTGCTGGCGTCGTCCACTTGCTCGGAGTCGACGTGTTGCGGGGGGATGGCGCTCGCGTCTGCCTTGAACGCGAGGGCGACGCTTGGCGTGTCCTCCGTCGAGGCGCCGGGGATGTCGATTTGCCCGACAGCCGTCGGAGCGTGACCTCCCGCTCGGCCCCGGTTGCCCTGCCTCCTCCTCCTTCGACGGCGAGGGAGAGGATGGGGCGAGCTCGAAAGTTGTCCTTCCCCTACGCGGGAAAGACGTCGTCGATTCCGCCGCCGGCGGGCGGGCTGTCCGCCATCAATGTCGCCGTCGCGCGGCGGTGGAAGGAGTATCATGTCGTAGTCGCCGTCGAGCGAGATGAACTCGAGGTTCCCGAAACGGAGCACCGTCCCGGGTTGAAGAGGTTGTTGGAGACTGCCCATCTGGAGCTTGACGGGAAATCGAACGTCAACACGCAGCGCAGCCCCTACCTGGCGCGCCAACTGTCGGCGTTCCGAGACCGGGGGGTCCTCGAGCCGACGAGTGAGAGTGCCGCGTGCCCCAGCCCAGATGGGTCGAGCGCGTGGAGCGAGCGCAAAGGGGGGAACGGAGTGAGAGAGAGGTCGGTGGCCGGAGCCGGATCGCGAGGGAGTCGGAGAAATTCCCACGGCCTTCGTGTTCGTCCCGCGCCCAGGTCGGGTGCGCTTGCAGTAGGGGGTTACAAGCGTCCGCACGAGGTGAAGGGAGAGGGCGGCCCCGAGAGAGCGCCTGCCCCTGCCTTTCGTCCCCGTGAGGCCAACCTTCTCTAAGAAGGCCCTGGCCCTTCCTTTTATAGTCGTAAGGAGAGGGTCCAGGTGTACAAGACGGGGGTGTAGCAAGGTGCTACGTGTCTAGCGAGGGAGAGCTAGCGCCTTATGTACATGCCCAGGTGGCAGCCAGAGAGATCGTGGCACCCTGTTGGAGTGGCGTCGTGGCTGTTGGAGGAGTAACGGAGCCGGACGGGGGGACAGCTGTCGAGGTGGCTGGGTCCTTGCTGACGTCCTCCTGCTTTCGTAAGGGAGCTGGGGGCCGCCGTCGTCATGATCTAGTGGGGCGCCATCATGGCTTATCTGGCATAGCTGGCCAGATGGGACGCCGGTCTTGTTCTCTGCGACCCAAGTCGGCTCAGGGCAGGGTGATGATGACGCTTCCTGTTGATGTGGCGGTCTCGTATCCTAGGTCGGGCGTCGTGGAGGCTCCTCCGAGGCTGTGGCCGAGTCCGTCCTGCAAGACAGAGACAGAGTCCGAGCCCTGGTCGGGCGAGGCGGAGATTATTCGGCAGAGGCCGAGGCGGAGTCCGAGCCCTGGGTCGGGCGAGGCGGAGGTCGCCGTCTTCCGGGGCCTTGGCCCGAGTCCGAGCCCTGGGTCGGGCGGAGCGGAGTTCGCCGTCTTCCGAGGCCTTAGCCTGAGTCCGAGCCCTGGGTCGGGCGGAGCGGAGTTCGCCGTCTTCCGAGGCCTTAGCCTGAGTCCGAGCCCTGGGTCGGGCGGAGCGGAGTTCGCCGTCTTCTGAGGCCTTAGCCTGAGTCCGAGCCCTGGGTCGGGCGGAGCGGAGTTCGCCGTCTTCCGAGGCCTTAGCCTGAGTCCGAGCCCTGGGTCGGGCGGAGTCTCCTATGGCACCACTGGCGAAGTCTGGCCGCCCGTCGGTCTTACCTTTTGCGTTAAATGCCCTGGTGACTCGGTCGGTTGGTGCGGTGATTTAGTCAGGGTTTCTCCTTATCGGAGGCGGGGCCTAGGGCGAGCCGGGGATGCGCCTGCCGTGAAAGAGGAGACCTCAGGCGAGACGGAGTCATCTTAGGGTCGGCTGCCCTCGCCCGAGGCTAGGCTCGGGCGTGGCGTGGTCAAGTCACTCGTGTGGACTGATCCCTGACTTAATCAAACCCATCAGGCCTTTGCAGCTTTATGCTGATGGGGGTTACCAGCTGAGAATTAGGCGTCTTGAGGGTACCCCTAATTATGGTCCCCGACAAAAGTACAAATCAACGATAAAGGAAAAATCCAATTGGAAATGTCTTGGCTCGAGCAGCCAAGAATCTGCTCAGTCTGGGAGCACCGGACTGTCCGGTGGTGCACCGGACAGTGTCCAGTGCGCCAGGCTGGCTCGAGCAAAGTGGCTGCTCTCGGGACTTCGACGGCGGTGTACGGCTATAATTCACCGGACTGTCTAGTGGTGCACCGGACTGTCCGGTGGGCCGTTCACAGGCGAACTCGTCGCTCTCGGGAATTCATCGACGATGTACGGCTATAATTCACCGGACTGTCCAGTGTGCACCGGACTGTCCGGTGAGCCAACGGTCGGCAGGGCCAACGGTCGGCCGCGCGATCTGCGCGGGACACGTGGCCAAGCCAACGGCTAGAAGGGGGCACCGGTCTGTCCGGTGTACACCGGACATGTCCGGTGCGCCAACGGCTCTCAAGCTGCCAACGGTCGACTGTGCCATTTATGGAAGGAAATCGGGCATCGGACAGTGTCCGGTGTGCACCGGACTGTCCGGTGCGCCAGTCGACAGAAGGCAAGATCAGCCTTCCTAGATTGCTCTCAACGGCTCCTAGCTGCCTTGGGGCTATAAAAGGGGCCCCTAGGCGCATGGAGGAGCACACCAAGCATTCCTACAACATTCCTAAGCACCAAGACATCGATTCCGCGCCTTTGATTCTTTGCGATAGCAATTAGAGCTCTAGTTGAGTGGTGAACTCATTAAGTTGTGTTGTGAGCTCTCGTTGCGACTTGTGTGCGTGGTGTTGCTATGATTTCTTGTCTTGAGTGCGTTGCTAATCCCTCCCTTGCTCCATGTTTCTTGTGAATTTCAAGTGTAAGGGCGAGAGGCTCCAAGTTGTGGAGACTCCTCGCAAACGGGATTGAGAAAAAGCAAGCAAAACACCGTGGTATTCAAGTGGGTCTTTGGACCGCTTGAGAGAGGTTGATTGCAACCCTCGTCCGTTGGGACGCCACAACGTGGAATAGGCAAGCGTTGGTCTTGGGCGAACCACGGGATAACCACCGTGCCATCTCTGTGATTGATCTTGTTGGTTATTGTGTTTTGTTGAAGATTCCTCTCTAGCCACTTGGCGGTTATTGTGCTAACACTTAACCAAGTTTTTGTGGCCTAAGTTTTAAGTGTTACAGGATCACCTATTCACCCCCCCTCTAGGTGCTCTCAATTGGTATTGGAGCCGTTCTCTTCACAAAGGGACTAATCGCCCGAAGAGATGGATCCTAAGGGGAAGGGTATCGTGATCAACGATAAAGAGAAGGAATCTTTCGTCAACGAGCCAAAGGATGACAAGCCTACCGACTCGGGCTCGGGCCATAGACGGAAAGATGGGAAGAAGAAGAAGACGAGGCGCATCAAGGAGATCGTCTACTACGACGACAGCGATGAGTCTACTTCTTCCCAAAAGGACGACGACCACAACAACTACGAGAGAAGGAAACCGGTCAATTCGAACTTTTCTTTTGATTACTCTCGTATTCCTCAAAGTACAAATGCTCATTTATTATCTATTCCACTTGGTAAACCTCCTCATTTTGATGGAGAGGACTACGGATTTTGGAGTCACAAAATGCGTAGTCACTTGTTCTCTCTCCATCCTAGTATATGGGAGATTGTAGAGAGTGGAATGCACTTTGATAGTTCGGATAGTCCCATGTTCATTAATGAGCAAATTCATAAGAATGCACAAGCTACTACTGTTCTTCTAGCTTCATTGTGCAGGGATGAATATCACAAAGTGAGCGGCTTTGATAACGCCAAGCAGATCTGGGACACCCTCAAGATTTCTCATGAGGGGAACGACGTCACCTTGCTCACCAAAATGGAGTTGGTGGAGGGCGAGCTTGGACGGTTCGCAATGATAAGGGACGAGGAGCCAACTCAAACATACAACCGGCTCAAGACCCTTATCAACAAAATAAGGAGCTACGGAAGCACGCGATAGACGGACCACGACGTCGTCCGACTGATGCTAAGGTCCTTTACCGTTCTTGATCCTCATTTGGTGAATAATATTCGTGAGAATCCCAGGTACACCAAAATGTCGCCCGAAGAAGTCCTTGGAAAATTCGTTAGCGGGCGAATGATGATCAAGGAGGCGAGGTACGTGGACGACACATTGAATGGTCCAATCAACGAGCCTCAACCCCTTGCTCTCAAGGCAACAAGAAGCAAGGAGGCGCTACCTAGCAAGGTGGCACAAATTGAGGCGGCCGGACTTAATGATGAAGAGATGGCCCTCATCATCAAGAGATTCAAGATGGCGCTAAAGGGTCGCAAGGGGCAGGCAAGCAAGACCAAGACAAAGGGGAAGCGCTCATGCTTCAAATGTGGTAAGCTTGGTCATTTTATTGATAACTGTCCCGACAATGATAGTGATCAGGACCAAGGGAACAAGAGGGAGAAGAAGAAGAACTATAAGAAGGCAAAGGGCGAGGCACATCTAGGAAAGGAGTGGGATTCGGATTGCTCCTCCTCCGACTCCGACAATGAAGGACTCGCCGCCACCGCCTTCAACAAGTCATCCCTCTTCCCCAACGAGCGTCACACATGCCTTATAGCAAGGGAGAAGAAGGTATGTACTCAAGACTCTACTTATGCTTCTTCAAGTGAGGACGAATCTAGTGATGAGGATGAAATAGATTATTCTTGTCTATTTAAAGGCCTAGATAGAACCAAGGTAGATAAAATTAATGAATTAATTGATGCCTTGAATGATAAGAATAGGCTTCTAGAAAAACAAGAAGATTTGTTGTATGAAGAACATGACAAATTTGTAGAAGCACAAAAATCTCATGCTTTAGAAGTTAAAAGAAATGAAATGCTTTCTTGTGAATTATCTTCTTGCCATGAGACAATTTCTAGCTTAAGGAGCATTAATGATGATTTGAATGCTAAGTTAGAAATAGCTAGGAAATCAACAACTTGTGTAGAAAATGTTGTTATTTGCAATAGATGTAAAGATTTTGATATTGATGCCTGTAGTGAACACATAGCTTCTATTGCAAAGTTAAATGATGAAATGGCTAGTCTTAATGCCCAACTTAAGGCTAGCAAAAGCGATTTTGATAAACTAAAATTTGCTAGGGATGCCTACACGATTGGTAGACACCCCTCAATCAAGGATGGGCTTGGCTTCAAGAGGGAAGCCAAGAACTTAACAAGCCATAAGGCTCCCATCTCCGCCAAGGAGAAAGGGAAGGCCCCTATGGCAAGTAGTACTAAAAAGAACCATGCTTTTATGTACTTTGATAGAAGACAGTCTCATAGGAGTTGTAATGCTTTTGATTCACATGCCTATGATTCTTACGCTATGTTTGCTCCCAGTTCTTCCTATATGCATGATAGAGATATGCCTAGGAAAAATATTCATCATGTGCCTAGGAAAAATATTCATCATGTTCCTAGAAAAGTTATGAATGGTCCCTCTACAATTTATCATGCTTTAAATGCTTCCTTTGCTATTTGTAGAAAGGATAGGAAGATAGTTGCTAGGAAATTAGGGGCAAAATGCAAGGGTGATAAAACTTGCATTTGGGTCCCTAAAGAAATTGTGACTAACCTTGTAGGACCCAACAAGAGTTGGGTACCTAAGACCCAAGCCTAAATTTGCCTTACAGGTTTATGCATCCGGGGGTACAAGCTGGATTATCGACAGCGGATGCACAAACCATATGACGGGGGAGAAGAAGATGTTCACCTCCTACGTCAAGAATAAGGATTCCCAAGATTCAATCATATTCGGTGATGGGAACCAAGGCAAGGTGAAAGGTTTAGGCAAGATTGCAATATCAAATGAGCACTCTATCTCTAATGTGTTTTTAGTTGAGTCTCTTGGATATAATTTACTATCTGTTAGTCAATTATGTAATATGGGATATAACTGTCTATTTACAAATGTAGATGTGTCTGTCTTTAGAAGATGTGATGGTTCACTAGCTTTTAAGGGTGTACTAGACGGCAAACTTTATTTAGTTGATTTTGCAAAAGAGGAGGCCGGTCTAGATGCATGCTTAATTGCTAAGACTAGCATGGGCTGGCTGTGGCATCGCCGCTTAGCACATGTGGGGATGAAGAACCTTCACAAGCTTCTAAAGGGAGAACACGTGATAGGTTTGACTAACGTGCAATTCGAAAAAGATAGACTTTGTGTAGCTTGTCAAGCAGGTAAACAAGTGGGAGGAGCACATCACAGCAAGAATGTGATGACCATTTCAAGACCTCTGGAGCTGCTGCATATGGACCTCTTCGGACCCGTCACCTATCTGAGCATAGGAGGAAGTAAGTATGGTCTAGTTATTGTTGATGACTTTTCCCGCTTCACTTGGGTGTTCTTTTTGCAGGATAAGTCTGAAACCCAAGGGACCCTCAAGCGCTTCCTAAGGAGAGCTCAAAATGAGTTTGAGCTCAAGGTGAAGAAGATAAGGAGCGACAACGGGTCCAAATTCAAGAATCTTCAAGTAGAGGAGTTCCTTGAGGAGGAGGGGATCAAGCACGAGTTCTCCGCTCCCTACACACCTCAGCAAAATGGTGTTGTAGAGAGGAAGAACAGGACGCTCATAGATATGGCGAGGACTATCCTTGGAGAGTTCAAGACCCCCGAGCGCTTTTGGTCGGAAGCCGTGAACACGGCTTGCCACGCCATCAACAGGGTCTACCTTCACCGCCTCCTCAAGAAGACTTCATATAAGCTGCTGACTGGTAACAAACCCAATGTATCTTATTTTCGTGTATTTGGGACCAAGTGTTATATTCTTGTGAAGAGAGGTAGATCTTCAAAATTTGCTCCCAAAGCTGTAGAAGGGTTTTTATTAGGTTATGATTCAAATACAAAGGCGTATAGGGTCTTCAACAAATCATCGGGTTTGGTTGAAGTCTCTAGCGACGTTGTATTTGATGAGACTAATGGCTCTCCAAGAGAGCAAGTTGTTGATCTTGATGATGTAGATGAAGAAGACGTTCCAACGGCCGCGATACGCACCATGGCGATTGGAGATGTACGGCCTCAGGAACAATTGGAGCAAGATCAACCATCTTCCTCAACTATGGTGCATCCCCCAACCCAAGATGACGAACAGGTACCTCAAGTGGAGGCGCATGATCAAGGGGGAGCACAGGATGTTCAAATTGAAGAGGAAGAAGCACCTCAGGCACCTCCAACCCAAGTTCGAGCAACGATCCAAAGGGATCATCCCGTCGACCAGATATTGGGTGATATTAGCAAGGGAGTAACTACTCGTTCAAGATTAGTTAATTTTTGTGAGCATTACTCTTTTGTCTCTTCTATTGAGCCTTTCAGGGTAGAAGAGGCCTTGCTAGATCCGGACTGGGTGTTGGCCATGCAGGAGGAACTCAACAACTTCAAGCGCAATGAAGTTTGGACACTGGTGCCTCGTCCCAAGCAAAATGTTGTGGGAACCAAGTGGGTGTTCCGCAACAAACAGGACGAGCACGGGGTGGTGACGAGGAACAAGGCTCGACTTGTGGCAAAAGGTTATGCCCAAGTCGCAGGTTTGGACTTTGAGGAGACTTTTGCTCCTGTGGCTAGGCTAGAATCAATTCATATCTTGCTAGCATATGCCGCTCACCATTCTTTCAGGTTGTACCAAATGGATGTGAAGAGCGCTTTCCTCAACGGGGCGATCAAAGAGGAGGTGTACGTGGAGCAACCCCCTGGCTTCGAGGATGAACGGTACCCCGACCACGTGTGTAAGCTCTCTAAGGCGCTCTATGGACTTAAGCAAGCCCCAAGAGCATGGTATGAATGCCTTAGAGACTTTTTAATTGCTAATGCTTTCAAGGTCGGGAAAGCCGATCCAACTCTTTTTACTAAGACTTGCGATGGTGATCTTTTTGTGTGCCAAATTTATGTCGATGACATAATATTTGGTTCTACTAATCAAAAGTCTTGTGAAGAGTTTAGCAGGGTGATGACGCAGAAATTCGAGATGTCGATGATGGGCGAGTTGAACTACTTCCTTGGGTTCCAAGTGAAGCAACTCAAGGACGGCACTTTCATCTCCCAAACGAAGTACACGCAAGACTTGCTAAAGCGGTTTGGGATGAAGGACGCCAAGCCCGCAAAGACGCCGATGGGAACTGACGGACACACCGACCTCAACAAAGGAGGTAAGTCCGTTGATCAAAAGGCATACCGGTCCATGATAGGTTCTTTGCTTTATTTATGTGCTAGTAGACCGGATATTATGCTTAGCGTATGCATGTGTGCTAGATTTCAATCCGATCCTAAGGAGTGTCACTTGGTGGCTGTGAAGCGAATTCTTAGATATTTAGTCGCTACGCCTTGCTTCGGGATCTGGTATCCAAAGGGGTCTAACTTTGACTTAATTGGGTACTCAGATTCCGACTATGCTGGATGTAAGGTCGATAGGAAGAGTACATCGGGGACGTGCCAATTCTTAGGAAGGTCCCTGGTGTCATGGAATTCTAAGAAACAAACTTTCGTTGCCCTATCCACCGCTGAGGCCGAGTATGTTGCCGCGGGACAGTGTTGCGCGCAACTACTTTGGATGAGGCAAACCCTCAGGGACTTTGGCTACAATCTGAGCAAAGTCCCACTCCTATGTGATAATGAGAGTGCTATCCGAATAGCGGAAAATCCTGTTGAGCACAGCCGCATAAAGCACATTGACATCCGGCATCACTTTTTGAGAGACCACCAGCAAAAGGGAGATATCGAAGTGTTTCATGTTAGCACCGAGAACCAGCTAGCCGATATCTTTACCAAGCCTCTAGATGAGAAGACCTTTTGCAGGCTGCGTAGTGAGCTAAATTTCTTAGATTCGCGGAACTTGGATTGAATTGTAGCATACATGTGTTTATGCCTTTGATCATGTTCATTCTGCATTGTGTTGCTTATTGTGGTGCTCAAGTTGTACAAACACTCCCTAGACCTCACAAGTCCTTTTTGCAAGTGATGCACATATTTAGGGGGAGCTGTGCTACAACTTGACCCTTTGAGACTAACCATATGCTTGAGTTTGCTTGTTTTAGTCTCAAAGGAGGATTGAAAGGGAAAGGTGGACTTGGACCATGCAAGACTTCCACTGCACTCCGATGAAAAGAGTACATTTTCCGAGTTCATCTTTATACTCTTATTGCCTTTGTACTCTTATTTGAAGATTTTGGTGAGGCAATGGGGTTAAAGGGCCAAGATTGATCCCGTTTTGGTGCTTGATGCCAAAGGGGGAGAAAATAAAGGCCAAAGCGATAAATGGATCAGCTACCACTTGAGAGATTTTGAAAATAGTAGAATAGAGCTTTTGGTTTGTCAAAACTCTTTTATTGTCTCTCTTGTCAAAAGTTGGCTTCTTGTGGGGAGAAGTATTGATTATGGGAAAAAGGGGAGTTTTTGAAATCTTGAATCAATTTCTCTTGGAATGACTCTCTTTATGTCTTAACATGTGTGTTTGACTTAGAGATATAAATTTGAGTTTGATTTGCAAAAACAAACCAAGTGGTGGCAAAGAGTGATCCAAATATGTCAAAATTGAATCAAAACAATTTGAGTTCTTATTTGAATTGATTTTGTACTTGTTCTACTTGCTTTATGTTGTGTTGGCATAAATCACCAAAAAGGGGGAGATTGAAAGGGAAATGTGCCCTTGGGCCATTTCTAAGTATTTTGGTGGTTTAGTGTCCAACACATGTGCCTAAGTGTAAAATGATGGACAAAGTACAAATAAAGGATAAAGGAAAATTCCAATTGGAAATGTCTTGGCTCGAGCAGCCAAGAATCTGCTCAATCTGGGAGCACCGGACAGTGTCCGGTGCGCCAGGCTGGCTCGAGCAAAGTGGCTGCTCTCGGGACTTCGACGACGGTGTACGGCTATAATTCACCGGACTGTCCGGTGGTGCACCGGACTGTCCGGTGGGCCGTTCACAGGCGAACTCGTCACTCTCGGGAATTCATCGACGACGTACGGCTATAATTCACCGGACTGTCCGGTGTGCACCGTACTGTCCGGTGAGCCAACGGTCGGCAGGGCCAACGGTCGGCCGCGCGATCTGCGCGGGACACGTGGCCGAGCCAACGGCTAGAAGGGGGCACCGGTCTGTCCGGTGTACACCGGACATGTCTGGTGCGCCAACAGCTCTCAAGCTGCCAACGGTCGACTGTGCCATTTATGGAAGGAAATCGGGCACCAGACAGTGTCCGGTGTGCACCGGACTGTCCGGTGCGCCAGTCGACAGAAGGCAAGATCAGCCTTCCTAGATTGCTCTCAACGGCTCCTAGCTGCCTTGGGGCTATAAAAGGGGCCCCTAGGCGCATGGAGGAGCACACCAAGCATTCCTACAACATTCCTAAGCACCAAGACATCGATTCTGCGCCTTTGATTCTTTGCGATAGCAATTAGAGCTCTAGTTGAGTGGTGAACTCATTAAGTTGTGTTGTGAGCTCTCGTTGCGACTTGTGTGCGTGGTGTTGCTGTGATTTCTTGTCTTGAGTGCGTTGCTAATCCCTCCCTTGCTCCGTGTTTCTTGTGAATTTCAAGTGTAAGGGCGAGAGGCTCCAAGTTGTGGAGATTCCTCGCAAACGGGATTGAGAAAAAGCAAGCAAAACACCATGGTATTCAAGTGGGTCTTTGGACCGCTTGAGAGGGGTTGATTGCAACCCTCGTCCGTTGGGACGCCACAACGTGGAGTAGGCAAGCGTTGGTCTTGGCCGAACCACGGGATAACCACCATGCCATCTCTGTGATTGATCTTGTTGGTTATTGTGTTTTGTTGAAGATTCCTCTCTAGCCACTTGGCGGTTATTGTGCTAACACTTAACCAAGTTTTTGTGGCCTAAGTTTTAAGTGTTACAGGATCACCTATTCACCCCCCCCTCTAGGTGCTCTCAGCAGGGATCAAAGGAAAGCCAAATATAGCCGATGAGGTACAAGTCTAATCGATAGAAGCATCAAAGCACGAAGTGACATGAAGACTAGCCAAGGGCCATCTATCGAACGTCCAATCAGTCGTAGATCAAACAAATGGCAAGACCTATCAAGATATGGGCAGATCGCGTACTCGGCCACAAAGACAAAAATGTACGCTGACCTCTAAAGCGTAGTATCAATAATATAATGCTGATCTCCAAGGCATTCGGCAAAGGGGAAGGATAATTCCCAGAAAAAGACACGAAATGAAGACCTTCGAGTGGATTATTTTCAAAAATCCACTCGAAGCTCGGGGGCTACACCCATTGGGTGCACCTTCGGTGCACCCAATAGATCATCATCCCCGAAGAAGTGAAGTGCTGACCTCTAAAGCATAAAGCAAGATCAAGACAAGGCTGACCTCTGAAAAAGCGCAAGAGGAAGATAAAAGTGATCTCTGATAATACTCGAAGTAAAGACCTTCGAGCGGATTATCAGAACTCAGAAACAGTGGCCCGGCAGGCTTATTTCCAAAGCATCCCTTGTTAAAGTCAAAAACTGCAAGCTGGACCTAGGATCCTTGGGCCGTTTGTTTCAGAATCGACCCAAAGATCGGGGGCTTATGGGGGACAGATATCCCCCGGGTCCACCAGAAGGATAAAAGACCTCACGAAAGGCCCAAGGGCCCATAATTCGTAAGGTCATCCCCCTCGTGGGCCTAGGAAGGAACGACCAATGAAGCGAATCGACACAAGGCTGTAACGGCACAAGCCCAAGACGGCCCAATGAATTCGAGTAGTAATCACAACAGAGGCCCGACCTTCCCGTGCAGGACCCCCGTACTACGGAACCAAGCGAGAATGGGTCGGCAGGATTATAGGAGGATAGACTCAGTTGGTTCACTATTTCTTAGGTACACATCGCTGTAATATCCACATGTACCGCCCCACGGTCGAATATATAAGGCCTAGGGAGCACCCCTTCAGATCAGAGACTCGCTACTTAGCCTCCCACCCAACTCTCTACGGTCTCAGTGCTAGAGAATCCTCTTGTAACTCACCACATAAAACACTCTCGACAGGACGTAGGGTGTTACGCATCTCAAAGCGGCCCGAACCTGTAAACCATTGTCCACTGTTTCTCGTGCATCCAGCACGAACCATCGAGCTACAGTCGATAACACCGTCCTACTCCTGAAAGCACCTTGAGGGATAACCCCAGGTGCGCGGTCGGACCCAAAACACCGACACCGGACAATGTCCGGTGCACACCGGACAGTCCGGTGCCTTCTTCCGACCGTTGGAGCTGCCACGCGTCGCCCACAGATTTCATGGTCGACCGTTGGCACTAGCGACCGTTGGCTCACCGAACAGTCCGGTGAACCACCGGATAGTCCGGTGAATTATAGCCACGTCGCCTTTCTTCATTCCCGAGAGCGACGAGGTCATCGCAGATGACTCACTGGACAGTCTGGTGCACCATCGGACAGTCCAGTGAATTTTATCCATACGCCATCGTCGAGTCCCGAGAGCGACGAGTTCACGTGGACCAGCCTGGAGCACTGGACACTGTCCGGTGCATCACCGGACAGTCCGGTGCACCCAGACTGAGCTGGTGTTGACTGCACACAGCCAACTCTTCTCCCTTTTCTTCTCTTGTCCATTAGTCACTGTTTCTAGCACTTGGATAACCATGTTAGTACAAAAAACAATATACCAAGTCTAGAAACATACCTTTTGCCTTGATTTTAACTTCTCACTTTATTTGGCACATAAGAACTTAATTAAATGTGTTGAGCATTTAATCACCAAAACATTATAGAAATTGCCCAAGGGCACATTTCCCTTTCAATCTCCCGCTTCACCAAGGTACGAGGGACTATACCCCGTATCTCTGATGCTTCCATCATCACCGCTTTCCGCCAGGGGGTGCGTGATGAAAAGATGTTGGAGAAGTTGGCCATGCACGACGTGGAGACAGTCACCACACTCTTCGCTCTAGCCGACAAGTGTGCCAGAGCCGCCGAGGGCCATGCATGGCACTCGGCACCACAGATCGGGGTTGCCCAGACGGGTGGCTCCGGTGTCGTCGCCTAGGACGGCAAGAAGAAGAAGAAGAACCGCGGCCACGAGAGGCCACAGACTGCTGCTCCAGTCATCGCGGCTGCGGCTGGGGGCAGAAGTGAGCGCAACAAGCGCCCACAGCCACAGGGGGGCAACAGCGGCTCATGCCCTATGCACCCCAACTGCCACCACAGCATCGCGGAGTGCCACGAGATCATCAAGCTTGCGAAGCGCGTTAGCGAACGGCGCGAGCAGACCTCCAAGGATGACTCCCTGCCTCGTCGCCGGCCTGGCAAGGAGAGGGCCGATGACGGTGACGTCACCGCCGGAGAGCGGGACCTCGGGTACCAATCACCCGAGGGGGTCCTGAAGGACGTCTTCACCAGAGACTCTGACTCCGGTGGCGAGAGCGACCACCGCAAGAAGTTGTACGTCATGTACGGCGGGAGCTGGGAGCTCACCTCCCACAGGAACGTCAAGTCCCTGCGCCGCGAGGTCCTGTCGGTGACCCTAGGGGTACCGAAGGCTGCTCCGCACCAGCGGTGGAGGAGCACCACCATCTCCTTTAGGGCATTCGACTGCCCCGACAACATGGCAGGGGCTGGTATACTACCGCTCATCACTGCCCCTGTCATCGCCAACATGCGGCTGCACCATGTGCTGATCGACGGAGGGGCCGGCCTCAACATCATCAGCCATGCAGCATTCAAGTAGCTACAGATCCCGGGTTCCCGTCTGGGACCCTCTCGCCCATTCTCTAGAGTGGACCCATAGCCGGTGTATCCCCTCGGGAGCATCGCCCTCCCGGTCACATTCGGGACTGAGGAAAACTTCCGCATGGAGAACGTCCAGTTCGACGTCGCGCAGGTTAACCTCCCATTCAATGCCATCATTGGTAGATCGGCCCTGTACCGGTTCATGGCCGTTGCCCATTACGGGTATTTGATCCTCAAGATGTCGTCCCCTGCTGGGGTCTTCACCGTGTGGGGCGACCACGCCGCTGTGGTGACGGCGGTCGAGAAGCTACACGCCCTAGCGGCGGAAGCTGCTCACCCGGACGACGGGGGGAGGGACCCCTCGACCTCCGGTACCAAGGCACCTGCTAAGGTGCCAAAGGTGCAGCCGTCCGGGGCAGACAGCGGACCCGTAAAGACCATCCAGGTTGGCGCAGACTCCTCCCAGACCACCCGCATCGTGGGCAATCTGGGAGAGAAATAGGAACTCGTGCTCGTCACCTTCCTCCGGGCAAATGTCAACGTTTTCGCTTGGGAACCGTCACAGATGCCTAGGATCCCCTGGGAGGTGATTGAGCACCATCTAAAGATCCACCCTGATGCTAGGCCAGTGAGCCAGAAGCCTTGGAGACAGTCCGTTGAGCGGCAGAACTTCATTCGTGAGGAGGTCCGGAAGCTGCTTGACGTCGGCTTCATCGAAGAGGTCCATCACCCTGTGTGGCTGGCCAACCCAGTCATCGTCCCCAAGGCGAACGGGAAGCTTCGGATGTGCATCGACTAGACCAGCCTGAACAAGGCCTGTCCCAAGGACCCATATCCACTTCCACGCATAGATCAAATCATGGATTCTACCTCCAGGTGCGACCTCTTGTCCTTCTTAGATGCCTACTTGGGTTTCCATCAGATCCGGATGGCTAGGGAGGATAGGAAGCATACCGCTTTTGTAATAGTGGATGGGCTCTACTGCTATGTTGTTGTCACACCCGGTTTTAAGGAACAAAGCCGGATGCATCTCATACATGCGCCAAAGAAGACAACATATATAATAACAGAGTGTATAGAGATAAATGTCACAATAAAATCAGAGTACTTATTACATAGCGGAAGTCTTACAAAAATAAAATAACAAATATAAAACGAACTAAGGATCGTCGGCGCCAATGTCAACTGAGAAACGCCACCTAGATCAGATCAAACTCCTCGCCTTGTGGCTCCTCCTGAACCACCTGTTCTTCTCCTGTGGGGGGGTGTGAGACAGCAAGGGTGAGCTCACACATGTTCATCGCTCAACAAGTTGTGGGGAATAATGTGGCATGAACTCACTAAAGGTGGGAGTTCATGAGGTGTAAGGCCGATCAATGAAATAAAGGTTGAAGCTGAGCATTGCTTTTATAAGTTGGTCAAAATTTTATTAGCAGATACTAAGTGTAAGTAAATACCAAACCTTAGAAATAATAAGTAAAAGTAATAATAAAATAATCCCAAATGCAATGAAATGACAGATTAAGTTTAAGTTACATAAATTAATCATGTTAGTGTCCGAGCCGCTCATGACCGTGAGCACGGCTAGTATACCAGTTTTACACTCTGCAGAGGTTGCGCATCTTTACCCACAAGTCGTGTTACCCATTTGCCATGGAGTTGATCAGACCCCATACACCTCTACCAAGGAAGCGAGGCAGGGTACCACTATGAGGCCTTTACAAAGTTCCACTAGCTTCAGACTACCCGCTACAATTTATAGGAAGCTCCAGTGCAGGAATCCCTCGCCTGACCGCCATCGCAGCAAAATCAACCCAAGGACCTCCCTACACTGACCACTCCCCTACTGCCCTTGCCCCTTTCGGGTAAGGTAGCCCTCCACTAGCTTTCCTAGTTAATCAGCCAAGGGCATCCCATTAAACCCTTGTGGTAGCACTGTTTTCCCGGGTGGTTCTCCATGTTCCCATTAACATAATGATCTTATCATGAACATAAAATAATGAACAGATAGTAACAAGTATAAAAATGAGTGATGAATATCTCTATACCCAAAGCCACATAAAGCAATAGCATGTACTACCCAAAAGTTTAGTAGTAAAACCAGTGGTGAAACAAGGTATAAAGATAGTCAAAATCTAGGGTATCCTATTGGGTCCCATCAAAATTAACCTATGCAGATCATTATGATTAATAAGAACATGAATGGGTAAAAGAAGTGATCAAGGGCGCAACTTGCCTTCAACGAGCTCCTGCTCAGCAGTCTCTACCAGCTGAACCCCAGAATCCTCTGTAGCTTGCTCGTCTACTCGCATCAACACAATACATACATAGTATAGCAAAAATTAACATTACACCAAACATATAAATAAAATACACAGTAATAATCTAGACACTAAAATGAGATCATAGGAACTAGAATTATTAATTTTGGAGTTATAGATTTTAAGTTATGAATTTCCAAAGATTTTATGCATTTAATATAGGGTTAAGTGAGAAATAAATTTTAATGTGTCTTTCATGCCCAAAACAGAGGTACTAATTGCTAGAGAATAATATTACAAAAAATTAGGAACTGGACTGGACCTATTTGGAGTTCATATGCATTTTCTACAAATTAAACAATTTCTATACATTAAATATGCACTAAAAATCTATTTCCCAGTTAATTTCTCTGATTTTCTAATCCTCTGTACTGCGCCTCAAATTCAAAGAAGTGCAGGGGCTGTCACGTAAGAATCCCTAAGACATGGTGCACTGTTCCCCTGGACCGCGGGTTGTTTAAACGAGAAGGCAGGGGCTCATTTATAAAATCACCAGCCGAAGGGGTACGGTTGATTTTCGGCCGTCCAGATCAGATCCAGAGGCCAGAAATGGATCACTAACCGCGGCAACAGACAAATGAGCGCGACCGCTTGATCAACGATCGACGGACCTGATCTAATCTACTCCGATTGAATCCAATGCGCTCGCTCCCAATCGGACGGTTCAGACCAATCTCTGAAACGGTACCGAAAGATCTAATCCTGGCCGCTGCGTAGGAGATCAACGGCCAGCGCACCATCGCCTCAATCCAGCTCAACCAGCGCATACCCGACGCTGCTCCCTGCGGTGGTTCACCAGAGTACGCGAAATTCTGGCCGACCCAAGCCCCCAATCTCAAATTCACTCGACCCTCGTGAGATTCACAACGGCCCGAACCTATGTCGTCCCTCAATTCCAGACTCGACACAGCACAGACCCCCGGCCCATGGCACACATAAGATCACGGCGGAGACAAATACTCCGGCAAGCAATTACTAAGGTTCTACAGTTCGACTACGGAGTTGTGTGAACTTCTATCGATCAAAGAGGGTTCCACAAGCGAGGGGAGGGAATTACCGTCAATAAATCGTAGAGGAAGGCACGATTGCGGCGTCGGTTGTTTCCGGTCGTCAATGGCGGCGCACTTCTCACACGGATATGTCGCACGGGGCGGTCTAGGTGATGGGATAGAGCAGGGGAGGTGTTGCGCGTAGCACTTATACCCCGGTCTAGGTCGCGGACCCAGGGGTGAGGCCGTTCCGAGGTTGTTGCGCCCACGAGCTGCGGTCCCGGCCGGTGCGGGCGATTCGTTAGGGAAGGATCCAACATGGGGGCCCCATCTGTCAATGGCTTGAGCGGAGAAGGGCGGGGCTTTGTTCCTGACGGCCGGGCCCCACAGCTCATGGGCGCAGCAACCTCGGAACGACCTCACCCTCGGGTCCGCGACCTAGACCGGGGTATAAGTGCTACGCGCAGCACCTCCCCTGCTCTATCCCATCACCTAGACCGCCCCGTGCGACACATCCGTGTGAGAAGTGCGCCGCCATTGACGACCGGAAACAACCGACGCCGTAATCGTGCCTTCCTCTACGATTTATTGACGGTAATTCCCTCCCCTCGCTTGCGGAACCCTCTTTGATCGATAGAAGTTCACACAACTCCGTAGTCGAACCGTAGAACCTTAGTAATTGCTTGCCGGAGTATTTATCTCCGCTGTGAACTTAGCTGTGCCATGGGCCGAGGGTCTGTGTTGTGTCTAGTCTGGAATTGAGAGACGGCATAGGTTCGGGCCGTCGTGAATCTCACGAGGGTCGAGTGGATTTGAGATTGGGGGCTTGGGTCAGCCGGAATTTCGCGTACTCCAGTGAACCACCGCCGGGAGCAGTGTCGGGTATGCGCTGGTTGAGCTGGATTGAGGTGATGGTGCGCTAGCCGTTGATCTCCTACGCAGCGGCTAGGATTAGATCTTCCGGTACCGTTTCAGAGATTGGTCTGAACCGTCCGATTGGGAGCGGGCGCATTGGATTCAATCGGGGTAGATTAGATCGGGTCCGTCGATCGTCGATCAAGCGGTCGCGCTCATTTGTCTGTTGCCGCGGTTAGTGATCCGTTTCTGGCCTCTGGATCTGATCTGGACGGCCGAAAATCAACCGTACCCCTTCGGCTGGTGATTTTATAAATGAGCCCCTGCCTTCTCGTTTAAACAACCCGTGGTCCAGGGGAACAGTGCACCGTGTCTTAGGGATTCTCACGTGACAGCCCCTGCACTTCTTTGAATTTGAGGCGCAGTACAGAGGATTAGAAAATCAGAGAAATTAATTGGGAAATAGATTTTTAGTGCATATTTAATGTCGATGAGGTGGATTCACTAGTGGAGAACAAACCTGTCGACGAGGTGGATTCATCGTTTGGGTGTCATCGTTCTTGTTCTTCTCCCTCTGAATGGTTAGTAACACAAGTAATATAGGGAGTAGGAGCATCACAGTTTGCCATAGTATATTTTTCTTTAATTCTATTCCATAAATCATGAGCATCAACAAATAGATCACTATCACTGCTCATGATGGCAAAATAAGCACTTCTAGAAAGAGAGTCAACTAAGATGTTGCAAGCATGGTGATTGAGAGATAAACATCTTAGTTCTTCATTAGAAGGATTTTTACTAAAATCAGAGGGAAAAATACTTCTACTAAAGATCTGTCTCAAATCAGGATCAATATTCATGAAAGCTTTGTAAATAGAGACAGACCAAGATTTGTAATTAGAACCATTGCCTAAAAGAAGTTCTACAGTTACCTCTTGTGACGACATCGTTATCTCCGGACGGCTAAGCCCACACTGGAGAGGCCTAGCTCCAATACCAATTGAAAGTTCCCTTTGATCCGGGAACAGGATCTGGATGTCGCCTAGGGGGGTGAATAGGCGAATAAAACTTATCAATTTAAAACTTAAATTCTTACTCTACTCGAAGACTAGAACGCAGTGGAATGAGAAGATCCTTCGAGTTGGTTGCAGCGGAATCGGAGATCCTGTCTCAAAATGTCCTGCACTTCAAATAAAGCTTATACCACGGATAAGTGTTGAAGTGCAGATATAAAATCGAGTAAGGCAGAGAGTCAGGATACAATACAAAACAGAGCACACAGACGCAAGGATTTATCCCGAGGTTCGGCCAAGCCTGAAATGCTTGCCTAGTCCTCGTTGGAGTTAGCCACACCTGGGCTTGGAGTCTATTTCAACTCCTTCCTCTGTTTGCTTAGATCTGTCAGTATGATAGATAGAGCCTTTCACTATTGAGATGGATTACAACAATACCGTGGCTGCTTACAAACTTCTCGGTAGCACCTCGGTAGAGTAACAATACGCTCAAGACCTTGCTCTAGCTCTTAGCAGCACTTCTCCTCTCTCTAAAGGCTTATAATTGTGCCATCTATACAAACTATAGAGTTACACACAAGAGGGAGAGTGAGAATTGGTTCGAGTGATTTCTACACTTGTTGGCTGCACTTGTTACTTTGCTTGAGGCGCCTAGGGGTCCCTTTTATAGGCACAAGGGGCCTAGAAGCCGTTGGAAGCAATCCAGGAAGGCAAATCTTGCCTTCTGTCGGGTGGCGCACCGGACAGTCCGGTGCCTGATTTCCTTCCATAAATGGAGCAGTCGACCGTTGCAGTCCTAGAGCCGTTGGCGCACCGGACACTGTCCGGTGCACACCGGACAGTCCGGTGCCCCCATTTGACCGTTGGCTCGGCCACGCGTCACGCGTAGATCGTGCGGCCGACCGTTGCCCAAGCCGACCGTTGGCTCACCGGACAGTCCGGTGCACCACCGGACAGTCCGGTGAATTATAGTCGTACGTCACCAGACTCCTCCCGAGAGCGACCTGTTCACCGGAGTTCAACCTGGCGCACCGGACATTGTCCGGTGCACCACCGGACACTGTCCGGTGCACCACCGGACAGTCCGGTGTGCCAGACTGAGCTGAGTCTTGGCTGAACACAGCCAAGCCATTTGCACCTCTTTCCTTTTCTTCTTCCTTCTGTTTCTAACACTTAGACAAGTATATTAGTACACAAAACTAATGTACTAAGTCTAGAAACATACCTTTTCTTAATTATTATATCTATAGCATTTGACATGCTTGAGCTTTGATGTTGGACTCATAAATCATCAAGTCAGCTTGACTTGATCTAGATTGACATTACTTAGCTCCAACATCCTGCAAAGTTCACATAGAACATCTCCAAACATAGGAACAACCCAAACTAAAGATCAAGGTAAACTTAGCTCTTTTGGGCTGCCTCCAGTTCTGGTTTTGACACTGCTTCTTCTTCTAGTGACCTTGTGCACTTCTTCTTAGAGCTTGATCTTGAGCCTTATGACTTACACCACATAACTAGAGATGTTTCCTCATTGGTTGTAAGTCACGTCCTTATGTAGTGATCCTTGATGTGTCGTAGCTGTTCTCAACTCGATCACCCTTGACTTTGCAAGCCTTCTTCTTCACCCTTGGCTTTGGGTTCCTCAGCCTCCTTGACCTTCTCCCGTGCACTTGGTACCTCGAAGCTTTTCTTGCCTTCGTCCTTGGCTTGATCAGTTGTCTCCGAGCTACGCACCCGAGTCTCACTTTATGCAATGTCCATCTTACTTGTGATGTCCATTATGTATCCATAATCCAGTTCTTGGACCATCACATTTGTTCACTTGTTGAACCCTGTTAGCTTTACCTTAAGCACCTGTTCAACACTTAGTACACTTGTTAGTCCTTTAATTGAGTTGTCATCCAAACACCAAACCTCACAAGAGAGCTTTCAATCTCCCCCTTTTTGGTGATTGATGGCAACACAATTAAAGCTTACATAAGAATAAGATTTGAAGCACAAATTTTGAATTCTAAGTTTATAGAATGCTCCCCGTAAATATGTGCTTACTTCAAAAAACATAATTTTGGCCTCAGACGCCAATTTGCACATACTTAGGCAATTCGAAACATTTCTACACCTTAGCACTTTTTGGGATGCATTGTGTCAGGAATCAAACCATGATGCTATAACACACAAATGCATGTAATCAGAGTTAAACATCATTCAATTTAGTGGATATATCGCAGGAATATCAACCTACCACTATTCACCATTAAGATACCAATTCAAACTAATACCAATTTAAACTAAGATACAAATTTAAAACAATCTTAAAGTCAATCTTAAAGCACCATTAACCACATGCACCATTATCCACATGACTATCTAACCACATGCACCATTATCCACATGAATAGATGCCAATTAATTCATAGCAGCGCAAGCACTGGTCCATATGATGCAACACATATAATACTGCAAGAAGAAGCATATGAATATCACACTGGCAAAGCTCAAACTAACACATCACCCCTTAGGATAAGCTTTCCTCTCAGGTTGAGATAAGCTTTAATGCACAACTTCTCCCCCTTTGACATCAAACACCAAAAACCATACTCAAGCAAGAACATAGGATGATGTCAAGGGACAGCAGGGTGTTTTAGGAGGAAAAACACACTATCAACACTCCCCCTTACTTATTGAACATATGCACCACCAACATTTAAGTAATATATATATATACGCAAAAAGATTAATACTTCCTTTTGAACCTTTACCATGTTGTAGTGCACTTCCCATCTTGAAAGTAATTAATCTCTCGAGAGCTTCTCCACACTTGTGCCTGATTCTCTAACCTTTTCTTGTTGCTAAGACACCAAACTTAGAACAAGTTATAGTATTGGGCACAAGAAGAAACTTCTATTCTAATGATTATCAAAAGATGTCAATTGAAGCAAACTATCACGGCTACCAATTGAGAGATACCAATTGCAAGATCATTTATAATCATAGCTCCATGATATTTAAGGATAGACATAGAGTATCACCAAATATTATAGAGCATGAGCAATCTAGGGATATACAATTTCTCATGACTTAAGATACCAATTACTTGACTTACAGAGGTACCCAAGTCCTGATTGCTCCATTTCATGCTCATCTTCTCTTTTCCACCTTGAGACTGTACAAGATTGCTCAAGACACAGTTAGTCTCAAAAGACACAAGTTATGTGTGCTCCCCCTCAAGTTGTGCATCAAGTATTTGAATGACTTGCACTTTGCACATTCTAGCTTCCTCAGAACTAGAGGGGATCACAACATACCTTGGTCAAGGCATACTCTATCACTTTCATCCCAAAGAGATATCAATTAATTACCAAATTGAAAGCCACTTAATACAAATTGAAGGCTAAATGAAAGGTTGACTAAATACAACAATGCATGCCTCAGGAGCACCTAAGCCAATTGAATACTCACAGAAAGTCTAACATTTACACGCAACTTAGACAAGCTTCATACTTAACTATCATTGCATCACATATACCAATTGAAAAACAACACGATCATGTCTTAAGCACATCATAGTTAAGAAGGTTCTTCAGGTACACCAGAAAAAATATTTTAAGGCATAAGTCTCCTAAGCCACGGTACTACCAGTGAAATGCAAGAACACAGCTATGATCACAATCAATGGAACTTCAAGATATTCAATAAAATTGCGCAGTTCCATTTTCCATACCTTTGCCTTTTACCAGTATGGCCATGAGAGCACTAGTTATTACCACAAACCAACTGAAAGTTCTCTATTATTTATGCACTTCATAGCTCGAGAGAATGCATTAGAGGCATTAGAGGCATAACACATAGTGCCACACTAGGGTCATCATATAAACTAAGCAATATGTCATATTTTCACACAGGTTAATCATAAAACCATATAGCATAACTCACAACGGGATGCAGGTTTATTCACGAACACAACAAGAGTTAATCATGGAGGATATCTCAAATGATAAGTTACCCAAAGAATGATTAAGCAATGATAAGATACCAATTGAGAGCACGATACAAGGGTACCATCCTATGGAGAGCAAGTTGAAGAATCTCATCAAGGTCCTTTGTTTGATTCACTAATAATGATTAAGGACCTATACACCTTATTTCACTTGAGATGAACATGGGATTAGTGTCTCACAATAATTCAACCTTGGGTCAATAAACACCAAAACAATTAACAGCTTAAGCATAGAGTTTTAGATAACCGTCTTAAGCTCTCCCATGGTCTCTAGTCCATCTCAAGGCACCTGCATGGTCTAGTTAGCACAATTTGGTACCCATCTCGGGATGGGTCCATAATGATCATCTAAATGTGCCTTTGGTACCCAAATTGCCTTTGTGCTAGTTCTAGGTGATCTCGTTATAGATCTAGCACAAGTGTATGATTTGGGTCTCCTACGCGAATAAGATTGAGACAAATTCACTTGCTTAGGAATCTTACCTTTATAACATACCTTGGATAGATGACCCTGCTCACCACACTTGTAGCAGAAGCGTCGCTCAACCTGACATGACGCTTGCTGTTTGTCATTTTCCTTGGTGAGGGTCACCTTGGAGGATGCACATCCTTGATTCTTCATGACCGGACATGAAGTGATCGTGTGGTCCTTATTGTTGCATCCAAAACAACTCCTTGTCCCTTCATTCTTGTCTTTGTACGAACAAGACGCGATGAGGTGGCCTATCTTCTTGCACTTGAAGCACCTCCTTTTTCCTTTTCCCTTTTTGTACTTGAATGACATGGAGAGATGATCAGTGCAAACAACATGATTAATTGAATTTTTACCTTTTTCCTTGTTCATGTTGATTTCTTCATTTATTGCTTTGGGAACATCCTTCTTATGGAGTTTGACCCTTGCTGCGGTTTCTCCTTCCTCAAGCTTCTTCACCACGTGTTCGTAGATATCTTGCGGAAGTCGAGCAAGGCATCTTCTCCTTAATTGTCTTTGTTTCTTGTTCCCAAGCAATTTCCTTTTTGATCCTGCAACTTGTTTCTCAAACAAAGATTGGCCTTTCTTGGGGCGGTGGAGGTCATCACATGATAATATTTTGACCAATTGTTTACTAGTGCAAGAATGAGGTTCATATGAGTTTAAACTAGTAATTACTACCTCATGAGCAATATCGAGCATGATATGATCATCAACTAGTTTACTATGAGAGTATGACAACGTATCATACTTTTCACTAAGAGCAAGCTTTTCTAAATTCATTGTTTCTACTTGACTTCTAAGCATAGAATTTTTAGTTTTAAGTTGAGCAACATTAGATAGAGCGTCATCATTATTACTTTGCTCAATTAACATTGAATCATACCGTTGGACCAAGACATCATGAGAGCACCTTAGCTCCTCATGTTCTTTGGTCATCTTCTCCAGGCTGTTGTTTGTTTTGATGAGAGTCTCCTCTAGCCTGAGAAGCGTCTCGCCTTGTTCCTTGTTCCTTCTCAACAACTTAACCAAGAGAGCTTTGTCCGCTTTGTTGAGATGGTTGTAGAAACGGCGAATCTCCTCTTCTTCCACATCATCGGTCTCATTTTCCCTGTCATTAATGTCAGTGGAAGCAATATAGGAAAATGTACCTTGTGATGATGAAGATTCATCCTCGCTATCATCCTCATATTCCTCCTCATCATGGCTTTCGTCTCCACCGTCATTGTTAGCAATGAAACATTTATCACTAGTGGAGAACAAACCTGTCGACGAGGTGGATTCATCGTTTGGGTGCCATCGTTCTTGTTCTTCTCCCTCTGAATGGTTAGTAACACAAGTAATATAGGGAGTAGGAGCATCATGGTTTGCCACAGAATATTTTTCTTTAATTCTATTCCATAAATCATGAGCATCAACAAATAGATCACTATCACTGCTCATGATGGCAAAATAAGCACTTCTAGAAAGAGAGTCAACTAAGATGTTGCAAGCATGGTGATTGAGAGATAAACATCTTAGTTCTTCATTAGAAGGATTTTTACTAAAATCAGAGGGAAAAATACTTCTACTAAAGATCTGTCTCAAATCAGGATCAACATTCATGAAAGCTTTGTAAATAGAGACATACCAAGATTTGTAATTAGAACCATCGCCTAAAAGAAGTTCTACAGTTACCTCTTGTGACGACATCGTTATCTCCGGACGGCTAAGCCCACACTGGAGAGGCCTAGCTCCGATACCAATTGAAAGTTCCCTTTGATCCGGGAACAGGATCTGGATGTCGCCTAGGGGGGTGAATAGGCAAATAAAACTTATCAATTTAAAACTTAAATTCTTACTCTACTCGAAGACTAGAACGCAGTGGAATGAGAAGATCCTTCGAGTTGGTTGCAGCGGAATCGAAGATCCTGTCTCAAAATGTCCTGCACTTCAAATAAAGCTTATACCACGGATAAGTGTTGAAGTGCAGATATAAAATCGAGTAAGGCAGAGAGTCAGGATACAATACAGAACAGAGCACACAGACGCAAGGATTTATCCCGAGGTTCGGCCAAGCCTGAAATGCTTGCCTAGTCCTCGTTGGAGTTAGCCACACCTGGGCTTGGAGTCTATTTCAACTCCTTCCTCCGTTTGCTTAGATCTGTCAGTATGATAGATAGAGCCTTTCACTATTGAGATGGATTACAACAATACTGTGGCTGCTTACAAACTTCTCGGTAGCACCTCGGTAGAGTAACAATACGCTCAAGACCTTGCTCTAGCTCTTAGCAGCACTTCTCCTCTCTCTAAAGGCTTATAGCTGTGCCTTCTATACAAACTATAGAGTTACACACAAGAGGGAGAGTGAGAATTGGTTCGAGTGATTTCTACACTTGTTGGCTACACTTGTTACTTTGCTTGAGGCGCCTAGGGGTCCCTTTTATAGGCACAAGGGGCCTAGAAGCCGTTGGAAGCAATCCAGGAAGGCAAATCTTGCCTTCTGTCGGGTGGCGCACCGGACAGTCCGGTGCACCACCGGACATTGTACGGTGCCTGATTTCCTTCCATAAATGGAGCAGTCGACCGTTGCAGTCCTAGACCGTTGGCGCACCGGACACTGTCCGGTGCACACCGGACAGTCCGGTGCCCCCATTTGACCGTTGGCTCGGCCACGCGTCACGCGCAGATCGTGCGGCCGACCGTTGCCCAAGCCGACCGTTGGCTCACCGGACAGTCCGGTGCACCACCGGACAGTCCGGTGAATTATAGTTGTATGTCACCAGACTCCTCCCGAGAGCGACCTGTTCACCGGAGTTCAACCTGGCGCACCGGACATTGTCCGGTGCACCACCGGACAGTCCGGTGTGCCAGACTGAGCTGAGTCTTGGCTGAACACAGCCAAGCCATTTGCACCTCTTTCCTTTTCTTCTTCCTTCTGTTTCTAACACTTAGACAAGTATATTAGTACACAAAACTAATGTACTAAGTCTAGAAACATACCTTTTCTTAATTATTATATCTATAGCATTTGACATGCTTGAGCTTTGATGTTGGACTCATAAATCATCAAGTCAGCTTGACTTGATCTAGATTGACATTACTTAGCTCCAACATCCTGCAAAGGTCACATAGAACATCTCCAAACATAGGAACAACCCAAACTAAAGATCAAGGTAAACTTAGGTCTTTTGGGCTGCCTCCAGTTCTGGTTTTGACACTGCTTCTTCTTCTAGTGACCTTGTGCACTTCTTCTTAGAGCTTGATCTTGAGCCTTATAACTTACACCACATAACTAGAGATGTTTCCTCATTAGTTGTAAGTCATGTCCTTATGTAGTGATCCTTGATGTGTCGTAGCTGTTCTCAACTCGATCACCCTTGACTTTGCAAGCCTTCTTCTTCACCCTTGGCTTTGGGTTCCTCAGCCTCCTTGACCTTCTCCCGTGCACTTGGTACCTCGAAGCTTTTCTTGCCTCCGTCCTTGGCTTGATCAGTTGTCTCCGAGCTACGCACCCAAGTCTCACTTTATGCAATGTCCATCTTACTTGTGATGTCCATTATGTATCCATAATCCAGTTCTTGGACAATCACATTTGTTCACTTGTTGAACCCTGTTAGCTTTACCTTAAGCACCTGTTCAACACTTAGTACACTTGTTAGTCCTTTAATTGAGTTGTCATCCAAACACCAAAACTCACAAGAGAGCTTTCATGGACCTCCTCGGCCGCTGCCGATGGTGTACTCGACGGTGTCGCCGCCGTCGAGGCTGTGGTAGCCGTCGGTGCAGTTGCAGTGGCTGGGGGCGGACCGCCGGCACCACTCCCAGTAGACGCCTGTTGCTGGGAGCCGGACCCGTCGGCGGGCATGGTGTCCGGCGGAGGAGGCACGCCCTTGGGAGCAAGGGGGAGGAAGCCCTGGCAAACAAGGATGGGTTGAGACCCGTCAGCATAGTAATTGCACTCATAAAAAACAAGGATGGGGCTACACTTACTTGGGGCCCTGGACCTTCTAGCGGCTCTGGAAGCGGGACGTCCGCTGTTGTTGTTGTTGTTGCTGCTGCTATGGTTGCTGCTGCTAGTGCCCCTGGGGGAGATCGCCCCTAGGTGGTGGTGGTGGTGGTGGGACCGATGGTGGTGGAGGCGGCGGTGGCGACGGATCCGATGGTGGCGGTCGTGGAGGGCTAACGCTCCTCTGCGCGCCCTGGGCCTAGGACCCAGTCTCCTCGGCCCCGCTAGTGGTCCTCTAACGCTTCTGTGGTGGGTCCGAATCAACGGGCGGATCCGTGACGAGCGATCCGTCTGCACGACGCAGCCGGTGTCGCCTCTCTTCCTCTAACCCTCCGGTGTCACCTAGGGCGGAGGAGCTGCTTGCAGCCCCTTTGCCCTTGTCCAAGGGGCTGGGGGCCGTGGAGGGAACTTTGGAACCCGCACCGGCAGGGTGGGAAACCCCGGCCGGTACACCGGGCATCTGGATCCCGCGGTGGGGGTCCCGGCCGCCGGTCTGGCGGACCGCCACGCCGCTCTCGTCAAGGGTCGACAGCTAGGCCAAGATCGCCGTCCTCAACCCCGGGTCGTCGCAGAGCGCAGGAATGTCCTGGGGTGGGATTAGGGACTCAGGGACAAAGGACTCAATTGTGATCCCCTTCACCAGGACTTCTAGCTCCTCCCAGGACAGGTTAGTGCCCGGCCCGCGCAGGATCCGGCCGATGTCGTTGGAGCCGGTGAACCAGCAGCACAGACGTGCCCTCCTCTGCAGCGGCACGATCCAGCGCTTCAGGAAGTCGCCGACCACGTGCATCGATGTCAGGCCACCGGTTGCCAGGGTCTTGATCCTATCCAGTATGGGCTTGAACTCCGGTGCCAACAATGGCTTGGCCCTCCATTGCTTCCGATCCAGCCTTGGCCCATCGCTCGGCAGCGCGAGGCGGTCGTTGGCCTCAATGCTGGCGATCACCCAGTCAACGCGCCAGTTTTCCCAGCTCGCGCCACCAAGGGAGGAGATGTAGGCGCTGGCCAAGTCCGGCCTCGTCTAGAAATAGTACGCGCCGAGGTGGTCCTTGGCCTTCCCGAACTTCACCAGCACGAAGAAATGGCGGAAGAGGGAGGTACAGGGTGCCACCCCCACGAACATCTCACACAGGTGGGCGAAGTGGCTGCCTAGAGGATGGAGTGGGGTGTGAGGTGCTGAAGCTGGAGGCTGAGCTCCTCTAGCAGCAGCAGGAAGAATGGCGAGATCGACAGCGCCAACCCGCAGGAGAGGTAGGAGATGAAGAGCACGAACTCCTCGACGGCGAGATCACCGAGGTGAGTGGCACCGGTGTGGATCCGTCTGGCGAACGTCGGCGCGCTCCATCCGAGTAGGTTGCACACCAGGTTGAGTGCCCCCTCGGACTGGAAATGCTCGAGATGAACCAGCGAGGCCATGGCGACTACGGACGGCGGAAAGCAGAAGAGCGCGGGTGCAAAGGGGCGCAGAGGGCTCGAAGGCGAAAGGGTGCAGCAGTAGGAGAGAATGCTAAAGCGTAACTGCTGCACGCTGGGAGAATCCCTTTTCAAGGAAGACTCCCCCGCTCGCGCCCCAGGAAATCCCGTCCGACGCGCACCTAGCGCCCAAGCGACCCAGTCACTAACATAGGGACCCAGGCCCACAAGTCATGCAGCTGGTGTGCCGGCCTCCGAGTGCGGAAAAGGCGAACCGCCGCGCGAGGAACGAACCACCATGCACGACCGCGCACCGCCTCGAGGCCGCTGCGGGGAGATATTTATTAACCAAGGCAACAACGAGGTGCCCCACGCATGGCCCGATGGAACCGCCAGACGTGGGGTCATGGGTCAGTCAGCCGCGGGGACAGATGTGGCAGTTGACGTGACCGAGGGCGGACTGATAGCGCGTGCATCTCCAGATGCGCTGAGTTAATGCGACGCGCGCTGAGGTGGCGCCCTAGTCACTGGTCATGCCATGTGGATGCGAAGTACAAGTTTTGGCCCCACCTGCAGGCTCACATCCTCCCCTAAGGTGGGCCCGAGGGCCACTGTCAGTACCCTGCAACTAGGGTACCCCTTACTACTGTGCAAAGATGTAGTGCCCACGCGACTATCACTTAGTCGCGTGGTAGAAGTGTTGTGTGTGGGACCAAGCCACAACACGCCCCAACCTCAGGTGGCTATTCTGGGTCCACAGCAGCACCCGACCCCGCCACATGGGCGGGTCCAAAGCCACCACGTGTCCAGAGAGGGTGGCGTACTCCAAAGCATCAACGGTGGTTTGGACCCCCATGGGAGAGCGCCGAACCCCAGGATATATGGTCCGGACCCCCAGGGTTGGTCCCAGACCCCTGGATATACAGTGTGCCACCTCAGTATTTAATGAGACCTATCCATTCCGCTGGCAGACGGCATGCCTGTCCATTCCATTAGCAGGCGGCACGCCCATGCTGCCGCATGCACTATACTCATCATCACTCGTACGTACCAAGGAAGCTCCTACCGCATGTCAATGTGGCATGGGCTGCAGACACCATGGCACCAGGAGATCTCTCAAGCGTCACCTGCATTAGTTGCTCCGTGTATTTCTTCCATTATGTCCCTGGGCCCACATGTCGGGGCTCAACAACCTTGTATGTGCCTCCCTTAAGCTATAAAAGGGAAGGCACACAACGTTACAAGGCATCCACACTCACACTCACTCAGATTCACTTAGACCCTCGGGAAGTTCTTCAAGCTCTCGAGCACCAGCAATACAACACACAGTGGAGTAGGGTATTACGCTCCGGTGGCCTGAGCCACTCTAAATCCTTATGTTCTCGTGTGTTCTTACACCTTCCAACAATAGGCAAAATGCTTAGGCCCCCTCCTCATCTTAGGATTTAGGGCGGGTGTATTCCACCACCCGGCCGGAGAATTTCCTCTCCGACACTCTTGGTGAGGCAAGAAAAGGTTGACCCGATGTTTTTTAGTCCTTCTGGCATTCGGATAAAGCAGTACCTGCCGAAGGGTGTGATAAAGCTTGTGCTTGCCTTGTCCTCTTTCATGTAAATCTGGTGGTACCCGGAAAAGCAATCGAGGAGGGACATGACCTCGCAGCCTACTGCGCTATCGACTATTTTGTCGATCCGTGGCAAGGGGAAGTTATCCTTGGGACAAGCCTTGTTGAGGCTCCTGAAGTCTATGCACATGCGCCACTTGCCACTCTTCTTTTGTACCATGACCATGTTGGCGAGCCAAGTGGGATAAGTGATTGGTTAGATGAACTGGCTTCCAATAGGCGGTGCACCTCGGCCTTGGCTGCTTCAGTTTTTTCATCTGACATTTTCTGCAGTCGTTGCTTTTATAGGCGCACGGACGAGTCGATGCCTAGGCTGTGCTCAATGATAGAGCGGCTGACCCCGACCAGATCAAGGGCAGACCAAGCGAAGACGTCCTTGTTTCTGGAGAGACAAGAAAGGAGTTTTTCCTCGTCTCGCGAGGTCAGGTCTTCGCTTATTACTATTGTTTGCTTAGGCGTTGCCAGGTCGAGGGGTACGGCCTTCGTTCCGTCATTGCTCTGGAGTTGTGCTTTGGCTTTTTCTTCTTTGATCGAGCGACTACATTCAAAGCCTTCGCGCTCTGCCATTAGGCAGTGGACGTTCCGTTGCCCTGGAACGAAATCCCTTTCAATGTTGCGTGTTGTCTGCTGGTCGCCATAGACGTTGATCATGCCCTGAGGGCTTGGGACTTTCATGCAAAGGTAGAGTCCATGAATGGCCGCCTCAAACTTGTTGATCGAGCCCCAACCCATTATAGAATTATACGGGTAAACCATGTCAACAATCTCGAAGGTGATCTGCACACTTCGCACATTGGGTGTTGTACCAAATGATAGGGAGAGCTCTATTTTGCCGACGGGGAAGGTGCCCTTGCCGCCGAAGCCGTATAATGGATTGTCTGCAGGTTTGAGTAGGCTGTGGATTATTCCCATGTGATCGAAGGCGTGCAAAAAAATGATGTCAGCCTGGCTGCCGTTGTCGACCAACACCTTGTGTAGGTCCCAGCCTGCTACCCTACAGGTGATCACCATGGCGTCTGCGTGCACGGCGCTGTGCAAGTCAACATCTCTGGCATCAAAGGTTAGCGGGACATGGGACCACTTCGTTTGCACTACTGGGCCAGTGAGAGCGACATGGTTCACACAACGGTAGTGGTCCCTTTTCTGCCATTTTGTTTCAAAGTCCACGCTAGACCATACGGTGATCATGTGGATGACTCCACGATATGGTGGTTCAACGAAGTCTTCCTGCTTGGGTGCTTGTGGGGGTGGTTATGGTGTGGTGGATTTGGGTGATGCGGAGGCGGTGGTGGTAGAACCTGCACTTCTTGACGGTGCTGGTACACGTGGTTGGGTGGATGCTGGATTTGCTCATTGTGGTGGGGTTGCTGGTGGTGGTATGTGTGCGCGATGACCCTCTGGTTGTCGGCTGGTTGTACTCTGGACATTCTGTCCCTGGTGGCCTTAGTTTCTGGACAATCCCTAGTTGGGTGTGCGCAGTCCTCGCCATGAAACAGATAGTAGAATCAGCGCGGCTGCTGCATCCGTCCTTGGCCTCTCCCTCTGGTGCCATTGCCATGGCCTTGGGGGGGGGGTATTCCTGAAGACGAACGGTCTCTTCGGCTGGGTGCTGATTGGCTATGTTGTGCACCTGTTGGTGACTGCGGTTGTTCCGCCCGGAGTCTGGCTGCGATGGCCAGGTCTAGGTTCTGCTGGTCTACGGAGGGTCCTTAGGCTTCCTCTGAGATTCAACCTTGCGTTGATGCAGCTCTTCAAACCTGGCATACTTGTCGAATAGTTGATATAGCTCCTATAGATTTTTGGGTGGGTCCCTGATGCAATGACTATACAGGATGCCAGCCCGAAGGCCGCTGATGGCGTAATGGATCGCGATGTGGTCATCAACTGATGGTAGTTGTGACTTGAGCGTCAAGAATTTTCTATAGTACTCGCGAAGGGTTTCCTTCTCTTGCTGCTTGCAGAGGGATAACTCGGCCAGGGTGTCGGTATCAGGTTTGTACCCTTGAAAGTTGAGCAGAATCTTGTCGCGAAGTCCTTTCCAGGAGTCAATGGACAATGGCGGTAACCTGGTGTACCAAGTCAAGGCCGGGCCTTCGAGCACAATGATGAAGGATTTGGCCATTGTGGCGTCGTCCCCTTCGGATGATGCAACGGCAACCCGGTAGCTCATGATGTATTGTGCCGGGTTGGTACTGCCGTTGTACTTGGGGTAGGTGCCAGCCCTAAAGTTGGCAGGCCAAGGCGATGCTTGGAGTTGCAGAGCCAAGGAGCTTCGCTTGTCGAGGTATTTGATCCCCTGGAAAGCTGCGGTGGGAGGAATGAAGGGGCCACGCTGTGGTATGAATGGGTCTCCAGCTTGGACGCACTGCTGGAGAGGCGCTAGCGGTGCAAGCGGTCCACGCTGCAGATTGTACTAGCCCTCGCCCTGCATGAGTGCGATCTCTTGCTCTAGCTCCCAAGCTCTCTGCTCCTCATCTTGTATCATCTGATGCACCTTGGCTTGCATGGTGACACATTGGTGCTTGGCCTCGACGATTTCTTTTTGCTTTTGGAGGTTGTGGTTCTTGATGCGCAGGGCCCGAAGCGTTAGCTGGTCTTCGGCTGAGATGCCGATGACTTCTTCATCTTTTCTATTGTATTTTCGCCCTCTAGTGGAGCGAAGCCTGGTGCTTGTAGTGCGTCTTCGGAGCTGAAGGTGTGTACGATGCCTTTGGGGGTGGGATGGTCTTGCCTCTGTCTTTTACCGACAGCGTGACCTTCGAAGGCCTCTTGGGGGGTGTTGTCCGTGAGGGCCTTGCCTTTTTTCTCCGCTAGTAGTGCTGCCTTCACCGCTTCATCGATGGATGGGGCAGCCTTCGAACTAGCTCGCTTGGGGGCCATTGCGGATTGTTTTTCGTAGCACAAATGGTGGGCGCCAAATGTTGGGAACCTTTCCGTCCGGGCAGGTTAATCCAATGGGGAAACGAAAAGTGTGTTTACAAGGTTTAGTATGGAATGCCAAAAGCTTTTCTCATCGCTAATGCTGTCACACCCGGTTTTGGAAGGCAAACCAAGTGCGAACTATGTACGTGCCAGGATCAGAACTCACGTACACAGCGATTACATAAATGAACATCAATGCACATTGCTCGAATAATAACTTAAGAAAGTAATAACTTAATTACATCACAGAGTCATAGACATCCACATAGTCATCGACTTAACAGTTAAATCAAAGTGCTAGCGAAACGCAGTAAAGATAAGGCCTTCACAGGCAGCTGACTGGGGGTTGCCGCCAACCCACACCTAGAATTCGTCGTAGTCTTGGAACTCCTGGAAGTCTCCTTCCACGACTTCGCCTTCTCCGGAGCAGTGGTTACAATGCGGACAACCTGGTGTTTTGTGGTAAAGCAAGGATGAGTACACATCAACGTACTCAGCAAATGTCCCGTTTGGCTGAAGTGGACTAGCTTTATGTGGGGTTAGGCTCAAGCAGTTGCTTTTAGTTGGACAGGTATTTATCATTAGTAGAAGCCAGATTTTAGCATTAACCAACCCATGAACCATTTCCTCATCGAGGAACAACATCATCATATTCGAACCAAAACCATAACATAATCCTTGTATCTCGAACCATCTGTATCTCTAATCAAAGAGGATCCCAAGGCTGCTCTTAACCGTGAGCACGGCTGATATATCAGTTTCACTACCCTCTGCAGAGGTCGCACACTTTACCCATGAGTCATGATTCCCTTTCTGCCCGGGGAGAGCTAATCCCCATTGACCACTACCTAGGTGGTCCGGCAGGGTATCACTACGTAGCTTTTACAAAGATTCCCTAGAGATCATAGCTGCCCGTTAGGTTTCTCCAGTTTGATAAACACAGTACCCCCTCCCCGCAGGAGAGTGACTAACAAAAAGCAAAACGAAAGAACCTCGGCACTCAGCCTCGGCAGAGCAAGCACTGTGCCTGGACCCCATTGACGGCACGACGGCGAAGCAACTACACCTCCAGTTCCTCTAATTAATTAGCTAAGGGCACCCCATTTCACCCTCATGGTTGCACTGTTATCCCGGGTGGTCTCTCAACGAACAGGTCCTTACGGAGAGGTACTCAGGAAACAGCCTGAGCCCCCTAGAGTATCACAAGATCATCAACATAATCAGGATAACAGTATCATAAATATTCACATCATGTTCATTGATTAAGTTAAGGCAGTAGCAGAATGCTAACCATAATAGCCCATAAGGTCATCAAGGATAAAGTAAAGTGTAAAGCTAGTCAATCCTTAGGTTTCAAGTAAGTAATGCGGGGTAGTAAGTTATAAATGAATAGGACATAATGGGTCAGAGGACACTTGCCTTCACCCAACTGTTGATCAGGAACTTCCTCTGCAACTTCCTCGGGAAACACAAGCTGCTCGTTGTCTACGTAAAGTAATCATTCACACTATGCACTTGGGAAATAACAAACAAAAACAATATACCAAACATATGCAGCAGAGAGATCACAAGTTCATAATAGAAAAGGGACAGGCACTCTGGTATTCTCTAGGTCTAGGGTAGAGGACTATACAAAGTGATTCATTATCCACTAATCAGGTTTAAATCAGTGGTGGGGTTAAATCATTACATGGTTTTAAGTTCCTAAACTTAGGTGTTTAAGTCCATAAGCTTAAGTACTCCAACTTTTATTAAAATCTACTAACTTCTAATTATCTCAAATAGGGTTCCAATAACCTTAATCCTTTCCTAATGATTAACCATTAATTGGGACATAAAAACAGCAGGGAAACATTGTTTAAATAGATAGACAAAAACATCATGAGCATTTTGCAATTTGAAGCACCTAATTTGGAGTTCATATGGCAAAGTTATGAATTTTACAAGTTTGGGGATTAAAAATATACCCTAAATACCTATTTTGAATTAAATAAAAGGTCCAGGGACCTAACTGAGAGGAACCAGGGACGGCGGGTTCAAATTCTAGAAAACCGGGGGTCTCTTTAAGAAAACGCGCGGGCAAAGGGGTATCGGGCTCCTACGGCCGTTGGATCTCAGGCGGACGGCCAGGATTAGATCCTGCGGGCGGGCGCGCGGGCGTGCGGTGGCCTGGGTGGCTGACAGGCGGGACCGGCAGGCAGCGCGAGCGCGCGGGCGGGATGACAGGCGGGACCCAAACGGCAGGGAGACGGGGTGTGGGGGAAGCGGGCCTGGGCCGCTGGATCTCCGGCGGACGGCCAGGATCAGGTTTGGCCTAATTAAAACGGGACCGCCCGATCTGGGACGGACGGTGGGGATTGGGTGGCCGGCCTGGGCTTCTCCTACGGCTAACTAGGGCGGCGGCGCTCGTCCCCGCGGCGGAGGACTCGCCGGAGACGAGGGGCGCGGGCGCTTGGCGGGTCTCTGGGGCGACCTGAGTGGCCGGGAAAGTTGGGAAGGGCACGGGGAATCCTTTGGTGGGGTCTGGGTCGGGGCAGGGGCACCGGAGGGGGGCGGTTGACGGCGGAGCGGTTCGGCGGCGGCATTGAACAACTCCGGCGAGGAATCAAACGTGACAGAGGGCATTACACGGGTTTGGAGGGGGCGGGAGAGGTTCCTTACCTCAAGGCGGGCTCCAGGGACTCCTCGGTGGCGGCGATGACGCGACGGTGACCCGGGGCGACGGTGGCGGACCTCCGCGGCTGCACGGAGGATGGTGGGGGTTTATGGCGGCGGCGCTCCGGCGTGCGCGCAGCGAGGGGGAGGTGAGAGAGAGGCCTGCAGGTGCGCAAATGAGGGAGGGGGAGAGGGCGAGTGGGGCTCTGGGCTCTAGTGGCCGAGGCGAGGTGGTGGCGAGCTCCACGCGCGACGTGAGCGCGGAGTCCGCGGCACGCGCGGCGGCGGTTACGCGGAGACGACGGGGCTGATAGCCCGGGCCCGCGAGCAGAGAGAGAGGAAAGCGGGCGCGAGCGCGGAGAACGGTTGCGCTGACGGGCGGGCCCGCCAGGGCAGAGAGAGCGGGGGAAGCGGGCGCGCGCGGGATGGGGAGAGCGGCTGCGCTGACGGGTGGGCCTGCCAGGGCAGAGAGAGGAGGGGGGAGAAGGCGCGCGCGGGGGATGGGCCGAGCTGGGCCGAAAGGCTGAGGGGGGCGGGGGAGTGGGCTTCTTTTCCTTTTTCTTTTATTCTGGTTTTTGTTTTCTCTTTTCTTTTTATTTTCTCTATTTGATTCAAATTCAAATAAGCCACAAATTCAAATTAGACTTTCTAAGAATTATGCACCAAACAAAAGTGAAATCCAGGGTTCAACATGATGCAACAATTCATACTCCCTTGGAGTTTGAGCTAATAGACTGTAATTACAAATAAAATAACCACTTTTCTCCCATAGAAATGAGAAAGAGAAGATTGGGGAAGGATGAGAAAAGGGAAGTAACACCTGAATTTGTGAATATGAGCAAAGAAATTTTATACCCCCAAATTCAGGGTGTTACAAATGCGGGCACTGTACAGGGGTATTTATAAGCACTCGAGCGGCCGCATATCCCTTGACAAAGATGTTTATGCCCTCGAGTACCTGGTTTATCCCAGAATATTCTCATGAGGGGAGGTTACATGCGGTCATTACGGTAAGGCTATTACAGACACGACCCTTAACGCGCTTATCCTCGCGGGGCCCATTACAATGGGCCGAAGCCCACATGGGCCTCCCGTGGCGATGACAACGTGGGAGACCTGTAGACTTCGACAAAGCCTTCGTCTTGCAACCTATCCGCGCAGGTCTCTGTCTGGTCGGCGCCTTCGGCATGTTTGGACGCGTTGTGGATGTGACTGAAAGTCGCCTAGAGGGGGGGTGAATAGGCGTAATCTGAAATTTACAACTTAAAACACAAACTACAAGTCAGGGTTAGCGTTAGAATGAAATCCGAGTCCAAGAGAGAGGGGGAAAACAAATCAACCAAGAAATAAAGCAGATGACACGGTGATTTGTTTTACCAAGGTTCGGTTCTTGAAAACCTAGTCCCCATTGAGGTGGTCACAAAGATCGGGTCTCTTTCAACCCTTTCCCTCTCTCAAACGGTCACTCAGACCGAGTGAGCTTTCTTCCTTGATTTTCCCGGGTCACTTAGACCCCGCAAGGACCACCACACGATTGGTGTCTCTTGCTTCGCTTACAAGGCTTTGAGAATAAGAATGAGAGAAAGAAGAAAGTCAACCAAGCTGTCCAAGCAACAAGAGCAACAAAGAAACACAAGAACGATCCTCTCACAAGTCCTAAAGCACTAGAATTGAATTGGGGACTTTGATTGGATCGGAGGCTTTGATTTGTGTCTTGGAGTGTTGCACTTTGCTCTTGTATTGAATGAGGAGTGTTGAATGCTTGGATGGTTGGAGTGGTGGTGGTTGAGGGGTATTTATAGCCCTCACCCACCAAATCAACCGTTGGGGCAGGCTGCAGTCGATGGGCGCACCGGACAGTCCGGTGCGTCACCGGACACTGTCCGGTGCGCCAGCCACGTCACCCAACTGTTAGGGTTCTGACGCAGTTGACCGTTGGAGCGCTGACTTCTGGTGGCACCGGACAGTCCAGTGTTGCACTGGATAGGCACTGTTCACTATCCGGTGCGCCTCTAACCTCTGCTCTGACTTCTGTTGCGAACTGTAGCGCTATCAAGGGCACTATGCAGTCGACCGTTGCACGAAGGAGCCGTTGCTCCACTGGTGCACCGGATAGTCTAGTGGCACACCGGACAGTCTGGTGAATTATAGCGGAGCAGCGCTGGAAAAACCCGAGAGTAGCGAGTTCGAGATTGTACGGCCCTGGTGCACCAAACACTGTCCGGTGGCACACCGGACAGTCCGATGCGCCAGACTAGGGCACTCTCAGGATTGTTGCTCCTTTGAAATTGAACCCTATCTTTTATCTTTTATTGGTTTGTGTTGAACCTTTATGCACCTGTAGAACATATAATCTAGAGCAAACTAGTTAGTCCAATATTTGTGTTGGGCATTTCAACCACCAAAATTATTTATAGGAAAAGGTTTGACCCTATTTCCCTTTCAATCTCCCCCTTTTTGGTGATTGATGCCAACACAAACCAAAGCAAATATGTAAGTGCAGAATTGAACTAGTTTGCATAATGTAAGTGCATAGGTTACTTAGAATTAAACCAATTTATACTTTTACTAGATATGCATGGTTTGCTTTCTTTTATTTAGAATTTTGGACCACGTTTGCACCACTTGTTTTGTTTTTTGCAAATTCTTTTCAAAGTCTTTTTGCAAATAGTCAAAGGCAAATGAATAAGATTGCAAGAAGCATTTTCAAGATTTGAAATTTTCTCCCCCTGTTTCAAATGCTTTTCCTTTAACTAAACAAAACTCCCCGTGAATGAAATTCTCCTCTTAGTGTTCAAGAGGGTTTTATCAATTTTTGTAAATACCATTTGAACATGATCAAATACATTTAGATACCAATTTGAAAAGTTCTTGAAAATTTTGAAATTGGTGGTGGTGCAGTCCTTTTGCTTTGGACTAAATACTTTCTCCCCTTTGGCATTAATTGCCAAAAATGGAGACATTTGAGAGCCCTTCTTATAATTTCTCCCCCTTTGGTAAACAAAATATGAGTGAAAGATTATGCCAAATTGGAGAGTGTGTAGAATATCGGCAAAGGGGTAAATAATACTGATGGAGTTGAGTGGAAGCGCTATCTTTGTCGAATACTCCATTCCCTTTCAATCTAAGACTAATACAAGAAATATTTATGGAAACACATTAGTCTTAGCCTTGGCACAAGAAGAATAAGAAATATGAATATGTACCAAATGAAAGAGATATGATCAAAGGTATATAAATGAGCAATGTGTGCAATGTTTCAATCAAAATTCCGAGAATCAAGAATATTTAGCTCATTCCTAAGTTTGCTAAAGGTTTTCTCATCTAAAGGCTTGGTAAAGATACCGGCTAATTGATCTTTGGTGTTAATATAGGCTATCTCGATATCCCCCTTTGTTGGTGATCCCTCAAAAAGTGATACCGAATGTCTATGTGCTTAGTGCAGCTGTGTTCAACGGGATTCTCCGCCATGCGAATAGCACTCTCATTATCACATAGGAGAGGGACTTTGCTCAATTTGTAGACATAGTCCCTAAGGGTTCGCCTCATCCAAAGTAATTGCACGCAACAATGGTCTGCAACAATATACTCGGCTTCGGCGGTTGATAGGGCTACTGAGTTTTGTTTCTTTGAAGCCCAAGACACTAGGGATCTCCCAGAAACAACAAGTCCCTGATGTGCTCTTCCTATCAATTTTACACCCTGTCCAATCGGCATCTGAATATCCTATTATGTCAAAGGTGGATCCCTTAAGGTACCAAAGCCCAAACTTAGGAGTGTAAACTAAATATCTAATGATTCTCTTCACGGTCCTAAGGTGAACTTCCTTAGGATCAGCTTGGAACCTTGCACATATGCATACGAAAAGCATAATATCCAGTCAAGATGCACATAAATAGAGTAAAGACCCTATCATCGACCGGTAATACCTTTTGATTTACGGATTTATCTCCCGTGTCGAGGTCGAGATGCCCATTGGTTCCCATGGGTGTCTTGATGGGCTTTGCATCCTTCATTCCAAACTTGTTAAGTATGTCTTGAGTGTACTTTGTTTGGCTGATGAAAGTGCCGTCTTGGAGTTGCTTGATTTGAAATCCTAAGAAATATCTCAACTCTCCCATCATCGGCATCTCAAATTTTTGAACCATGATCCTACTAAACTCTTCACAAGTAGACTTGTTAGTACACCCAAATATGATATCATCAACATAAATTTGGCATACAAACAAATCATTTGCGACAGTTTTAGTAAAGAGAGTAGGATCTGCTTTTCCGACTTTGAAGCCATTAGTGATTAGAAAATCTCGCAGGCATTCATACCATGCTCTTGGGGCTTGCTTGAGCCATAAAGCGCCTTTGAGAGTTTATAGACATGGTTAGGATACTCACTATCTTCAAAGCCAGGAGGTTGCTCAACATAGACCTCTTCCTTGATTGGTCCATTGAGAAAGACACTTTTCACGTCCATTTGATAAAGCTTAAAGCCATGGTAAGTAGCATAGGCAAGTAATATCCGAATTGACTCAAGCCTAGCTACGGGTGCATAAGTTTCATCAAAATCCAAACCTTCGACTTGTGAATAACCCTTGGCCACAAGTCGGGCTTCTTATCACCACACCATGCTCATCTTGCTTGTTGCGGAATACCCATTTGGTACCTACAACATTTTGATTAGGACGTGGAACCAAATGCCATACCTCATTCCTTGTGAAATTGTTGAGCTCCTCTTGCATTGCCAGCTCCCAATCCGAATCTCTTAGTGCATCCTCTACCCTATAAGGCTCAATAGAGGAAACAAAAGAGTAATGCTCACAGAAATGTGCGACAAGAGATCGAGTAGTTACCCCCTTATATATGAATATCATCAAGAATGGAGTTGACGGGGTGATCTCTTTGAATCACCTGGTGGACTCTTGGGTGTGGCGGTCTTTGACCCTGAATTTCTTGTTCATCTTCCTTGTCATGATCAACTTCATCTCCCCCTTGATCATTTGCCTCTTCTTGAGGTGGCTCATCCTCTTGATCTTCTTCTTCATCACCTTGAGGTTGTTCCTCATCTTGAGTTGGTGGAGATGCTTGGTTGGAAGATGATGGTTGATATTGTGCTTGTGTAGGCTCTTTGGATTCCTTAGGACACACATCCCTAATGGACATGTTCTTTAGCGCGACGCACAGAGCCTCTTCATCATCTAGTTCATCAAGATCAACTTGCTCCACTTGGGAGCCATTAGTCTCATCAAACACAATGTCACAAGAAACTTCAACTAGTCTAGTGGACTTGTTAAAGACTCTATATGCCCTTGTGTTTGAATCATATCCTAGTAAAAAGCCTTCTACAACCTTAGGAGCAAATTTAGATTTTCTACCTCTTTTAATAAGAATAAAATATTTGCTACCAAAGACTCTAAAATATGAAACATTAGGCTTTTTACCGGTTAGGAGTTCATAAGATGTCTTCTTGAGGATTCAGTGAAGGTAGAGCCGGTTGATGGAGTAGCAGGCGGTGTTAATCGCCTCGGCCCAAAACCGGTCCGGTGTCTTATACTCATCAAGCATGGTTCTTGCCATGTCCAGTAGAGTTCTATTCTTCCTCTCCACTACACCATTTTGTTGAGGTGTGTAGGGAGAAGAGAACTCATGCTTGATGCCCTCATCCTCAAGAAAGCCTTCGATTTGTGAGTTCTTGAACTCCGTCCCATTGTTGCTTCTTATCTTTTTATCCTTAAGCCAAACTCATTTTAAGCTCGTCTCAAGAATCCCTTTAAGGTATCTTGGGTCTATGATTTTTCCTGCAAAAAGAATACCCAAGTGAAGCAAGAATAATCATCCACAATAACTAGACAGTACTTACTCCCGCCGATGCTTATGTAAGAGATCGGGCCAAATAGATCTATGTGGAGTAACTCCAGTGGCCTGTCTGTTGTCATGATGTTCTTGTGTGGATGGTGAACTCCAACTTGCTTTCCTACTTGACATGCGCTACAAACCCAGTCTTTTTCAAAATAACATTGGTTAGTCCTAAAATGTGCTCTCCCTTTAGAAGCTTGTGAAGATTCTTCATTCCAACATGGGCAAGTCAGTGATGCCAGAGCCAACCCATATTAGTCTTAGCAATTAAGCAAGTGTCAAGTTCAGCTCTATTAAAATCAACTAAGTATAGCTAACCCTCTAACACTCCCTTAAATGCTACTGAATCATCACTCCTTCTAAAGACAGCAACACCTACATCTGTAAATAGACAGTTGTAACCCATTTTGCATAATTGAGAAACTGAAAGCAAGTTATAATCTAAAGAATCTACAAGAAAAACATTGGAAATAGAATGGTCAGGTGATATAGCAATTTTACCAAGTCCTTTGACCAAACCTTGATTTCCATCCCCGAACGTGATAGCTCGTTGGGGATCCTCGTTTTTCTCGTAGGAGGAGAACATCCTTTTCTCCCCTGTCATGTGGTTTGTGCATCCGCTATCAATTATTCAACTTGAGCCCCCGGATGCATAAACCTGCAAAACAATTTAGGCCTTGTTCTTAGGTACCCAAACGGTCTTGGGTCCTTTCACATTAGAAACAAACACCTTGGGTACCCAAACACAAGTCTTTGAGCCCTTGTGTTTGGCCCCAACATATTTGGCAACTACTTTGTCTGGTTTGTTAGTTAAAACATAAGAAGCATCAAAAGTCTTAAATGAAATGTTAGGTTCATTTGATGTAGCAGGAGTTTTCCTTTTAGGCATTTTAACATGGGTAGAATGCCTAGAGCTAGATGCCTCATTCTTATACATAAAAGCATGGTGAGAAACAAAATGAGATTTTCTAGTATGAATCCTCCTAATTTTATGTTCGGGATAATTAGCAGGATATAAAATATAGCCCTCATTATCCTGAACCATGGGTGCCTTGCCCTTAACAAAATTAGACAGCTTCTTAGGGGCATTAATTTTGACATTGCTTCCTTGTTGGAAACCAATGCCATCCTTAATGCCAGGGCATCTCCCATTATAGAGCATACTTCTAGCAAATTTAAATTTTTCATTCTCAATTTCATGCTCATTAATTTTAGCAGTTAGTTGAGCTATGTGATCATTTTGTTATTTAATTAAAGCAAGGTGATCATGGATAGCTGAAAGGGAAATGTGCCCTTGGGCCATTTCTAAGTATTTTGGTGATTTAGTGTCCAACACAAGTGCCTAATTGTAAAAAGGTGGACAAAGTACAAATCAAGGATAAAGGTATGTTTCTCAGACTTAGTACATTGTTTTATGGACTAATGTATTGTGTCTAAGTGCTGGAAACAGAAAAAATCAAGAGATAGCTCGAGCAGCCAAAGTCTGCTCAGTCTGGGTGCACCGGACTGTCCGGTGGTGCACCGGACAGTGTCCGGTGCGCCAGGCTGGCTCGAGGGAAAAGGCTGCTCTCGGGACTTCGACGGCGGTGTACGGCTATAAATCACCGGACTGTCCGGTGGTGCACCGGACTGTCCGGTGGGCCGTTCACAGGCGAACTCGTCGCTCTCGGGAATTCATCGTCGACGTACAACTATAATTCACCGGACTGTCCGGTGTGCACCGGACTGTCCGGTGAGCCAACGATCGGCAGGGCCAACGGTCGGCCGCGCGATCTGCGCGGGACACGTGGCCGAGCCAACGGCTAGAAGGGGCACCGGTCTGTCCGGTGTGCACCGGACATGTCCGGTGCGCCAACGGCTCTCTGTCTGCCAACGGTCGACTGTGCCATTTATGGAAGGAAATCGGGCACCGGACAGTGTCCGGTGTGCACCGGACTGTCCGGTGCGCCAGTCGACAGAAGGCAAGATCAGCCTTCCTAGATTGCTCTCAACGGCTCCTAGCTGCCTTGGGGCTATAAAAGGGACCCCTAGGCGCATGGAGGAGTATACCAAGCATCTCCTAAGCATTCCTAAGCACCAAGACATCGATTCCGCGCCTTTGATTCTTTGCAATAGCGATTAGAGCTCTAGTTGAGTGGTGAACTCATTGAGTTGTGTTGTGAGCTCTCGTTGCGACTTGTGTGCGTGGTGTTGCTGTGATTTCTTGTCTTGAGTGCGTTGCTAATCCCTCCCTTGCTCTGTGTTCTTTGTGAATTTCAAGTGTAAGGGCGAGAGGCTCCAAATTTGTGGAGATTCCTCGCAAACGGGATTGAGTAAAGCAAACAAAACACCGTGGTATTCAAGTGGGTCTTTGGACCGCTTGAGAGGGGTTGATTGCAACCCTCGTCCGTTGGGACGCCACAACATGGAGTAGGCAAGCGTTGGTCTTGGCCAAACCACGGGATAACCACCGTGCCATCTCTGTGATTTATCCTTGTTGGTTATTGTGTTTTGTTAAGGATTCCTCTTTAGCCACTTGGCAATCATTGTGCTAACGATTAACCAAGTTTTGTGGCTTAAGTTTTTAAGTTTCACAGGATCACCTATTCACCCCCCCCCCCTCTAGGTGCTCTCAATTGGTATCGGAGCCGTTCTCTTCATAAAGGGACTAACCGCCCGAAGAGATGGATCCTAAGGGGAAGGGTATCGTGATCAACGATAAAGAAAAGGAATCCTTCGTCAACGAGCCAAAGGACGACAAGCCTAACGACTCCGACTCGGGCCATAGACGGAAGGAAGGGAAGAAGAAGACAAGGTGCATCAAGGAGATCGTCTACTATGACGACAGCGATGAGTCTACTTCTTCCCAAAAGGACGACGACCACAACGACTACGAGAGAAGGAAACCGGTTAATTCGAACTTTTCTTTTGACTACTCTCGTATTCCGCAAAGTTCAAATTCACATTTGCTCTCCATCCCTCTCGGCAAGCCTCCACACTTTGATGGGGAGGACTACGGATTTTGGAGCCACAAAATGCGTAGTCACCTATTCTCTCTCCATCCTAGTATATGGGAGATTGTAGAGAGTGGAATGCACTTTGATAGTTCGGATAGTCCCATGTTCATTAATGAACAAATTCATAAGAATGCACAAGCTACTACTGTTCTTGTAGCTTCATTGTGCAGGGATGAATACCATAAAGTGAGCGGCTTGGATAACGCCAAGCAGATCTGGGACACCCTCAAGATTTCTCATGAGGGGAACGACGTCACCTTGCTCACCAAGATGGAGTTGGTGGAGGGCGAGCTTGGACGGTTCGCGATGATAAGGGGCGAGGAGCCGACACAAACATACAACCGGCTCAAGACCCTTATCAACAAAATAAGGAGCTACGGAAGCACGCGATGGACGGACCACGACGTCGTCCGACTGATGCTAAGGTCCTTTACCGTTCTTGATCCTCATTTGGTAAATAATTTTCGTGAGAATCCTAGGTACACCAAAATGTCGCCCGAAGAAGTCCTTGGAAAATTCATTAGCGGGCGGATGATGATCAAGGAGGCGAGGTACGTGGACGACGCCTTGAATGGTCCGATCAACGAGCCGCAACCCCTTGCTCTCAAGGCAACAAGAAGCAAGGAGGCGCTACCTAGTAAGGTGGCACAAATTGAGGCTGCCGGACTTAATGATGAAGAGATGGCCCTCATCATCAAAAGATTCAAGACGGCGCTTAAGGGTCGCAAGGGACAGCCAAGCAAGACCAAAGCCAAGGGGAAGCGCTCATGCTTCAAATGCGGTAAGCTTGGTCATTTTATTGCTAACTGTCCCGACAATGATAGTGATCAGGATCAAGGGAACAAGAGGGAGAAAAAGAAGAACTATAAGAAGGCAAAGGGCGAGGCACATCTTGGCAAGGAGTGGGATTCGGATTGCTCCTCGTCTGACTCGAACAATGAAGGACTCGCCGCCACCGCCTTCAACAAGTCATCCCTCTTCCCCAACGAGCGTCACACATGCCTCATGGCAAAGGAGAAGAAGGTATGTACTCGAGACTCTACTTATGCTTCTTCAAGTGAAGACGAATCTAGTGATGAGGAAATAGATTACTCTAGCTTGTTCAAGGGATTGGATAGAAATAAAATTGATAAAATCAATGAATTGATTGATGCCTTGAATGAAAAGGATAGGCTTTTAGAAAAGCAAGAGGATTTGTTGTATGATGAACATGACAAATTTGTAGAGACACAAAAATCCTATGCTTTAGAAGTTAAAAGAAATGAAATGCTTTCTTATGAACTATCTACGTGTCATGAAACCATTTCTACTTTACAAAGTGTTAACAATGATTTAAATGCTAAATTAGAAGTAGCAAATAAATCTAATTCTTGTGTAGAACATGTTATGATTTGCACTAGGTGTAAGGATTTTGATATTGATGCCTGTAATGGACACCTAGTTTCAATTTCGAGATTAAATGATGAAGTAGCTAGTCTTAATGCCCAACTTAAGACTAGCAAAAGTGATTTCGATAAGCTAAAATTTGCAAGGGATGCCTACACGATTGGTAGACACTCCTCAATTAAGGATGGACTTGGCTTCAAGAGGGAAGCCAAGGACTTAACAAGCCATAAGGCTCCCATCTCCGCCAAGGAGAAAGGGAAAGCCCCTATGGCAAGTAGTACTAAAAAGAACCATGCTTTTATGTACAATAATAGAAGACAGTCTCATAGGAGTTGTAATGCTTTTGATTCACATGCCTATGATTCTTATGCTATGTATGCTTCTAGTTCTTCCTATATGCATTATAGAGATATGCCTAGGAAAAATATTCATCATGTGCCTAGAAAGAATTTTGCTCATGCTCCTAGGAAAGTTATGAATGGTCCCTCTACAATTTATCATACTTTGAATGCTTCCTTTGCTATTTGTAGAAAGGATAGGAAGATAGTTGCTAGGAAATTAGGGGCAAAATGCAAGGGTGATAAAACTTGCATTTGGGTCCCTAAGGAAATTGTGACTAACCTTGTAGGACCCAACAAGAGTTGGGTACCTAAGACCCAAGCCTAAATTTGCCTTGCAGGTTTATGCATCCGGGGATTCAAGCTGGATTATCGACAGCGGATGCACAAACCATATGACGGGGGAGAAGAGGATGTTCACATCCTACGTCAAGAATAAGGATTCCCAAGATTCAATCATATTCGGTGATGGGAACCAAGGCAAGGTGAAAGGTTTAGGCAAGATTGCAATATCTAATGAGCACTCTATCTCTAATGTATTTTTAGTTGAGAGTCTTGGATATAATTTACTATCTGTTAGTCAATTATGTATATGGGATATAATTGTTTATTTACAAATGTAGATGTGTCTGTCTTTAGAAGATGTGATGGTTCACTAGCTTTTAAGGGTGTACTAGACGGCAAACTTTACTTAGTTGATTTTGCAAAAGAAGAGGCCGGTCTAGATGCATGCTTAATAGCTAAGACTTGCATGGGCTGGTTGTGGCATCGCCGCTTAGCACATGTGGGGATGAAGAACCTCCACAAGCTTCTAAAGGGAGAACACGTGATAGGTCTAACCAATGTTCATTTCGAAAAAGATAGACCTTGTGCAGCTTGTCAAGCAGGTAAACAAGTGGGAGGAGCACATCACAGCAAGAATGTGATGACCACGTCAAGACCTCTGGAGCTGCTACATATGGACCTCTTCGGACCCGTCGCCTATCTGAGCATAGGAGGAAGTAAGTATGGTCTAGTTATTGTTGATGACTTTTCCCGCTTCACTTGGGTGTTCTTTTTGCAGGATAAGTCTGAAACCCAAGGGACCCTCAAGCGCTTCCTAAGGAGAGCTCAAAATGAGTTTGAGCTCAAGGTGAAGAAGATAAGGAGCGACAACGGGTCCGAATTCAAGAATCTTCAAGTGGAGGAGTTCCTTGAGGAGGAGGGGATCAAGCACGAGTTCTCTGCTCCCTACACACCTCAGCAAAATGGTGTGGTAGAGAGGAAGAACAGGACGCTCATAGATATGGCGAGGACTATGCTTGGAGAGTTCAAGACCCCCGAGTGCTTTTGGTCGGAAGCCGTGAACACGGCTTGCCACGCCATCAACAGGGTCTATCTTCACCGCCTCCTCAAGAAGACCTCATACGAGCTGCTAACTGGTAACAAACCCAATGTATCGTACTTTCGTGTTTTTGGGAGTAAATGCTACATTCTAGTGAAGAAGGGTAGGAATTCCAAATTTGCTCCCAAAGCTGTAGAAGGGTTTTTATTAGGTTATGACTCAAATACAAAGGCGTATAGGGTCTTCAACAAATCATCGGGTTTGGTTGAAGTCTCTAGCGATGTTGTATTTGATGAGACTAATGGCTCTCCAAGAGAGCAAGTTGTTGATCTTGATGATGTAGATGAAGAAGACGTTCCAACGGCCGCGATACGCACCATGGCGATTGGAGATGTACGGCCTCAGGAACATTTGGAGCAAGATCAACCGTCTTCCTCAACTATGGTGCATTCCCCAACCCAAGATGATGAACAGGTACCTCAAGTGGAGACGCATGATCAAAGGGGAGCACAGGATGTTCAAGTTGAAGAGGAAGAAGCACCTCAGGCACCTCCAACCCATGTTCGAGCGATGATTCAAAGGGATCATCCCGTCGACCAGATATTGGGTGATATTAGCAAGGGAGTAACTACTCGTTCAAGATTAGTTAATTTTTGTGAGCATTACTCTTTTGTCTCTTCTATTGAGCCTTTCAGGGTAGAAGAGGCCTTGCTAGATCCAGACTGAGTGTTGGCCATGCAGGAGGAACTCAACAATTTCAAGCGCAATGAAGTTTGGACACTGGTGCCTCGCCCCAAGCAAAATGTTGTGGGAACCAAGTGGGTGTTCCACAACAAACAGGACGAGCACGGGGTGGTGACAAGGAACAAGGCTCGGCTTGTGGCAAAAGGTTATGCCCAAGTCGCAGGTTTGGACTTTGAGGAGACTTTTGCTCCTGTGGCTAGGCTAGAATCAATTCGTATCTTGCTAGCATATGCCGCTCACCATTCTTTCAGGTTGTACCAAATGGATGTGAAGAGCGCTTTCCTCAACGGGCCAATCAAGGAGGAGGTGTACGTGGAGCAACCCCCTGGCTTCGAGGATGAACGGTACCCCGACCACGTGTGTAAGCTCTCTAAGGCGCTCTATGGACTTAAGCAAGCCCCAAGAGCATGGTATGAATGCCTTAGAGACTTTTTAATTGCTAATGCTTTCAAGGTCGGGAAAGCCGATCCAACTCTTTTTACTAAGACTTGCGATGGTGATCTTTTTGTATGCCAAATTTATGTCGATGACATAATATTTGGTTCTACTAATCAAAAGTCTTGTGAAGAGTTTAGCAAGGTGATGACGCAGAAATTTGAGATGTCGATGATGGGCGAGTTGAACTACTTCCTTGGGTTCCAAGTGAAGCAACTCAAGGACGGCACCTTTATCTCTCAAACGAAGTACACGCAAGGTTTGCTAAAGAGGTTTGGGATGAAGGACGCCAAGCCCGCAAAGACGCCGATGGGAACCGACGGACACACCGACCTCAACAAAGGTGGTAAGTCCGTTGATCAAAAAGCATACCGGTCCATGATAGGTTCTTTGCTTTATTTATGTGCTAGTAAACCGGATATCATGCTTAGCGTATGCATGTGTGCTAGATTTCAATCCGATCCTAAGGAGTGTCACTTAGTGGCTGTGAAGCGAATTCTTAGATATTTAGTTGCTACGCCTTGCTTCGGGATCTGGTATCCAAAGGGGTCTAACTTTGACTTGATTGGGTACTCGGATTCCGACTATGCTGGATGTAAGGTCGATAGGAAGAGTACATCGGGGACGTGCCAATTCTTAGGAAGGTCCCTGGTGTCATGGAACTCTAAGAAACAAACCTCCGTTGCCCTATCCACCGCTGAGGCCGAGTACTTGCCGCAGGACAGTGTTGCGCGCAACTACTTTGGATGAGGCAAACCCTCCGGGACTTTGGCTACAATCTGAGCAAAGTCCCACTCCTATGTGACAATGAGAGTGCTATCCGAATAGTGGAAAATCCTATTGAGCACAGCCGCACAAAGCACATTGACATCCGGCATCACTTTTTGAGAGACCACCAGCAAAAGGGAGATATCGAAGTGTTTCATGTTAGCACCGAGAACCAGCTAGCCGATATCTTTACCAAGCCTCTAGATGAGAAGACCTTTTGCAGGCTGCGTAGTGAGCTCAATATCTTGGATTCGCGGAACTTGGATTGAAATGTAGCATACATGTGTTGATGCCTTTGATCACGTTCATTCTGCATTTTGTTGCTTATTGTGGTGCTCAAGTTGTACAAACACTCCCTGGACCTCACAAGTCCTGTTTGCAAGTGATGCACATATTTAGGGGGAGCTGTGCTACAACTTGACCCTTTGAGACTAACCATGTACTTGAGTTTGGTTGTTTTAGTCTCAAGGAGGATTGAAAGTAAAAAGGTGGACTTGGACCATGCAAGACTTCCACTGCACTCCGATGAAAAGAGTAACTTTTCCAAGTTCATCTTTATACTCTTATTGCCTATTTGCTCTTATTTGAAGATTTTGGTGAGGCAATGGGGTCTAAGGGCCAAGATTGATCCCGTTTTGGTGCTTAATGCCAAAGGGGGAGAAAATAAAGGCCAAAGCGATAAATGGATCAGCTACCACTTGAGAAATTTAGAGCTTTTGGTTTGTCAAAACTCTTTTATTGTCTCTTATGTCAAAAGTTGGCCTCTTGTGGGGAGAAGTGTTGATTATGGGAAAAAGGGGGAGTTTTTTAAATCCTTGATCAACTTTCTTTGGAAAACCTCTCTTTATGTCTCAACAAGTGGATTTGACTTAGAGATAGGAATTTGAGTTTGATTTGCAAAAACAAACCAAGTGGTGGCATAGAGTGATCCATATATGTCAAATTTGAATCAAAACAATTTTGAGTTCTTAGTTGAATTGATTTTGTACTTGTTCTACTTGCTTTATGTTGTGTTGGCATAAATCACCAAAAAAGGGGGAGATTGAAAGGGAAATGTGCCCTTGGGCCATTTCTAAGTATTTTGGTGATTTAGTGTCCAACACAAGTGCCTAATTGTAAAAAGGTGGACAAAGTACAAATCAAGGATAAAGGTATGTTTCTCAGACTTAGTACATTGTTTTATGGACTAATGTATTGTGTCTAAGTGCTGGAAACAGAAAAAATCAAGAGATAGCTCGAGCAGCCAAAGTCTGCTCAGTCTGGGTGCACCGGACTGTCCGGTGGTGCACCGGACAGTGTCCGGTGCGCCAGGCTGGCTCGAGGGAAAAGGCTGCTCTCGGGACTTCGACGGCGGTGTACGGCTATAAATCACCGGACTGTCCGGTGGTGCACCGGACTGTCCGGTGGGCCGTTCACAGGCGAACTCGTCGCTCTCGGGAATTCATCGTCGACGTACAACTATAATTCACCGGACTGTCCGGTGTGCACCGGACTGTCCGGTGAGCCAACGATCGGCAGGGCCAACGGTCGGCCGCGCGATCTGCGCGGGACACGTGGCCGAGCCAACGGCTAGAAGGGGCACCGGTCTGTCCGGTGTGCACCGGACATGTCCGGTGCGCCAACGGCTCTCTGTCTGCCAACGGTCGACTGTGCCATTTATGGAAGGAAATCGGGCACCGGACAGTGTCCGGTGTGCACCGGACTGTCCGGTGCGCCAGTCGACAGAAGGCAAGATCAGCCTTCCTAGATTGCTCTCAACGGCTCCTAGCTGCCTTGGGGCTATAAAAGGGACCCCTAGGCGCATGGAGGAGTATACCAAGCATCTCCTAAGCATTCCTAAGCACCAAGACATCGATTCCGCGCCTTTGATTCTTTGCAATAGCGATTAGAGCTCTAGTTGAGTGGTGAACTCATTGAGTTGTGTTGTGAGCTCTCGTTGCGACTTGTGTGCGTGGTGTTGCTGTGATTTCTTGTCTTGAGTGCGTTGCTAATCCCTCCCTTGCTCCGTGTTCTTTGTGAATTTCAAGTGTAAGGGCGAGAGGCTCCAAATTTGTGGAGATTCCTCGCAAACAGGATTGAGTAATGCAAACAAAACACCGTGGTATTCAAGTGGGTCTTTGGACCGCTTGAGAGGGGTTGATTGCAACCCTCGTCCGTTGGGACGCCACAACGTGGAGTAGGCAAGCGTTGGTCTTGGCCGAACCACGGGATAACCACCGTGCCATCTCTGTGATTGATCCTTGTTGGTTATTGTGTTTTGTTAAGGATTCCTCTTTAGCCACTTGGCAATCATTGTGCTAACGATTAACCAAGTTTTGTGGCTTAAGTTTTTAAGTTTCACAGGATCACCTATTCACCCCCCCCCCCTCTAGGTGCTCTCAATAGCATCAACATCAATATCTCTACATCTAGTGCAAATAGACACATGATCAATAGTAGATGTAGATGGTTTGCAAACATTTAATTCATCAATCTTAGCATGTAAAATAGCATTCTCATTTCTAAGACTAGAAATAGAATCATTGCAAACATTCAAATCTTTAGCCTTAGAAATTAATTTATCATACTCAGTTTTAAGGCTAGAAATTGATTCATTCAATTTATCAATCTTAGCAATTAAACTAGCATTTTTATTTCTAAGACTAACAATTGAATCATTACAAGCATTTAATTTTTCAACCTTAGCAATTAAATTAGCATTCTCAGTTCTAAGGTTGGAAATAGTGTCATGGCAAATGCTAAGCTCCTTAGTCAAATTTTCATTTTTCTCTACTTCCCGAGCATAAGCATTTTTTACTTTAACATGCTTCTTGTTTTCCTTAATAATAAATTCCTCTTGGCTATCCAAAAGCTCATTCTTCTCATGAATAGCTCCTATCAATTCATTTAATTTTTTCTTTTGTTGCATGTTAAGGTTGGCAAAAAGGGTAAGCAAATCATCCTCATCTTCACTAGAGCTACCCTCATCACTAGATGTTGTATATTTGGTGGAGGCTCTAGATTTTACCTTCTTCTTTTTGTCGTCCTTTGCCATGAAGCACTTGTGCCTGACATTGGGGAAGAGGAGGCCCTTGTTGACGGCGATGTTGGCGACATCCTCGTCGGAGGAGGAGTCGGTGGAGCTCTCGTCAGAGTCCCATTCCCGACACACATGGGCATCGCTGCCCTTCTTCTTGTAGTACCTCTTCTTTTCCTTCTTCTTCCCCTTCTTGTCATCGCCCCTATCACTATCACTAGACATTGAACATTTAGCGATAAAATGATCGGGCTTACCACATTTGTAGCACACCCTCTTGAAGCGGGGTTTATAGTCCTTCCCCCTCCTTTGCTTGAGGATTTGGCAGAAACTCTTGATGATGAGCGTCATTTCCTCGTTGTCGAGCTTGGAGGCGTCGATGGGAAGCCTACTTGATGTAGACTCCTTTTCTTCTTCCGTCGCCTTGAATGCGACGGGTTGCACCTCGGGTGTGGAGGTGGCGCCTTGCTCTAAGTTGACAATATGTTTGGAGCCTTTGACCACTAGTTCAAAGCTCACAAACTTCCCAATTACCTCCTCGGGAGACATTAGCTTGTATCTAGGATCACCATGTATTAATTGAACTTGAGTAGGATTACGAAATACGAGGGATCTAAGAATAATTTTGACCATTTCATGGTCATCCCACTTTGTGCTCCTGAGGTTGCGCACTTGGTTTACCAAGGTCTTGAGCTGGTTGTACATGGCTTGTGGCTCCTCTCCTTGGTTGAGGACGAATCGACCGAGCTCCCCCTCGATCGTCTCCCGCTTGGTGATCTTGGTCACCTCGTCCCCTTCGTGTGCCATCTTGAGGACATCCCAAATTTCTTTGGCCGTCTTTAACCCTTGCACCTTATTATACTCCTCTCGACACAAGGAGGCGAGGAGTATAGTTGTGGCTTGGGAGTTAAAGTGTTGAATTTGGTCAGCCTCATCAGAGTCGTAGTCCTTGTTCCCTACCTTCGGTACTTGCGCTCCATACTCAACAATATCCCAAATACTTTTGTGGAGTGAGGTTAGATGATGCCTCATTTTATCACTCCACATAGAATAATCTTCACCATCAAAATATGGTGGTTTGCCTAAGGGAACGAAAAGTAATGGAGCGCGCTTTGAAATGTGAGGATAGCAGAGGGGCATCTTACTACACTTCTTGCGCTCATGGCGCTTAGAAGTAGTGGACGACGAGTCGGAGCCGGAGGTGGATGGCGACGAAGAGTCGGTCTCATAGTAGACCACCTTCTTCATCTTCTTCTTGTCGCCTCTCCGATGGGACATGATGGAGGAAGAGGATTCCTCCTTGTGCTTGTGGCCAGACTCCCTTGAGTGGGTTCTCCCCGGGCTTGTCGCCGGTCACGATCTCCCTCTTGGCGTGATCTCCCAACATCACTTCGAGTTGTTAGACTCTAATGAAGTACTGGGCTCCGATACCAATTGAAAGTCGCCTAGAGGGGGGTGAGTAGGCGTAATCTGAAATTTACAACTTAAAACACAAACTACAAGCCGAGGTTAGCGTTAGAATTAAATCTGAGTCCGAGCGAGAGGGGGAAAACAAATCAACCAAGAAATAAAGCGGATGACACTGTGATTTGTTTTACTGAGGTTCAGTTCTTGAAAACCTAGTCCCCGTTGAGGTGGTCACAAAGACCGGGTCTCTTTCAACCCTTTCCCTCTCTCAAACGGTCACTTAGACTGTCACACCCGGTTTTGATGGTAAACTGAATGCGAACCATGTACGTGCCAGGATCAGTAATTCACGTACACAGCGATTACATAAATGACTCATCATAGCACAATGCTTCAAATTACAATAAAGAGTAAGTAATAATATTACAGACTAGAGCCATTTACATAATATAAATTAAAGTACACAGAATCGAAACGTAGCCAACGTAAACAACCCACCACAGGCAGCTGACTGGGGGAGGTCGCTAGCCTAATCCTCGAACTCGTCGACATCCTGAAACTCCTGGAGGTCCGTCTCGACGCCTTCTTCTTTACCTGAGCATAGATTACACCAAAGGCAACCTGGTGTTTTGTGAAAGCAAGGGTGAGTACACATCAACGTACTCAGCAAATGTCCCGTTTGGCTGTAGTGGACTAGCTTTATGTGGGGTTAAGTCAAGCAGTTGCTTTTAGTTAGTCAGGTTATTATTACTAGTAGAAAGCCAAGTTTTAGCATTAACCCAAGTTATTAACCCAAAGTACCCTTTCCAAATGGAAAGAATACCACTTACCATTACCATAAGCATAATCATAACCATCCTCCTCATCATCATCTGTAAACAAACCATCTCTGATCAAGTATCTCTAATCAATGGAGCACCCTTGGCCGCTCATAACCGCGAGCACGGCTGATATATCAGTTTCATAACACTCTTCAGATGTTGCGCACTTTACCCACAAGTCGTGATTCCCTCTCTAGCCCGGGCTTGCAAGACCCTTATTCACTCCTAAGGTGAATGGCCAGGGATTCACTATGAAGCCTTTACAAAGATTCCCTGAGGCTGTAGTTGCCCGTTAGGTTTCCTAAATGCACCGCACTCCTCCCCAAGGGGTGAACCAACCTTGGCAGAGCGAGCCGCATACACCGAGCCCTATTAACGGCACGACGGCGAAGCGAACTACACCCCAGTTTCTCTAATTATTCAGCTAAGGGCGTCCCATTCCACCCTCATGGTTGCACTGTTTTCTCGGGCGGTCATCCAACGAACCAGTCCTTACGGAGAGGCACTCGAGAAACAGCTCGAGTCCCCTAAAGTATCACCAGTCCAACATCATTATCATAATGACAACATCGTATCATAAGTGTTCATATCATGTTCATTGATTAAAGTAAAGCAATAGCATGAATCTAACCATAGTAGCCCAAAAGATAATCAAGGACCAGGTAAATAGAAAGCTAGTCAATCCTTAGGTTGTTCAGAGTATGCGGGACAGTGAATTATAAAGTAAATGAGACATAATGGGTTAGAGGACACTTGCCTTCACCAAACAGATGCTCAGGGTCTTCGATCTCGTAGAACTCGAAGAACTGGATCATTTGATCGCCGAAGCTTGATCGTCGATTCCTCGATGCTTGGAAACAGATCGCAATTTATTCGCAACGTGTAGCGAATACAAACAGGAACAAACAAACAAACACATATATATACGCATAAGAACATTACACCATACAAGATAAAATGTAATAAAACATGCAATACGAAAAGGAACGCGTTACTACAGTCACACGAGGAAAAAGAAACGCGACAGTCGAAGCTACGGTCGTGAAGTTATCGCATTTACGCTAAACGAATATAAAATAGGACATTTAATTCGGTGTTATCGAATATAAATTATAACTACTATTTAATTAGAGCGAGAGATTCTAGGTGAGGCGAATTTACAATGCGCGAAATAATACAGCAGCGTGCAGACGACGCGCAGACAAGCGCGACAAAGCACACGAACGCCACACGAGACAGTGCGCGCGACGAGCGCGAACGACGCGCGAACCGGCACGTCACCACATGCGGAACAACACGAGCGACAGGCAAAAGAACTAAATAGGTGACATGTTTATACTAAATAATTATTAAATAAGTAGTTAAATTAATATTAGCCATGTTAATGGCCCTGTTCGGCTGGCTGCAAGCCGGCACTGTTGCAGCTGTTTGGACTGCTGCAGCTGCAATCCATAGAGAGAAAAATACTGTAGAAGCCGCAGCCGCAGCCGCAGCCGCAGCAAGCCGCAGCGAACAAGCTGAATGTTTATTCTAAAAGCGCGAGTTGAACACTACACATTTAATATAATTAGAATATTAGTCCAATACATATTAGTCGAGCAAACCTTAAGTTCACTATCTAAAATATGTGACCAGACGAATTAATATTATTAACATGAGTGTCTATAAGCGAAAACAATTTATTATCACGTGCAGACGCCGCGCGACACACGTGGTCGACACGCGAGATTCGCGCGACATGCGCGAGCAACGCGCAGCAAGACGCACGACACATGCGAACGGCGCGCGACAACGCGTGACACGCGTGAGTCAACGTGACTACGCGCACGAACAGCACGATGATGCACAAGACTCATGAGTCGCTAACAGAAATCGTGTTTATACTAAATACTTATTAATTAAAACATTTGAAGAGACACTAATCACATTAACTTGTATTTATAAAAGCGTAAACTAAAATTATAGATTAGTTTTAATTATATTATTATTTTAATAAATATCAGATGAACTAATAGTTAACTAATTAATTAAAACTTGTGTATGGAGGAACGATTTCCCTGCTTTTGTCGCATGTGGTCAACAAAAATGCAAATGCATGTGGCCAAGAAAATGCATGCGGGTGGGGCCTAACGGTTTCTTTCTTTTCCTGTACACGAATCGGATGGGGGTGAGACATGCATGCAGTTTTATTCTTCCACATGCAGTTTCTTCCACAACGCATGCGGGTCATGGGGCAACCGGGCAGGCGCTGCATGCGGCATCGAGCAAGGCGGGGCGGGGCTGCTCGCCGGTGGGGGAGGCAGCGTCGGCCGAGCACAAGGAAGGGGCGGCTCGTCGGGGCTCATAAGGTGTACGACCATGACATACAGCCGCGCATGGGGGCATGCAGGGGAGCGCTGGGCTCGGCCAGTGCTCCGAGAACTAGCCATGGCGACATCCACACAAAAGAGAAAAATGCAGGAATCAACAAAGGAAGAAGGGAGCTCACCATAGCAGACGGCGGGGCGTTGGATGCGCTAGACCTCGCACCGGGAACGGACCGTGCGCCGGGGACGCGAGCCACCGGGCTGGTCGCGACGGACCGCACGCCGGGGCTGGCTGCTTGGGTTCCTGAGGCCCACGCGCCCGTGCGGGCGAGGACGCGACAAGGGACACGATGCTCACTGGAAGGGAGAGAGATGAGAGCAGGAGGGGCTCCCACGACACGAACGTGCTCGACCACGGCAAAGAGAAGGAACACCGGTCGAGGAATACAGGGAGCGAGAAGCGACGGCGCCGTCAACCTCCAGCTCGGGCGTCCACGGCCCCGCTGGGCTGAGCACTGGGTCGTCCCTATTGGCGCCCTCGGGCAACGCCAGCCGAGCGTACCGTCCATGGCGAGGGGCAGTGCGCGAGGAGAGGGATCTGGCAGTGACGAACTGCACAGGAGAAAAGATGTGGCGCAAGTGGTTCTAGCTTGGGGCTGTAGGCGCGGACTCACGAATTGAGAGGGAGGGAGAAGAATGAAGCCCCATATACGCAGGAACGGAGACGTGTGCAATTTCTGCAGCGCGGGCAGTTGCCGACGCCCGACGGCACGGCCAGGCGCTCCCACGAACGCGACGCTAGGAACACGCGTGATGGGGCTGGGGTGGGCAGCGCGCTGCTAGTGCTGGGTGAGCACGTGGCCAGCAGGCCAGGACATGTGCCACGGGGAGGATTGGGGAAGGGCCAATTTGTTTTTATTTTCTCTTTCTCTTTCTCTTTTTGTTTTTTTTGTTTTTTTTATTTTCTGCTATCAAATTTATTTACAATATTGAGCCACATATTAAATAGATACACACCAAAGTAAGACATCAGACAAAAAAACAAATATATTTCAGCATGATGCATCAATCATTATTTCCTTAGGGTTTTATTAACAGCTATAACTGGGGTATAATTTTCTATTACTTGGAAAGAAATGAATAAAGGAGCGAAAAGAAGGAGGAACAAGAAAGTAACACCTGAATTTGATGGATATTAGAGAAAAATTCTTCCTTGATTTTCCCAGGTCACTTAGACCCCGCAAGGACCACAACACGATTGGTGTCTCTTGCTTCGCTTACAAGGCTTTGAGAATAAGAATGAGAGAAAGAAGAAAGTCAACCAAGCAACAAGAACGATCCTCTCACAAGTCCTAAAGCACTAGAATTGAATCAGGGACTTTGATTGGATCGGAGGCTTTGATTTATGTCTTAGAGTGTTGCACTTTGCTCTTGTATTGAATGAGGAGTGTTGAATGCTTGGATGGTTGGAGTGATGGTGGTTGAGGGGTATTTATATTCCTCACCCACCAAAACAACCGTTGGGGCAGGCTGCAGTCGATGGACGCACCGGACAGTCCGGTGCGTCACCGGACACTGTCCGGTGCGCTAGCCACGTCACCCAACCGTTAGGGTTCTGACGTAGTCGACCGTTGGAGCACTGACTTCTGGTGGTACCGAACAGTCCGGTGCCGCACCGGACAGGCACTGTTCACTATCCGGTGTGCCTCTGACCTCTGCTCTGACTTCTGTCGCGAACTGTAGCGCTGTCAGGGGCACTGTGCAGTCGACTGTTGCGCGAAGGAGCCGTTGCTCCACTGGTGCACCGGACAGTTCGGTGAATTATAGCGGAGCGGCGCTCGAAAAACCCGAGAGTAGCGAGTTGGATATTGTACTGCCCTGGTACACCGGACAGTGTCCAGTGGCACACCGGAGAGTCCGGTGCGCCAGACCATGGCACTCTCAAGATTGTTGCTCCTTTGAAATTGAACCCTACCTTTTATCTTTTATTGGTTTGTGTTGAACCTTTATGCACCTGTAGAACATATAATCTAGAGCAAACTAGTTAGTCCAATATTTGTGTTGGGCATTTCAACCACCAAAATTATTTATAGGAAAATGTTTGACCCTATTTCTTTTTCAGTGACCATCTGCACAATGGGCGGGCGAAGTCATGGAGCGAAGGGTAGCGTGTTCGTCCTCGCCCCAACAATGACCTCATCTTAAAGGTTTTATAGTAGGTTTATGTGGCTCTGTCAAACAATGGCTGGTCAATTTTTTATCCACTAGAAATGTTGAATTACCGCATACTCCTAGTACCAGTCATCAATGACAGATGTCCAATGAATAGCCATCACTCGTCGAATATGCATGTGCTTCTTGGATATTAAGACCAAGCTTCACAAAAAGAGAGGTAATTGCCAATACCTCGTTTTATCATCAACTTCTTCCTTATTGTTCTGCAGCAGGAAGTGATCAATCCATAGTGTTACAAGAATGTTCAGAACAGAGAAAACATAGAGCTAATATACTTCTGGAAGAAAAAGAATCACCATCACTAGGAAGTACAAGCACAACAATTCATCAAATCATATAGAAAGCCCTATGCCTCTATTCAAATTCATTCAAAATTAAATGGAAAAAATCAAAGCTTTACATAAGAATAGAAAAATATATACAAGTTTCTTACTTTAAATATCTGCAGCTCTGCCATAATCAAGAGTTATGTAACAATGCTCCTTCTTCCGCTCTTCAACCTTTTCCCTTGTAATACTTGCCCTATTCAATATAAAACTATACTGTTACATGGTAGGAGAAACAAACATCATGGAGTACGCTATCACCTACGTGTGATAGGGATATTTTAGAGAGAGAACTTGTCTCATAAAATCATTAATATGAAATCCACCAACATTGGTTCTGCAGCATGCCCCTGGCACATGTTGCCATTCCAAAACTAAAAAATAGACCGAACGAGTTTTTTTTATTTCAGAAAACAACAATTTAATTAGAAGTACACATGTGGAAAAAGGCAGTTTTGAGGAGATTTTATTGCACAAAATGCTTTAATGATTCTAAAGAGTTATGGTGGATGGTGTCTGTACAGCAGGACTCCTCCATCGACGCCTTTTTTGTTGGAACCATTTTTAGCAAAACTATAGTAGGCAATTGGCGACCTGAACTTTATATATAAATCATATGCTAAGGTCAGAGCATCTGAAATTTTGTGTTAGTCTGAATGTTACCCAAAAATTGCCGCTACTGCAGCACCGATATTGGCACTTTCAGAAGTCACTTCAAACTCAAGTTCTCTAAACTGGCAGGAGCAAAGGACGAGACTTAAACCATGTTCACGGTTCACATAAGGTTCATTTAAGTGTTTAGAAGTGTTGGGGACTTGTTCTCAAATGTTATGAATTAAGAAAAAGGCAACACAAAATATTAAATGTTAATGTCCTTCGTCTTTCGAAGCATTATTTCCTTTAGAATATAATGATCTTCAGACGAAGGTCATGAAGGGCGTACCTTCATGATTATGACATATATACACAAAGGGCGAAGCTTATGAAACATAGAAAAATAACATAAACAATTATATAATATCATAATATAAACATCTACTATTAAATAATCATGAGTGCATAAAAGCAATGTCAAATTATATTTGTATCTTGAGCTTGACAGAGGGCAAAAGTAAAAGTGAGATGCGAAAGCGTGAACAGTACGGGGGTACTGTTCACCTATTTATAGGCACAGGGCACAGCCTGTGTGAATTTACATTCATGTCCTCTACAAATGATTATAATCATTACACAAGTTATCATGGGCTGATTGGTTATTTCATCTTTAAGTCGGTGCATTTTGAAATACACTACGAAGCTCCCTGACTGGTAGCTCCTGTCCTGACCTTCCGAAGGTGCTTCTTCTCTCAAAACCTTCAGCGACGAAGCAGACCCCCAACAAGAAGCTATTACCTTAAGTCTCCTTTTTTCTTTCATGGCCTGAACATCAGACTGAACCCCCACACATTTTGATAGTAGCTTACCATTCTTGATCATTGTTTCAGCAACCTACATATATATTACGATAGAAACCATATGAATTCCCTTTGACAATCATGTCAAAGGATGTTGCCATTTAACTTGTCTCTTCTATCAAAATAGAAAGATTTATAAATTCCTGGCATATTTACTAAATCAAAGGATATGCATTATCAAAATATAAAGGAGATAACAGATCACTCACTGGGCTTCTCCTGCTCGCTTTTCGCCCACTTGGAGATGGAGAAATGGACCTTCTCACGGCATGCAGCCTTGGACTTGAAGGGCTCCTTGAGACAGTCAGGTGCCAGCACAGTGCAGATGTTGGAGTAGCCTATGTAGGTCATATTCGTCGCCCGCTAGAAGGGCGTCGCAGCCATGGTCGTCGACACCGAGTTGCGCCGCGAGGACTCCTCACTCTATCGCGTCGAGGGGCTGCAGCTCTCGGAGCGGGGGCAGACTGTTGCAACATGGATACGTACGGAGGGAGAAATTTGGGCGGCGTGAGGGACACGGATGGCGGTGCGAGCGGTTGGACGAGTGAGAAGTCGTGCTCCCCGTGCGCGCAACATTCTAGCGTGGAGGAGCGACAGTGCCTCGCCACCTATGCTACAGCCAGCCGCGCGCCCGAGGCCTAGCGTCAGTAGAGGTGAGGGAGGGAGGGATGAACTCGGGGCGGCATGGTAGGGTTTGGAGGGCAGACCTAGGGTGGGGGAGATATGAGAAGATTGCCATGCAGTGTAAATAGATGGACGCGGGGTGGGGGAGATGATTATACGGTCAGAGGGAGCGCGTGGTGTATCCGTGGTAGCGCTAGGCGCCCACGCTACGTTCTTAGGGTGTGTTTGGTTGGACGTACAAGGAACGATGGAAGTAGGCAGCCATTACTTCTTGTTAAAAGACACTAGGAATTGGAGGCTCCTCCGCGTTTGACGCGTCTTCGACCGATTGCGTGCTGACGCGTGTCCTGCAGCTCGGACCCAAGATTTCCGTTAGTCGCGCGTGTTGAGCTTGAGCTTCGTCACGTCCGCCTCTCTTTTCTGACTCGCCCCCTCGCACTCCCCAGTCCCCACTTGTCCTCCACCCCCACCGTGCCTGAGATCCCCCACCCACAACGTCCTCGGCCTCACCCTCCTCCTCCTCCTTCTCCTCCTCCTCCTCCTCCGCGTCTCGCATGTCGGACAGGTGGGAGCTGTCGTCATCGCAGATGTCAAAGGATGGCCCCGACTTCGACTCGCCGCCATCGTCACAGATGTTGAAGGACGGCCCCGACTCCGACTCACCGCCGTCGTCGCAGATGTTGGGGGACGGCTCCGGCGGTGGATAGGTTGGATCCAGATCTGAGGGGCGACAGCGGCAGGGGCGGGAGGCGAGCGCCGCCGGACCAGGTGTTGGAGAACGTGGCGTAGAGGAGGAGGACTCGGACTCGTCGTCGTCGTTGCAGACGGGTGCCGGATCTCTACAGTGACTCTGCGAGCTGCCTGCCCTGCTTCACATCACACACTGCGCACAACACTAACTTAGCTCGGCAAGATAGCAATCATTGCTCGCCCGCGCAATGGCATTGTCGTCGCTCCCCTCCTCCTGCTCACCGCCGCCGCAGCGGGGCTCCTGATGAACTTGCTTGCTTTTCCCCTAGTATGCTGGCATGGGAGCCTCTGGTTATGGGCCAAAATCAGAGCAAAGTATAATATTGCAAAAGAGGTAAATCCTTCTGTTAATACTCATTTTTATCAAAGATTTCAAGTCTTTGCATGAGAAAACTTGAGGATGAACATGATTTTGTTTCTGTTTGCTACTATGATTTTTGCCCTTTTCATTCATGTCGTGGCTTGCTAGGACCTGCTATAATTTCTACCAAACCACTACCACAAAGTTGGCTGGTGAAATTGTTTTTCCATGCTGGACAGGTAGTATGGAAACCCTTTATTTTTGCTTTTCCACTAATAAAAATCTTGAACCAAACCACCCATTGTGAGTGTTACTTTCCTATTCTATTTGTTGTGAATTCTCTTCATTCTAATTGAATCAAAGCTACATTTGGATTTACCATAATTGTTGAGTTTCATGGAATTGACGTGTGATTTGGCTGTATGAATTTTTGAAGTTGTTGGGCTCTAGGTTTCGAGTGACTTTTGGATTTTTTCCCCCCCGCTTATCAGGGGTTCACATGGAAGATCTATGCCTTTTGAGTGGTTTGATTTGTCCACGGTTGTCAGAAATTGATAAATCGATTATGTTTCAGATTATGGGCAAAATTAAAAATAAGAAGGTGAAGCCCCATGCTTGTATACCTATGGTTGACATTTTTTCCATGATCTTATCCCCGTGCAGGTCATGAAAACTTGCATAACTCCATTGACGAAGCTATCATGTTGAAGGTATTGATCAAGATCATATCAGTAAGTACTATGGAGTGTTTGTACCAGCCTAATATTATTGTGCTGTGATTTCAGAGAAATCAGAACAAGTTATGTTATACTTAAATAGGATATGTACCACTTCCATGCACACCTATGGTGGGAGATCGAGATCCAGTGTGGCCTCAACCACCCCAACGTTCCACGATGAAGAACGAGTCGTCCTCATCCTCGAGCACGCGGCCCTTGGTGAGATCAATAAGATCCTTCACGCCGCTGGCCGCTCAATAAGGTTTTGTGTTTTTGATTTTTTTGGACTTGTTATGTATTTCCCTACACATACATTTAGAAAAACATTATATAAGTACTGCAATCTACAAACCATACCCCTCCATGCGAGAATCATATTCTTACACTGGGAATTTCTTCTATTAATTTAATCTGATATTTACATGGGCAAAATATCACTTTCCAGTATGGGCTTGTAGTAAACTTGACTTAGGGTGTAAATAAAGGCTTGAATAAGGACTATTTTTGAAGTTCAGTGGCCAAATTGACATGGCTTTATGGCCTCCATAGCTCATAAGCAATGTTTACCCCTCCTAGGAATTAGGATAAGACATGTAATGCCTACATTATTGTCTTGGTTCATATTGCATAAGCATAACCATCGGAGCAATGAAAGCCTCACCCATTTTTGGATTGTCTAGATTGGTTTGACGCTGAAGAAGCTATTTGAAGAGGGTGTAGTGAAGCGACGAGATCTGTTTATCACCTCTAAGTTGTGGTATGCTCAAATCTCTGGTGATATTCCAATATTTATATCTCATGCATCTCATTTTGGAAAAACTCGTACGAAAAGCAGATTTCAGGTGGAATTTGGTCTTCAGTGCATATACACCTGCAATTTGTTGTTTCTATGTGAATTTTTTGTTTGAGTCTGAACATCAACAATTTGTAGCGATGTATAGCTGTACCATGCACTATGGAGGTGCGTTGTTTCAAATTTATCTTAAATTCCTAGGCATGTTTTTTGTGGACAAGGTAAGTTTTTTTTCTCGAAACGCGCAGGAGAATTGCGCCTCATTATATTAAGAAATAGGAACCAAGGTCTAAAGAAAGGCGCGATACAGAGAAACCACTTACGGCTATGTTTGGATACTCTAGTATTCACCCCAATACACATGGGTTGAGGGGGATTGGGGTGTAAATTAGTTTAATTTACACCTAATCCCCCTCAACCCATGTGTATTGGGGTGAATACTAGAGCACCCAAACAAGCCTACGGGGCTAGAAACACACATACATAAAGGCATCCATCTAGAAAAAACACACAACCCACACACTACCAGGGAAAAAGGTCCCTAGGACTCAGCTAAGGGGGCTGCCAGATAAGAAGGGCCTTTCGCCCCCGCTATTTTCCACCGGTGCCTCTCCTCATTTGCCCAGCGAAGGGTTAAAGAAATATTGGAATTCCAACCATAAAAAACGCATCTATTTCGGTGATTCCAAATCGCCCAAGCACCCAAAATGATGAGGGAGTTCAAACCCTTTTTGATAGGTCCATTCACTGCTCCTGTAGCCTCTTCTACTAGCCTAGGAAGGAGGAAGCAGCCATCTGCGGGGCTAGAGAGTGTAACCCAAACTGTCTCAGCAAAAGATACCAGAATTCTCTTGCAAAGACATAGGTCACAAGGAGATGATCCATAGTTTCAGCCTCTTGGTCACACAGAAGACATTTTTCTGGGTGATCCAACCCCCTTTTTGCAAGCCTATCCGCTGTCCAGCATCTTTTATGAGTAACTAGCCAAATTAAAAACCAGCATTTGGGCGGGGCCCAAGATTTCCACACCTTCTTATAAGATGCAAAAGAGCTTGAGCCAAGGAAGAGGCCTCAGTAAGCAGATTTGGCCGAATATTTGCCATCTAAAGCTAGGCTGAAAAGATGTTTATCTTCTATGCCAGGCTGCAGTTCAAAACTTGATAGCAGCTCCCAGAGATGAAGATATTCCATGAGCACACCAACTGAGAGAGCTCCCTTAATATCAGAGACCCATCTCCTACTTAGAATGACATCCTGAACCATCCTGGTATTGACCAATCGCTTTGGGATTGCACCAAAAAGTCTAGGAACAAGATCTACAATTTTTTCTCCATGCAACCATCTATCTTTTATCTTTCCAGAGATCAGAACTGCAAAAAAAAATGCTCGAGCCTTGCCTGGTACCTGGATTGGGAGATCTGCCCAAGGTCGTTTGGAGTCAGTTTTTTGTAGCCAAAGCCATCGCATGCGGAGAGCCCAGCAGAGCTCAGGGAGGCTAGAGATTCCCAAGCCACCCAGCTGCAGGGGACAATAAACTTTGCCCCATGCTACCAGGCAGTGTCCACCTCTAGCATTTTTGCGACCTCTCCAAAGGAAACCTTTTCTTATTTTGTCAATAGCATCTAAAACCCATTGAGGAATGTCAATTGCCATTACAGGATAGATAATCATGCTTGTAAGGATATGTTGCACTTGAGCTTTCCTTCCTGCCATTGTCATTAAGTCAGCCTTTCAACTTGGGAGTTGATCTGCAATCTTATCAACAAGGGGCTGGTGCTGCTGTCTAGTCAACTTGTGAAGAGATAAAGGGAGCCCCAGGTAACGACATGGAAAGTCAGATATCTCATAGGATGTTCTGAACCGCTAGCAAGGATTCCTCTGAGCACCGGATAGGGTAGACATTTGATTTGTTCACATTATTATGAAGGACGGAAGCGTCTCCAAAGAGATGTAAGATATCCAGGGTGAGAGAAATATCAGCTGCAGTTGTATCATTGGATGAAGGAAAAGAGCCACATCGTCAGCATACATAGAGATCCGATTGAGCTTTTTTCTCACTGATAGATGCTGTAACAAACCCACCTCCTCAGCCTTAGTGAACAGAACACCAAGAACGTCCATAACAAGAATGAAAAGCATCGGCGAGAGGGGGTCTCCCTGACATAGCCCTCTTCGATGCTTAATAGGCATAGGCTGTCCCGAGAAACCATTAAGCAGCACTTGTATGGAGGAGAAGTCCAACAACCCGCAAACTATATCCTTCCAGGTTTGCCCAAAACCCAGCTGTGTCATTACCTCAATTAGAAAAGGCCAGAAGACCAAGTCAAAGGCTTTGGTGATGTCTAGTTTGAGAAGGATCTGGGCTTTATTTTGTTGGTGTAGAAGTCTTGAAGTTTGCTGCACCAACATGAAATTGTCCTGGATGAATCTCCCTTGAATAAATGTGCTCTGATTTGGTGACACCAACTCCTTCAGAGTTTTAGCCAACCTATTGGCTAGGAGGGTAATCAGTTTAGCAAAGTTGCACACAAGACTGATCGGTCAAAAATCCTTTACTTCACCTGCTCCCTCCTTTTTTGGGATCATGGCGATATAGGCTGTGTTAAGGTGACCAAGATTACTGAATTTTCTGCCCCATACTGCTGAAACCGCAGCCATAACGTCAATTTTAATAGCAGACCAGCAAGCTTTATAGAAGAGACCTGTGAAACCATTAGGCCCAGGGTCCTTATTTGGAGGTAATTCTTTGATAGTTTCCCACACCTCTTGATCAGAGACAGGAGCATCCAAAACAGATAAATTATGTCTGTGCAATCCAAGCGCTTCTAGATCAATGCCCGTCTCTTTCCATACATTTCCCAATGAGATTAGAATAAAACTGGTCCACAACAGTCGCCTTGTCCTCATGACTTGTTAGAATAGGATACGGTCTCCGCCTACCAAATTTGCAACAATTTTTTTTCTTTTTCTATGGCGAGCATATAGATGAAAAAGTTTGTGTTAGCATCTCCGTCTTTGAGCCATGAAATTATTTGATCTCAACCTTGCCATGGTATGCTTGAAGGATGACAACAACAGAGAGTGTTTCTTCAGTCGGGTTTTTAGCCATAATTCAGCCAGGTTTAGAGCTCTATCATCCTGTGCAATCTCCAACCTGTGCAAAAGTTCCTTGGCCAAAGCTAATTGAGTTCTCACATGACCCACCTCCTTTTCACCCCATGCATGCAGCCTTTGTGCAGTCTCTTTTAGCTTCATATCAAGAGTTAGAAAGGGGCATGTCATAAACAGCTTGAACAGAATCCCATGCAGTTTGGACCGTTCCTTGGAAGCCATCTAATTTAGTCCAAAAGGATTCAAAATGGAAGCGCCTTCCAGTGTTTACAAGTCGTCCGACTAATCGCGATTAATCGTGATTAGTTGGGCTGGTCGCCTAGAAGTGGGCGATTAGGAGGACGACGCGATTAGGGTTTCTAGTCATCCTAGTCGTCCGACTAGTCGTCGACCTGGGCGATTAGTCGTCTGGTCGAGCACAGTCTAGTCGTTTTTGGTCGTTTCAGTTCTGGACTTTTGGTACTGGGCTTCCCTCTGGTTTTTGGCCCATCTACAGTAGCGCCCCTTCAGAAACCCCCCAAGCTCCCAGCCGCCAAGACCTTCCAGCCGCCAAAACATTTCCCAGCCGCTAGAAAACCCTAATCATCTCCTCTCCTCTGTCCTTGCCGACATCTCTCTCCTCTCCTCTGTCCTTGCCGGCGTCTCTGCTCCAGCGGTCAGGCCTCCAAGTGCTCCAGCCGTCCGGCGTCTGCCAGCTACTCAGCTAGTCAAGAATTGAAGATGAGCTCGTCATCTGAAGGTAACACTTGCTCTCCCTTCTCTGATTATTTCCCAGCCTTCCCTTTCCCTCTGTTACCTCTGCAGCGCCCGGAAGATAGCAGTAGCCCAATACCCAGTAGTAACCGTGCATCTCTGTTTGTGTGTTTGTGTTGTCTGTTCAGATTTTAATGGTGGTTGTGGACGTGCTAATAACGTTGAGGTCTTATTCCCTGAGTCAAATATGGTCGGCAGTGAAAGTCAAAGTGCTACTATTCCTCAAGTGGCCTCAAATGCAGGTAGCACTGGTCCTGCGTCTGCTTTATCAGCTGCTGCAGATTGTAAATCCCTTGCTGAAAAGGCAATTGCAGCACTCCCTCCTGAGCTTAGTGCACAAGCAAATGACCCCAAGAGAAAGGCAAGGTCACAGGACCCAGGATGGCAGTTTGGGTGGTGGCCAGACACAACAAAGAAGGATTTTGTTCAGTGTGTCTTCTGTAAGAAGATTGTGCCATCTAGAATCAAGAGGTTTAAGCAGCATCTAGCCGGTGGGTTTGGTGACACCATGAAGTGTGCTAGAGTACCAGAAGTGGTTTCAAAGGAGATGCACACCTATCTGAGAAGGAACATGAGGGTTGTGATTACTGTGGATGGTGATGAAGGTGAAGAGGAAGGGGAGCAGATTGATGTAGGCCCCCTACCAAGTTCTGGGACAAAAACCAAGCAAGCAAAAAAGCAAATTGCTCAAGCTTCCATGTCTTCATTTGTTGTAGCAGCTCCTATAAAACCAAATACACAGAAGGCAAGCAAATCAGTGAGTGCCATGCTTTGCAAGACTCTAGAGGAAGTTGTAGCAGAGAGACATAAAAATAGAACTTCTCAGACCACTCTTGAGCATTGCACAAAGAAAGGAACAGAAGCAAAGCAAATTGTTGACGACCATGTAGCTGATTTTCTATATGAGAACAAGATTCCATTGAATGTCGTCAATTCAAGAAGCTGGCAGATTATGATGGAGTCCATTGGTCAGTACGGTCCTGGATATCGTGGCCCATCATACTATGAGGCAAGGGTACCTTGGCTTGAAAGGGCAGTGAAGAGAACATCAACATTGAGAGCTAAGCACAAAGAGGCTTGGAAGGAATATGGTTGCTCAATTATGTCAGATGGGTGGACTGACATATGACAACGGCATTTGATCAACTTCCTTGCCAACAGTCCAGCGGGGACCTACTTCTTAGGTTCTGTCGATGCATCAAGTAAGATAGCAAATGCAAATATGTTGGCAGATCTATTGGAGAAGCAAATAATGAAGGTGGGGAAAGAACATGTGGTCCAGGTGATCACTGACAATGGAGCCAATTTCAAAGCAGCAGGGAGGATCCTTATGGACAGAATTCCCCATCTGTTTTGGACTCCTTGTGCTGCGCATTGCTTGGATTTGTTGTTGGAGGATATTGGCAAGATCAAGGAGTTCAACACTTGCATCAACATGGCCAAGAAGGTTTCGAGGTTCCTGTAAAAGCATGGGCGACTTCACAGCCTAATGAGAGAAAAGCTAGGTGGGGACCTTGTTAGGCCAGGTGTGACTCGATTTGCAACATCATTCTTGACTTTGGCAAGCATGTATAAGCATAAGAGTAAATTACAAGGCTTGTTTGTTAGTGATGAATGGAACGGGTCTAAATTTGCCCTAGTTAAAGAAGGTGAACAAGCTGAAAATATTGTCCTTTCAGTATCATTTTGGCAAACTCTTGAAAATTGTCTTCGAGCTTCACAACCACTACTCATTGCTCTAAGGATTGCTGACGGTGATGAGACGCTAGCAGCTCCAGAGATAATGGCAGCTATGGACAAAGCAAAAGCTACCATACAGGAGTCTTTGAAAGAGAAGCCACGATTACTTGCTGAAGTAATCTCATGCTTTGAGAAGAGGTGAGATACTCAGATGGAGCAAAAATTATATGGGGCAGCCCTTTATTTGAATCCAGGTAAATTCTTTACCTTAAGGGATAAAGACAATAGGCAAGCTGCAAGACTTCGAGCTATGTTCAATGATGTTTTGTGGAAAATGATTAGTGATGAGGATGAGCAAACAAAAATAAGTAAACAAGCAGATGACTATGAAAGATGTAATACTCAAGATTGTATACAAGGAATATATAGTGATTTCTTCATTTTATGTGCCTCATTTGCATCATAAGAAAAGAGCACACACACAATTTAGAAATTAAGTCAAACAAATGATAAAAAAATGCATCAGCTGGAGTTTATATGTTTGTGCATTAAATAATAAGGATAAAAATACTAAGACAATAATGACTAGAAGATGGAGCTTAACCCTAAATTGAATTTTGGGGTTTTGAACAAAATGAGGAAAAGAGAAGGAAATATGAAAACATGAATAATATATTTAAATAAATATTCTCAACCTTAATACTTTTAATTGTACAAATATGGTTTGAGAATAAAAGTTGTCACAAGTTTGAATTTAAACTAGGATTGAAATGAGTTTGAATTTGAAAAGGAGAAAAAAGGGAAAAAGAAAGGAAATAGGAGAGAAAACATAAAAGAAAAGAAAAATATAAAATAGAAAACCTGCGTTGGGCCTAATGTGGCCGGTTCGGCCCATCGGGGGGAATTCCCCGCGCAGCCCACACACCTCCACCACGTCGATCGCTGACATGTGGGTCCACCTTGTCAGCATCAGCCCTCTTTACCTTGGTGTGGCTTACGAGGGGTCCTAGATCGCCGTGTGGCGCGGTTTCACTGTCTGCTGGGCCCGGGTCGTTAGGACCCATCTTCAACCACCCAGCCGGGTATGCGGCACCTCGCCGTGGAACTCGCGCCGCGTGGCATGCTCGTGGACCGGCCTGCACGGACTCCCCAACCGGTTACCTCTGGGATTAAATAGCCGTGCGCCGGGGGAAGGCTCAGTTCCTTCCTTTTCGTTCTCCAGCGACCCTAATCACCGCCGCCAAGACTCGTTGTCGACGCGCCGCGGTCGTGACCTCGAATTCGTCCACCCTGGGCGTGGAGCCTCGTCGTGGAGCTTCCCTTGGGCTTTCCGAGGGGGTTTGGGGCATCTCCGTACGGGATTTGCGTCTGGGGCGACGGGGATTTCTCGCCGTCGTCAACCTCTCCGCCGCTACATCACTGTCGCCGCGAGCGGAGAACTCCGAGCCATTCTAGTCGGTACCACCCTCTCCCTGCAACTCGTTTCTTTCCCCGCATCATGTAGAGGTAGTTAGATTGGGATTTGGTGCATCGGGGAGGGGATTCGCGTTGCGACGGTGGTGCTCCGCCGCGCTCGGTGTGCTGTGCTGGGTTGTGCTGTCGCGGGATAGCTCGAGCGGGAGAAGATGAGCGCTTGCCGTCCGATCTGTCTGCGATGGCCATGATCACGTCCAGCATGGGATGCGACCGGGACTGAATCGGGTCCCTTCGATCACAATCGGACGAATCAGATCGGTCGAGAAGTATTTAAATCCGAGTCGTAGATCTCGGAATTGACGGCTGGCGTTGTGTACCGATTCAATCTAATCTCGCGCGTCTGATTTGGATCGTGCGGCTCATAACGCACCGTACCCTTTCGGCTTGGCGATTTTGCAAAAGAGACCCCACGAATAGACGTAATAAACCCGCCATCCACCTCCACTGTTCGCTGGGTCTGGGGATTTTTACCCCGGGGCCCCTGAGCTTTCTGGAATTCGGGGCCCAGTCCAGAGAATAAATAAAACCAGAGAAATGCATTTAAAAATGGATTTTTAGTATTAATTAAATGCCAGAATTTGTATAATCCATAGAAAATTCATGTTAGCTCCAAATTGAGCCATTCCAGTTCCTAAAATTTTGTAATTTTATTCTTTAGCACTTAGTGTCTCTGTTTTGTCATGACAACAATAATAAAATTAATCCCACACTTAATCCTATTTTAAACACATAAAACCTTTGAAAATCCATAACTTAAAATTTATAACTCCAAAAATTATGATTCTTGTTCCTAGAATTTTATTTTAACATGTAGATTATTACTGTGTATTTTGTTTATATGTTTGGTGTAATGTTAATTTCTCTATATGCACTGTGCTTGTTTGTATTGTGGCGAGTAGAAGAGCCCGTGACCGAGGATCCTGGTGAGCAGCAGGTTGAAGTAGCTGAGCAGGAGCTCATTGAAGGCAAGTTGTGCCCTTGACCACTTTTTACCTAATAATGTTCTTTAATATCACTTATCCATGCATAGGTTAATTTTGATGGGACCCAATAGGTCACCCTAGATTGTTTATCTCATTACCTTGATTACCCCTGATTCACTTGGGTAGTTTGCTATTGCTTTATATGGTTTTGGGATAATCATTTATTACCTCTATGTTCCAATTCTTTTTGTTATTCTATTTATGTTCATGTTGAGATCATTAATGTTAATTGGAACATAGAGCTTAACTTGAGTAACACGTGCCACCACAAGGATTTAATGGGACGCCCTTGGCTGACTAATTAGGAAAGCTAGTGGAAGACTACCTTACCCGAAAGGGGCAAGGGCAGTAGGGGAGTGGTCAGTGTAGGGAGGTCCTTGGTTGATTTTGCTGCGATGGCGGTCAGCCAAGAACCCTGCATTGGAACTTCCTATAAACTGTAGCGGGTTTTCGGAAGCTAGTGGAACTTTGTAAAGGCCTCGTAGTGTTGCCCTGCCGCGCTTCCTAGGCAGAGGTGTATGGGATTCGCGACCCCTTGGCAGATGGGTAACATGACTTGTGGGTAAAGGGTACAACCTCTGCAGAGTGTAAAACTGGTATACTAGCCGAGCTCACGGTCATGAGCAGCTCAGGACTCTCTGATGTTTAAATTATGGAACTTAAATTCAATTTTGTCATTTGCATTGCATGGGTTTATTATTAACTTTGTTCTATTACTTTATTTATGGTTTGGTATTTACTTACACTTAGTAACTGGTAATAAAATTTTGACCAACTACTTAAAAGCAATGCTCAGCTTTAACCCCTGTCATTGATTAGCCTTACACTTCACATGAACTCACACCTTTGTGAGTTTATGTCCACTGGTTCCCCACAACTTGTTGAGCTATGATCATGTGTGAGCTCACCCTTGCTGTCTCACACCCCCCCACAGGAGAAGAGCAGGTGGTTCAGAAGGAGCCACAAGGCGAGGAGTATGATCTGATCTAGGTGGCGTTTCTCAGTTGACATTGGCGCCAACGATCCTTAGTTCATTTTATCTTTATTATTTTATTTTGTAATAAGTCTTCCGCTATGTAATAAGTACTCTGATGTTTTATGACATTTATCTCTATACACTCTGTTATTATATATGTTGTCTTCTTGGCGCATGTATGAGATGCACCTGGCTTTGTTCCTTAAAGCCGGGTGTGACAAAAGATCAGAAGGGGAATGCTTTTCAAAGGCTGGAGCAATAAGAGAAAGAGAGAAAAAAAGTCCTAGTAAGTCTGTTTTACTATTGCAGCATTAGTTAGTTTGTTTGCCTGTTTCTGTTTGGCACTACAACTGATCTATTTTTTTGTATAACTATAACAGTCCTATGGTGGGGTGCATATGGAGGACTGGCATATGAACTACAAAGCTTAGCAAAAAGGGTTATAAGCCTATGTTGTGCAGCTTCAGGTTGTGAGAGAAATTGGTCAGATTTTGCAGCAGTAAGTATTGTTGTTCTTGTTCACTTGTTTGAGTGGTTGTATAGGTCAGCCCTTTTTTTGCTGAATCTGATGTCTTGCAATTGTGCATTTTTAGATCCATACAAAAAAGAGGAACCGACTAGAACACCAGAGGCTTAATAAATTGGTCTATGTCAGTTACAATAGGAAGATGGAAAATAGGTTTCAAACACTAAGAGAGCTGGGATCCAAAGGAAAAAGAAGCAACCCACTGGTGCTTGAAGAGTTCATGTGGGAAAATGAATGGGTTGAAGAAAATGAAGATGATGGTGACAACAACATATGGCATGCTGTGGATGAGGCATTAGGAGCAACTCAGGCTCTTCGAGGCAGAAACTTGCCAAGAATAGCTGCTGCAGGTGCTGGTTCGTCTTCTCAGCCTCAACGAACATATGTTAGGACAAGGAAGCGTTCAAGAAATACAGCAGCTCAAGATATTGGAGAGGAGGATAGTGATGATCAAGAAGATGGTGTTGCTGCAGCACAAGCAGAACAAACCCAAGAAGCAACTGGATTGGACGAAGATGGTGCTGCTGCTGATGCATTTTGTTTGGATGCTGATCTGCTCTAGGTAGCAGCCAGCATGTAATGCAGAGTTGCAGACTATGCAGTACTTTTTAGTTTTTACTGAATTACTGCAAGTAATTATGCCAATATTACTTTCAGTTTAGACTTTGGACTTTGGATGGATTCAGTTTTACACTTTTACTGAATTACTGCTAGTCTGCTACTAATTATACCTATATTATTGCAGAAATGCAGTGTTTATATAGTTAATATATAGTTATATACATATACATATGTCCTTAAATCCATAGGACGACTAACAGACGACCAGAGGTCGACCAGGACCGATTAGGTCGACTAATCGTCGCCCTAATCGCGAGTAGTCGCCTGGTCGCCCCTCTCACTCGACCAGCTGGTCGCCCGACTTGTAAACATTGGCGCCTTCTGCCAGACTTATTATCCTTAAGGCCCAAAAGCAAAGGACAATGATCAGAGTCTTGGGTTGCAGCGCTCTGGAGAAGAACATTGGGGAAAAGATTTTCCCAGTCCACCAAGCAGAAAACATGATCAAGCTTGACCAGGACAGGCTCATCTTGTTGATTGGATCACGTGAATTTGCGTCCATGTAAAGTAATCTCTTTGAGAGCCAGATCATCAATTAGTCTTCTAAAACGACCCAACATGGCCTTATTAATGTTGGAGTTGTTTTTATCAGAGGCTATAAATGAGATTAAAGTCCCCAGCCACAACCCAATGCCCAGGACATGCAGCTCGGATATTTCTGAGTTCTTGAAGGAACATGATTTTTCCATTGTCGCCTTGGGGACCATACACACAAGTCAGCCACCAATCACACCCCCATCCTTACAGAACTGATTGGAGATGCTATGATTATCAATCCTGTTTTGTCCTGAATATCTCAGGTGTTGCTTCCATGCCACAAGGATGCCTCCACTTGCACCAGCCGATGGAAGAAAAACTGATTCACTGAAGTCTGAACCAAGCATAGAGAGGATAGTGCTTCTTGGGACTATTTGCATTTTGGTCTCCTGAAGACAAACCACTTCAGCCCGAGAAGAATCAACTAAAGTTCTAACGGAGCTTGTCGAACAGAGGAATTCAGCTCTCTCACATTCTAGAACAATATTTTTGACGGATCCATTAAAACATAATACACGGTGGCTACCAGAATAGGGGGGAGGGGAAGGAGCTCTACTGGGCCACTAAGTCTGCTGGAGTATTCCAGCCAAACAGGGCAGAGAGAGCATCCACATGGCATTGAGACAGAGGGTGTTTAAGCAGATTCACATAATACTCCAAAACCTCTTGACTAACCCCCTCCGAATCCGAGATGATCCGAAGTGCTTTCATGGCCTTTCTGCCTTTCTGGTGGCCCTACTGCTCATGTCATGCATATTGAATAACTCCTATTCCAGCAACCCGTCGTCTCCTCCTTGGCGCAGTCATAGTGGGGCAAGATGGTGAGCTTTTAGACTGCTTACTGGTGGCCAGCTTATTGGTCTTTGGAACAGGCAGCAGTCCAGTTGGTCTTGTACTGATCTTGCTGAAGAAAGCATCATTTGTTGACTCATTTTGTGAGGATAGTTCCACTTGGGTGTTCAGGTGTTGAATGGGCATCAACAGACACAGGCGAACAGCCAAGGCTGCTACTACGCCTCGTGTATGTTCAGGTGTTGGATAGGCACTTTGTTATCAGTCCCCTGGTGGCCTGAAATCAGAGAAGCATCAATAGGCTTCGGCGGTACAGTCAAGGCTGCTACAACGCCAGAGCCCAAGATTGGGGGGGGGGGGGAGGAGCTGAATTATGTTGGTCCATAGATGCCAATTCGTCATCCGTAGCTAGACCATCATCTTGTTGCTGTTGAAAACCTGATGAACGTTTTCTTGAGTAAACTTTCAGTGCTGGCATTTGAACTGGTGGTTTGTCGGTCTTCAATCTCACTTCATCATGCATAGATGTAGAGGTGATCCCCATCTCAGATGGCCCAGTGGGGGGCTGGGGCGAGACATGCATTGGAGCTTCTTCTAGGGAGTCATGATGAGGCGAGCTCAGCCCAGGGAATGACGGTGGCCCAGCAGTTGAGTTACGCTGGGGCAAGGTCAGCCTAATTGAGTCCAGCGGTCCATCATGGAGAGACAATGCCCTAGCAGGGTCATTAATATCACATGCGCCTGTAGCCGCCTTCATATTATTACTCTGGTGGATGTCCACACCTTCCTCGGGAATACACGAAATCTGTGCGTCAGCCACAAGATACTCCACACGCTCTGTGGAATAAGCCGTCGGGTGACATGAATGCGCCAAGCGCTCCCCACAGTTCTCGTCTCCCGTGACACATTTAGGCGTCGAGTCCAGAGCCCTAGGCGCATGCTTAGGCTGAGTCCAGTGCACAGCCTCCCTCTCGCCCCTGCCACGTCAGCTCTCGCCCGATCAAACCAAGAGTACGTAGAGAGTAAGAACGTCCAGGAACTGCTATAATGTTGAACCGAGATTTCAACACTCCAAAAGCGCACTCAACATCTTTGCGCCATGCTGCTTGAGCATTTGTGAATAACTGATGTTTCTCACTTTCTGGAAGCGGAATACCCTTGATGAACACCGGCCAGGAAGACATGACGTGAAGATGAGTAGAAAAGGCGAGTTTGGAAGAGAGAAATGAGATGAAATGGTGTGTGAAATGAGCTCCACCCGGGTAGGGATATATATAGAGGGATTGGGGATGAAATTTGTAATTTTTTGCAATTTTTTTTGAATTTTTTGGACTCCAAACGGTCAAAAACGGCTAGTTGCAACAGCTAGCACACGTGGACCAATCAGATCGCGACACGTGGACCAGTCAGATCGCGCCACGTCGCTCTCGCCCGCGCTCTCGCCCCGCCAGTGCCTCGCCTCTCTCTCGCCCGCCTCTCGCCCGGGCGGGCGCTCCAGCGCGGGCGAGAGCGAGGCGATATCGCCCGCTCTCGCCGGGCGCCAGCGCCATCGCCCGGCGCCAGCCTCTCGCCCGCCTATCGCCCGCGCGCGCGCGGCAGCGGCCTCTTCTCGCCCGCGCTGCCGCCCGCACTGGCACCAGCCTTAGCATGCCCGCGCCCCCTCGAACCCTGTGGACCCAGGCGGAGATGAACAGGTCGCCACGGATCCTGGGAGCCTCCTGGACGTCGAGGCTGCTGGTCAGGCTTATTGCAATCTTCATTAGCATCAGGCCCTCCGTCAGAAGCCGGAGGGAGGGGAGGTTGAGAAACCATGGATGATGACTGCAAATTCGCCAGGAAAAAAACCTGATGGAAATCTTGTATGTTAGGCATCTCTTTTGTTGCATGTCAAGATCTGGCTCAATAATATGAAGGTCCATGTCACTATGCAGCCTTTCTGGATCAAAACACCATGCCCGCACCTTGAAGGATGAGAAATCCCTCACACTCTCAGTGTCCGGATGCAAGTCAGAAATCCAGCAAGAATCACGCAAGATGTGCTCTGCCGTTGAACGGAACCAAGCGTGCTCAGGAATACCTCTAATTTCAACATCTCAGTGTCCGGATGTGTGAACCTCGACTAACGTTTGAATAGAAGATTAAAATGAGGTCCTCTGAGCATCTTTCCATCATTGAAAACCCTTGTAGCTGAATCTTCATCAGGTAAAATCAAAAGGAAATCTTCTGGTTTGGTTTGGTGGATCGTCAATGAGTCCAAATGAAGGTAAAAAACTCGCACCACTTCTTCCATTACCAACATACCAGGGATCAACGGTCTAGTCCCAACCAATGTGACAAACAGAGCTCGTCGAAATGCCACCTCTTCTCTTGCCATAGCAGTAGAAGTCCAAAACGCATGAGTGGTTCACAGGCCGGCTGGAAGCAGCATCTCCACAACCACAACGAACCTGCAAATCCGGGGCGGGAGGGGCAGCATCAACAGAAGGGTCCAGGGAAGCCTGTCTTGAGCTAGAGCAAGGCTCCCCCACACCTCTTCCCCGCTTGGATCGCTTCCTCTTCCTCTTGAAGCGAAAACCCCCATGATTATCATCTTCGGGGTTCCGCAATGGGGGTGTCTCCAGTAACAACCTCCTGAGGAGGAGATATCCTTCACCATACTGATCCCTTGGAATGGGGACCGGAACTAGCACCCACCGGGGGGAGGGCTTCCTTCTTCATAGAGAGACGCTGCCACACCGAAACTCTCCCTTCCCTTCTTCCCAGACGCTGCCACACGTCCTCCTTTTGATCTTCAAGGAAGGAAAGGCAGCTGGCAGCCTGATGGCCAAGCCTGAGACACTTGAAACACCTGGTGGAGCGACGACAGGCTGCAGCAAGATGGGAGGAGAAACAGTTGTAGCACTTCCCTCAGAGATCCACAGGGGACCCTCAACGAGGAAAATTCAACACTGCGAAACTTCCTCCTACGTTCAACCACCTGCCAACCGTCCTTGTCCAGTCGCGACATCGCCGGGCTGCTCGAACCTGTGAAGGTGCGTGGGGGCCAACCTTCACCGCACTTGAGGCTCTTGCACTCGATGCCGAGGGAGAGGAGATGCGGGTAGAAGAGATGCCAACTGGATGTCAAAGCTTCTTTATAGGAAAGAGGAGCTAGACTGGACCCGCCCGACGAAGAGACATGGCCAGAGTTACTCCACCTCTGGGACTTCGAACGTCCAATGTGGAGAGCCTGGCAGCCGAGGAGGTGGGAGGCCGTTGGGGTGGTCACCGGTTCTGGGGTGGAGTCTGGCGAGGGGCTGGGGAGGGGACAGGGTTGGGAGGTGGAGAGGCCATCTCGAATCTAATTAAAGATACATGCTGTCTGGCTTGCTATACTTGTGGACGAGGTAAGTTAGTAGTGTTGTGATTCATGAACATTTTCTGTTTATTTCCCCTGTACCAGGACACCACCATATCTGTAGTTTGTTGTCAATCCCATATTGATGCATACTTTCCTGCTCATTTATTCTGCCCTTGTTTTTAGGTTGATGGCATGTTGGGAAGGCGGGAGAACCCTGGAGAACATGAAGCCATGCGGAAGATGAAAAATGAGTTTATGGTGAACTGGGATGGTCTGAGAACAAGGGAGAAAGAACGTGTATTAGTACTTGCTGCAACTAACAGGCCATTTGATCTTGATGAGGCTGTTGTTAGGCGGCTTCCAAGGAGGTGATTTATCGTTTGTTTATAACCTAATACAACATCTGTCAATGGTTTTTTGACCTCAGTCTTATGGGGCAATGATTTCTTTAGGTTGATGGTGAATTTGCCAGATGCATCAAATAGGAGAAAAATTCTTAGTGTAATACTAGCCAAGGAAGATTTGGCAGACGACGTTGATCTAGAAACTATAGCTAACCTGACAGAAGGGTACTCAGGCAGTGATCTCAAGGTATGATACTACCGATGCTAGAATTTTTTATGGTACTTGTTTTTACAATCAAATAATGATTGTTATTAACCTCTTGACTGTGATTATTTTCAGAATCTGTGTGTTACTGCTGCACACCGTCCTATTAGGGAGATTCTTGAAAAGGAAAAGAAGGTTTGTTTTAATCTCTTGAGTGTTTCCCCTGTGGGCTGTACTACTTGGGGTTCTAATATTATCAGTTAGTAGTAGCAAAATCAATGGAACAGAATTATTTTGATACTGGTTACATTTGATATACATGGATGTATTCTTTGTTTAATATGAATTGCAATTGAGTTTCAAGTGGATTTGCTCACATGCAGGAGAGAGCTTCAGCAGAAGCAGAAAATAGATCATTGCCTCCGTCACACACTAGCAATGATGTCCGTGCATTAAGATCAAGTGATTTCATACATGCGCATGAACAGGTATGATCTTGTATAAGTATTAACTTTGTCTTTTATTTCGACACACTAGTTTGTGCTTCTTATATCAGTTGAAATTCTTCATTATGATGTAAACTTTACATGTTAATTGTACCTAATCTACAATGATATTATGTATTTGTGGAGAAAAGTATTTAATTTCCTGAAGTTGTGCGGAGGGATGGACCACATGATCGTTCTTTTTTTATATAAAAATAAAATTACCGCTATAGTTTTTTTTAAGGAACGCATAACCTAACTAACCACATTAAAGATTTAAACCTCCTTTTATTCCTGCTACCAATGTTCAAATGGTTCATTGTTTACATTTGAGGCGAATGGGATATGGAATTTTGTACAGTGTTTGTAATTTGCCCATTTGAGCTGGTAAATTGCTCACACAATATGGGGTGACTTTCTTGTAGGTGTGTGCAAGTGTTCCCTCGGATTCCAGTAACATGAGCGAGCTTGTGCAATGGAATGATCTCTATGGAGAAGGCGGATCAAGGAAAAAGACAACGCTAAGCTACTTCATGTAGCTTAGGTTATAAATATATTGGGAGAAGTGCCCTGGCACAAAGCAGCAATAGTTGGAGGCGGTGCAGTTGGAAAAAAAAGCTATGCTCATCTGCCAGACATCCATATCAAAGAGAATTGATGGTTCAGGTGGAGCGGAATAGAATGGAATGGAATAGTATACACATGGTTGCTGCCTCTGCTCTGGGCCATGCATCATGCATCTGGACAGGACGGCTAGCCTGGCTTGCAGTTGCCCTACTGCAGTTTTGAGTGCAATGGTCACCATCTGTGAAGCACGGATACCACAGAGATCCTGGCCCCAACCACTCTTTTCACAGATGGAGCTGAGGACCTTTGGAGTTCTACCAAAAGTGATCTTAAATCTTTGTTCTTTGACTTTCCGTTTTGTGAACGGAAGGCCCCACTCTGCTAGTATGGTGTGTTGATCCTCTGTTTCTCTGGTACTGACTGAACTGCTCATACAAAACTCGTTCAACAGGCAGAAATGCTGCCTGGTGGCCTTCTAGAGTGCTTCTTTGACGCCGCAGAGAGCACCTCAAAATGTGATTGTTGTACTAGCTACCTCAAAAAATGTGTTTGTTTCGAACGATTTGTGCTGCATTCCATTCACGGCGATATCAGGTGCCGTTGTTTGTGTTTGGTTCCGCAATCAAGGGAGTGAAAGCCATTAGCACATCCAATCAAACAAATAGCGATATCTCTTGCACTGTACCAGTTAGCGCTGATTTCGGATGCTATTAACATTGCTGTTGTCTGTCTCGAACCAAACACCGCCTAACTTGTTTTGTAGATAGGGGATCGCTCTCGTCCGCTGTTAAATATGTCTGGAACTGAATTACTGCACTTGTGTGCAGTTCTGCATCGTCTGCCTGCCTATGCGCGATCTCATTGGCTGAGCGGGACGAAGAGAAAACTGTCGCTAATCCGAAGCGATGGCTTCTATTTTTCTTTCTGCAGTATTTTGTCCCTGTAAATTACTATTACTATTGTAGCAGTCCGAACAGCTGGTTTTAAAACCGCAGCGAAAAGGCTGATTGCCTTGCCATTTTTGGGTGGGTGGAGGTTAATACAGATTTATGTTTTCTTTTTACTTTAATATTGTTTGCTAATTCAAAGCATGACAAATGCGACATATTGTGCAAGGCAAATGATTTCCTAATGATTTGTTCTACTTGATATTGTAATCCATATTGACCTATATGCTATGCTCAGTTCCTTAGAGCATCTCCAGTACTTGATATTGTAATCCATATTGACCTAGGGAAAAAAAAGGAGAATTTAACCTGATGACACTGTGGTGGACTATGCTATGCTCAGTTCCTTGGAACATCTCCAGTAGTTTTGTAAAAAAATCTCTCTAAAGACAAATGTGAGGAGTTGCTACATAATAATAGGGAGTAAAAAAAAATTCTATATTCTCTTGTAGTCTTTATTTTTAGTTGCCAAATATTATAAATTATGCCAGCTGAAACTCTTCTCACGTTATAGAAAGTTTTATGTTCTTTCCATCAAACTTGATATTGTTCTTGCAATGATTTTGAAACCTGCGCATATATTTATGAAATCTGCATATAGAGTTCTAAAATATGCGTACAAAATAAACACATCTCTATGATTCATCGATTTCAAATATGACCTAAATTATTTGATTAGATGCTTTCTAGAAAATGTTGCAAACTATAGAAATAAAAAAGTCTAACACGTAGCAAGATTCTTTTCCATATAGTAGCCCAGAGCTTATTAATAAAAATAATACTTTGGGGAATCCCTCTTGACTTGCTAAATATGGGGACAAGAAGTGATAAAATAGTAATTTATTAAATTTAGCAACATTGTTTAGTGTACCATTGGAGACTTATTTTTTTTCTAATAACTCCTTAAATTAAAATTTAGGAACCTTTTTACATATCAGTTGTTGGAGATGCTTTTACGTTAGTACGGCCATATATTGAGAAATTGGCACAGCACTTGAAATCTCATATAACCCAAATGTTTCAAATTGAAGTCCGGGTCTACAACGTGGACTTTGTGATCGATGGAGGGCAGCTGATACTGATAGATGAAGCACCTTGTCGACAAAATGTGTGTGGAGCAGAAGACGCATGCTGCATGCATAGGTGGGCACGTTTGCATGCGTCCGATATGTCTTCGCCCCTAACCAATCGGGCGTCGACATACCGAATCCTATCGTTGTTTTGTCAGCCATATGCCCATACAGCTATTGCACTGTTAGAATCAAATAATTAGAGCTACGACGGGCGTGGCGTGATTAGTCGTCGGACTCGGCTGTAATTTAGGATATTTGGTTTGAGTAATCACTTTATTCAAGATGGGGTGTTGTATTATTAGAGTTTGGTTTGAGGAATAAACTAGTCCATCATCTTGTCACTCATTATTTTTTTTGTTTGGTTTGTGGAATGAAATGAGTTGATTCATCACCACCTTATTTCTTATAGTTAATTAGTGAGTACTAACTTGATAAATGTAGTCATTTCACCAAATTTAAGAAATAGACTCATGATGTACCACTCTATTTTGGAAGAAGTGATTACTTAAACCAAACACCCTCTATGAGTCCATTCATCGAATTTGATTAGATGTCCTTATTTCTCCTATTAGTACTATAACTAATTATGATAAATAAAGTGGTTATGGATTATTCCATTCCATTATATAAAAAAATAAAAGTAACAAGACGATGGACTAACTTACTACTTAAATCAAACACCCTATTATTTTCAGCCGGTTGAGAGGATGGACGGATAAGAAGCTAGCACCTAGCAGCAAGCGCGTAGTGCCAATGTGTTAACGTTACTACCTCACAAATTATTATTATTATCAGAAGCTAGCGCGTAGTGCCACGTCACTATCTCACAATTATGACAATATTATTATCAGAGGCTAGCGCGTTGCGGCGGAAGCAGCACAAATATGCTGATATGCAGCGAACGTTATCCCCTACAAGCTAGTTCACAACTGTTTATCGTCATACAATGTAGGTCATCAAACCATGCCCTAGACTAGAATATCAGGATGTATCCAATATTAGTATGAGCACTACTGGAACATAATGTTTTGCTGAGTGCCGCAAGCATTCGATAAAGCCTAAAAATTTACCGAGTGTGACATTCGGAAAGAGGATATAGTAAACTGTACATCAGCAACGATTTCTTTGTTGAGAGCACTATGTCAGGGCCAAGTACCACCTGGTGCTCGGCAAAGAAAATTCGCCGTGACGACGACAAACGACGGTGACGAAGACTTTACTGAGTGTCCTCGATAGCACTTGTCGGCGTTTCGACCCCGGGGGGTCCCTAGACCGACGAGTGAATTGTCGCTGCGTGTCCCTGCCCAGATGGGTTGGCGCGGGATGGAACACAAGATGTGGGACAAGCCTTGTATTATCCTGCACCAGGGGTGCCGCTCGCAGTAGGGGTTACAAGCGCGTCGCGTGAGAGAGAGAGAGAGGGACACAGAGTTCATCCACCGCTTCCCTCGCGCGAACCCCCCTCAGGGTGGCCCTGGACCTCCCTTTTATAGAGGCAAGGAGAGAGTCCAGGCGTACAACGGGGGGCGCAGCTATGCGCAATCGTGTCCGACAGTGGAGTGCCTAAGCCCTGTGTACATGCCAACGTGGCCGTTGGGGGAGAGCTTGGGCCCTGTACATGTGATGGCGTGGTCGTCGGAGCAGCGCCTGAGTCCTGTAGGAGCACAGCTCGCAGCGCGACGAGGATCCTGCTGACGTCTCCTTGCTGTCGTAAGGGGCTGAGAACCACTGGCGTCATGGCGCACGCGGGGCACCATCATTACCCGTCGCCGGGGTAAGCCAGATGGAACGCCGGTCTTGTTCCTTGTAGCCTGAGCAGGCTAGGAGTAGGGAAATGATGCATCCCCTATTAGCGCGGTCAGTCCGAGCCCAGGGTCGGCCGAGGCGGAGACTTCTCTTGAGACCGAGGCCGGGGTCGGGCGAGGACGCGATTCCTCCCGTGACCGGGGTCGAGGCCGAGTCCGGGGGTCGGGCGAGGCGGAGACCTCCTCTCGAGGCCGGAGCCTGAGGTCGGGCGAGGCGGAGACCTCCTCCCGAGGCCGAAGCATGAGGTCGGGCGAGGCGGAGCTTCCTGTTGCGCTCGAGGCTGAACTCGGTGGTTGATCGTGACTTGTTGTCAGTCGTTGCCGGGGTGGCTGACACGGCAGTCGGAGCGGAGTGAGCGGCGCTGTTTTCCTATCATATCGGACAGTAAATGAGAGGGGTGAAGTGACTGCGGTCACTTCGGCCTGGCCGACTGAGGCGCGTGTGTCAGGATACAGCGCCAGGCATCCCCTGCATTTAATGCGCTTGCGAAGCGGTCGGTTGGTGTGGCGGTATGGCCAAGGTTGCTTCACAACGAAGCCTTCCCGAGCCGGGCCTCGGGAGATCCGAGGGGGCGCCCGCTGCCTGAGGAGGGCCTCGGGCGAGGCATGAACTCGTCTGGGACCACTGTTCCAACCCAAGGCTGGGCTCGGGTGAGATCGCGTCCTTCGGGTAGACGAAGTCTTGGCTTGAACCGCACCCGTCAGTTAGTCTGAGGGTGTTTACTAGCAATGATTAGGAGCATTGGGGGTACCCCTAATTATGGTACCCGACAGTAGCCCCCGAGGCTCGAAGGGGGTGATGGTACTCGCTTGGAGGCTTTTGCCGCGTTTTCGGTGAGGGGACTGGCCTTTCTCGGTTTTTGCCTTGTTCTGGTGGGTGCGCGCGAGCGCACCCGCTGGGTGTAGCCCCCGAGGCCTCGGAGGAGTGGTTTGACTCCTCTGAGGTCTGAATGCTTTTCATGGCGCTTCGGCCGGTCTGATCGTTCCCTCATGCGGCATGGCAGTAGCCCGGGTGCGTGGTCGGGTTCCAAGTTATCAAGCTGGTTTGTTGACGTTGTCAACAATTTTGGCCGTAGCCGGGTGCGAGAGCAGCCCCTAAGCCCCTGCACGGAGCGAGAGGACGATCAAGGACTTTCCCGACTTTTATTATACGCCCCTGCGTCGCCTTTCCGCAAGGAGGAGGGGGGAAAGCGCCATGTTGCCCTCGGAGGGCGCCGAACATGGTGTTTCCAGTGAGCTGCTAACGGATGATCCGAGTGGACGCCCGTGCCCCGTTCGTTAGGGGTCGGCTGGTGGCCCAGAGGCACGCTCCAAAAGTACCTGCGGGTGATTCGCTGGACCCAGACCCCTTCGACAGGGTCCGAGGGCTCGATGCCTCCCTTCGGTGGGATTCCGTTACAAATCGTTCCCACCGGTCTCGGAAATGTCCTAGGGTACCTCGGGAGCGTAGCCTGAGCCTTGGTTATGTATCGAACGTACCCAGAGTCATCCCTCACTCTGCATGCTCTGGGGCGACTGTCGAACCCTTCCGAGGGGCTAGCCTTTGAACCCCTGATCAGTAGTGGGCACGGAGCCCGGGCGCTCTGGGGCGGCTGTTGAACCCTTCCGAGGGGCCAGCCTTCGAACCCCTGATCAGTAATGGGCTTGAAGTCCGAGTGCTCTGGGGCGGCTGTCGAAACCCTTCCGAGGGGCCAGCCTTTGAACCCCTGATCAGTAGGAGGGCTCGGGGCCCGCTTCCTTCGCCAGGAAGGATCCTTTCCACAACATCCCCTTTCCCAGTCCCTATAGCAAGAGAGAGAGAGAGAGAGAGGAGGAGGGGAAGGATATGAATTTTAAATAAAGTGGCGCACCTTTTTTGACGCGGTCATTATGGCGAAGGCGAAGCGACGCCCGCCTCGCCTGCCAGAGGTGTTGCCTGCTCCGTCGGGGAGTTAATGCAACAGGACGGGCGATTTGCGTGGCGCTCGTTGCGTGTGCGAGCCGTTCGAGGAACGGGCGTTTCGTCTTTGAGTTTGAACTTCGCGGCGGGTTCGGGCGAAGTGTTGAACGGGTCTTTCCCGGGCCTTTATATACCCGGAAGAGAGACCGGTTGCGGTTCTTTACTCTGCTGCTCGCCTCCTGCTTTGGTTTTCGCAACCTAAGGGAATAGCCAGAGAAAGAAAACCGCATACCTTGTCCGTTCCGCCGCCACCCCCTTCGTTTGGCGATGGCCGACTGGGTGACCGTCATTCCGCCACGCGACCCGTGGCCTTTTTCCATCGTCACGGTGGACAATCTGGAGGCCCTTGTCGCCGACGGTTTGCTCCGTCCCCTCTCCGGTGACCCGCAGCCGGAGTGGATGGTCCCTCCGAGCGGGGCTGATCCGACCCCGCCGCCGGGGTATGTGCTGAGCTTCATCTCCTTCCATGAGCAGGGGTTCGGAGTGCCAACAAGCCATTTCATGCGGGCGCTCCTGCATTACTACGGGGTGGAGCTGCACAACCTCAACCCCAACTCCATCGTGCAAGCGCCCATCTTCGCGGCGGTTTGCGAAGGCTTTTTGGGGATTGACCCCCACTGGGATCTATGGACCCATCTCTTCTCCGTGGAGCTTTTTGCCTTGACGATGGGGGAGAAGAAGGTTCGTATGGCGGTGCGAGCCGGCGGCTGCACCCTCCAGTTGAGGCAAGCGCGCGCGCAGCAGTACATCCCCGCCATCCTTGTGTCTTCGAACGAGGGGTGGCAGTGCCGGTGGTTTTACCTCCGGAATGACGATGGAAGGCTCCCGTCGTTTTCTCAATGAGTGGTGACTGCTCCCGGCAGCAATTGGCGCTATGGGGCCGCGCGCGAGAAATAGGAGAAACTCCAGTCCCTTCTAGAGGCCTTGCAGGAGTTACGAGATGGGGGGCTCACCGCCGCAGGGGTGGTTGCCGCCATTCATCGCTGAAGGGTGCTTCCCTTGGCAGAGCGGCGGTTGCCGCTTTCGGAGATGATGTCGGGAGTCAACTTGGAGGGTTCACAGATGTCCTCGGTCCCCCTCTCTGCCGATGACCTTCGCAGGCGGGTAGCGGGCACGGTGGGGAGGCTGGACGCCGGCGCCCTTACCCAGCCCTTGATGCGTCCCGAGCGTGGGTGCGTGTCCTTGGTGAGTGTCCGCTCCTTCTCCTATTTTGTGTCAGGTCACCTTTGATTCTCTGAGTCAGGATTTCCGCTCGTCTCCAGGAGTTGGGGTGTTACAAGCCTTCCCTGACACCGGTCCCAGAGGACGCGGTGGACCGAGCTGCGTGGAGGGTCGCTGCAGAGAAGAAGAAGGAGAAGAAGGACGCGAAAAAGGCTCGGGCTCGCGAGCGGATGCAGGCTCGGGACACCTTGGAGAGGCGCCGTCGGAGGCAGGAGATGGACGGGCTCCCGAGGGAGCCGTCGCCGGAGACGCCTGACGATGACGAAGACGACGACATGGCGGCCCGCCTTGGCCTCAGCCCGGATCCTAGGCTGGGCCAGGGGTCGTCGAGCCAGCCCCCGAGTGGGCTGGCGCCGTCGGTATCCGGGGTCGGGACATCAGGGTCCCAGTCCGAAGAGCAGGGGCAGGCTGAGGGGGTACTTGACCCCTTGGCCGAGGTAGTTGAGGTGACCCTAGGGAGTCAGGCCATCCCGCCTGTCCCCCATGAGAAGTCGCCCGTGCCGGCCGTACAGGAGGTTGATCCTCGGGCCGTCGTGACGTCGCGTGGGCAGGCCGTCCCTTCGGCGCCCCGGGCGCCCGAAGTGGGAACGGCGCTGAAGCCGGCAGCGGGGCGAACCTTGGCGGCGCCTGCGGGGACCGAGGCCCAAGGGGCCTCCCCGCAGGCACGATTGGCCTTGGTCCGGAGCGGGTAAGTATCTGAGGATACCTATGTCCTGGCTCCTTCTTCGTGTGTCGTGAAACTTCTTTACCTTTTCCTCCTAGCAAACGGAGGCACAGTTCGGCCGATCTGGCTCCCAGGAAGGCCCTTAAGACGGCGCCGGCTTCTGCAGCCAGTGCTGCACCGCGCCATGCCGGTCGGCCGGCCTCCGCACCAGATGCCCCCAAGCGGGGGGCCCAGGCGGCGCGAGATGCCATGGGGCGAGCTCCCCAGGCTGACCCCTTCGTCGAGGCGGCCGTCGTGCTGGGGGAGACTGCTGACGCGGCCGCGGCCTTGAGCCCACCTGACGTGTTGTTGAGGCCGGCACCAGCTTCTGCCGAGGCTGTTGCCGTTCTGCCCGTGGAGCCACCCATCGCCGCTGATGCTGAGATGGTTGAGGTGCCGCTGCTCGAGGTCGCTGATCGGGAGCCCGCCTCCTTAGCCGAGGGGGTACCCGATGCGTCGACTGCAAGGGGTCCTGACGCCTTGGAGGAGGGGGGTGCAGAACCGCGGCCCGCCTTGGGGAGCGGCGACCTCATCCCCGCGCGACGCGATCCCAATGAGCAACGCGCATAGGCACTCCGGTTCTGGACCCGCGGCGCCCCGAAACCCCTCTTCGTCCTTGACGATGAGCGGGAGGAGCAGTCTTGGGATGAGCTCCGTGAGTATGCCGAGGCAGCGATGGGGTCGCTTCGGTCGACCATGGAGATCTTTTCCAGGGACGTTCCCAGGATCCTCCAGGTAAGGATTTCAAGCATACCTTTCGCATGGCCAGGGCATTCTTTGTGACGCCCTGCTTCCCTTCCTCAGGATCTGACGGATCTGAGCACCACCAAGTCGTCGTTCATCCGCTGCGAGGCCGACGTCTGGTGTTCGCTGCGGTTCCTGAGGGCCGCGCTTACTGAGGCTATCGAATGCCTTGCTCAACGGAACGCTGAGGCGGCGGACCTTTGGTTGCTCTGTGATGAGCTGGGGGTGGAGGCAGCGGCGACACGCATAGAGGCGCAGCAGCGGCAGCTGGAGCTTGGCCAGGTCATCGGCGAGCGGGACCAATCTCGAAACCGGGCCGCCAAGGCCGAAGGCCTGGCTGAGGCCCTTGGGGGCTAGCTAGCCGAGGTGTCCGCTCGGGCCGGAGCCCTTGTGGAGGACCTAGCCACGGCCGTCGGGTCTGCCCAGTCCGCCCAAGCCACAGCCTCGGAGCAGCGTGCCCGAGTTGAAGGTATGTTTTGGCCGCTTTGTGACTTCGATCTTCATTCTTCAACTCGTGTCTGAAGAATTCTGTTTGGCTATTTGCAGAGTTCGAGTCAGCCCTCAATGAGTCCACCAAGGCACTTGCCCGGGCGACCGAGCGGGAGGAAGCCGACCGCGTGGCCATGTCTGAAGCTATCTCGGCCTTCTGCCAGGTCTTTGGTCTTGACGACGTCCCCTCGGGAAGCTCCCCCCAGAGTCGCCTGTAGGCCTTGGGCGGCCATGCGCACAGCAGACTCCGCAAGGCGCTGCATCACGGCGTTAGGCGGGCCTTCGCTGTGCTCGCTTCTGAAAGGGAATTAGGCTTACACCTATTCCTAAATTGATTTTGGTGGTTGAATTGCCCAACACAAATAATTGGACTAACTAGTTTGCCCAAGTTTATAAGTTCTACAGGTGCCAAAGGTTCACAATAAGCCAATAAAAAGATCAAGAGAAAGGGTTCAAACAAAGGAGCAAAGGGACAACCGAAGGCACCCTGGTCGGGCGCACCGGACTGTCCGATGCACCACCGGACAGTGTCCGGTGCACCACCAGACAATGTCCGGTGCACCAGGGGACTCCAAGCTGAACTTCGCACCTTTGGGAAAACTCAGAGGCGCCGCGCTATAATTCAGTGGACTGTCTGGTGTACACCGGACAGTGTCCGGTGCTCCAGAGGAGAGCGACTCTGAACTCGCCAGCTTCGGGAATTCGCTCCGCTATAATTCACCGGACATGTACGGTGTACACCAGACTGTCCGGTGTAACGGCGGAGCAACGACTACTTCGGCGTCAATGGTCACCTGCAGCGGCATTAAATGCGTGCCAGGGCGCGCAGAAGTCAGGCACGCGCGAAGTGGCGCACCGGACACTCTACAGTACATGTTCGGTGCGCCACCAGACATCCAGGCGGGCCCCGCAGTCAGAGCTCCAACGGTCGGAACCCAACGGCCTGGTGACGTGGCTGGCGCACCGGACACTGTCCGGTGTGCACCGGACTGTCCGGTGCACCATGCGACAGACAGCCTCCACCAAACGGCTAGTTTGGTGGTTGGGGCTATAAATACCCCCAACCACCCCACATTCAAGTCATCCAAGTTTTCCACCTTCCAACCACTTACAAGAGCTAGGCATTCAATTCTAGACACACTCAAGTGATCAAATCCTCTCCAATTCCACACAAAGCTTTAGTGACTAGTGAGAGAGATTTGCCGTGTTCTTTTGAGCTCTTGCGCTTGGATTGCTTCTTTTCTTTGTCATTTGTTCTTGCGATCAAAACTCAATTGTAACCGAGGCAAGAGACACCAATTGTGTGGTGGTCCTTGCGGGGAAGTTCTGTTCCCGGTTGATTTGAGAAGAGAAGCTCACTCGGTCCGAGGGACCGTTTGAGAGAGGGAAAGGGTTGAAAAAGACCCGGTCTTTGTGGCCTCCTCAACGAGGAGTAGGTTTGCGAAAATCGAACCTCGGTAAAACAAATCCTTGCGTCTCACTTCCTTACTCACTCGCGATTTGTTTTGCACCCTCTCTCTCGGACTCATTATTATTTCTAACGCTAACCCGGCTTGTAGTTGTGATTAATTTTGTAAATTTCAGTTTCGCCCTATTCACCCCCCTCTAGGTGACTTTCAATTGGTATTAGAGCCTGGTGCTTCATTAGAGCCTAACCGCTCGAAGTGATGTCGGGAGATCACGCCAAGAAGGAGATGGAGACCGGCGACAAGCCCACTACAAGCCACGGGGAGACTTCATCGGAAGAGTCCTGCAACAAGAGGAAGGAGAAGAAAGACTCCTCCAACAAAGAGAAGGGGAAGGAGAGGAAATCCTCTTCCCACAAGTCGCATCGGAGAGGCGACAAGCACAAGAGGATGAGGAAAGTGGTCTACTACGAGACCGACTCTTCATCACCATCGACCTCCGGCTCCGACGCGCCGTCCGTCACTTCTAAGCGCCATGAGCACAAGAAGTTTAGTAAGATCCCCCTACACTATCCCCACATTTCAAAGCGTACTCCTTTGCTCTCCGTTCCATTAGGCAAACCACCGGTTTTTGACGGTGAAGATTATAATATGTGGAGTGACAAAATGAGGCATCATCTAACCTCACTCCACACAAGCATATTGAATGTTGTTGAGTTTGGTGTACAGGTACCATCCGTAGGGGATGAAGACTACGACTCGGACGAGGTGGCCCAAATTCACCACTTTAACTCCCAAGCCACCACTATACTCCTTGCCTCTCTAAGTCGAGAGGAGTATAATAAGGTGCAAGGGTTAAAAAGTGCGAAGGAAATTTGGGACGTACTCAAGACCGCGCACGAAGGAGACGAGGTGACAAAGATCACCAAGCGGGAGACGATCGAGGGGGAGCTCGGTCGCTTCATGCTTCACCAAGGGGAGGATCCACAAGCTATGTACAACCGCTTGAAGACCTTGGTGAACCAAGTGCGCAACCTCGGGAGCGAAAAATGGGATGACCATGAGATGGTCAAGGTTATTCATAGATCCCTCGTATTTCTTAACCCTACACAAGTTCAATTAATTCGAGGTGATCCTAGATATAAGCTAATGTCTCCCGACGAAGTAATAGGAAAATTTGTGAGCTTTGAGCTAATGATTAAAGGCTCAAATAAAATCATCGAGCAAGGCACCTCCTCCACGCCCGAGGCACAACTGGTCGCATTCAAGGCGACGGAAGAAAAGAAGGAGGAATCTACTCCAAGTCGAACACCCATCGACGCCTCCAAGCTCGACAACGAGGAAATGGCGCTCATCATCAAAAGCTTTCGCCAAATCCTCAAACAACGGAAGGGGAAGGATTACAAATCCCGTTCCAAAAAGGTTTGCTACAAGTGTGGTAAGCCCGGTCACTTTATTGCTAAATGTCCATTATCAAGTGATAGTGACAGGGACAACGACAAGAAGGGGAGAAGAAAGGAGAAGAAGAGATATCACAAGAGGAAGGGCGGCGATGCCCATGTGTGTCGGGAATGGGACTCCGACGAGAGCTCCACCGACTCCTCCTCTGACGAGGACACCGCCAACATCGCTGTCACCAAGGGACTTCTCTTCCCCAACATCGGCCACAAGTGCCTCATGGCAAAGGACGGCAAAAAGAAGAAGGTTAAATCCAAATCCTCCACTAAGTATGAATCCTCTAGTGATGATAATGCTAGTGATGAGGAGGATAATTTACGTACCCTTTTTGCCAACCTCAACATGCAACAAAAGGAAAAACTAAATGAGCTAATTAGTGCTATCCATGAGAAGGATGATCTCTTGAACTCTCAAGAAGACTTCCTTATTAAAGAAAATAAGAAGCATGTTAAGGTTAAAAATGCTTACGCTCTAGAAGTAGAAAAATGTGAAAAACTATCTAGTGAGCTAAGCACATGCCATGAGACTATTGACAACCTTAGAAATGAGAATGCTAATTTGTTAGCTAAGGTTGATTCTAATGTTTCAATTCCCAATCTTAGAGATGATAATGTTGATTTACATGCTAAGATTAAAGAATTGAATGATTCTCTTGCTAGCCTTAGGATTGAAAATGAAAAATTGCTTGCTAAGGCTAAAGATTTTGATGTTTGCAATGTTACTATTTCTAACCTTAGGAGTGAAAATGATATATTACATGCTAAGGTTGTAGAATTAAAATCTTGCAAACCCTCTACATCTACCGTTAAGCATCGGCGGGAGTAAGTACTGTCTAGTTATTGTGGATGATTATTCTCGCTTCACTTGGGTATTCTTTTTGCAGGAAAAATCTCAAACCCAAGAGACCTTAAAGGGATTCTTGAGACGGGCTCAAAATGAGTTCGGCTTAAGGATCAAGAAAATAAGAAGCGACAACGGGACGGAGTTCAAGAACTCTCAAATAGAAGGCTTCCTTGAGGAGGAGGGCATCAAGCATGAGTTCTCTTCTCCCTACACCCCACAACAAAATGGTGTAGTGGAGAGGAAGAATCGAACTCTACTGGACATGGCAAGAACCATGCTTGATGAGTACAAGACGCCGGATCGGTTTTGGGCCAAGGCGGTTAACACCGCTTGCTACGCCATCAACCGGTTATATCTACACCGAATCCTCAAGAAGACATCATACAAACTCCTAACCGGTAAAAAGCCCAACATTTCATATTTTAGAGTCTTTGGTAGCAAATGCTTTATTCTTATTAAAAGAAGTAGAAAATCTAAATTTGCTCCTAAGACTGTAGAAGGCTTTTTACTAGGATATGATTCAAACACAAGGGCATATAGAGTATTTAACAAGTCCTCAGGACTAGTTGAAGTTTCTTGTGACGTTGTGTTTGATGAAACTAATGGCTCTCAAGTAGAGCAAGTTGATCTTTATGAGATAGGTGAAGAAGAGGCTCCGTGCATCGCGCTAAGGAACATGTCCATTGGGGATGTGTGTCCTAAGGAATACGAAGAGCCTCCAAATGCACAAGATCAACCATCCTCCTCCATGCAAGCATCTCCACCGACTCAAAATGAGGACGAGGCTCAAGTTGATGAAGGAGAAAATCAAAATGATGAGCCACCTCAAGATGACGGCAACGATCAAGGGGGAGATACAAATGATCAAGACAAGGAGGATGAAGAACCAAGGCCGCCACACCCAAGAGTCCACCAAGCAATCCAACAAGATCACCCCGTCGACACCATCCTTGGCGACATTCATAAGGGGGTAACCACTAGATCTCGTGTTGCACATTTTTGTGAGCATTACTCTTTTGTTTCCTCTATTGAGCCACACAGGGTAGAGGAAGCACTCCAAGATTCGGATTGGGTGATGGTGATGCAAGAGGAGCTCAACAACTTCACTAGGAACGAGGTATGGCATTTGGTTCCACGTCCTAACCAAAATGTTGTAGGAACCAAGTGGGTCTTCCGCAACAAACAAGATGAGCATGGTGTGGTGACTAGGAACAAAGCCCGACTTGTGGCCAAGGGATACTCCCAAGTCGAATGTTTGGATTTTGGTGAAACCTATGCACCCGTAGCTAGGCTTGAGTCAATTCGCATATTATTAGCCTATGCTACTTACCATGGCTTCAAGCTTTATCAAATGGACGTGAAGAGTGCCTTCCTCAATGGACCAATCAAGGAAGAGGTCTACGTTGAGCAACCTCCCGACTTTGAAGACAGTGAGTACCCTAACCATGTCTATAGGCTCTCTAAGGCGCTTTATGGGCTCAAGCAAGCCCCAAGAGCATGGTATGAATGCCTTAGAGATTTCCTTATTGCTAATGGCTTCAAAGTCGGCAAGGCCGATCCTACTTTATTCACTAAAACTCTTGACAATGATTTGTTTGTATGCCAAATTTATGTTGATGATATTATATTTGGGTCTACTAACGAATCTACATGTGAAGAATTTAGTAGGACCATGACACAGAAATTCGAGATGTCGATGATGGGGGAGTTGAAGTATTTCCTAGGATTTCAAGTAAAGAAACTCCAAGAGGGCACCTTCATTTGCCAAACAAAGTATACCCAAGACATTCTAAACAAGTTTGGGATGAAGGATGCCAAGCCCATCAAGACACCCATGGGAACTAATGGGCATCTCGACCTCGACACGGGAGGTAAATCCGTCGATCAAAAGGTATACCGGTCGATGATAGGTTCATTGCTCTATTTATGTGCATCTCGACCGGACATTATGCTTTCCATGTGCATGTGTGCAAGATTCCAAGCCGATCCTAAGGAATCCCACCTTACGGCCGTAAAACGAATCTTGAGATATTTGGCTTATACTCCTAAGTTTGGGCTTTGGTACCCTCGGGGATCCACCATTGATTTAATTGGTTATTCCGATGCCGATTGGGCGGGGTGTAAGATTAATAGAAAGAGCACATCGGGGACTTGCCAGTTCTTGGGAAGATCCTTGGTGTCTTGGGCTTCAAAGAAGCAAAATTCGGTCGCTCTTTCTACCACCGAAGCCGAGTATATTGCCGCAGGCCATTGTTGCGTGCAATTGCTTTGGATGAGGCAAACCCTGCGGGACTATGGTTACAAATTAACCAAAGTTCCTCTTCTATGTGATAATGAGAGTGCAATCCGCATGGCGGATAATCCCGTTGAGCATAGCCGCACTAAGCACATAGCCATTTGGTATCATTTTCTTAGGGATCACCAACAAAAGGGGGATATTGAGATTGCATATATTAACACTAAAGATCAATTAGCCGATATCTTTACCAAGCCACTAGATGAACAAACTTTTACCAAACTTAGGCATGAGTTAAATATTCTTGATTCTAGGAATTTCTTTTGATGTCTTGCACACTTAGCTCATAAATATATACCTTTGATCATGTCTCTTTCATATGCTATGACTAATATGTTTTCAAGTGATTTTCAAACCAAGTCATAGGTGTATTGAAAGGGAATTGGAGTTTTCGGCAAAAACAAAGGCTTCCACTCCACTCCATAACTCATCCTTCGCCGTCGCTCCAAGCATCTCTCCGTCTTTGGTATAATCTTCACTCATATGCTTTATTTGCCAAAGGGGAGAAAGTAGTTATCAAAGGGCTTATATCTCACTCAAAGTATCCGTTTTTGGTGATTCATGCCAAAGGGGGAGAAAGTATGAGCCCAAAGCAAAAGGACCGCGCCACCACCCTAATTTTAAAACTAATGATTTTCAATTGGTAAATTTCAAATTGATATCTCTTTGTGTTCTAAAGGGGAAGAAAGTAGCACCTTCAAAAATTAGCATCTTAAAACCCTCTTGATCACTAAGAGGAGAATTTATTTGAGGGGGAGTTTTGTTTAGTCAAAGGAAAAGCATTTGAAACAAGGGGACAAAATTTCAAATCTTGAAAATGCTTCGCAAAATCTTATTCATTTACCTTTGACTATTTGCAAAAAGACTTTAAAAAGGATTTACAAAAAGAATTTGCAAAAACAAATCATGTGGTGCAAGCGTGGTCCAAAATGTTAAAAATAAAGAAACAATCCATGCATATCTAGTAAGTAATATTTATTGGCTCAATTCTAAGTAACCTTTGCACTTACATATTGCAAACTAGTTCAATTATGCACTTCCATATTTGCTTTGGTTGTGTTGGCATCAATCACCAAAAAGGGGGAGATTGAAAGGGAATTAGGCTTACACCTATTCCTAAATTGATTTTGGTGGTTGAATTGCCCAACACAAATAATTGGACTAACTAGTTTGCCCAAGTTTATAAGTTCTGCAGGTGCCAAAGATTCACAATAAGCCAATAAAAAGATCAAGAGAAAGGGTTCAAACAAAGGATTAAAGGGACAACCGAAGGCACCCTGGTCGGACGCACCGGACTGTCCGGTGTGCCACCGGACAGTGTCTGGTGCACCACCGGACAATGTCCGGTGCACCAGGGGACTCCAAGCTGAACTTCGCACCTTCGGGAAAACTCAGAGGCGCCGCGCCATAATTCATCGGACTATCTGGTGTACACCGGACAGTGTCCGGTGCTCCAGAGGAGAGCGACTCTGAACTCGCCAGCTTTGGGAATTCGCTCCGCTATAATTCACCGGACATGTCCGGTGTACACCGGACTGTCCGGTGTAACGGTGGAGCAACGGCTACTTCGGCGCCAACGGTCACCTGCAGCGGCATTAAATGCGCGCCAGGGCGCGCAGAAGTCAGGCACGCGCGAAGTGGCACACCAGACACTCTATAGTACATGTCTGGTGCGCCACCAGACATCTAGGCGGGCCCAGCAGTCAGAGCTCCAACGGTCGGAACCCAACGGCCTGGTGACATGGCTGGCGCACCGGACACTGTCCGGTGTGCACCGGACTGTCCGGTGCACCATGCGACAGACAGCCTCCACCAAACGGCTAGTTTGGTGGTTGGGGCTATAAATACCCCCAACCACCCCACATTCAAGTCATCCAAGTTTTCCACCTTCTAACCACTTAAAAGAGCTAGGCATTCAATTCTAGACACACTCAAGTGATCAAATCCTCTCCAATTCCACACAAAGCTTTAGTGACTAGTGAGAGAGATTTGCCGTGTTCTTTTGAGCTCTTGCACTTGGATTGCTTCTTTTCTTTGTCATTTGTTCTTGCGATCAAAACTCAATTGTAACCGAGGCAAGAGACACCAATTGTGTGGTGGTCCTTGCGGGGAAGTTTTGTTCCCGGTTGATTTGAGAAGAGAAGCTCACTCGGTCCGAGGGACCGTTTGAGAGAGGGAAAGGGTTAAAAAAGACCCGGCCTTTGTGGCCTCCTCAACGGGGAGTAGGTTTATGAAAACCAAACCTCGGTAAAACAAATCCTTGCGTCTCACTTCCTTACTCACTCGCGATTTGTTTTGCGCCCTCTCTCTCGGACTCATTATTATTTCTAACGCTAACCCGGCTTGTAGTTGTAATTAATTTTGTAAATTTCAGTTTCGCCCTATTCACCCCTCTCTAGGCGACTTTCAGCTTCCCACTACGATGTGGATCTAGAGCGGGTCAGCGAGGGGTACTGTCTACCCAACGAAGATGAAGCTGCCCTGGCCGAAGTTCAGACGCTTGACGCAGCCGTTGCGGGTCCAAGCGCGGTGCTGGCGTCCTCCTTTGAGGTGGAGATCCTTCCGCTTGCGTCGCCGTCCAAGGCCAAGGCGGATCTCGCCGAGGGTGGAGACGGTGCTGAGGGTGGAGACGAAGCCGAGGGTGCCACTCCTCCCCCGGGCGATGCCTGATTCTGCCAGAGCAGTTTGTTTGGAACACGCATGTGTCTTTCGCGGCCGCCGAGGTCTAAACACTTTCTCGTCGTGCTATATAGCTGCATTTCTTTTCCTCTTGTTTCGAGTATCCAGACTCGTTCGTCAGTAGCAGAATTGCTTATCCGAGTAAGAGTTATTTTTCGTGGAAGGTGACGAGTGAGGTATCCGTATCCCGGAGGCGTAGGAGTCCCTCAGCTCGATCGGCCTTGCCGCTTACATGCGCTCTTATTCGTTTTGCAGGGTTCTGTTACCGATATAGTCGGGAAAACACGAAAGTCGTTTTGGTGGAAAACTTTTCCAAGGAAAATTTTGACATAGAGGGTCAAGGGGGGAACCCCCCTTCTAGCCCTCGAGGGAGGGTCGGGCTTTGCTGAGGCAAGGCCGACCCTTCCTTGACGGTTAGACTTTGTGTATGTAAACGAGGTACATGAACGACTTAAAACATCTTAAGGGTAGAAAAGACGTAGCTGTTGGATGTTCCAAGCGTTGCTGTAGACCTCGCCTTGGTCGTTGGCCAGCTTGTATGTTCCGGGCTTCAAGATCTTGGGGATGATGAAAGGCCCTTCCCAGGGAGGAGTAAGCTTGTGGCGCCCTCGGGCGTCCTGTCGCAGGCGAAGCACCAAGTCTCCCACTTTGAAGCCTCAGGACCGAACGCTTCGGGAGTGGTAGTGCCGCAACGACTGCTGGTACCGTGCCAAATGTAGTAGGGCGACGTCCCGAGCCTCCTCGAGCTGGTCCAACGAGTCTTCTCGGCTGGTCTGGTTGCTTCGGTCGTTGTACGCCTTGGTCCTCGGGGAGCCATATTCTAAGTCCGTGGGGAGGACGGCCTCGGCCCCATAGACTAGAAAGAACGGCGTAAAACTCGTGGCGTGGCTCGGCGTCGTCCTCAGACTCCAGACTACCGAGGGTAGCTCTTTCATCCACCGCTTGCCGAACTTGTTGAGGTCGTCGTAGATCCTTGGTTTGAGCACCTGCAAAATCATACCGTTGGCACGCTCCACCTGCCCATTCGTCATGGGATGAGCTACGGCGGCCCAGTCCACACGGATGTGGTGGTCGTCACAGAAGTCCAGGAACTTTTTTCGGTGAACTGTGTGCCATTGTCGGTGGTGATTGAGTTTGGGACCCCGAACCGATGGATGATGTTGGTGAAGAATGCCACCGCCTGCTTGGACCTGATGCTGTTTAGGGGTCGGACCTCGATCCACTTGGAGAATTTGTCGATAGCGACCAGCAGGTGCGTGAAGCCCCCGGGTGCCTTCTTCAAGGGACCGATGAGGTCTAGACCCCACACAGCGAATGGACAGGTGATGGGTATCGTCTGCAAGGCCTGAGCGGGCAGATGCGTCTGTTTTGCGTAGAATTGACACCCCCAGCAGGAGCGTACAATCCTAGTGGCATCGGCCACCACGGTTGGCTAGTAGAAACCTTGTCGGAAGGCATTCCCCACGAGGGCTCGAGGCGCTGCATGGTGGCCGCAAGCCCCCGAGTGTATTTCTTGCAACAGCTCTTGTCCTTGGGCGATAGATATGCATCGTTGAAGGATGCCCGAGGGGCTGCGGTGATAGAGCTCTTTTTCATCACCCAGCAAGACGAATGACTTGGCGCGCCGAGTCAGCCGCCGAGCTTTGGTATTCTCTATGGGAAGCTCTCCTCGGAGGAGATATTCCAGGTACGGGGTCTGCCAGCTCGGATCTGGCGTGACCCCATTCTGTTCCTCTTCGACGGGCAAGGCCTCTTCCTTGATGGCTGAGGGTGCCTCGGGTGCGGCCGAGGGTACCTCGGGCTCGGCCGAGGCTTCCTCAGGCTCGGGCGCGTCGTTGATCTTGATGGATGTTTGATGTAGGTCTCTGGAGAAGACATCCGGGGGAACCGTCGTTCGCCCCGAGGCTATTTTCGCCAGCTCGTCCGCAGTCTCGTTGTACCGTCGGGCAATGTGGTTGAGCTCCAGCCCGTGGAACTTGTTTTCCAGGCGCCGGACTTCGTCGCAGTAGGCTTCCATCCTCCGGTCACGGCAGTGGGAGTTCTTCATGACTTGGTCAATGACAAGCTGCGAGTCACCTCGAGCGTCAAGGCATCGGACCCCTAGCTCGACGGCGATGCGTAGCCCATTAACCAGTGCTTCGTACTCGGCCACGTTGTTTGATGCCGGAAAGTGGAGGCGAATGACGTAGCGGAGATGCTTTCTGAGGGGTGAAACGAAGAGCGGGCCAGCGCCCGCTCCTGTTTTCATGAGTGATCCATCGAAGTACATGGTCCAGAGCTCGGGCTGGATCGGAGTTGTTGGTAATTGGGTGTCAGTCCACTCAGCCAAGAAGTCTGCCAAGACCTGGGATTTCATGGCCTTCCGAGGAGCGAATGATAGCGTTTCGCCCATAAGCTCCACCGCCCACTTTGCTATCCTACCTGAGGCCTCGCGGCACTGGATGATCTCCCCCAGGGGGAAGGACGACACCACAGTTACCAGATGAGACTCGAAGTAGTGTCGCAACTTTCGCCGTGTCCGGATCACTGCGTAGAGCAGCTTCTGGATCTGTGGGTAGCGAGCTTTGGTCTCGGAAAGCACTTCACTGATGAAGTAGACTGGCCTCTGGACAGGCAGTGCATGCCCTTCTTCTCGTCTCTCGACTATGATCGCGGCGCTGATCACCTGAGTAGTCGCGGCTACGTAGATCAAGAGGGCTTCTCCTGCAGCGGGGGGCACCAGGATGGGTGTGTTCGTAAGGAGCGCTTTAAGGTTTCCGAGGGATTCCTCGGCCTCGGGGGTCCAAGTAAAGCACTCAACCTTCCTTAAGAGGCGATACAGAGGCAAGCCTTTCTCGCCAAGGCGTGAGATGAAGCGGCTCAGAGCCGCAAGACATCCCGTGACCCTCTGTACTCCTTTCAAATCTTTGATCGGTCCCATGTCGGTGATGGCCGCGATTTTCTCCGAGTTGGCCTCGATGCCCCGCTCGGAGACGATGAATCCAAGGAGCATGCCTCGGGGGACTCCAAAGACACACTTCTTAGGATTGAGTTTCACGCCTTTCGCTCTCAGACACTTGAATGTCATTTCAAGGTCAGAGAAGAGGTCGGAGGCTCTCTTCGTCTTGACAATGATGTCGTCGATGTAAGCCTTGACCGTTCTGCCGATGTGTTCTCCGAACACGTGGTTCATGCACCTCTGGTAAGTGGCGCCTGCATTCCTCAACCCAAATGGCATTGTAGTGTAACAGTACATGCCAAAAGGTGTGATGAAAGAAGTCGTGAGCTGATCAGACTCTTTCATCTTGATTTGGTGATAGCCTGAGTAGGCATCGAGGAATGACAGGGTTTCGCACCCAGCGGTGGAGTCCACGATTTGATCGATGTGAGGTAGAGGGTAGGGAACTTTCGGACATGCTTTGTTTAGACCAGTGTAGTCTACACACATCCTTCATTTCCCATCCTTCTTCCTTACAAGAATAGGGTTAGCTAACCATTCGGGATGGAATACCTCTTTGATGAACCCTGCCACGAGTAGCTTGTGGATCTCCTCGCCTATGGCCCTGCGCTTTTCTTCGTCAAACCGGCGTAGGGCTTGCTTCACGGGTCGGGCTCCAGCTCTGATGTCCAGTGAGTGCTCGACGACATCCCTCGGTATGCTGGGCATGTCCGAGGGACTCCACGCAAAGACTTCGACGTTTGCACGGAGAAAGTCAACGAGCACTACTTCCTATTTGGGGTCGAGCTCAGAGCCGATCCGAACTTGCTTGCTGGCGTCGTTGCTGGGGTCGAGAGAGACGGACTTGACCGCCTCAACTGGTTCAAAGTTGCCGGCGTGCCACTTCGCGTCGGGCGCCTCCTTGGAGAGGCGTTCTAGGTCGGCGATGAGGGCCTCGGACTCGGCGAGAGCTTCGGCGTACTCCACGCACTCCACGTCGCATTCGTACGTGTGGCGGTACGTGGATCCGACAGTGATGATCCCATTCGGGCCCAGCATCTTGAGCTTGAGGTAGGTGTAGATGGGGACAACCATGAACTTGGCGTAGCATGGTCTTCCCAACACCCTCGGAACCCGATGACCTCAAAGGTGAGAGCTTCCTTTCAGAAGTTAGAGGGAGTTCCAAAGCAGACGGGTAAGTCGATCCGTCCGAGGGGTAGGATTCGCTTCCCGGGCGCGATCCCGTGGAAGGGTGCTGCACCGGTCCGGACTTCGGACCGATCAACCCCTAAGAGTTCCAGGGTCTCGGCGTAGATGATGTTAAGGCTGCTACCTCCGTCCATGAGGACCTTGGAGAGCCTAACATTGCCGATGATCGGATCGACGATGAGCGGGTACCTTCCCGGGCTTGGCACGAAGTCGGGGTGGTCGCCTTGGTCGAAGGTGATAGGCTTGTCAGACCAGTCTAGGTAGACTGGCGCCGCCACCTTCACCAAGCAGACTTCCCGGCGCTCCTGCTTGCGGTGCCGAGCCGAGGCGTTCGCGGCCTGCCCGCCGTAGATCATGAAGCAGTTATGGACTTCCAGAAATCCCTCTTCCTTGCCGCCCTCCTTCTTGTCGTTGTCATGGCCCTTGCCATCCTCCGTCGGGGGCCTAGTCTTATGGAAGTAGCGTCGGAGCATGACACATTCTTCAAGGGTGTGCTTGACAGGCCCCTGGTGATAGGGGCACGGCTCTTTGAGCATCTTGTCGAACGCGTCGTCCCCTCCAGGAGGTTTCCGAGGGTTCCTGTGCTCGGCCGCAGCGACGAGATTCGCGTCTGCGGCGTCACGCTTCGCTCGCGACTTGTTTTTAGTCTTCTTCTTCGTGCCCCGCTGGGCGGACGCCTCAGGGGCGTCTGTCTTCGGGTCCCCCTGAGGCTGCTTGTCCTTCCGAAAGATGGCTTCGACCACCTCTTGACCCGAGGTGAACTTGGTAGCGACGTCCATCAGTTCGCTCGCACGGGTGTGAGTCTTGTGCCCCAGTTTGCTCACCAGGTCTCGGCAAGTGGTGCCAGCAAGGAAAGCCCCGATGACATCCGAGTCGATAATGTTGGGCAGCTCGGTGCGCTGCTTTGAAAACTGTAACACCCTAAAGTTCAAACTTGTGAAGACAAGGAAAAATACTCAAAGATTTTAAATCAAAACACCTTTCCTTAGAGATAATCATAATTTAGGAGTTTCCACTCATGAGTATGTTAAAAAAAAAATACATAATTAAAGATACTTAGATAATCTAAATTACCTTTTGGGTTAGGATATATGAAAGAATTAGGGTTAAACTATTTCTTAATATATATAAGTCTAAATTTGATTTCCCTAGAATTAATGAGGTAGGGATTATTCTACTATATGATTAAAAGCTTGTCTAAAAGAACTAAAATAAATAAAGAAATATATAAAATAGGTTTTTGCACATTATGCTAAAGTTCTATATGTGTATCCAAATTAAGTGTTTGAACTTCAAACTTGTGTTGGTTTGAAATTCAAATGGAAAGGAAAAATAGAAAATAGAAAATAAAAGGAATAGGGAAAATACTACATAAAACAAAATAAAATCAGAATAAAAATTCTTCATACTTATATTATTAAATTATACCTTTCAAACTGAGGACAATTTAATCACAAAGTTTGAATTTAAACTTGAATTCAAATTGGATTTGAAAATGGAGAAAAGAAAATAGAAAAGAAAAAGAAAAAGGGAATTCTAACCTAACTGGGCCGACGACCTGGTATTCGGCCCATTACCGCTTTCCAACCGCGCGGCCCAACCTTCCCTCACCCCGGCGCCGACACGCGGGGCCCACACGTCAGCCACCCATCCGCGCGCACTGCTTCCTCTCGCGCTCACGCTCGCTGCCTGCTGGGTGGGGCCCGCCCGTCGGTTTCACTGGCGCTCGGCTCCCTCACTGGCGCATGGACCCCGCAAGTCAGGTGTCGTCAACGAACTCCCGAACGGGGCGCAGCTCGCGCGGACTCGCGCGGATCGCTCGGATCCTCCCCGCAAATGTCGCCGATCTCCCCGTGGCTCGACTCCGTCTCGCGCGGCTACAAGTAGCAAAGTCCCCGCCCCATCGCCGAGAACCCGACCACCCTTTCATCCCGCAGTGCACCAAAATCACCGCCGCCGGGATCGAGCTTCACCCGCCGCCGCGGAACTTCGCCTGTGTTGCCATTCGGGCCTCGGATTGGGATTGGGTAGCGTCGCCGTCGATCGGGGAAGCCGTCTGTGCCATTGATTTGGGTCGAACGCCGCCGAGACTCAAGCAATTGCTCGCCGCCGTTGCTACTCCGCCGCGGGTCCGCACCTCGCCGTGACCAACGTCACCCGATCGACAATCCGCGGTGAGAACTACCTCAGTGTATTCGCCATTTCCTAAGCATGGTGTAGTAGCTTTTGATTGAACCCTAGGGCACCGGAAGGCCGGAATTGCTACGCTCCGGCGATGGCCACCGCGGTTGGTGGGCGGCGCCGCCGTCTGCTCGGTCGGGAGGTGGAGGACGAGCCTGGGTCGTTCGATCCTTGTTGAACGGCTGAGATTAGATCAGGCGATACCCTTTCGCGTGGATGATCTGAGCCGCTGATCTGCTAATGGACGAACCCGGTTGGATCTCGTTTCATAAAATCGTGACCGTAGGATTTGGATCGTACGGTTATAAAAACGTACCGGTTCGTGGGGCTCGGGATCTAATCTGATCCATCCGCGCTTGATCGGATGGCTGTGATCAGCCGATACCCCTTCGGCTTGCGCGTTTTGCTAAAGAGTCCCTGGGTTTAATGAAAATCAACCCGCCGTCCAGTCTGACTGTTCTCTGTGTCTGTGACAACTTACCCCGAGCCCCCTGGGTTTCTCTGGATTTGAGGCCCAGTCCAGAACTCGTTTAAATTGATTAAATGAATTAGAAATTAAATTTTTAATACAAAAATAATTGCTAGAACTTAGATAATTCATAGAAAATCCATTTTTAGTCCAAATTGATCCATTCCACTTTCTAAAATTTTGTAATAATATTCTCTACCATTTGGAATCACTGTTTTGACATGAACTCTGTCAGAAAATTTATTTATCATTTAACCATATTTTAATCACATTAAACCTTAGGAAATTCATAACTTGAATTCTACAACTCCAAAATTAATAATTCTTTTTCCTGTAATCTTATTTTAATATGTGGATTATTAATATGTATTTTGCATATATGTTTGGTGTAATGTTAAATTTGCCTATACCATGTATGTTTGTATTGCTACGACTAGCAGTGAGGTCACGAAGATCTGAAGAATCATCCTGGTACCTGGATCTCAAGGCCCAGGCAAGTTGTGCCCTTGATCACTTCTTTTCACCTACTCATGTTCTAATTAATCATAATGATCTGCATAGGTTAATTTTGATGGGACCCAATAGGTTACCCTAGATTGTTTATCTCATCGCCTTGTTTACCCCTGAATCACTTGGGTAGTTTGCTATTGCTTTATATGGTTTTGGGATAATCATTTATTACCTCCATGTTCCAATTCTTGTTGTTATTCTGTTTATGTTCATGTTGATATCATTAATGTTAATTGGAACATGGAGCGACCACCCGGGAAAACAGTGCTACCACAAGGGTAGTATGGGATGCCCTTGGCTGATTAATTAGGAAAGCTAGTGGAAGACTACCTTACCCGAAAGGGGCAAGGGCAGTAGGGGAGAGGTCAGTGCGGGAAGTGCCCTCGGGAGGATTTTGCTGCGATGGCGGTCCTGCAAGGGATTCCTGTACTGGATCTTCCTATAAACTGTAGCGGGTTTTCGGAAGCTAGTGGAACTTTGTAAAGGCCTCGTAGTGCTACCCTGCCTCGCTTCCTTGGTAGAGGTGAATGGGATTCATGACCCCTTGGCAGATGGGTAACACGACTTGTGGGTAAAGATGCGCAACCTCTGCAGAGTGTAAAACTGGTATACTAGCCGTGCTCACGGTCAAGAGCAGCTCGGACCCTCACATGATTAATTTATGGAACTAAATTCTATTTGTCATATGCATTGCATCGCAGGTGAAGTTGTTACTTTTGTTCTACTATTTAATTGGGTTGGTATTTACTTATACTTAGTAACTGCTAATAAAATTTTGACCAACATTAAAAGCAATGCTCAGCTCTAACCATCTTCTTTGGTAAGCCTTACACTTCACGTGAGCTCCCACCTTTGGCGAGTTCATGCACATTATTCCCCACAACTTGTTGAGCGATGAACGTATGTGAGCTCACTCTTGCTATCTCACATACACCACAGGTCAAGAACAGGTACTGCAGGATGATGCTCATGGAGGATGCTGCGAAGTGTTCGTGAGAGATCTAGGCCGTCGTCTCCCAGTCAACTTTGGGTTGCTGGACCGTTGTCTCCTTAATGTAATTATTTATTTTGTATAGAACTCCTGTTATATATAAAGTTGTGACATTCGATCCTGTGCCACTATACATCATATGTATGAGACTTGGTCCCAGCATACCTGGTGTTTATGTTAACCCCGGGTTTTGGACCCCTAAAATCCGGGTGTTACAGAAGTGGTATCAGAGGAATGTTGACTGTAGGACGAAACCTAGATAGAACTGGACAACCAATACTTACTTACCTTACTCTGATTCTTTTCTAAACTTATCTTAATCTTTTCTCATCTATTTCCGCTTCACTCTGATTATTCTTACCTATTTATTCTAAAGACAAATGTGGATTTCACACTTTGAAATCCTGTACCTAAAGTGACTTTTAGGAATAGGAGACCTATCCTTAGGAACAAAAACAAAACTATTTTTATAGATATCTATGGACTTGAATGTTTGTTCTTATGATACTTGTTTGATTTGGATCTTTGATTGAGTGTGATGGGTTGTGGAGTAATGTCCACAATTACATCTGCATATACATCTAGGTATAAAGGATAGCATTTATAAAATAACTAGACAAACTAAATTACCCTTCAATAAAGTATCTAGCCTAACAATACCCATCTTATCTTAAAGATTCCCCCTTATCTTAATAGATCCATCTCATCTTAAAAGATACTCATCTTATCTTGAAAAGATTTTTAGCTCATCCTAATAGATCTAACTGATCCCAACAGATTATATCTTATCCTTATGGATTCACCTTGCCCCAATAAGCATATTTATTCCGCACTAGTGTAACAACCACGATCTAATTCAAAGTAATTAGATATTGTCTAGACTAATCTGGTGATACCAATCTAGATCCTATCTAACATAAAATGATCTAATCTATCATAAGTTACTTAATGCTGGTACAATGGATAAGGTCATACTCCACATTCACTTGAGTCCAAATTGGTGACTTAGAGCAACTAAGCCCTACACAACAACTTGACCTACATAATGGGTTACATAACCTATCCAAACCAATCAAAAGCAAAATAACCGAACCAGATTCTGACTAATCTCATTCAACTTATAGCCATCTACTAAACTAACCTAATATGGTCCACTTAAATAGACTAGTGATACTGGTAGAAGAGAATAGACCCCACTAGCCATGTATTAACTTATCTTAGCACATTGGATCAATTCAACCATGAGCTAACCCAACCCATGATGAATGGTATAACCTTTCTATTCCCACCTAATAACAAACAAACTTTTAACCTACATCCTGTAGTCCATCTCACCCATATATATCTCTAATCTTGACAGATTCTATCCTACCCTTAGATATTCACCTTATACAACTGGTTACCCCAATCTGGACGTAAAACAAAGATTAAGCCCTACTAAAGAATCTTCAGATTATAACCAGCTACTAGCTTATTCATCCCGCTTATTGAATAATTTCTTTTGCAAAACTATTACCATGTGCCTCTAACTTTCATGGTCAATACCAGGAAAGGAAAGATTATCACGTAACAACAAACAGAAAATGAATCCTCCAAATCCTCCACCTGTTGACCTCAATCAAGTGGTTGCTACCCAAAGACTGGTAATACAACAGTTAACAGACATGGTGACCGAGATGCAGAATCAGATAAGACAACAACGCGAGGAAATACGTCAAGCCCGCCAAGAAATAAGGCAAGCACGGCTGGAGAGACAACAACAACAACAACCCCCACCACCACTAGCTTCACCAAGCTACATAGATATAAATTATGATGATTTGTAAGATCTAGGTGTTACTTTAGTAATATGATAATATTTTAGAAGAAATAATAAAGGTCTATTGACCCAATGTTTTGTTAAAGAATTATACCTCATGCTGAGATCTCTTTGTTTGTGCATATGAGTATGCATCCTTTTTCTTACAAATCTCGGGGACGAGATTGTTTTTAAGGGGGGTAGGATTTGTAACACCCTAAAGTTCAAACTTGTGAAGACAAGGAAAAATACTCAAAGATTTTAAATCAAAACACCTTTCCTTAGAGATAATCATAATTTAGGAGTTTCCACTCATGAGTATGTTAAAAAAAAAATACATAATTAAAGATACTTAGATAATCTAAATTACCTTTTGGGTTAGGATATATGAAAGAATTAGGGTTAAACTATTTCTTAATATATATAAGTCTAAATTTGATTTCCCTAGAATTAATGAGGTAGGGATTATTCTACTATATGATTAAAAGCTTGTCTAAAAGAACTAAAATAAATAAAGAAATATATAAAATAGGTTTTTGCACATTATGCTAAAGTTCTATATGTGTATCCAAATTAAGTGTTTGAACTTCAAACTTGTGTTGGTTTGAAATTCAAATGGAAAGGAAAAATAGAAAATAGAAAATAAAAGGAATAGGGAAAATACTACATAAAACAAAATAAAATCAGAATAAAAATTCTTCATACTTATATTATTAAATTATACCTTTCAAACTGAGGACAATTTAATCACAAAGTTTGAATTTAAACTTGAATTCAAATTGGATTTGAAAATGGAGAAAAGAAAATAGAAAAGAAAAAGAAAAAGGGAATTCTAACCTAACTGGGCCGACGACCTGGTATTCGGCCCATTACCGCTTTCCAACCGCGCGGCCCAACCTTCCCTCACCCCGGCGCCGACACGCGGGGCCCACACGTCAGCCACCCATCCGCGCGCACTGCTTCCTCTCGCGCTCACGCTCGCTGCCTGCTGGGTGGGGCCCGCCCGTCGGTTTCACTGGCGCTCGGCTCCCTCACTGGCGCATGGACCCCGCAAGTCAGGTGTCGTCAACGAACTCCCGAACGGGGCGCAGCTCGCGCGGACTCGCGCGGATCGCTCGGATCCTCCCCGCAAATGTCGCCGATCTCCCCGTGGCTCGACTCCGTCTCGCGCGGCTACAAGTAGCAAAGTCCCCGCCCCATCGCCGAGAACCCGACCACCCTTTCATCCCGCAGTGCACCAAAATCACCGCCGCCGGGATCGAGCTTCACCCGCCGCCGCGGAACTTCGCCTGTGTTGCCATTCGGGCCTCGGATTGGGATTGGGTAGCGTCGCCGTCGATCGGGGAAGCCGTCTGTGCCATTGATTTGGGTCGAACGCCGCCGAGACTCAAGCAATTGCTCGCCGCCGTTGCTACTCCGCCGCGGGTCCGCACCTCGCCGTGACCAACGTCACCCGATCGACAATCCGCGGTGAGAACTACCTCAGTGTATTCGCCATTTCCTAAGCATGGTGTAGTAGCTTTTGATTGAACCCTAGGGCACCGGAAGGCCGGAATTGCTACGCTCCGGCGATGGCCACCGCGGTTGGTGGGCGGCGCCGCCGTCTGCTCGGTCGGGAGGTGGAGGACGAGCCTGGGTCGTTCGATCCTTGTTGAACGGCTGAGATTAGATCAGGCGATACCCTTTCGCGTGGATGATCTGAGCCGCTGATCTGCTAATGGACGAACCCGGTTGGATCTCGTTTCATAAAATCGTGACCGTAGGATTTGGATCGTACGGTTATAAAAACGTACCGGTTCGTGGGGCTCGGGATCTAATCTGATCCATCCGCGCTTGATCGGATGGCTGTGATCAGCCGATACCCCTTCGGCTTGCGCGTTTTGCTAAAGAGTCCCTGGGTTTAATGAAAATCAACCCGCCGTCCAGTCTGACTGTTCTCTGTGTCTGTGACAACTTACCCCGAGCCCCCTGGGTTTCTCTGGATTTGAGGCCCAGTCCAGAACTCGTTTAAATTGATTAAATGAATTAGAAATTAAATTTTTAATACAAAAATAATTGCTAGAACTTAGATAATTCATAGAAAATCCATTTTTAGTCCAAATTGATCCATTCCACTTTCTAAAATTTTGTAATAATATTCTCTACCATTTGGAATCACTGTTTTGACATGAACTCTGTCAGAAAATTTATTTATCATTTAACCATATTTTAATCACATTAAACCTTAGGAAATTCATAACTTGAATTCTACAACTCCAAAATTAATAATTCTTTTTCCTGTAATCTTATTTTAATATGTGGATTATTAATATGTATTTTGCATATATGTTTGGTGTAATGTTAAATTTGCCTATACCATGTATGTTTGTATTGCTACGACTAGCAGTGAGGTCACGAAGATCTGAAGAATCATCCTGGTACCTGGATCTCAAGGCCCAGGCAAGTTGTGCCCTTGATCACTTCTTTTCACCTACTCATGTTCTAATTAATCATAATGATCTGCATAGGTTAATTTTGATGGGACCCAATAGGTTACCCTAGATTGTTTATCTCATCGCCTTGTTTACCCCTGAATCACTTGGGTAGTTTGCTATTGCTTTATATGGTTTTGGGATAATCATTTATTACCTCCATGTTCCAATTCTTGTTGTTATTCTGTTTATGTTCATGTTGATATCATTAATGTTAATTGGAACATGGAGCGACCACCCGGGAAAACAGTGCTACCACAAGGGTAGTATGGGATGCCCTTGGCTGATTAATTAGGAAAGCTAGTGGAAGACTACCTTACCCGAAAGGGGCAAGGGCAGTAGGGGAGAGGTCAGTGCGGGAAGTGCCCTCGGGAGGATTTTGCTGCGATGGCGGTCCTGCAAGGGATTCCTGTACTGGATCTTCCTATAAACTGTAGCGGGTTTTCGGAAGCTAGTGGAACTTTGTAAAGGCCTCGTAGTGCTACCCTGCCTCGCTTCCTTGGTAGAGGTGAATGGGATTCATGACCCCTTGGCAGATGGGTAACACGACTTGTGGGTAAAGATGCGCAACCTCTGCAGAGTGTAAAACTGGTATACTAGCCGTGCTCACGGTCAAGAGCAGCTCGGACCCTCACATGATTAATTTATGGAACTAAATTCTATTTGTCATATGCATTGCATCGCAGGTGAAGTTGTTACTTTTGTTCTACTATTTAATTGGGTTGGTATTTACTTATACTTAGTAACTGCTAATAAAATTTTGACCAACATTAAAAGCAATGCTCAGCTCTAACCATCTTCTTTGGTAAGCCTTACACTTCACGTGAGCTCCCACCTTTGGCGAGTTCATGCACATTATTCCCCACAACTTGTTGAGCGATGAACGTATGTGAGCTCACTCTTGCTATCTCACATACACCACAGGTCAAGAACAGGTACTGCAGGATGATGCTCATGGAGGATGCTGCGAAGTGTTCGTGAGAGATCTAGGCCGTCGTCTCCCAGTCAACTTTGGGTTGCTGGACCGTTGTCTCCTTAATGTAATTATTTATTTTGTATAGAACTCCTGTTATATATAAAGTTGTGACATTCGATCCTGTGCCACTATACATCATATGTATGAGACTTGGTCCCAGCATACCTGGTGTTTATGTTAACCCCGGGTTTTGGACCCCTAAAATCCGGGTGTTACAAAAACCGCCGGATGTACTCTCGGAGGGACTCCCCTGGCTACTGGCGGCAGCTTCGGAGGTCCCATGAGTTCCCAGGGCGCACGTACGTGCCTTGGAAGTTTCCCGCGAAAGCCTTGACCAGATCGTCCCAGTCAGAGATCTGCGCAGGAGGCAGATGCTCCAGCCAGGCTCGGGCGGCATCGGAGAGGAAGAGGGGTAGATTACGGATGATGAGGTTGTCATCATCCGCCACTCCCAACTGGCATGCCAGTCGGTAGTCTGCGAGCCACAGCTCTGGCCTCGTCTCCCCCGAGTACTTGGTGATAGTAGTCGGGGCTCGGAAACGGGCAGGGAACGGTGCTCGTCGTATGGCCCGGCTGAAGACTCGCGGACCGGGTGGTTCAGGCGAAGGACTGCGATCCTCCTCACTGTTGCAGCATCCCCCACGCCTGGGATGGTAGCCTTGGTGCACCTTCTCGTCGAGGCGGGCTCGATGGTCGAGATGGTGATGCTCGTTGCCGAGGCGTTCCCGGGCGGCGGGCGCCTCGTCCCGTGTACGCTCGGGATGGACCGATGCTTCCTGAATGCACCGGGAGGACACCGTGTGATGCTCCGAGAGGTCAGCTCGCCTGCGGGAGGCGGAGCTCTCGGCTCGTCGAACCGCAGCACCTTCTAGGAGAATCTTGAGTTCGCCCTGGATACACCGTCCCTTGGTGGTGGATGGCTCTGGCATGGCTCGAAGCAGCATCACCGCTACAGCTAGGTCCTGGCCGGACCCGCTGATGGCCGGAGGCAGCGCTGCCCTGGCATTGTCGACGATGCGGCGCCGGATGTCTTGGGCCCGATGATAGGCTTCTCCAGCGAGTGATCGGCCTGCCCACTCCTGTTCGATGTTCTGTCGGAGCTGTACAAGCCGACCTGCTTCCCCGTCGACCCAGGCCTGCATCTCACGGATTTGCTTGAGCTGTATGTCCTGACTCCCCGCAGGGACTAGGACCACAGCTAGCTCCCGCGGGATGTCAACGCGAGACGTGGGCCCAGGGGGATCATCAACCTCTGGCATATCGAGGTGGTTGCCTTCGTTGTGATCTCCCAGATCGACGTGGAAACATTCGCGACTTGGGTCGTAACACTCATCGTCAAGGTCATGGCCATCATCGGAACAACCGGAGAGGCAGTGGTCACATGCGGACATGAAGCCCCGCATGGCACCGAGGTCATTGAGGGCAGAGAAATCCCAACTGGAGTCAGGGTCGTCCTCTTCCTCAGAACCCGCCGGTCCGAAGGTTGAGACGGCTGTCAGTCGGTCCCAGGTCGACCACATGTGGTACCCCGGAAAGTTTGAATACGCCTTTACGAACGCGCTCACCATAGCGGGGTTGCTAGGTGGATCGAAGTTGAACCGAAAAGGTACGGGATGGAAAACGGACGGTACCTCTTGGTCGATGGACGGTGGTGAAGTCGTGTCAGGGGCGGAGCACAACGTCATCTCAGGTACGAGGGTAACGCCCAGCAGGTCCTTTGCGAGGGTGCCGGCGTCATCAGTCCGCTTGGGGCTGACACGTCACGAAGAAGTGACACCCGCCGTCTCCTCAGGTGCGAGGGCAATGCTCGACATGTCCCTTGGGGGAGTGCCAGCGCCGTCGGCTCGCTCTGGTGCGACAACCGACAAGGTGCCGCCTCCTGCGTGGCCATGGTTGCCTCGTCTCTGCCTCCTCCAACGAGGAGGGTGGTGGGGACGATCGGAGTGCTCCTCTTCTGCCGCGGGGAGATGCTGTCGTAGAGCCCGCCGCCGCCGGGCGAGTCGGAGACCATCGTTGTCGTCACGCCGCGGGGGGAGGAGTACCATGTCGTAGCTGCCGTCGAGGGACATGAACTCAAGACTCCCGAAGCGGAGCACCGTCCCGGGCTAGAGAGGTTGCTGAAGACTCCCCATCTGGAACTCAACGGGAAGGTGTTCGTTAACACGCAGCAGGCCCCTACCTGGCGCGCAAACTATCGGCGTTTCGACCTCGGGGGGTCCCTGGACCGACGAGTGAATTGTCGCTGTGTGTCCCTGCCCTGATGGGTTGGCGCAGGATGGAACACAAGATGTGGGACAAGCCTTGTATTATCCTGCACCAGGGGTGCCGCTCGCAGTAGGGGTTACAAGCGCGTCGCGTGAGAGAGAGAGGGACACAGAGTTCGTCCGCCGCTTCCCTCGCGCGAACCCCCCTCAGGGTGGCCCTGGACCTCCCATTTTATAGAGGCAAGGAGAGAGTCCAGGCGTACAACGGGGGGCGCAGCTATGCGCTATCGTGTCCGGCAGTGGAGTGCCTAAGCCCTGTGTACATGCCAACGTGGCCGTTGGGGGAGAGCTTGGGCCCTGTACATGTGATGATGTGGCCGTTGGAGGAGCGCCTGAGTCCTGTAGGAGCACAGCTGGTAGCGCGGCGAGGATCCTGCTGATGTCTCCTTGCTGTCGTAAGGGGCTGAGAGCCACCGGCGTCATGGCGCACGCAGGGCACCATCATTACCCGTCGCCAGGGTAAGCCAGATGGGACGCCGGTCTTGTTCCTTGTAGCCTGAGCAGGCTAGGAGTAGGGAAATGATGCATCCCCTATTAGCGCGGTCAGTCCGAGCCCAGGGTCGGCCGAGGCGGAGACTTCTCTTGAGGCCGAGGCCGGGGTCGGGCGAGGACGCGATTCCTCCTGAGACCAGGGTCGAGGCCGAGTCCGGGGGTTGGGCGAGGCGGAGACCTCCTCCCGAGGCCGGAGCCTGAGGTCGGGCGAGGCGGAGACCTCCTCCCGAGGCTAGAGCATGAGGTCGGGCGAGGCGGAGCTTCCTGTTGCGCCCGAGGCTGAACTCGGTGGTTGATCGTGACTTGTTGTCAGTCGTTGCCGGGGTGGCTGACACGGCAGTCGGAGCGGAGTGAGCGGTGCTGTTTTCCTGTCATATCGGACAGTAAAGGAGAGGGGCAAAGTGACTGCGGTCACTTCGGCCTGGCCGACTGAGGCGCGTGTGTCAGGATACAGCGTCAGGCATCCCCTGCATTTAATGCGCCTGTGAAGTGGTCGGTTGGTGTGGCGGTATGGCCAAGGTTGCTTCACAACGAATCCTTCCCGAGCCAGGCCTCAGGAGATCCGAGGGGGCGCCCGCTGCCTGAGGAGGGCCTCGGGCGAGGCGTGAACTCGTCTAGGACCACTGTTCCAACCCGAGGCTGGGCTCGGGTGAGATCGCGTCCTTCGGGTAGACGAAGTCTTGGCTTGAACCGCACCCGTCAGTTGGTCTGAGTGTGTTTACCAGCTATGATTAGGAGCGTTGGGGTACCCCTAATTATGGTACCCGACAGCACTCGACAAAGAGGGAGATTTGCCGAGTGTCCACTGGTCTAGCACTCGACAAAGAAGGCTTCAGTGGGCCCCCATGACAGCCACTGTACCGAGAGTCGCAAGCTGTTACTCGGCAAAGGGAGCTTCTTTGCCAAGTGTCTGGCTGCCTGTCACTCGGCAAAGGGAGCACCAGTGGGCCCCTTTGCTAGCCTCTTTGTCGAGTGCGCTGGGAGGCACTCGACAAAGGGAGCTTTTTGTCGAGTGCCAGAACTACAACACTCGGTAAAGAAGCTTTACCAGTTTCCAGGTGTGTCTTCTTTGCAGGTACTATGGTCATTGCACTCAGTAAAGACTCTCTTTGTCGAGTGTAACACTCGACAAAGTGACCAGAAACCCCTTCCTTTTATTTGTTTTTATTATTCCATCCAAACAAACAAAACATATATCACATAATCATCATATATACATTCATAGAATCATCACATATATCATATAGACCAAATCTCACAAAAACCACAAATCTCATAAGTTTTTTCAGAAACATAAGTACTACCACAAACATAAGTATCACAAAGACTACAAATCTCACAAGTTCAGACCAAGTTTCACAAACATAAGTATCACAAGTTTGAAACTGCATAAGTCTCACAATCACCACTAAGTGATCATCAACGAGGTGGGTGGTTGGACTGGTACGACGATGGGCTAGACGATCCATGAGTGTTATTTGATGCTGCTGATTGTCTCTGCATAGTGAAGAGATTGCATTTATGAGACCAGATGAATATATATCATAAAGGACTAAAATTTTGATACTCACAAGAGTAGGGTACAGAGCAGGGTCAACTGGAGGGAACAAAGGAGGTGGTGGAGCAAAACCCGATGCAGCGCCAAGACTCTGCATGTACTGAAACATCCTCGCCTCCAACACCTCATGTTGCCTCCTCTCTTCTTCTAGTTGAGTCTATAATATTTCGCCATAATGTTAAGATAATGCAAAGAGAAGATATATAATAATCAATGAACGACGAATACGTAAAGAATAATCTAGAGTGTCTGGATGCAATGTTGTGAGCTGTCCTGCCAAGGTCGTATGGTTGGGCTCACGCTCGTGCTCCTTGCTCGCACCTGAGACAGAGTGAGAGTGGAGGACGAGTAGATTGCCCCATCGGTAATCTAGTACCACCCATGCCTCTTGCCCCTCGGTCCTCGGATCGTAATCTAGCCCATGGACCTCCTTTGCCATGGCGGTGTACTCAGTGAGGCGGCTGTGGATGGAAGGGTTGCTGTATGACTTGGGCTCGTACTCCGGGTCATAGGTGACGTCGAATGTTGCCTTGCCCCTGTGGCCATAGCATACACGGAGAAGATGGAGCAAAGCTAGCCACCATGTGACGCCGATTGCGAGAAAACCAATGAGATGGTTAGAAATCATGACTACTTGAAAGTTAGACTAAATTAAAGAGAGCGTGTACCTATGCTTCTGCGTATTTGTTGAGTCTGCGGCTGCCTTGGTGGTGGGAGGGATCTTGCATTAGCAAAAGTCGTTCCCGGCTAGCGTTGTGCGCCTCATCCTACTCGTTCGAGCACCACCTATTCACCATCTACTCCAAACACTTAGGATGCGCGGCGTACCAATAAGGGACCATCTAAAAAAATCAAGTACATGACATATCAGAAGATAAAATTAAGTATATTTAATACCAATATTAAGGATCGATGGTGTTCGGTACAGATTGGTCAATAGCAGACATGGCAGTAGATATAGCCTAGAAAAGTTTGAATCACTACTACAGCAAACCTCTGTACAGGCGGTTTTGTTAGCCTCTACACAGGCGGTTCCAGGAACCGCTTGTGGTGCACCGCCTGTGATGTAAAACAACATCACAGGCGGTCAATCAAAAACCGCCTATGAAAGACACACATTACAGGCGGTCCAGTTCAAAGGAACCGCCTGTGATAGACACACATCACAGGCGGTTTCTTATCCTAGCCGCTTGTGTTAGCCACACATCACAGGCGGTTTTTAATATAAGTCCGACTGCATACAATATAAATCACAGACGGTTTTCAATATACAGGTTCATATACAGAATTTTCAAACACAGATTATACACAGATTTCATACACAGATTGCATACACAGATTTCATACACAGATTGCATACACAGATTTATACATATCAAGTTCCATAACAGGTTCCATATATACACAGATTCATCCACATATCAAGTTCCATCGTCATACACAGATTTATACACATATCAAGTTCCATAGACAACTAAACATCTCAAAGTTCCATAGACAACTAAACATCTAAAGTTCCTAACTAAATACCTAAACACTGTGTGATATCGTGTACAAACTTAATTCTGGGAATTGTTGCAAATTTCCATTTGTATTGTAGAATAGCCCTTGTTGATGAAGAACTTCGCAACGCATAAAGTAAAGCAAGTCTCTTACAACCTTAGCCACGCCGACGGAAACCATATCTCTTTCTAACCATTCAGCATTGATCTTGGATTTAGGAACCTGCAATGAAAGCAAAGAGCAAGCAGTGCTAAGAGTAATGTGATGAGCAACAATATAACATAAAAATTGCAACATAGGCAATGATAGCGAACTTACATCCTCACGATTGACCATGTAATGGAAGGTGACACGACACCATTCGCAAACATAATAACCGCACAGGACAGTACCCGGAGGTTGTTTGTCACCATATGGAAATAATGATATTGACAAATTAGGCTTGTCCTCTGGATGTTCGCCGCCAAGATCTTTCCAATAAAAACGGTATGCACTGCATATAAGAATAGCATTGTGAGATTAAGAATACATTTGTTAAGTTGTAATAAGTACAAGTGTGCAATAATAATCATACTTCTCTAAAATCTTCAAGAAGTCATTATATGTAGCCTTTTCCATTCTCAGTGAGTCGAAGACCACGACTTTACCATCCTTTGGAAAGATCATGATACAAATGTAGTGGTCACTATATAGACATAGACGAAAACACATGTTAAGATCACGATTGCCATAATTTATAGTTCAAAACCATGTCGATAACTTACTTAAAGTGGTGCGGAGCTATTATTAAGTCCTTGCCAAGTTGTACATGATTATACATGGCTCGTCCAATGTATGCCGCCATTACCTTCATTTTCTTTCTCTGATTCTGTTTGACGGCTTTCTCAAATTCAGCATCGTCCAAGTCTTTGTATTCTTCTCCATGTCTCCGAGCAACTTCTTTGTATCGAGCTTGGGATATCATCAACGGGTCAAGAAACCCTGTCTTAAGTTGTTTCTTCTTATCATCCATGTATTGCGTCCTACGTGTAAAAGTGTTAATCGTTAGACTCTAGTTTATGTGTGCGTGTACAAAACTAACAAATATGAAAGTTTAGAGGTACTTACAAGCAAAAGAGGGTTAAGTAGTTGGTTTCCATCCTTTATCGGTGGTACAACGACCAGAGGTCGTCAAAGAATAAATGCCGCACAGGATCTATATGATCATTGCTCCAAAATGCATCTTCTGGCACAACAAATGTGAAGTCCTCGAGTTTGTATTTGTTTCTAGCCACCATGTACCACTCATGCATTCTAATCTCCGGAGTCGACAACTTAGAAAGTTGCACCGTCGTCAAGAACGGCCTCCCATTCACAAATTTAGGAGGAACATCCTCCTTCTTGTATATCGAGATATTGGTTTTAAGACGTAATGATTCTCGAGTATGAATCATTCCATCTTCTTCCCATACTTCGAAATTGTCTATTTGGGACCGTGTGCCTACTCCATGAGATGCTGATTCCGCTTTTGATTGATTTGTCATAACTCTCCACAATTTATGCAGGTAGCGTGACACTGATTCTGACGGTTTCTTGACATCGTCAGTGGCGATTCGCTGATGAATTTTCTTTGAAATAGTTGGCCCTTCAACATTGGTGCCAACCTTTGCTTCCTTTTTGATGTTGACGTTGACATTCTGAGGAACAATTTTGTCTATGTCCCCCTCGTCGAGTTCCTTCACAAGAGGCGATATGATTGTTTCAACGATTTTTTTGGAGGTTGGTGTCATATTTTCCTGCACCATGGGGTGTGGAATGATCGAACTATCTTTTTGTTGCATTGGTGTTGAATTCGGCGTTGGTGACTTATGACGCGATACACAGCTTAAGATCGGCTCATCACCCAACTTGATGTCGCGTCGATGCCAAAGGACCAACTCGTTCATTGCTTCCTGCAAAGTTATGATCCCCTCAACTGGAAAGTCTATCTCCCAATCTTCACAACCACTGTCTGTGATTTCTAGAACTTGGACCACAGCATAGTGTGGCGGGACAGGATTATCCTTGTAGTTAACAAGTCCTGGTTTTACCAAACAAGTAGCAACTTGTTTTGTTTTTGTCCCAGATCGATTGATTGGAATATGGAGAAAGCAAGGCTTGTCCTCAACAATATCGTCTACAGGGTACTTGGTGAAGTCTTGCACAGATCCTATGCTGCTAGGGATTATAGGTGGACTCATGTGGCTTGGCTTGAGTTCAAATGATATGCATTCTGTTTTCTTCATTTTGTTCATCACGTCATTAATAGCCTTTTGTACCCTTTCATCAATAGTCTCTTCAAGGGTCCTTTTCGACTTCTCGTGTTTCCTATATGACGACGCATACTCTGGAAACGCCTCTCTCTAGGAAATCTTAGAAGAGATTCCCCGAGCCCGTCTAGTGTGTTCAGGATTGCCTAGTGCTGCAGTTAGTATGTCATTCTCCCTTCGAGGCTTAAATTCGCCCTTCTTTCTCTTATCTGCATATTCTTGAATTTTTGTCGAAACTTCGCCTACCAATTTGGATGCAAAAGTTTGTCGTCCTCACTCAAACCTGCCCGACCTAAGATCCAACGAATAGCTCGCTCATCGATATCTTTTAATATTGGGTCCAAAGTGCCGTTAGCTATAGCTTCCTCGATTATCCTGTTCCACTGCACAACTTTATGGTGATATCCGGTTGACCCCAGGCAATGGGGGTGTTTGTTCATCTTCGCTCTCTGAGAATTAGTTTCGCCCAGTTCTATGGCCTTCAGTTCAGTCTTCTGACGAACAAATTCCTCCCACTGAGCTTGAGTGATTTTCCCCATTTTTTTGGGCGGAGGAACCTTATTCTTCTTAACAAATTCCCTATTCATCTCGGCCTTCCACCCACGAAACATCTTGGCCATAGCAGAGAGCATCGACTTCCTTACTGCATCCTCTGTGCCTTTTGGGAACTTGAATGACTCAGACAACTTAGCCCATAGCTTATTGCGGGTGTCTTCATCTAAATCCTTCCATTTTTGAAGTGTGATTGGCACTATATCTCTAACAGTAGACCCGCAGGAATTTTGAAACTTTGTAACCACGTCAAGTGGTTCTTCAGGAAACCCCTCTATATTTAGTTTTGTTACGTACATAACTGCACCTTCTTTCATCTGATTCGGACCTCGTCGCCCTCGTTTCCGCTTATGTGAAACGGATGATTCAGGCATCGGAGCATCCTCCGTGTTTCGTGTAGAACATGCATCCTCTTTCTTCTCTTCATTTGAAATCTATATATTGAAACAATTAATGGCCTTTCATATATGAACATTATTTTAGAATATAGTCGGCATATTTCTATTTACCTCTTCATCGTTGGGAATATAGTCGGCATCAAGCTCATCTGATGTTTTTTTCTTCCTTGGAGGTATAGGAGTACAAGGATTGTCGTCACTAGAACTATCCTCCCCGCTCCCTTCACCGGAGCTGCTCGTTGTCTGCCATTCAAGTTTGGTCGTGTCTTCATCAACTTTGTTAGATGCACCGGTGCAGACCACATCCATCCTAGGCTGCTCGTTGTCTGCCATTCAAGCTGGTTCCGTCGATAAAGGGATATACTGTTAGTCTGATATACTGGTTCCATCAATAAGGGAACTTGGAGAAAAGGTGATTCAAAAGAAATCGAGCCCAAACCCGCCTTCGTGTCCCTCCTTTACTCCCCAAACAGAAAGCCCAAACCCGCCTCTGGGGCAGGATCGGGCCGGGAAGCACGGAGCAGATAGAAGTGCACTTTTCAATGCAGGTAGACAGAGAAGGTATGGCTGTGATGTTATAATGCTGAAGGACCCCAAGAAGAGATTATGCCCTGTCATCCACCACTGCCCGTTATTTGTGGGCTTCACCGAGGGCTGGAAACATTTGGTGACATCAAACGACCTTTGGGCTGGGGACGTCTGCGAGCTTGTTAAAGGGCCAGACGATGGTGAGCCGGTGTACTCTGTCCAGATGTGTGGTCACAAAATTTAAAGCCGCCCCGGCTTCATCTGTGCGCTTCTCTTCTCTTATGTCAGCTACTAAGATCACTTAGCACCCCACCTAAGAGAAGAGAAGCGCACACATGAAGCCGGAGCGGCTTTAAATTTTGTGACCACACATCCGGACATAGTACACCGGCTCACCATCGTCTGGCCCCTTAACAAGCTCGCAGACGTCCTAAGCCCGAAGGTCGTTTGCTATCACCAAATGTTTCCAGCCCTCGGTGAAGCCCACAAATAACGGGCAGTGGTGGATGACAGGGCATAATCTCTTCTTGGGGTCCTTCAGCATTATAACATCACAGCCATGCCTTCTCTGTGTAACTGCATTGGAAAGTGTACTTCTATCTGCTCCGTGCTTCCTGACCCGATTCAGGCATTCAGCCGATGCCATTCTCCATATAAGTCCCAAACAGAGAATAGGGATGAGGTAGTCAAGATTGTAGGCGCTAGTGCTCAACTACTAGCATCTATAGATATGGACACAAGTCCAAATTTGGTGCTACTCGGCACCATCGATATCGCTAGGGAAAAAAATACATCAAAGAGATCCACTTCCCAATAGTACTCGAAGATAGTTCATTGACTTGACACTCTCTAAGAGGTTCATACAAAATACATTATCTCTAAGAGTGAAACCTACGATACTCATATCGTGTTGTTTAGGACTAAACATCAACAATCCCTTGACTGGTCGCTATCATACTCAATTCCAAAATATTTTTCCAATATGTCGGCTTGAGTAAGGAGATCTAGGCTTGGGAGTTCCTCCAAATCATCTGCAGCTTCATCATCTTCAGCATATTGCAGGGCTTCATCTTGAATAATTTTAGCCCTCTTGGAGTCAGCATACTTTTTGATGGACAGAGCACACTTCTCAAGCATGTCGCATACATCTCCAATTTGAAACAAAGTGGTCTTAAGTGTGTACACTGATTCCGGTTCACTAGTATCCACAACCCCATCTGTCACTAGACTGCGAATGATGTCAACATGTGTCTCAATGACTCGAATTGAGCTCTCAACCATGTCAAGTGGCTCTTTTTCCATCTCTGAAACTGAAAATGACCATGTCTCACAATCAAAATTGAGATCGCAACAAAGGCAGGGATCAGAGGGAAAACAAGGATGTGGCTTATAGGGCAAAAAGAGGGGTCCAAATAACATTGTCATGGCTATGAACAAGTCAAAGATGGGAGATAAGAACAAGTCTTATAACATAGGGTTGCGAAGCAAAGATAGGTACTCAAAAAACTTAGAAGGGAGATAAGAACCAAGTCTTATAACAAAGGGAGATAATAACATTGTCATGGCTATGTACTTCCATGATGTATGTGGCCATAAGCACATTTGGCCTAATGATTATCAAACAAAGATAGGTAGTCAAAAAACACTAAAAATAGACTTCATTCGAAGGATACTAACACCTTAATGGTATACAACCATTTAATCAACAGGGATAAAAGAAATAAAAAAACTGATACATGAGAAGTAATTGACAACCAAACAATAAGCAATAAGCATATTGACAATATATGTAAGTGAAAACGCCAACAGTAATTAATCTAAGCACTGATAATCAGGGATAGCCATCGATTGGGCAGACTATTACTTTGTGAATAATGTATGCACCTCAACGCAGCAAGTGAAGCACTTATGAAATACTCCAAGTACTTAGGAAACCTTCATATACACAATGAAATGTTATTAAGAGCATTTTTCTGCTTGGCTCTTGAACTGAAATAAGAATGCATATACACAATTTGTAGAACATTGCTTGCTTGTAGCCAACAGACTGAATTACAACAGATCACCAACATTTGTATGGCGGCGTATGTGAATTAAGAGCTTGGGGAAGAAGAAATGGAACCTGAACTTCGACCTTACTTCGAGAGGAAGAAGAAAGAGCTCGTGGACAGCGGCGCTTCGGGCTCGGGGACCGTGACGGCGGCGCTGGGGCTCGGGGACTCGGCGCTCGGGCTCGGGGACGGCGGACGCTCGGGCTCGGTGAAGGGGACGGCGGCGCTCGGGCTCGGTGAAGGGGACGGTGGCGCTCGGGCTCGGTGAAGGGGACGGCGGCGCTCGGGCTCGGTGAAGGGGACGGCGTTGCTCGGGCGCTCGGGGACGGCGGCGCTCGGGCTCGGGGACGGGGACGGCGGCGCTCGAGCTCGGGGACGGGGACAGCGGCGCTCGGGCTCGTGCTCGGGGACGGGGACACGGCGGCAGCCTGGCGGCGCAACTGTGTCAGCTTGGGCGGGAAGAGTTAGGGTTCCTGCCGACCAACGAGCCTTTTATATTGTAAAGAATCCTAGGCGGATATTTAGCAAAACCGCCTGTGATAGATAACATCACAGGCGGTTGTTTATTCTGACCGCCTGTGATAGATTAACTTCACAGGCGGTCGGAGTAAAAAACCGCCTGTGAGGTTATCTATCACAGGCGGTTTTGCTAAATATCCGCCTGTGATGTGTGTACACTATAAAAGGACTAGCCCCCCACGGGTTCCAGAACCCTAACTCCCAGAACCTTCACAGCACTGTAGAGGCGGCGGGTTTTATTTGAGATCTACAGGGAGAAGGTTTTGTTTTTGAGTTTATTGATTGATTTCAATAGTTTATGCATATATATGATCTCCATTTGTTTTCTTTCTCATTTTGATGCGATTTTTTGCCTCAATTTTGTAATATAGACCAGATTTGAAGAAAAGCTTTGGAATTCAAGATTTGGACTTATAATAGTTGATCTAGTTTAAAGATTCTTTAAAAACACAGTTGTCTCACCTCAAGGTACCTATTGTTGCAATGTTTGTTTCATTTTCATGCACATCAATTTGTTTCATGTTTTATGGATGAATTCAATTAATTAATGATTTTATTGATGTTAATCAATATAGGGATAGGTAATGGACCGAGGTTAGATGTACAATGTGCCAAGACCATATCCGTCGTATATTCGAAATTTGAGAAGCTTTATTGAAGCGGCCAACAAGCACGCGAATTTGCGAAAGAGCAAGGAGATTTTATGTCCGTGCATCGATTGTGATAATAAGATAGCTTGGAGAGATACAGGAGTAATCCAATCACATCTGCTAAAAAGAGGGTTTAAAAACAATTATACGATATGGTCAGAACATGGTGAGTTGGATCCGTGTGAAGTGCCTGGTAATGACGAGAGAGTTGTCGGAATTTTAGATCTTAAAGTTGATGGTAAAGTGGATAATGTGGATGCTAATCAAGATTTTGAAGAATATGATTGCGAAGAGATGTTGCGCCATATGGAACCAGAAATGTTGAGTTCTGTGGGATCGCAGAAAGGGCTATCTAAAATGGAGGGACTGGAAAGTGCCTCAAAAGAACCTTTATATGATGAATCAAAGGGTTGTGACAAAGAGTTTACTACACTGCGTACAGTTCTAGAACTTCTGAAGTTGAAGGCTAGCGCCGGATGGTCTGATACTAGCTTCACAGATCTTTTGAATTTTCTGTCCCAATTACTACCAAAACCCAACAAACTACCAACAAGCACTTATAAAGCGAAGAAGCTTATATCTCCCATAGCTCTGGGTGTGCAAAAATTCATGCATGTCCGAACCATTGTATTCTGTATCGTGGCGATTTTGAGAACGCATCAAGATGCCCAGTTTGCAATGTCAGTCGATACAAGAAGAGCTACAATCAAGACTGTGTAAAAAAATTCCCGAAGAAAAATAAAAACAAGAAATCCACTATTGGACCTGAAAGTGACGATGACACTTTTGATGACATGGATGGGAAAAAGAAGTCAAAGATCCCAGCTTTGGTGATGTGGTATCTTCCAGTAATTGATCGCTTAAAACGTTTGTTCTCAAATCCTAGGGAGGCTGAGCTTATGCGTTGGCATGCTGAAAATCGCAAGCAGAATAACAAACAGATTCGACACCCTGCTGATGCATCACCATGGAAAAAATTTGATCTTATGTATCCTGAGTTTGCCAAAGAAACCAGAAATGTAAGATTTGCTTTGGGTACAGACGGTATGAATCCATTTGGTGAAAAAAGAAGTGTACATAGTACCTGGCCCGTGACTTTAACGATGTACAACCTTCCATCATGGCTGTGTCACAAAAGAAAGTACATTATGTTGACTATTCTTATTCAAGGTCCGAAATCAGCTGGTGTTGATATTGATGTGTTCCTAGAACCTCTTATGGAAGATATGACAAAGCTCTGGAATGAAGGAGTTAGAATATGGGATGAGTATTGTCATGAGTATTTCAACTTAAGAGCAATTATATTTGTTACCATCCATGATTCTCCCGGTGGCGCCACACTATCAGGGCAAAAGACTAAAGGAAAGAATGGTTGTGTAGTGTGTGTCGATGGAACTGCTTCCATGTACCTTAAATCATCCAAGAAGTTGGTGTTCATGGGACACAGACGGTTCTTGATGAAGCAGCATAAGTACCAAAAGATGAAAGAGGAATTTAACAATCAACTGGAAAGTGAAGGTGCACCAAAGCCTTATAGTGGGAAACTTGTTTTTGAAATTGTAAAGAACATTCATGTTGTATTCGGAAAGGGAAAAACAAAGGAGAAAAGAGAAAGAGAACTGACCCTTCAACTTACACAACTTTCAAGAAGCAATCAATTTTTTTCAAGTACCTCCCATACTAGAAGGATATGGAAATTTGCCACAGCATTGATTTGATGCATGTAACAAAAAATGTTTTTGACAGCATCATTGGAACCTTGCTGGGCATGCCGAGTAAGACAAAAGACGGACTCAAATCACGCAATGATCTAGTAGATCTTCAAATCAGACCGGAACTTCATCCAGTGGATAGTGGCAAAGGGAAGCCTTACCTCCCCCCAGCTAGCTACAACTTGTCAGTTGAGGAGAGAACAAAGATTTGCAAATGTTTGCGTGGGGTCAAAGTGCCCACAGGTTTCTCATCCAATATCAGCAGACTAGTCAGGATGAAGGACTTGTCTCTATTTGGCTACAACTCTCATGACTGCCATGTGATGATGACGGTGTTCCTCCCAATTGCGGTAAGAGCCCTCGAAACAGAGCATGTCAAAGTTGTCATCACACGCTTGTGTTACTTTTTCAATGCGGTTTCACAAAAAGTAATAGCTTTAGAACACTTGGACTATCTAAAGGCATACATCATCGAGACTATGTGCAAGCTTGAAATGTGTTTTCCTCCATCATTTTTTGATATGCAAGTACCCTAATCATACATCTCGTGGATCAGATAAAAATATTAGGGCCACTATATTTACATCATATGTTTCAGTTGGAGCGATACCTGGGAGTATTAAAAGGTTATGTACGAAATCGCGCTCACCCAGAGGGTTCAATCATGGAGGGATACACTACAGAAGAAGTGATTGAGAGCTGTATAGATTACATCAGTGACGGAACAATGATAGGTGTGCCTGTACCTAAACATGAGGGTAAACTATGTGGGAGAGGGAGAATGGGCAAGAAAACTTTTCGCGTTGAGGATTACAAGCTAGTACATTGTGCTCATGGTACTGTACTACAACATCTCACGATAGCCGAGCCTTACATAGAGGAACACCTGGATGAGCTTCGTAAAGAAAATCAGAACCGCACAGAGGACTGGATCATGAGGGAGCACAAACATCGTTTCAGCGAATGGTTAATGGACAAAAACATCCCATTCGGAGACTCTTTGGAAGAGAAAACAATAAAGAATTTGGCTTCTAGGCCATCGTGTTTTGTGACATCATGGCAAGCATATGACATCAATGGGTACACATTCTATACTAAATCAAAAGACATGAAAAGTGTTGCACAAAATAGCAGTGTTCGTATCGATGCTTTTGACCTACATGGACAGAAGACCACATATTTTGGATTCATAGAGGAAATATGGGAACTTGATTATGGCCCAAGCATTAAAATACCCTCATTTAAGTGCCAATGGGTACAACATCCCGTGGGGGTGATAGTGGATAACTACGAACTCACACTGGTAGACTTAAAGAAAGTAGGATATAAAGATGACCCGTGGGTTCTCGCCGAATGTGTTGCACAAGTGTTCTATGTACTCGATCCAGCAGATGAGAAGATGCATGTAGTTATTTCTGGAAAGCAAAAAATTGTTGGAGTTAAGAATGTGGGAGACCAAGACGAGGAATACAATAAGTATGAAGAGATGTTCGTCTTTAACGGTCCAGAGAGAATCAAGCGTGTGGAAAAGAAAATTGATAAGAACTTAAAGCCATACATGCGGAAAAATGGTAGTTCATGAAAAATTGTATGAATCAAATTGTATTTGTTATCATGTATGATCGACTATGAATTGTGGTTGCCAATTAATTTAAAATCTCTCTAGTTATCTATGTGTGCTATTATAATTCATTTAAATTGTATTTGCATATTTTTGTTAAAAATTAAATATTAATTCATTTAAATTGTATTTGCATATTTCTGTTAAAAATTAAAATATTTTCATATTTAAATTGTAGTTTTCATATTTTCACAATCACAGGCGGTTTTTCCTTAGGTTCCGTTTGTGAAAAGGATAGAGCACCACAAGCGGTTCTAAACAAAAACCGCTTGTGATAATATTACATCACAGACGTACCGAACCGCCTGGGACATCACAGGCGGTTTTCTAACCGAACCGTGATGTAAAAAGCCTACCGCTTGTGTAGAGCCAAATTGTACTAGTTAATCAACCTAAGACCAATGGCAACGGTGGGTGATACGAACCACTGGTTTGGCTACCTAGGCACGATACTAATCCGATCGGGCGCAGCAGGAGGTAGGGATGAAAACGGTCGGAAACGGTCGGTAAACACTAAAACCATTACCGTTTTCATATTTTTTATCGGAAACAAAATCGAAAACGGTAACACCGGAAACGGAAACGATATCGGTATTTCGGAAACATCGGAAACGAAAGTTTGGTGCGGAAAATACACCGATAACGGTCGGAATCTAAATACAATCGGTAAATATATCAAACTTCATAATACAACAAAGTTAACAAAAGATCACAAAGACCACAAGTTCACAATTCATGATATAACAAGTTCACAATATAAAAAGTTCATAAGGATCGCAAATTTATAATATAAAAAGTGTATAAAGATCACAAGTTCACAATATAACAAGTTCACAGTATAACAAGTTCATAAAAATCACAAGTTCATAGACTCAAAGTTCACAATTCACAATATCCACTCGATCTAGCTGACATGGCATGCTTACTTATGAAATATTTTTCCTCACATAAAGAGTTTTTCACAACCTCACAGGAAAACCCTAAAACCTAGTGTGTGGAAAAGACCAAATCGTTAATCTCAATTGCCTTCCAACACCATCTATCCAAAATAAAAATCTAAAGGTGTCCAAAAAATATAAAAATAAGTAATCCTTATCTAGAGACGTACAGGCAATGCGAAAAATCACATGCTGGAAAATTCCGAGACACAATTCCGAAAAATTCCGAGACACAATTCCGGAAAATTCCGAGACACAAATCCGGTAATTTCCGACAAAAACCGGTAACCGAAGGAAACGGTCGGTAAAACACCACGCCGATTCCGATACCGATTCTGATAGAAAATTCCGAAAACCGATTCCGTTTTCGAAAAATACCGTTACCGATGAATCCGACTGAAAAATTTCGAAATCGGTTTCCGGAATACCGAAAAATTCCGAAACCGTTTTCATCCCTAGCAGGAGGTAGCACAGCCTTCAGGTCGCCTAGGTGCCGACTGGTTGGCTTGGGGATACCACCCATGCTGGAGAGGATGTGGTCGCTACCGATCGACGCATTAGGGCCACGACCATTGCCGACCGAACGCGATCAGTACCGACCGCCTTGTGGCCATGTGACAACCTGCGATTTGTCCCTTTATTTTCCAACCATTTGAATTTGGAAAAAACCAAAAACCAAAAAAATCCAAAAATACTAAATTCACATATAAATTGAGGAGGGACCTTCGCTTCATTCACACACTTTTATCTCTAGTTCTCAAGTCTTCTCCTTTGTTCACACTTTCATTCTTCGTATGGTTCAGGGTTTTAAGGTACCTCTATTTTCATACGGATTCGAGGTAGAATCTCAACTACTAAACTTTCACATCCATCCAAGAACTAGTTTGTATTTCAGCCACTTTAATAAGACCATGTGGTACAAAGGATGAAAGAGGATATCCGAATTGTTTGAATAAATTTAATCATTTAAAATAGATATGCATGAAATTTGATGCGGGTACGTTTTTATGTTATATATCAAACACATTATCACAAATAAGAATAAAATTTTGCATTAATTATTTTATGCATCATTTGCTCTCTACAACAAAAAGATAAATAAATATCCGAATATGTATCCCAATTTTATATCTATCATTTAAAAAATATATATGATAAATTTGAGGTTTACCTTTTTATGAATCTATGCAAGCTAAATGCTAAAAACAAGAATACAAATTTGTATAACAGATTCTATATGCTATTTATTGACAGTCAAAGAAAAATGACCAAAAATTGATATCCGAAATAAGTATCTGTTTTTGACAATTTTCATCCCATACAATAGAAACCGGTTCTTGGATACGGTCGTAGTCGGCTTTAAGTATTTTGCACTTTTGAGCAATTTATGTAGTTTAATTTTTGTAACGACAGGTGTATTTTTAAAATGTTTTCCTTATTTTTTATTCTTTATTTGAATTAAAAATTGTGTTTCGTTGTATGTATATATATGAGTCTGTGGTACATAAAGATTGATGGTGGTAGATATAAACCGATCGACGAGGGTAAGCCCGATACATTGGATTCAACCTATTGAATCTTGGTTCCACAAGGGAGACAGGGCAGAGGCGGACCTACATAGGTCTAAGTGAGGGTCTAGGCCCTCGCTTATTTCTTCTTTGAAAGTAGTAGAGTCTAAATTTTCATCATGAAGTTTTCTGCTCATCGTCGCTTAGATGGCTCTACTCTAATATTTTGGTGTCTATCCCTTTAAGTATGCTCCCACTCTTATTTTGTCCTCGGTCCGCCCCTAGAGACATATGATTGGCCCTTGGCCCTTGCTGCCCTCTCGTTGGTGCTATATATCCCGCCATCACAAGTCCACAAGGGAGATTGAACTCACGAAGCAAGCAACACTACTGCTATAGAAAGCAGCAGCAAAGGTCTAGCCGGCTGCGTGGCCTAGGCGCCTAGCTATATAGTTAATTTATGTATGTATAAGCTGTTGAACTCTTTGAGCAGTTAACGTGCAGGAGGAATAACACGATAGCCATGGACGTGTACATCTACCAGTCGCTCCTCCTCTCGGTCCTTGCTGTGGCACTGCTGCAGCTGGTGAAGATGGCCCTCAAGCCGAGGCCACGGCTGCCGCCAGGGCCTTGGAAGCTGCCCGTCATCGGCAGCATGCACCACCTCGTGAACGTGCTTCCGCACCGGGCGCTGCGGGATCTGGCGGACGTCCACGGCCCGCTCATGATGCTGCAGCTCGGCCAGACGCCGCTCGTCGTCGCCTCTTCCAAGGAGACGGCGCGCGCCGTGCTCAAGACGCACGACACCAACTTCGCCACACGCCCCAAGCTCCTCGCCGGCGAGATCGTCGGCTATGAGTGGGTCGACATCCTCTTCGCCCCCTCCGGCGACTACTGGCGCAAGCTCCGCCAGCTCTGCGCCGCCGAGATCCTGAGCCCCAAGCGCGTGCTCTCGTTTCGTCGCATCCGGGAGGAGGAGGTGAGCATGAGCATAGACAACAAGTCAGATCACGATTCCGGCCCTCAACAATCACGAGATGCTATTGCTATGAGACCAAACGAGACTACACTCTAAACAAAAAAACAATGGCAAAAATCTAAAAATAATGAAGCAGGAGAGACGTACTGGTGAAAAGAGCAGAACAATGATGGTACCTGCTGATGTTTTCTCCGGTATGCCAGGCCGGCTATACTGACGTTCAAACATGCATGCATGTACGCAGGTGATGCTGCGGGTGGAGGAGATCCGCGCGGCGGGCCCGTCGACGCCGGTGAACCTGAGCGTGATGTTCCACAGCATCACAAACAGCGTCGTGTCGCGGGCCGCGTTCGGGAAGAAGCGGAAGAACGCGGCGGAGTTCCTGGCGGCGACCAAGGCCGTCGTCGGCCTGTCGAGCGGCTTCAACATCCCGGACTTGTTCCCGGCGTGGACCACAGTCCTGGCCAAGCTCACCGGCATGACGCGCAGCCTCAAGGAGATCCACAAGACGGTGGACACCATCCTCGAGGAAATTATCGAGGAGCGCAAGCGCATCCGCGACGAAAAGATCAAGGGCGGCGCCGCCGCCGAGGACGTCGACGAGAACCTCGTCGACGTACTCATCGGCCTGCAGGAGAAAGGCGGCTTCGGCTTTCAACTTACCAACAGCATCATCAAGGCCATCATACTGGTAATATATAGTATATTATTCAGTCCTACACGATCTCCATTAATTATATTCAATGGCAACACGTACGCACGTGTGCATATATGCGCAGGACATGTTCGCGGGCGGGACGGGGACGTCGGGGTCGGCCATGGAGTGGGGGATGTCGGAGCTGATGCGGAACCCGCCGGTGATGAAGAAGATGCAGGCGCTGACGATCAGGGAGGCGTTCCGTGGGAAGACGGTGGTGACGGAGGGCGACCTACAGGCGAGCAACCTCCAGTACATGAAGCTGGTGATCAAAGAGGCCCTGCGGCTGCATCCGCCGGCACCGCTGTTGGTGCCCCGGGAGAGCATCGAGGAGTGCGAGCTGGACGGGTACACGATTCCAGCCAAGTCACGGGTCATCATCAACGCGTGGGCCATCGGCCGCGACCCCAAGTACTGGGATGACGCTGACGAGTTCAAGCCGGAGCGGTTCGAGGACGGCTCCCGAGACTTCACGGGCAGCAGCTACGAGTTCTTGCCCTTCGGCTCCGGCCGGAGGATGTGCCCCGGCTTCAACTACGGCCTCGCCAGCATGGAGCTCGCCTTTGTCGGCCTGCTCTACCAATTCGACTGGTCGCTGCCCGAGGGCGTCAAGGAGGTCGACATGGGGGAGGCGCCTGGACTGGGCGTCCGCCGCCGCACGCCGCTAATGCTTTGCGCAACCCCGTTCGTCCCGGTCTCCGCCTAGCTAGCCAACGTACATCTACATCGTCATGCTAGCCGCGAGCTGAGGGCCTATTGTATCTCTGTCTCAATATCTCTATGTCTATGTGCTTGCTGGCTAAATAAACACGTCATCTGTACGTCTCGTAATGGGTGCTGTCCATTGTAGTGTGCTGTGTACGTAGTAGTAGTACAGTGAAGCGTGTACTATTATTATGTACCTAAAGTTTCAACTTCCATAGCAAAGTAGATGCAAGGGTAATAAATCTATAATGCTCTGTTAAAATATAATTATTAAAATATAATATGGTTAGCTCGTGCTACCACAACTTCATCCTCCACGCTAACACTCTAGACCCGCTCCACACGCCATCTACATCAAACCACATATGTCGGGTACCGTAATTATGGGTACCCCCAACACTCCTAAACACGGCTGGAAAACGTCTTCAGAACAAACCATGAACGACTGGTAAGCACGGTTCAAGTCAGGGCTTCGTCTGCCAAGGGACGCGACCCCGCCTCGCCCGAGCCCGGGCCTCGGGCGGGAATAGTAGTCCCGGACGGACTCGCGCCTCGCCCGAGGGTCCCCTCAGTCAGCAGACGCACCCCCGTCTCACCCAAAGTTAAGCTCGGGCGAACTTTGTCGTACAGCGACCTCGGCCAAATCGCCTTACCAACCGACCGTATCGCATGCGCATTTAATGCGGGGATCGTCTGACACCCTATCCTGACACGCGCGCCTGACCGCAGTCACTTCGCCCCTTTACTGACCGATTCTGACAGGAAAACAACATTGTTCACCCCGTTCCGACTACTGTTCCAACCACCAGGAAAAGACTAACAACAGTCGCGGCCACTCCCGAGTTCAGCCTCGGGCGCAACAAGGAGCTTCGCCTCGCCCGACCCCAGGCCTCGACCTCGGCCTCGGGAGGAGGTCTCCGCCTCGCCCGACCTCAGCCTCGACCTCGGGAGGAGTCGCCGCCTCGCCCGACCTCGGCCTCGGATCGACTACGCTACTGTCACACCCGGTTTTGGAAGGCAAACCAAGTGCGAACTATGCACGTGCCAGGATCAGAACTCACGTACACAGCGATTAGATAAATGAACATCAATGCACATTGCTCGAATAATAACTTAAGAGAGTATTAACTTATTACATCACAGAGTCATAGACATCCACATAGTCATCAACTTAACAGTTAAATCAAAGTGCTAGCGAAACGCAGTAACGATAAGGCCTTCACAGGCAGCTGACTGGGGGTTGCCGCCAACCCACACCTAGAATTCGTCGTAGTCTTGGAACTCCTGGAAGTCTCCTTCCACGGCTTCGCCTTCTCCTGAGCAGTGGTTACAATGCGGACAACCTGGTGTTTTGTGGTAAAGCAAGGATGAGTACACATCAACGTACTCAGCAAATGTCCCGTTTGGCTGAAGTGGACTAGCTTTATGTGGGGTAAGGCTCAAGCAGTTGCTTTTAGTTGGTCAGGTATTTATCATTAGTAGAAGCCAGATTTTAGCATTAACCAACCCATGAACCATTTCCTCATCGAGGAACAACATCATCATATTCGAACCAAAACCATAACATAATCCTTGTATCTCAAACCATCTGTATCTCTAATCAAAGAGGATCCCAAGGCTGCTCTTAACCGTGAGCACGACTGATATATCAGTTTCACTACCCTCTGCAGAGGCCGCACACTTTACCCATGAGTCATGATTCCCTTTCTACCCGGGGAGAGCTAATCCCCATTGACCACTACCTAGGTGGTCCGGCAGGGCATCACTACGTAGCTTTTACAAAGATTCCCTAGAGATCATAGCTGCCCGTTAGGTTTCTCCAGTTTGATAAACACAGTACCCCTCCCCGCAGGAGAGTGACTAACAAAAAGCAAAACGAATGAACCTCGGCACTCAGCCTCGGCAGAGCAAGCACTGTGCCTGGACCCCATTGACGGCACGACGGCTAAGCAACTACACCTCTAGTTCCTCTAATTAATTAGCTAAGGGCATCCCATTTCACCCTCATGGTTGCACTGTTATCCCGGGTGGTCTCTCAACGAACAGGTCCTTACGGAGAGGTACTCAGGAAACAGCCTGAGCCCCCTAGAGTATCACAAGATCATCAACATCATCAGGATAACAGTATCATAAATATTCACATCATGTTCATTGATTAAGTTAGGGCAGTAGCAGAATGCTAACCATAACAGCCCATAAGGTCATCAAGGATAAAGTAAAGTGTAAAGCTAGTCAATCCTTAGGTTTCAAGTAAGTAATGCGGGGTAGTAAGTTATAAGTGAATAGGACATAATGGGTCAGAGGACACTTGCCTTCACCAAACTGTTGATCAGGAACTTCCTCTGCAACTTCCTCGGGAAACACAGACTGCTCGTTGTCTACGTAAAGTAATCATTCACACTATGCACTTGGGAAATAACAAACAAAAACAATATACCAAACATATGCAGCAGAGAGAGATCACAAGTTCATAATAGAAAAGGGATAGGCACTCCGGTATTCCCTAGGTCTAGGGTAGAGGACTATACAAAATGATTCATTATCCACTAATCAGGTTTAAGTCAGTGGTGGGATTAAATCATTATCTGGTTTTAAGTTCCTAAACTTAGGTGTTTAAGTCCATAAACTTAAGTGCTCCAACTTTTATTAAAGTCTACCAACTTCTAATTATCTCAAATAAGGTTCCAATAACCTTAATCCTATCCTAATGATTAACCATTAATTGGGACATGGAAACAGCAGGGAAACCTTGCTTAAACAGATAGATAATAATATTATGAACATTTTGCAATTTGAAGCACCTAATTTGGAGTTCATATGGCAAAGTTATGAATTTTACAAGTTTAGGGGTTAAAAATATACCCTAAGTACCTATTTTGGATTAAATAAAAGGTCCGAGGACCTAACTGTAAGAAACCAGGGACGGCGGGTTCAAATTCCAGAAAACAGGGGGGCTCTTTAAGAAAACGCGCGGGCGAAGGGGTATCGGACTCCTACGGCCGTCGGATCTCAGATGGACGGCTAGGATTAGATCCGCGGGCGGGCGCGCGAGCGCGCGGCGGCCTGGGCGGCTGACAGGCGGGGCCGGGTGGGCAGCGCGAATGCGGGCAGGCTGACAGGCGGGGCCGGGCGGGCAGCGCGAGCGCAGCGGCTGACAGGCGGGGCCAGCGGGCAGCGCGAGGAGTGGGGGAAGCGGGCCTGGGCCGTTGGATCTCCGGCGGACGGCCAGGATTAGGCTTGGCCTAATTAAAACGGGGCCGCCCGATCTGGGACGGACGGCGGGGATCGGGTGGCCGGCCTTGGCCTCTCCTACGGCTAGCTGGGGCGGCGGCGCTCGTCCCCGCGGCGGAGGTCTCGCCGGAGACGAGGGGCGCGGGCGCTCTGCGGGTCCTTAGGGCGACCGGAGTGGCCTGGGAGGTTGGGGAGGGCGCGGGGAATAGTCCGGTGGGGGCTAGGTCGGGGCAGGGGCACCGGAGGGGGGCGGTCTACGGCAAAGCGGCTCGGCGGCAGCGTTGAACAACTCCGGCGAGGAATCAAACGTGACAGAGGGCATTACACAGGTTTGGAGGGGGCGGGAGAGGTTCCTTACCTCAAGGCGGCCTCCGGGGACTCCTCGGTGGCGGCGATGGCGCGACGGTGGCCCGGAGCGACGATGGCGGACCCCCGCGACTGCACGGTGGACGGCGGGTCAGCGCGGGCAGAGGGAAATAGGGAGGGGAAGGGGAAATTGGAGCGCGTCCCGAGTTGCGGACGTCGGGGCGGAGCTCACCGTGGCAGAGGGCACGGCGGGGCTCCAACGGCGACGGAGGAACGAGCTCGGGCGGTGGTGGTTTAATGGCGGCGGCGCTTTGGTGTGCGCGCAGCGAGGGGAAGGTGAGGGAGGGGTCTGCAGGTGCGCAAATGAGGGAGGGGGAAGGGGGCGAGTGGGGCTCCGGGCTCTAGTGGCCGAGGCGAGGTGGTGGCGAGCCCCACGCGCGACGTGGGCGCGGAGTCCGCGGCACGCGCGGACCGGGGCGGCGGTTACGCGGAGACGACGGGGCTGACAGCCCGGGCCCGCGAGCAGAGAGAGAGGAAAGCGGGCGCGGGCGCGGAGAACGGTTGCGCTGACGGACGGGCCCGCCAGGGCAGAGAGAGCGGGGGAAGCGGGCGCGCGTGGGATGGGGAAAGCGGCTGCGCTGACGGGTGGGCCCGCCAGGGCAGAGAGAGGAGGGGGGGAGAAGGCGCGCGCGGGATGGGCCGATTGGGCCGAAAGGCCGAGGGGGGCGGGGGAGTGGGCTTCTTTTCCTTTTTCTTTTATTCTGGTTTTTGTTTTCTCTTTTCTTTTTATTTTCTCTATTTGATTCAAATTCAAATAAGCCACAAAATCAAATTAGACTTTCTAAGAATTATGCACCAAACAAAAGTGAAATCTAGGGTTCAGCATGATGCAACAATTCATACTCCCTTGGAGTTTTAGTCTAATAGACTATAATTACAAATAAAATAACCACTTTTCTCCTATAGAAATGAGAAAGAGAAGATTGGGGAAGGATGAGAAAAGGGAAGTAACACCTGAATTTGTGAATATGAGCAAAGAAATTTTATACCCCCAAATTCAGGGTGTTACAAACCTATCCCCCTTAAAAGAATCTCGCCCCGAGATTCAGGGTTGGTCAGCAAAGAGTTCAGGGTATTTGGCCTTCAGATCATCTTCTCGTTCCCAGGTTGCTTCTTCCTCCGAGTGGTGACCCCATCTGACTTTGCACATTCTGATGGTATTCCTCCGGGTGACTCTGTCTGCGAACTCCAGAATCTGCGTTGGCTTCTCTATGTATGTCAGATCCTCCTGGACTTCCAAACCCTCCACTGGCAACTGTTCTTCTGGTACTCGCAGACACTTCTTCAATTGTGACACGTGGAACACATTGTGCACTGCCGACAAACTTTCTGGTAGGTTGAGTTGGTAAGCCACTTCTCCACGCTTTGCCTGAATCTGATATGGTCCCACGTACCGGGGTGCTAACTTGCCTTTAACTCCGAACCTTCTAACTCCCCTAATAGGTGACACCTTCAGATAGACGAAATCCCCCACTTCGAAACTCAGTTCTCTTCTCCTTCGGTCCGCATAGCTTCGCTGTCTTGACTGGGCTATCTTCAGATTCTCCCGAACCATTTTGATATTCTCTTCGGCTTCAAGCAAAATGTCGGGGCCAAACACCTGTCTCTCTCCAGGCTGGTCCCAATGCAGCGGAGTCCTACAACTCCATCCATAGAGTGCCTGAAACGGTGACATCTTCAAGCTAGCCTGATAGCTATTGTTGTAGGAGAATTCTGCATAAGGTAACCTTTTGTCCCATCCTCACTTGTCTTGCAACGCACAGGCTCTCAGCATATCTTCTAGGATCTGGTTAGTTCTTTCAGTCTGACCGTCTGTCTGCGGATGATAAGCTGAGCTGAAGTTCAAATGTGTGCCCAAAGCTTCTTGTAGCTGCTGCCAAAAATGAGAGGTGAACTGCGTTCCTCGATCTGACACTATCTTTTTCGGCACACCATGAAGGCAGACTATCCGTGACATGTATAACTCAGCTAACGTTGCTCCGGTGTATGTGGTCTTCACAGGTATGAAATGGGCCACCTTTGTTAAGCGGTCCACAACCACCCAGATGGAATCATAGCCGGCCCGGGTACGAGGTAGGCCAACTATAAAATCCATCCCGATCTCATCCCACTTCCACTGAGGAATCCGCAATGGCTGCAACAATCTGGCGGGCCTTTGATGCTCTGCTTTGGTCCTTTGACAGCTATCACAGATGGCGACATATTCTGCGATTTCTCTTTTCATGCCATACCACCAAAACCTCCTTTTTAAATCCTGGTACATCTTTTCACTTCCTGGGTGTATGGAGTAGGCTGTCTCATGAGCTTCCTTTAGGATCAGCTCCCGAATATGTTTGAGGTCGGGGACACACAATCGGTCCTTGAACCATATTACTCCCTCTTCATCCTCTCGAAAGTCTTTGCCTCTTCCTTCTAAGATTAACTGCCGGATCTTGTTGATGTTTTCATCATCCTTCTGCCCTTCTTTGATCTCCCGCTCTAGGGTGGGCTCTAATTCCACTGTTACTCCTTGCGTACTGTTCAGGAAACCGAGACTCAGTCTGTCGAACTCCTTGGCTAACTCATATGGCATTGGGTACGTGGCCAACATATTGACTTGACTCTTCCTGCTCAGAGCATCTGCAACAACATTGGCTTTGCCCGGATGGTAATGTATCTCCAACTCATAGTCCTTGATCAATTCCAACCATCTTCGCTGTCTCATGTTTAACTCTGACTGGGTGAATATGTACTTCAGACTTTTATGATCTGTGTAAATGTCGCACTTCTACCCATACAGGTAATGTCTCCAGGTCTTTAGAGCATGAACTACTGCTGCCAACTCCAGGTCATGTGTGGGATAATTTTTCTCATGGATCTTCAGCTGTCGAGATGAATATGCTACAACTCTTCCTTCTTGCATTAGCACACATCCCAATTCGGTGTAAGAAGCATCGCAATACACTGAGAATGGCTTGTGAACATCAGGCAGGACTAACACCGGAGCTGTAGTCAATCTATTTTTCAGTTCTTCAAATGCTTCCTGACACTTTTGGGTCCACTTAAACTCAACTTTCTTCGCTAGTAACGCTGTCATTGGTCTAGCAATCTTTGAGAAGCCTTCGATGAAACGCCTGTAATACCCAGCCATTCCAATGAAGCTCTTGATCCCACGAACATCCTTTGGCGCTTTCCAGTTCAGGATATCTGCTACTTTCTTTGGATCCACTGCCAACCCATCTTGATTTATGATGTGACCCAGAAACAGGACTTCATGAATCCAGAACTCGCATTTGCCCAGCTTGGCATACAACTGATGCTCTCGAAGTCTTTGCAATACCATCTTCAAATGCTCTACATGATCTTCCTCACTTTGAGAGTATATGAGAATGTCATCGATAAACACTACCACAAACTTGTCCAGATAATCCATGAACACACTGTTCATCAGATACATAAAGAAGGCTGGCGCATTTGTCAAACCAAAGGACATAACTGTGAATTCATATAACCCGTACTTGGTGATGAATGCTGTCTTCGGTATGTCCGAGGGTCGGATTCTGAGTTGATGGTAACCTGATCTCAGATCTATCTTCGAGAATACGCTGGCACCTCTGAGCTGGTCGAACAAATCTTCTATCCTTGGCAGGGGGTACTTGTTCTTGACAGTGACTTCATTCAAGGCTCTGTAATCTATGCACATCCTTTTGGTACCATCTTTCTTCTCTACAAACAACACCGGAGCAGCCCAAGGCGAGGTACTTGGTCTGATGTAACCCTTCTCTAACATCTCATCTATCTGCTTCTTGAGTTCCACCAATTCTGGTCCAGACACTCGGTAGGCTCTTTTGGAAATGGGGGCGGTACCAGGGATAAGCTCTATGGCAAATTCGACTTTTCTCGCGGGTGGCATGCCCGTTAGCTCCTCGGGAAATACGTCCGGAAAGTCCGACACAACCTTGATAGCCTCGAGCGGGTTGGGCTCCTTACTATCAACTGAAATCTGGTGACAGACACCCTCCGCTGATTTAGGCATCCTTAGCTCGGCCACTACCTCTTCTCCTGACGGGGACTTCAATGTTACGGTCCTTTTGTCACAGCTAACATTTGCTTCATACTTCATTAACCAATTCATCCCTAGAATGACATCTATCCCAGGGGTGTCTATTACTATTAAGTCACTGGGGAATCCTATCCCCCTTATTTCCACCCTTATATTTGAGCATATTTTATCTGTTTGCACCTTGCCACCAACCGAATTAATCCTCATGGGCGGCATCATTGCCTCTACTGAGATGTTATGCAATTCTACCCAGGTTGCAGTGACAAATGAATGAGTTGCACCAGTATCAAATAGCACTTTCGTGGGATGAGATTCGACTGAGAACATACCTACTGCCACATCTGGTGCATCCTGGATCGCTTCGGCCTCCAAGTGGTTCACCTTTCCACGGTTGTACGCTTGGTTACGATTGCCTGCCGTTGGCTGCAGTACACCTTGCCTTGTTGGAGCATTGGGGTTGGTCTGCTGCTGCGCCGCCTTCTTCGGGCATTGCATCGCCCAGTGGCCTTGTTCTCCACAGTGGAAACATCCTCTGCCTCCTCCTTGTGCTGGAGCTGCTTGGTTGCTCTGGTTTGCTGCTGGGGCAGGAAGGCGAGGTGCCTGGTTGTTCTGCTTCTGATACTGATTACTTCCCTGCTGACTGTTCTGACGATACTGCTGCTGTTGTGGGTACTGCCTCTGAAACTGCTGCTGATGCGGACGCTGATTCTGATTCTGATATCCCTGTGGGTGACCAGGCCTGCCTTGCTGAGATGAACTGCCTGAGAAACGTGGACGGCTGATGCCTCCGGTCTGGGGTCCACTCATCTTGCGCTTCCGATCTTCCATATCCTTACGCTTCTTCTCAGTCATAACTGCCCTATCGATCAGGTGCTGGAAGGTGGGGAAGGTGTGATTCATCAGCTGGTAATGCAGGGGATCCACCAAACCCCTCATGAACCTGTACTGCCTTTTAGCATCAGTGTTGACATCCTCAGGTGCATACCGAGATAGCTGCAGAAACTTGTCTCTGTATTCACTAACAGACAGGGGTCCCTGCTTCAGAGCCAGAAACTCCTCCTTCTTCACGATCATCAGTCCCTCCGGCACATGGTACCTGCGGAAACTCTCGCTGAATTCTTCCCAGGTGATGGCTTCGGGGTCAGCATGTGTGGCGAGGTAGGACTCCCACCAGGACTGGGCTGCTCCCCTTAGCTGACGGGGACCATACAGAACCTTCTCCCTGTCGTCACATTGGGCGGTGCGCAGTTCTCTTTCCACTGCGCGCAGCCAGTCTTCTGCATCCATGGGGTCAGCAGAATGGGCGAAGGTAGGAGGGTGCCCTCTCATGAACTCACCACGCTTATCCCGTGGCATCTGGGGCATCTGCACTTGCAATTGGGGTTGGGGTTGCTGTTGAGCCTGCTGCATGGCTGCCAGAGTCTGCCCAATGGCCTGCACTGCCTGAGTCTGCATCAAGAACATCTGCTCCACTGTCATCGGGGGTGGCGGGGGAGGCTGCCTCTGTTGTTCCTCCTGCTGGTCATGCTGCTCTTGCTGAGCACGCCTGTTGCATCGGCGCCTGTTGTCAGACATCTGTGGAAGACATTCATACATCAGCATTGATCTTACAACCCTCCAGCATAAGAAAAGGAAATACAGAATTCTTCATGACACTGAGTGGACAAAGAGCTTCACTGATCCTCATTATGATTCGACACAGCTTCTCAGATAGAAAGGAAAGTAGAAGTAAATGGCTTCCCAACTAAATAACTGACTTTATTAACATTATAGCTAGGCCAAACTGCAGGGGAAACCCACATGTTGGCAACAGTCATTACAAAGATTCAAATCCAGCACAAGTTCATCATAACAAGCATGCAAGCAACTGATAAGCAAACTAAGCTAATTGGAAGCAGCTGATAAGCAAACTAAACTAACTATCTAAGACTGAGACATCTGACTTAAGAATTATTACAAACTTCGACGCTAACGATCTAAGGATCCAGATCTATCCTGGTCTTACAGGCAGGGGAACCATAAGTGTGGTGACCTCGTGGCGGTGAGCGGTAAGGGTGCTGAGTCCCAACAGGAGCGGGAGAACCACCCTCCTGGTGATGGCGCTCTGCCAGCTCAGCACGCAACTCCGCAATCTCCGTTCGAGCCCTGCTCAGCTCGTCCAGAGAGTGATCCAGCTCCGTGTTAAGCACTGCGACTAGGTTGACTGTGCTGCTCAACCTAGGGTTAGCCTCACCAACAGGTGAGACAACCACACTCTCTGTGCTGCCAGTAGGGCGGCGGGGGTAGTACCGAAGGTTAAGACCGTCGGCCACGCCACCGAACAAAGAACAGTACTGGGAGAGTGCACGTCGTGCTGCATCCTGCATAGCCGCCTCTGCAGTGTCCCTCTCGGAGATGGAATAGTGCTCCGAAACGGCCTCCGCACCCCGGAGGTCATCCTTCGGACGGCGAACTAGGCAGGTAGCCTCCCAGCGGTCCGGGTACCTCCCGCGACTGTGCTGGTAGATTACACAGCGATACTCGATCGACCAAGTGTGCCGGTCGAAAGCCTGGCGCAGCAAGGTGTCGAGTGCGTCGTGGAAGTGACAACCGCGAGCGGCGTCACGGGTGATGGGTTGGGCGACCCATCCTTCCGCCTCCTGTGGCTCAGAGGACTCCGTGCTGTGGTCTGAGTCGTCGTCGTCGGGGTCTCCTCCAGAACTTCCTCCGGTAGCTCCTCCAACAGCCGGGACGTCCCGCGGTGGTGCAGGGGGCGCCTCCAGCTAGGCAACAGAGGAACGGGGCCTCACGGACTCCACCTCTTGCTGGGGTGGGGAGGAAGAGCCCTGCTGCTCTCTGTGCTGGCGCCGGCGTTCCTGCTCCTCACGCAGGCGGTGGTGCAGTCTCTCCAGGTGACTCGACTGACCGGACATGGTGCGGTGCAGAGGACGCTCCGCAAGTCGAGATGGCAGGAAAGGAATCACCGACTTACGTGCAGTGTGTCTAAGACGAGCCATCTACAAAAGACACCGTAAGCATAAGAGTAAGAGCAGAACTAATATGACAAGTGAATAAGCCATAGACAGAATAAGATAAAAATTTTAACAAGGTACAATATAGTATATATATATATATGTAGTAAAACATAGGGTTGGTCGAGGTGACCGACTTTTGAAGTAACATCAGAGGTCAAGGTGAGAGGGAAGGTCAATAGTCCTTAGTACGACCAGTGCTACTCTAGGTCAGCGGTCCTACAGTCAGCACGGCTTTGATACCACTTATGTCACACCCGGTTTTGGAAGGCAAACCAAGTGCGAACTATGCACGTGCCAGGATCAGAACTCACGTACACAGCGATTACATAAATGAACATCAATGCACATTGCTCGAATAATAACTTAAGAGAGTATTAACTTATTACATCACAGAGTCATAGACATCCACATAGTCATCAACTTAACAGTTAAATCAAAGTGCTAGCGAAACGCAGTAACGATAAGGCCTTCACAGGCAGCTGACTGGGGGTTGCCGCCAACCCACACCTAGAATTCGTCGTAGTCTTGGAACTCCTGGAAGTCTCCTTCCACGGCTTCGCCTTCTCCTGAGCAGTGGTTACAATGCGGACAACCTGGTGTTTTGTGGTAAAGCAAGGATGAGTACACATCAACGTACTCAGCAAATGTCCCGTTTGGCTGAAGTGGACTAGCTTTATGTGGGGTTAGGCTCAAGCAGTTGCTTTTAGTTGGTCAGGTATTTATCATTAGTAGAAGCCAGATTTTAGCATTAACCAACCCATGAACCATTTCCTCATCGAGGAACAACATCATCATATTCGAACCAAAACCATAACATAATCCTTGTATCTCGAACCATCTGTATCTCTAATCAAAGAGGATCCCAAGGCTGCTCTTAACCGTGAGCACGACTGATATATCAGTTTCACTACCCTCTGCAGAGGCCGCACACTTTACCCATGAGTCATGATTCCCTTTCTACCCGGGGAGAGCTAATCCCCATTGACCACTACCTAGGTGGTCCGGCAGGGCATCACTACGTAGCTTTTACAAAGATTCCCTAGAGATCATAGCTGCCCGTTAGGTTTCTCCAGTTTGATAAACACAGTACCCCTCCCCGCAGGAGAGTGACTAACAAAAAGCAAAACGAAAGAACCTCGGCACTCAGCCTCGGCAGAGCAAGCACTGTGCCTGGACCCCATTGACGGCACGACGGCTAAGCAACTACACCTCTAGTTCCTCTAATTAATTAGCTAAGGGCATCCCATTTCACCCTCATGGTTGCACTGTTATCCCGGGTGGTCTCTCAACGAACAGGTCCTTACGGAGAGGTACTCAGGAAACAGCCTGAGCCCCCTAGAGTATCACAAGATCATCAACATCATCAGGATAACAGTATCATAAATATTCACATCATGTTCATTGATTAAGTTAGGGCAGTAGCAGAATGCTAACCATAACAGCCCATAAGGTCATCAAGGATAAAGTAAAGTGTAAAGCTAGTCAATCCTTAGGTTTCAAGTAAGTAATGCGGGGTAGTAAGTTATAAGTGAATAGGACATAATGGGTCAGAGGACACTTGCCTTCACCAAACTGTTGATCAGGAACTTCCTCTGCAACTTCCTCGGGAAACACAGACTGCTCGTTGTCTACGTAAAGTAATCATTCACACTATGCACTTGGGAAATAACAAACAAAAACAATATACCAAACATATGCAGCAGAGAGAGATCACAAGTTCATAATAGAAAAGGGATAGGCACTCTGGTATTCCCTAGGTCTAGGGTAGAGGACTATACAAAATGATTCATTATCCACTAATCAGGTTTAAGTCAGTGGTGGGATTAAATCATTATCTGGTTTTAAGTTCCTAAACTTAGGTGTTTAAGTCCATAAACTTAAGTGCTCCAACTTTTATTAAAGTCTACCAACTTCTAATTATCTCAAATAAGGTTCCAATAACCTTAATCCTATCCTAATGATTAACCATTAATTGGGACATGGAAACAGCAGGGAAACCTTGCTTAAACAGATAGATAATAATATTATGAACATTTTGCAATTTGAAGCACCTAATTTGGAGCTCATATGGCAAAGTTATGAATTTTACAAGTTTAGGGGTTAAAAATATACCCTAAGTACCTATTTTGGATTAAATAAAAGGTCCGAGGACCTAACTGTAAGAAACCAGGGACGGCGGGTTCAAATTCCAGAAAACAGGGGGGCTCTTTAAGAAAACGCGCGGGCGAAGGGGTATCGGACTCCTACGGCCGTCGGATCTCAGACGGACGGCTAGGATTAGATCCGCGAGCGGGCGCGCGAGCGCGCGGCGGCCTGGGCGGCTGACAGGCGGGGCCGGGCGGGCAGCGCGAGCGCGGCGGCTGACAGGCGGGGCCAGCAGGCAGCGCGAGGAGTGGGGGAAGCGGGCCTGGGCCGTTGGATCTCCGGCGGACGGCCAGGATTAGGCTTGGCCTAATTAAAACGGGGCCGCCCGATCTGGGACGGACGGTGGGGATCGGGTGGCCGGCCTTGGCCTCTCCTACGGCTAGCTGGGGCGGCGGCGCTCATCCCCGCGGCGGAGGTCTCGCCGGAGACGAGGGGCGCGGGCGCTCTGCGGGTCCTTAGGGCGACCGGAGTGGCCTGGGAGGTTGGGGAGGGCGCGGGGAATAGTCCGGTGGGGGCTAGGTCGGGGCAGGGGCACCGGAGGGGGGCGGTCTACGGCAAAGCGGCTCGGCGGCGGCGTTGAACAACTCCGGCGAGGAATCAAACGTGACAGAGGGCATTACACAGGTTTGGAGGGGGCGGGAGAGGTTCCTTACCTCAAGGCGGCCTCCGGGGACTCCTCGGTGGCGGCGATGGCGCGACGGTGGCCCGGGGCGACGATGGTGGACCCCCGCGACTGCACGGTGGACGGCGGGTGAGCGCGGGCAGAGGGAAATATGGAGGGGAAGGGGAAATTGGAGCGCGTCCCGAGTTGCGGACGTCGGGGCGGAGCTCACCGTGGCAGAGGGCACGGCGGGGCTCCAACGGCGACGGAGGAACGAGCTCGGGCGGCGGTGGTTTAATGGTGGCGGCGCTTTGGCGTGCGCACAGCGAGGGGAAGGTGAGGGAGGGGTCTGCAGGTGCGCAAATGAGGGAGGGGGAAGGGGGCGAGTGGGGCTCCGGGCTCTAGTGGCCGAGGCGAGGTGGTGGCGAGCCCCACGCGCGACGTGGGCGCGGAGTCCGCGGCACGCGCGGACCGGGGCGGCGGTTACGCGGAGACGACGGGGCTGACAGCCCGGGCCCGCGAGCAGAGAGAGAGAGGAAAGCGGGCGCGGGCGCGGAGAACGGTTGCGCTGACGGACGGGCCCGCCAGGGCAGAGAGAGCGGGGAAGCGGGCGCGCGCGGGATGGGGAAAGCGGCTGCGCTGACGGGTGGGCCCGCCAGGGCAGAGAGAGGAGGGGGGGAGAAGGCGCGCGCGGGATGGGCCGATTGGGCCGAAAGGCCGAGGGGGGCGGGGGAGTGGGCTTCTTTTCCTTTTTCTTTTATTCTGGTTTTTGTTTTCTCTTTTCTTTTTATTTTCTCTATTTGATTCAAATTCAAATAAGCCACAAAATCAAATTAGACTTTCTAAGAATTATGCACCAAACAAAAGTGAAATCTAGGGTTCAACATGATGCAACAATTCATACTCCCTTGGAGTTTTAGTCTAATAGACTATAATTACAAATAAAATAACCACTTTTCTCCTATAGAAATGAGAAAGAGAAGATTGGGGAAGGATGAGAAAAGGGAAGTAACACCTGAATTTGTGAATATGAGCAAAGAAATTTTATACCCCCAAATTCAGGGTGTTACAGCTACTGGGAATCCATCATTACCCTACCCCTAGCTAGCCGCTTCAGGCTACAAAGGAACAAGACCAGTGTCCCATTTAAGTTACTCCGGTAACAGGTAATGATGGTTCCCCGCGTGCGCCCATGACGTCGGTTGCTCTCAACCCCCTACGGAAGCAAGGAAACGTCAGCAGGATCCATGCCGCACCGCCAGCTATGCTTCTACAGGGCTCAAGGCACTTCTCCGATGGCCACGTTGGTACATGTACAGGGCTCAAGGCACTTCTCCGCCAGCCACGTTAGCACGTAGCTACACCCCCATTGTACAGCTGGACATCTCCTTGTATCTATAAAAGGGGATGCTCAGGGCCTTCCTAAGGTAGGGGAAAAAGAGAGAGGAGGGGGCGAGCAGAGGCAGGCAGAGTAGGAGAGACGCGGTGGAGGCTAACTCAGACACCTCACCCCAGGACCGGATCCTCTCTCTCTCTCTCGCTCTCCCTCGCGACGCTTGTAACCCCTACTGCAAGCACCCCCGGTGCAAGATAATATAAGCCTCATCCCTTCGCTTGTGTTCCGTCTTGCATCAACCCATCTGGACAGGGGCACGCAGCACTAAATTCACTAGTCGGTCTGGTTGAGGGTCCCCCAGGTCCGAAACACCGACAGTTGGCGCGCCAGGTAGGGGCACGCTGCATGTTGACAATACTTTCCCGTTGAGTTCTAGATGGACAATTTTCAGCAGCCTCTTCAGCCCAGGACGGTGCTCCGCTTCGGAAGTCTCGAGTTCATGTCCCCTGACGGCGGCTACGACATGGTACTGCTCCCTCCGCAGTACGACAACAACGACGGCCGTCGACTCGCCCGACGGAGACAAACTCGACCACGACATCTCCACGCAGCGGAAGAGGAACACTCAGGTCAACCCCGCCACCCTCCTCGCCGGAGGAGACGGAGATGGGGCAAACATGGCCAGGTAGGGGGCAGCACCTCGACGGCTGTCGGACCAGAGCGAGTCGACGACACCGACACCCATGCGGGGGACATGTCGGGCGTTATCCTCGCACCTGAGACAACGACTGGTGTCACTTCCCAGCAACGTGCCAACCCCAAGCGGACTGATGACGCCAGCACCCTCGCGAAGGACTTGTTAGGCGTTGGCCACGTACCTAAGATAACAGTGCATTCCGTCCCCGATGCGACTTCACCACCGTCCATCAACCAAAAGGTACCATCCGTTTTCCACCCTGTTCCCTTTAGATTCAGCTTCGATCCACCAAGCGACCCCGCTTCGGTGAGCGCTTTCGTGAGGGCATATCCTGACCTTCCGGGGTACCATATGTGGTCATCTTGGGACCGACTGACGACCGTCTCAACCTCCGGACCCGCGGGTTCCAAGGAAGAGGACGACCCCGACGTCAGTTGGGATTTCTCCGGACTCCGTGATCCCAGTGCCATGCGTGACTTCATGTCCGCATGTGACCACTGCCTCTCCGGCTGCTCTGATGATGGTCACAGCCTTGACGACGAGGGTTGCGACCCAACTCGCGAGTGCTTCCACATCGATCAGGAGGATCACGACGGAGAAAACCACCTCGGCATGCCAGGAAGTGACGGCGCCCTTGCACCTACGTCTCGTGTTGAGATCCCGTGGGAGCTAGCTATGGCCCAGGTCCCCACGGGGGTCAGGGCTCACAGCTCGAGCAACTCCATGAGATGCAGGCCAAGCTCGACGAGGAAGCGGGGCGACTTGTGCAGCTCCAGCAATACCTCAAGCAAGAGTGGGCAGGCCGAGCGCTCGCCGGAGGAGCACGTCATCGGGCCCGGGACATCCAGCGCCGCATTGTTGACGATGCCAGGACAATGCTGCCCCTGGCCATCAACGGGGCTGGCCAGGACCTGGCTGTGGCAGCAATGTTGCTTCGAACAATGTCGGAGCCATCCACCACCGAAGGGCGATGTATCCAGGGCGAACTCAAGAACCTCCTGGAAAATGCCGCAGCCCGACGAGCCGAGAGCTCCACCTCCCGAAGGCGAGGGTGCCCCTCGGTGAATCACGTAGCATCCTCTCGACACACGTGCGAGGCCTCGGTCCACACCGAGGCTACAAGAGACGAGACACCTACAGCCAGGGATCGCCTCAGCAACGATCAGCGCCACCGCGACCGTCGAGCCCGCCTCGAGGAAAAGGTGCGCCGAGGCTACCACCCCAGGCGCGGGGGACGCTACGACAGTGAGGAGGATCGAAGCCCCTCACCCGAACCACCAGGTCCACGGGTCTTCAGCCGAGCCATACGACGAGCGCCGTTCCCGGCCCGGTTCCGGGCCCCAACTACCATCACCAAGTACTCGGGGGAGACAAGGCCAGAGTTGTGGCTCGTGGATTACCGGCTGGCGTGCCAGTTGGGAGGAACGGACGACGACAACCTCATCATCCGCAACCTCCCCCTTTTTCTCTCTGACGCTGCCCGGGCCTGGCTGGAGCATCTGCCCCATGCGCAGATCTTCGGCTGGGACGACCTAGTCAAGGCCTTCGCTGGAAATTTCCAGGGTACATACGTGCGCCCTGGGAACTCATGGGATCTCCGAAGCTGCCGCCAGCAGCCAGGGGAATCCCTGCGAGAGTACATCCGACGGTTTTCAAAGCAGCGCACCGAGTTGCCCAACATAACCGATTCGGATGTCATCGGGGTTTTCCTTGCCGGCACCACTTGCTGGGACCTGGTGAGCAAACTGGGGCGCAAGACTCCCACCAAGGTGAGCGAATTGATGGACATAGCCACCAAGTTTGCCTCTGGTCAGGAGGCAGTCGAAGCCATCTTCTGGAAGGACAAGCAGCCTTAGGGAAGGCAGGAGGAAGAAGACCCCGAGGCGTCCGGCCAGCGTGGCACGAAAAAGAAGACCAGGAAGAAGGTGCAAGCGAAGCACAACGCCATCAACGCGGACCTCGTCGCCGCTGTCGAGCACAGGAATCCTCGGAAGCCTCGCGAAGGGGCCAACATGTTCGACAAGATGCTCAAGGAGTCTGCCCCTATCATAGGGGTCCCGTCAAGCACACCCTTGAAGAGTGTGACATGCTCCGACGTTACTTCAATAAGGCTGGACCCTCGGCGGAGGACAACAAGGATCCAGACAACAACAAGAAGGGAGGAGACAAAGAAGAGGAGTTCCCGGAGGTCCACAACGGCTTCATGATCTACAACGGATAGGTGGCGAACGCCTCGGCTCGATACCGCAAGTAGGAGCGCCGGGAGGTCTGCTTGGTGAAGGTAGCAACGCCGGTCTACCTAGACTGGTCCGACAAGCCTATCACCTTCGACCAAGGCGACCACCCCGACTACGTGCCGAGCCCAGGAAGGTACCCGCTCGTCATCGACCCAATCATCGGCAACATTAGGCTCTCCAAGGTCCTCATGGACGGAGGCAGCAACCTCAACATCATCTACGCTGAGACCCTAGAGCTCTTGGTGGTTGACCGGTCCGAGATCCGGGCTGGTGCAGCACCCTTCCACTGGATTGCACCTGGAAAGCGTATCCTGCCCCTCGGACAGATTGACTTACCCGTCTGCTTCGAAACTCCCACCAACTGCCGAAAGGAAACCCTCACCTTCGAGGTAGTTGGGTTCTGAGGGACCTATCACGCGGTGCTGGGAAGACCGTGCTACGCCAAGTTCATGGCCATCCCCAACTACACTTACCTCAAGCTCAAGATGCCTGGCCCCAAGGGAGTCATCATCGTCGGACCCATGTACCGCCATGCTTATGAGTGCGACGTGGAATGCGTGGAGTACACTGAAGCCCTCGCCGAGTCCGAAGCCCTCATCGCCGACCTGGATTGCCTCTCCAAAGAGGCGCCCGACGCGAAGCGGCACGCCGGCAACTTCATGCCAGCCGAGGCAGTCAAGTCTGTCTCTCTCGACCCTAGCAATGACGCCAGCAAGAAAGTCAGGATCGGCTCCGAGCTCGACCCCAAATAGGAAGCAGTGCTCATCGACTTTCTCCGCGCAAACGCTGAAGTTTTTGCATGGAGTCCCTCGGACATGCCAGACATACCGAGGGATGTCGCCGAGCACTCACTGGACATCCGAGCTGGAGCCCAACCTATGAAACAGCACCTGCGTCGTTTTGATGAAGAAAAGCACAGAGCCATAGGCGAGGAGATCCACAAGCTAATGGCTGCAGGGTTCATCAAAGAGGTATTCCATCCCGAATGGTTAGCTAACCCTGTGCTTGTAAAGAAAAAAGGTGGGAAATGGAGGATGTGCGTAGACTACACTGGGTTAAACAAAGCATGTTCGAAGGTTCCCTACCATCTGCCTCGCATCGATCAAATTGTGGACTCCACTGCTGGGTGCGAAACCCTATCTTTCCTCGACGCCTATTCAGGTTATCACCAAATCAAGATGAAAGAGTCCGACCAGCTCGCGACTTCTTTTATCACACCTTTTGGCATGTATTGTTATACTACTATGCCATTCGGCTTGAGGAATGTAGGTGCAACGTACCAGAGGTGCATGAACCATGTGTTCGGAGAGCACATCGACAGAACGGTCGAGGCTTACGTCGATGACATCGTCGTCAAAACAAGGAAAGCCTCCGACCTCCTCTCTGACCTTAAGGCAACATTTAGGTGCCTAAAAGCGAAGAGCGTAGAACTCAATCCTGATAAGTGTGTCTTCGAAGTCCCCCGAGGCATGCTCTTAGGGTTCATCGTCTCCAAACGAGGCATCGAGGTGAACCCGGAGAAAATCACGGCCATCACCAACATGGTGTCCATCAAAGATTTGAAAGGAGTACAAAGGGTCATGGGATGCCTTGCGGCTCTGAACCGCTTCATCTCGCGCCTTGGCGAGAAAGGATTGCCCTTGTACCGCCTCTTAAGGAAGGCCGAGCGCATCACTTGGACTCCCGAGGCTGAGGAAGCCCTCGGAAACTTAAAGGCACTCCTTACTAATGCGCCCATCTTGGTGCCCCCCCCGCTGCGGAAGAAGCCCTCTTGATTTACGTCACCGCAACCACTCAGGTGGTCAGCGCTGCGGTCGTAGTCGAGAGACGAGAAGAAGGGCATGCACTGCTCATCCAGAGGCTAGTCTACTTCATCAGCGAAGTGCTATTCAAGACCAAAGTCTGCTACCCGCAAATCCAGAAGCTGCTGTACGCAGTGATTCTGACACGGCAGAAGCTGCGACACTACTTCGAGTCTCATCCGGTTACTGTGGTGTCATCTTTCCCCCTGGGAGAGATCATCCAGAGCCGAGAGGCCTCAGGTAGGATAGCAAAATGGGCAGTGGAACTCATGGGCGAAATGCTTTCATTTGCCCCTCGGAAGGCCATAAAATCCCAAGTCTTGGCCGACTTCCTGGCTGAATGGACTGACACCCAGTTGCCAACGGCCCCAATCCAGGCCGAACTTTGGACCATGTACTTCGACGGGTTGCTGATGAAAACTGGAGCAGGCGCGGGCTTGCTCTTCATCTCACCCCTCGGAGAACATGTGCGTTACGTAATACGCCTCCATTTCCCGGCGTCAAACAACATGGTCGAGTACGAGGCCTTGGTTAATGGACTGCACATCGCCGTCGAGCTAGGGGTTCGGCGCCTCGACGCTCGTGGCGACTCGCAACTCGTTATTGACCAAGTCATGAAGAACTCTCACTGCCGCGATCGGAAAATGGAAGCCTACTGCGACGAAGTTCGGCGCTTGGAAGATAAGTTCTATGGGCTGGAACTCAACCATGTTGCTCGATGGTACAACGAAACCGCAGATGAGCTGGTGAAAATAGCCTCGGGGCGAACGACGGTTCCCCCGAATGTCTTCTCCAGGGATATATATCAGCCATCCATCAAAATCGACGACGCGCCCGAACCCGAGGAAACCTTGGCCCAGCCCGAGGTGCCCTCGGCCGCCGAGGGTGAGGCCCTGCGCGTCGGGGGAGAGCAGGATGGGGTTACGCCAAACCTGAACTGGCAGACCCCGTACTTGGAATATCTCCTCCAAGGAGAACTACCCCTCGACAAGACAGACGCACCTGCCCGCTCAGGCCCTCCAAACGATACCAATCACTTGGCCTTTCGCTGTGTGGGGTCTGGACCTCGTCGGTCCCTTGCAGAAGACACCCGGGGGCTTCACGCACCTGCTGGTCGCCATCGACAAATTCTCCAAATGGATCGAAGTTCGACCCTTAACCAGCATCAGGTCCGAGCAAGCGGTGACTTTCTTCACAAATATCATCCACCACTTTGGGATCCCAAACTCTATCATCACTGACAACAGCACGCAGTTCACTGGGAAAAAGTTCCTAGACTTCTGCGAACACCACCACATTCGTGTGGACTAGGTCGCCGAAGCTCACCCAATGACAAATGGGCAGGTGGAGCGCGCCAATGGCATGATTTGTAGGGACTAAAGCCGAGGATCTACAACGACCTCAACAAGTTTGGCAAGCGGTGGATAAAAGGGCTACTCTCGGTGGTTTGGAGTCTGAGGACGATGCCGAGCCGGGCCACGGGCTTCTCGCTGTTTTTCCTAGTCTATGGGGCCGATGCCATCTTACCCATGGACTTGGAATACGGTTCCCCGAGGACAAAGGCTTACAACGACCGAAGCAACCAGGCCAGCCGAGAAGATTCATTGGACCAGCTGGAAGAGGCTCAGGACGTAGCCTTACTACACTCAGCGCGGTATCAGCAGTCTCTGCGACGCTACCACGCCCGAAGGGTTCGGCCCCGAGACTTCCAAGTGGGAGACTTGGTACTTCGGCTGCGACAAGACGCCCGAGGGCGCCACAAGCTTACTCCTCCCTGGGAAGGGCCGTTCATTGTCGGGGACCATAATTAGGGGTACCCTCAAGGCTCCTAATTCTCAGCTGGTAACCCCCATCAGCATGAAGCTGCAAAGGCCTGATGGGTGCGATTAAGTCAGGGATCAGTCCATTCGAGGGACACGATCACGCCTCACCCGAGCCTAGCCTCGGACAAGGGCAGCCGACCCCGGAGGATTTCCGTCTCGCCCGAGGCCCCCCTTTTAGCGGCGAACATATTCCCGGCTCGCCCGAGGCCCTGCCTTCGCTAAGAAGCAACCCTGACCAAGTCGCCGCACCGACCGACCATGTCACAGGAGCATTTAATGCAAAGGTGGCCTGACACCCTTATCCTGGCACGCACCCCCCGTCGGCAGAGCCGAAGTGACCGCCGTCACTTCGCCGCTCCACTGACCAGCCTGACGAAAGGACAGCGCCGCCTATGCCACACCGACTACAGTGCCACTGGACAGAGTAAGACTGACAAGCGGTCAGGCCCTGCCGGAGGCACCATAGGAAGCTCCGCTTCGCCCGACCCAGGGCTCGGACTCGGGCTAAGTCCCGGAAGACGGCGAACTCCGCTCCACCCGACCCAGGGCTCGGACTCGGGCTAAGTCCCAGAAGACGGCGAACTCCGCCCGACCCAGGGCTCGGACTCGGGCTAAGTCCCGGAAGACGGCGAACTCCGCTCCGCCCGACCCAGTGCTCGGACTCGGGCTAAGTCCCGGAAGACGGCGAACTCCGCTCCGCCCGACCCAGGGCTCGGACTCGAGCTAAGTCCCAGAAGACGACGATCTCCGCCTCGCCCGACCCAGGGCTCAGACTCGGGCTAAGTCCCAGAAGACGACGATCTCCGCCTTGCCCGACCCAGGGCTCGGACTCGGGCTAAGTCCCAGAAGACGACGATCTCCGCCTCGCCCGACCCAGGGCTCGGACTTGGGCTCGGCCCCAGAAGACGACGATCTCCGCCTCGCCCGACCCGGGGGCTCGGACTCAACCTCGGCTTCGGAGGAGCTTCCACATCGCCCAACCTAGGGCGCAGACCAGCCACGTCGACAGGAGGCGCCATCATCACCCTACCCCGAGCTGACTCGGGCCGCAGGGAACAAGACCAGCGTCCCATCTGGCTCGCGCTGCTAGATAGGCAATGATGGCGCCCCGCATGCTCTGTGACGACGGCGGCTCTCCGCCCCCTTACGGAAGCAAGAGGACGTCAGCAAGGGCTCAACCGCTCCGACAGCTGTCCCTCCGCCAAGCTCCATCGCTCCTTCGACGGCCACGACATCACACCAGCTGGGTGCCAAGATCTCTCCAGCTGCCACAACGGCATGTACCTAGGGCGCTAGCTCACCTCCGCTAGACACGTAGCACCCTGCTACACCCCCATTGTACACCTGGATCCTCTCCTTACGTCTATAAAAGGGAGGACCAGGGCCCTCTTAGAGGAGGTGGGCCGCGCGGGGATGAGGACGAGAACAGGCGCTCGCCTGGAGCCGCTCGCTCCCTCTCCCGCGTGGACACTTGTAACCCCCTACTGCAAGCGCACCCGACCTGGGCGCGAGACGAACATGAAGGCCGCGGGATTCCCACCTCTCTCACGCCGGTCTCCGGCCGCCTCGCTCTCCCCGCTTCGCGCTCGCCCTCGCGCTCGACCCATCTGGGCTGGGGCACGCGGCAACATTCACTCGTCGGCCCAGGGACCCCCCGGTCTCGGAACGCCGACATTTGGCGTGCTAGGTAGGGGCCTGCTGCGTGTTGACGAACAAGCTTCCCGTCAAGCTCCAGATGGGCAGTCTCTAGCAACCTCTCCAACCCGGGACGGTGCTCCGTTTCGGGAGTCTTGAGTTCATGTCCCTCGACGGCAGCTACGACATGATACTCCTTCCACCGCCGTGTGACAACAACAGTGGCGGCCGACAACCCGCCTGCCGGTGGCGGAATCGGTGATGTCTTCCCCACATGGTGGAAGAGCAACCTTCGAGCTCACCCCGTCCTCTCCCCCGTCGACGGAGGAGGAGGCGGGGCAACCAAGGCCAAGCAGGAGACAGCGCCTCATCGGCTGTCGAGCGAGTCGACGGTCCCGGCACCCCAACGGGGGGCGCACCAGGCGTCGACCTCGCGTTTGAGACGAAGGCGAGCGCCGTCTCCCCGCGACACGCCAATCCCGAGCAAGCGGACGACACCAGCACGCTCGCGAAAAGCTTGCTGGATGTCACCCTCGTACCTGAGACGACGGCGCAGTCAGTCCCCGACGCGACCTTATCGCCGCCCATCGACCAAAAGGTACCGATCGATTCCCATCCCGCGTCTTTTGGGTTCAGCCTCAACCCGTCTAGCGACTTCGCTTTGGCGGGCGCTCTCGTAGAGGCAAATCCAGACCCTCTGGGGTTTCGTGTGCGGTCACCTTGGGACCGGCTGACGGACGTCTCGACCTACGGGCCCTCTGGGTCCGAGGAAGACGACGAACCCAGCATCTGTTGGGATTTCTCTGGACTTGGTAACCCCAGTGCCATGCGGGACTTCATGACCGCATGCGACTACTGCCTTTCCGACTGTTCCGACGGTGGCCGAAGCCTCGACGACGAGGATCGCGGCCCAAGTCGCGAATGCTTCCACGTCGATCTAGGGGGTCCCCCCGAAGGCAGCCATCTCGGCATGCCGGAGGACGGTGACCTCCCTAGGCCGGTGCCTCGCGTTGACATCCCACGGGAGCTAGCTGTGGTCCCCGTTCAGGCGGGGGGTCATGACCCACAGCTCGAGCAAATCCGCGGGGTGCAGGCCATGCTCGACGAGGGAGCAGGAGCGCTGGAGCCAATCCGTCGGGACGTCGGACAGGCATGGGCGGGCCAACCTCCGGCCGGAGAAATACGTCATCTACCCCAGGGCTTCTAGCACCGCATCATCGACGACGTCAGGCTCAGGCCACCACCCGCATCCAGTGGGGTCGGCCAGAACCTGGCGGCAGCAGCAATGCTTCTTCGCGCGATGCCAGAGCCATCAACCACCGAGGGGCGGCGAATCCAGGGAGAACTCAAGAATCTCCTGGAAGGCGCCGCGGTCCGACGGGCCGAGAGCTCTGCCTCCCAAAGGCAGGGGTACCCCTCGGAACCTCATGTCGCGACTTCCCAATTCATGCGGGAAGCCTCGGTCTACACCGGGCGCACGTGCAACACCGCGCCTGCGGCCCCGGGTCGCCTCGGCAACGAGCACCACCACCGCAACCGACGGGCCCACCTCGACGAGAGGGTGCACCGAGGCTACCACCCCAGGCGTGGGGGACGCTACGACAGCGGGGAGGATCGGAGTCCCTCGCCCAAACCACCCGGTCCGCAAGCCTTCAGCCGAGCCATCCGACGGGCGCCGTTCCCGACCCGGTTCCGACCCCCGGCTACTATCACGAAGTATTCGGGGGAGACGAGACCAGAATTGTGGCTCGCGGACTACCGTCTGGCCTGCCAGCTAGGTGGAACGGACGATGACAACCTCATCATCCGCAACCTCACCCTGTTCCTCTCCGACTCCGCTCGCGCCTGGTTGGAGCACCTGCCTCCGGGGCAGATCTCCAACTGGGACGACCTAGTCCAAGCTTTCGCCGGCAATTTCCAGGGCACGTATGTGCGCCCCGGGAATTCCTGGGACCTCCGAAGCTGCCGACAGCAGCCGGGAGAGTCTCTCCGAGACTACATCCGGTGATTCTCGAAGCAGCGCACCGAGCTGCCCAACATCACTGACTCGGATGTCATCGGCGCGTTCCTCGCTGGCACCACCTGCCGCGACCTGGTGAGCAAGCTGGGCCGCAAGACCCCAACCAGGGCGAGCGAGCTGATGGACATCGCCACCAAGTTCGCCTCTGGCCAGGAGGCGGTCGAGGCTATCTTCCGAAAGGACAAGCAGCCCCAGGGCCGCCCATCGGAAGGTACTCCCGAGGCGTCAACTCAGCGCGGCGCCAAGAAGAAGGGCAAGAAGAAGTCGCAAGCGAAACGCGACGCCGCCGACGCGGACCTTGTCGCCGCCGCCGAGTACAAGAACCCTCGGAAGCCCCCCGGAGGTGCCAACCTCTTCGACAAGATGCTCAAGGAGCCGTGCCCCTATCACCAGGGACCGGTCAAGCACACCCTTGAGGAGTGCGTCATGCTTCTGCGCCACTTCCACAGGGCCGGGCCACCCGCGGAGGGTGGCAAGGCCCGCGACGATGACAAGAAGGAAGATCACCAGGCAGGAGAGTTCCCCGAGGTCCGCGACTGCTTCATGATCTATGGTGGGCAAGCGGCGAACGCCTCGGCTCGGCACCGCAAGCAAGAGCGCCGGGAGGTCTGCTCGGTCAAGGTGGCGGCGCCAGTCTATCTAGACTGGTCCGACAAGCCCATCACCTTCGACCGAGACGATCACCCCAACCAAGTGCCGAGCCCGGGGAAATACCCGCTCGTCGTCGACCCCGTCATCGGCGACGTCAAGCTCACCAATGTCCTCATGGACGAAGGCAGAAGCCTCAACATCATCTACGCCGAGACCCTCGGGCTCCTGCGTGTTGATCTGTCCTCTGTCCGGGCAGGCGCTGCGCCCTTCCATGGGATCATCCCCGGGAAGCGCGTCCAACCCCTCGGACAGCTCGACCTTCCCGTCTGCTTCGGAACACCCTCCAACTTCCGAAGGGAGACCCTGACGTTCGAGGTGGTCGGGTTCCGAGGGACCTACCACGCGGTACTGGGGAGGCCATGCTACGCGAAGTTCATGGCCGTCCCCAACTACACCTACCTGAAGCTCAAGATGCCGGGCCCCAACGGGGTCATCACCGTCGGCCCTACGTACAAACACGTGTTCGAATGCGACGTGGAGTGCGTGGAGTATGCCGAGGCCCTCGCTGAGTCCGAGGCCTTCATCGCCGACCTAGAGAGCCTCTCTAAGGAGGTGCCAGACGTGAAGCGTCACGCCGGCAACTTCGAGCCAGCGGAGACGGTTAAGTCCGTCCCCCTCGACCCCAGCGGCGACACCTCCAAGCAAATCCGGATCGGCTTCGGGTTCGATCCCAAATAGGAAGCAGTGTTCGTCGACTTTCTCCGCGCGAACGCCGACGTCTTCGCGTGGAGTCCCTCGGACATGCCCGGTGTACCGAGGGATGTCGCCGAGCACTCGCTGGACATCCGAGCCGGAGCCCGACCCGTCAAGCAGCCGCTGCGCCGATTTGACGAGGAGAAGCGTAGAGCTATAGGCGAGGAGATTCACAAGCTAATGGCGGTAGGGTTCATCAAAGAGGTATTCCATCCCGAATGGCTTGCCAACCCTGTGCTTGTGAGAATGAAAGGGGGGAAATGGCGGATGTGTGTAGACTACAGTGGTCTCAATAAAGCATGTCTGAAGGTTCCCTACCCTCTGCCTCGCATCGACCAGATCGTGGATTGCACTGCTGGGTGCGAAACCCTGTCTTTCCTCGATGCCTACTCGGGGTATCATCAAATCAAGATGAAAGAGTCCGACCAGCTCGTGACTTCTTTCATCACACCCTTCGGCATGTACTGCTATGTCACCATGCCGTTCGGTTTGAGGAATGCGGGCGCGACGTACCAGCGGTGCATGAACCATGTGTTCGGTGAACACATTGGCCGCACGGTCGAGGCCTACGTCGATGACATCATAGTCAAGACGAGGAAAGCCTCCGACCTCCTTTCCGACCTTGAAACGACATTCCGATGTCTCAAGGCAAAAGGCGTCAAGCTCAATCCCGAAAAGTGTGTCTTCGGGGTGCCCCGAGGCATGCTCTTGGGGTTCATCGTCTCCGAGCGGGGCATCGAAGCCAACCCAGAAAAAATCGCAGCCATTACCAGCATGGGGCCCATCAAGGACTTGAAAGGCGTACAAAGGGTCATGGGATGCCTCGCGGCTCTGAGCCGTTTCATCTCACGCCTCGGCGAAAGAGGTCTACCTCTGTACCGCCTCTTAAGGAAGGCCGAGTGCTTCACTTGGACCCCTGAGGCCGAGGAAGCCCTCGGGAACCTGAAGGCGCTCCTCACAAAGGCGCCTATCTTGGTGCCCCCAGCTGCCGGAGAAGCCCTCCTGGTCTACGTCGCCGCGACCACCCAGGTGGTTAGCGCCGCGATTGTGGTCGAGAGGCAAGAAGAGGGGCATGCACTGCCCATTCAGAGGCCAGTCTACTTCGTCAGCGAAGTACTGTCCGAAACCAAGATCCACTACCCACAAGTCCAGAAGCTGCTGTACGCGGTGATCCTAACGCGACGGAAGCTGCGACACTACTTTGAGTCTCATCCGGTAACTGTGGTGTCATCCTTCCCCCTGGGGGAGATCATCCAGTGCCGAGAGGCCTCGGGTAGGATTGCAAAGTGGGCGGTGGAGATCATGGGCGAGACAATCTCGTTCGCTCCTCGGAAAGCCATTAAGTCCCAGGTCTTGGCGGACTTCGTGGCTGAATGGGTCGACACCCAGCTACCGACGGCTCCGATCCAACCGGAGCTCTGGACCATGTTCTTCGACGGGTCGGTGATGAAGACAGGAGCCGGTGCAGGCCTACTCTTCATCTCACCCCTCGGAAAGCATCTACGCTACGTGCTACGCCTCCACTTCCCGGCGTCCAACAATGTGGCCGAATATGAGGCCCTGGTCAACGGGTTGCGGATCGCCATCGAGCTAGGGGTCCGATGCCTCGATGCTCGTGGTGACTCGCGGCTCGTCATCGACCAAGTCATGAAGAACTCCCATTGCCACGACCCGAAGATGGAGGCCTACTGCGATGAGGTTCGGCGCCTGGAAGACAAGTTCTACGGGCTTGAGCTCAACCACATCGCTCGGCGCTACAACGAGACTGCGGACGAGCTGGCTAAAATAGCCTCGGAGCGAACGACGGTTCCCCCAGACATCTTCTCCCGAGACCTGCATCAACCTTCCGTCAAGATCGACGACACGTCCGAGCCCGAGGTACCCTCGGCCCAGTCCGAGGCGCCCACGGCTCAACCCGAGGCGCCCTCGGCTCAGTCCGAGGCACCCTCAGCTCGACCCGAGGCGCCCTCGGTTCAGTCCGAGGTACCCTCGGCCCCCGAGGGTGAGGCACTGCGCGTCGAGGAGGAGCAAAGCGGGGTCGCGCCTAATCAAAACTGGCAGACCCCGTACCTGCAATATCTCCACCGAGGAGAGCTGCCCCTCGACCGAGCCGAGGCTCGGCGGGTGGCGCGGCGCGCCAAGTCGTTCGTCTTGCTGGGAGATGAGAAGGAGCTCTACCACCGCAGCCCCTCAGGCATCCTCCAGCGATGCATCTCCATCGCCGAAGGTCAGGAACTCCTGCGAGAGATACACTCGGGGGCTTGCGGCCATCACGCAGCGCCTCGAGCCCTTGTCGGGAACGCTTTCCGGCAGGGCTTCTACTGGCCGACGGCGGTGGCCGACGCTACCAGAATCATCCGCACCTGCGAAGGGTGCCAATTCTACGCGAGGCAGACCCATCTGCCCGCTCAGGCTCTGCAGACAATACCCATCACCTGGCCTTTTGCGGTGTGGGGTCTGGACCTCGTCGGCCCCTTGCAGAAGGCACCCGGGGGCTACACGCACCTGCTGGTCGCCATCGACAAATTCTCCAAGTGGATCGAGGTCCGACCCCTGAACAGCATCAGGTCCGAGCAGGCGGTGGCGTTCTTCACCAACATCATCCATCGCTTCGGGGTCCCGAACTCCATCATTACCGACAACGGCACCCAGTTCACTGGCAGAAAGTTCCTGGACTTCTGCGAGGATCACCACATCCGGGTGGACTGGGCCGCCGTGTCTCATCCCATGACGAATGGGCAGGTGGAGCGTGCCAACGGCATGATTCTACAAGGGCTCAAGCCTCGGATCTACAACGACCTCAACAAGTTTGGCAAGCGATGGATGAAGGAACTCCCCTCGGCGGTCTAGAGTCTGAGGACAATGCCGAGCCGAGCCACGAGCTTCACGCCGTTCTTTCTAGTCTATGGGGCCGAAGCCATCTTGCCCACAGACTTAGAATACGGCTCCCCGAGGACGAGGGCCTACACCGACCAAAGCAACCAAGTCAGCCGAGAAAACTCGCTGGACCAGCTAGAGGAGGCTCGGGACCAGGCCTTGCTACACTCGGCGCGGTACCAGCAGTCCCTGCGACGCTACCACGCCCGAGGGGTCCGGTCCCGAGACCTCCAAGTGGGCGACCTGGTGCTTCGGCTGCGACAAGACGCCCGAGGGCGGCACAAGCTCGCGCCTCCCTGGGAGGGGCCATTCATCATCGCTAAGGTTCTGAAGCCCGGAACATACAAGCTGGCCAACAGCCAAGGCGAGGTCTACGACAACGCCTGGAACATCCAACAGCTACGTCGCTTCTACCCTTAAGATGTTTTCAAGTTGATCATATACCTCGCACCCACGCAAAGTTTAGTTATCAAGGAAGGGTCGGCCTCGCCTCGGCAAAGCCCGACCCTCCCTCGGGGGCTAAAAGGGGGGAACCCCCTCTGCGTCGAAATTTTCCTCGAAAAAAGATCTTTTCTGCCATAATGTCTTTCGCGCTTTTTGGCTACTTCGAAAGTGGATCCTGAAAACGACGGAGTACACGTAAGCAGCCAAGGCTGACCAAGCCGAGGGACTCCTACGCCTCCGGGATACGGATACCTCACTCATCACCTTCTGCGATAAGTAACTCACATTCAGATAAGTGATTCTGCGGACCGAACAAGTCTTCACGCCCGAAAGCTCTTCTGCCGAAGCGATCCTTCGAGCCTTCTCGACTGCGTCGGTGACAGAGCCCCATGGATGGGTAAGAGTGCGCGTAAGCGGCAAGGTCGACCGAGCCGAGGGACTCCTACGCCTCCGAGATACGGATACCTCACTCATCACCTTCCGCGAGAAGCAACTCTTGCTCGCACAAACATTTCTGTTACCAACAAAAAAGTCCAGATACTCGAAATAAAAGGAAAAGAGACACAGCTTTACAACACGGCGAGGGTGTGTTTAGGCCTCAGTGGCCGCAGGAAACACACGCTACAAGACAATCCGATCCTGCAGGCTCGGATCTTGACGGCTGAAGGGAGCAGCAGCACCCTTGGCATCGACAACACCTTCGGCGAGGGCCGACCTAGCCTCGGACGGCGACGCGGTCCGAGGATCTCCACTCTGGAGGACGACGTCATCACCACGCCCGGGCCATCGCCGCTAGGGTCTTCTCCGGGAATCCGGCCTGAGCAGGCGGCTCGGCCGGTCGCCCCGGGGCCTCGGCTAGTTACCTTCCAAGGACGTCAATCCGGCCCGAGCAGGCGGCTCGGTCGGTCACCCCGGGGCCTCGGCCAGCTGCCCTCTGAGGACGTCAGCCCGACCCGAGGCCTCGGCTGGTCAATTCCAGCGTCGGTCCCGCCGACGGACGACCCGGCCAGGCTCCGGCCAACCAGGTTTCCTTTTCAAGCCAACTCTGCCTCTGCCCATGTTGACGCCGCTACCCCTGGCCTCGGCTCATCGAAGAGCGGCCGAGGGGTTCCTTTAACTAAGTTAGAGAAGCCTCGGACAACAAGGCCGACCGAGCCGAGGAACTCCTACGCCTTTGGGATACGGATACCTCACTCGTCACCTGTACACGGGGCGACTCACGCTTGGTGAAGCGGTTCAGACAACCAACAGGCGAGTTTCAGTGCTCGGAAAGGAGGAAAATACACGGCTCCGTGCCGAAACTACGTACATGTTCAGGCCCCGACAGCCACAATGAACAAAAACACTGGCACTCAAGGCGCCATTACAAACAGAACTCCGGTTCCGTCCCCACGGGTATGGACAACCCCCACGACGGGGAAGCCCGTGGAGCGACAAGCTCTGGGCGAATCACCAGCAAACGCGGGTCACCCCAAGGCGCATCGGCAGGTCCTCACTCCTGTCCTCGCCACGCAAGCGAGGAAGAGGACGGAATGTTGCATCCTAGCTGGACAGCAATAGCCCGCCTCCCCCATCATGACTGGAGGACGTCTCCTCCGCAGAACTGGAGGATGGTCTCCACCACCAGAAGCTAGAAGAGGAGGCGGTCGGCCGACCCGCACAGGGGGCAGAGCACCGGCTTGGCCCGGGCCCCGTCCCAGCGGGGATGATGAAGACTAGCTGGGGGCGGGGCAAAGACCACAGCCCAGCTTGCTCCTCCCCATCCAGGGGCTGGTGGTCACCGTCTTGGGTGACCCCCGGCGAGGGGAGCGGCCGGGCCGGCTGATGAAAATCCTTGAAGCCAAACGATGGCTGAAAGGTACCAACTCCCGCGGAGTTGCGTTCCCCCAACGACGAGGCGGAAAGACGGCGGATCTCCCCCATCCGGGGGCCTAGAAGGTGGAAAGACACGATGCATAAGGGAGCGCGAAGACATGGTCGCCCTCCAAAGGGGTCACCCTCCTTTTAAGGACGGTTCTCCCTACTCGCGCCCCCAGCCGTCACGGGCTGAGTCTTCTCCAACACACTCCAAGGTCCTCCCCTACGGTGCGGGGGCTGGGTCCCACACGTCATGCAAGCCAACTCAGGGCAGAAGAAGCCAAACCGCCGCGCGCGGTGCACACAACCGCCCAGCGGTTACAAGCGACCCTCCACTTTTGCCCAGACCAACAGGTGAAAGGGTGGGCAGCCATGCAGGCGGCATGCAACCGCGCCAAGTGGGCGCGCTCCTCCGACTCCCAACACGCCCGACATAGAGGCCCAGGCCCACGCGTCGTGCAACCGTTGCGCCGTTTGCTACGTGTGAGTAGCTGCATCGCCACCCGCGCCACCACCGCACCTCCTCGACTGCGGAACCAATACCGCGACTTGAGGCGACCCGGCGCGCGACCCAGCAGCACCAGCCTGGAGCGATGGTCAACACGGCCAGAAGTGGGCCGGCAGTAATGGTGGTGGCAGGTGAGCAGGCGCAGCGGTCGCGTCATCAGCCAAGCTTACGTCCCATCCGGGGCAGCGAGAGAACCCTCTCCCACGGCGTGAAGACGACGCGCCCGTGATCCGTTCCTCGAACGGCTCACGCACGCGCAACGGTCGCCTCTCCAACCACTCGCCCCGTCACATTAACTCCGCGACGGGACACGCGGCGCCTCTGGCAGGAGAAGCAGGCGACGCTTCCCCTTCGCCAAAATGAACGCGTCCAAAAAGGTACGCCGTGTCGTTCGATTTCGTATCCTTTTACATTTTTCCTCTTTCTCTCTCTTGCAACAGGGACCGGGAAAGGGGGATACCCCGAAAAGGATCCTTCCCCGAGAAGGAACCAGGCTCCGAGCCCCCCTACTGATCAGAGGTTCGAAGGCTGGCCCCCCGGAAGGGTTCAACAGCCGCTTCAGATCGCGTGGGCCCTACACCCACTACTGGTCAGGGGTTCGAAGGCCGGCCCCTCGAAAGGGTTCAACGATCGCCTCAGGCTGCTCGGGCTCCGCGCCCAATACTGATCAGGGGTTCGAAGGCTGGCCCCCAAAGGGTTCACAGCCGCCTCAGACGCCGAGCGAGGGATGACCATGGGTACGTTCGATACATAACCAAGGCTCGGGCTACGCTCCCGAGGTACCCTAGGACATTTCCGAGACCGGCGGGAACGATCTTGTAACAGAATCCCACCAGAGGGAGGCATCGAGCCCTCGGACCCCGTCGCCAGTGGACCGGGTCTGGCAGATCACCCGCAGATACTATTGGGCGTGCCTCTGGGCCCCTAGCCGACCCCTAACGAACGGGGCACGGACGTCCACTCGGATTACCCGCTTGCAGCTCGTCGGAGACACCATGTTCGACGCCCATCGAGGGCAACATGGCGCTTTCCCCCCTCCTCCTTGCGGAAAGGCGACGCAGGGGCGTATGTAAAAAAGCCGAGTCTACCCCTGACCGCCCTCTCGCTCTGTGCAGAGGCTCGGGGGCTGCTCTCGCAAACCCGGCTCCGGCCGAACCGTTGACAGCGTCAACATACCAGCCCGAGAACTTGGGACCCGACCGTACACCTGGGCTACGGCCAGTTCGCATGAGGGAACGACCAGACCAGCCGAAGCACTATGTGAGGCAGTAAGACCTCGAAGGAGTGAAACCACTCCTCCGAGGCCTCGGGGGCTACACCCGGCGGGTGCGCTCGCGCGCACCCACCGGAACAAAACGCAACCGAGAAAGGCTGGTCCCCTTGCAAAAAGGTGCGATGAAAGCCTCCAAGCGAGTGCAAACACTCCCTTCGAGGCTCGGGGGCTACTGTCGGGGACCATAATTAGGGGTACCCTCAAGGCTCCTAATTCTCAGCTGGTAACCCCCATCAGCATGAAGCTGCAAAGGCCTGATGGGTGCGATTAAGTCAGGGATCAGTCCATTCGAGGGACACGATCATGCCTCACCCGAGCCTAGCCTCAGACAAGGGCAGCCGACCCCGGAGGATTTCCGTCTCGCCCGAGGCCCCCCTTTTAGCGGCGAACATATTCCCGGCTCGCCCGAGGCCCTGCCTTCGCTAAGAAGCAACCCTGACCAAGTCGCCGCACCGACCGACCAAGTCGCAGGAGCATTTAATGCAAAGGTGTCCTGACACCCTTATCCTGGCACACACCCCCCGCCGGCAGAGCCGAAGTGACCGCCGTCACTTCGCCGCTCCACTGACCGGCCTGACGAAAGGACAGCGCCGCCTACGCCACACCGACTACAGTGCCACTGGACAGAGTAAGACTGACAAGCGGTCAGGCCCTGCTGAAGGCACCATAGGAAGCTCCGCTTCGCCCAACCCAGGGCTCGGACTCGGGCTAAGTCCCGGAAGACGGCAAACTCCGCTCCGCCCGACCCAGGGCTCGGACTCGGGCTAAGTCCCGGAAGACGGCGAACTCCGCCCGACCCAGGGCTCGGACTCGGGCTAAGTCCCGGAAGACGGCGAACTCCGCTCCGCCCGACCCAGGGCTCGGACTCGGGCTAAGTCCCGGAAGACGGCGAACTCCGCTCCGCCCGACCCAGGGCTCGGACTCGGGCTAAGTCCCAGAAGACGACGATCTCTGCCTCGCCCGACCCAGGGCTCAGACTCGGGCTAAGTCCCAGAAGACGACGATCTCCGCCTCGCCCGACCCAGGGCTCGGACTCGGGCTAAGTCCCAGAAGACGACGATCTCCGCCTCGCCCGACCCAGGGCTCGGACTTGGGCTCGGCCCCAGAAGACGAGGATCTCCGCCTCGCCCGACCCGGGGGCTCGGACTCAACCTCGGCTTCGGAGGAGCTTCCACATCGCCCAACCTAGGGCGTAGACCAGCCACGTCGACAGGAGGCGCCATCATCACCCTACCCCGAGCTGACTCGGGCCGCAGGGAACAAGACCGGCGTCCCATCTGGCTCGCGCCGCCAGATAGGCAATGATGGCGCCCCGCATGCTCTGTGACGACGGCGGCTCTCCGCCCCCCTTATGGAAGCAAGAGGACGTCAGCAAGGGCTCAACCGCTCCGACAGCTGTCCCTCCGCCAAGCTCCATCGCTCCTTCGACGGCCACGACATCACACCAGCTGGGTGCCAAGATCTCTCCGGCTGCCACAATGGCATGTACCTAGGGCACTAGCTCACCTCCGCTAGACACGTAGCACCCTGCTACACCCCCCATTGTACACCTGGATCCTCTCCTTACGTCTATAAAAGGGAGGACCAGGGCCCTCTTAGAGGAGGTGGGCCGCGCGGGGACGAGGACGAGAATAGGCGCTCGCCTGGAGCCGCTCGCTCCCTCTCCCGCGTGGACGCTTGTAACCCCCTACTGCAAGCGCACCCGACCTGGGCGCGAGACGAACACGAAGGCTGCGGGATTCCCACCTCTCTCACGCTGGTCTCCGACCGCCTCGCTCTCCCCCCTTCGCGCTCGCCCTCGCGCTCGACCCATCTGGGCTGGGGCACGCGACGACATTCACTCGTCGGCCCAGGGACCCCCCGGTCTCGGAACGCCGACATTCATCATCGCCAAGATTTTGAAGCCTGGGACATACAAGCTGGCCAACGATCAAGGCGAGGTCTACAACAACGCTTGGAACATCGAACAGCTACATCGCTTTTATCCCTAAAATGTTTCAAGTCGTTCATGTATCTCGCTTTCTTTACATACATAAATAAAGTCTAACCATCAAGGAAGGATCAGCTTTGCCTCGGCAAAGCCCGACCCTCCCTCGGGGGCTGGAAGGGGGGGAACCCCCTCTGCGTCAAAATTTTTCTCTGAAAAGTTTTCTACCAAAACGACTTTCGTGCTTTTCGACTCATATCGATAACAGAATCCTAAAAACGACAGGAGGAACCTTAAACGGCAAGGTCGACCGAGCCGAGGGACTCCTACGCCTCCGGGATACGGATACCTCACTCATCACCTTCCGTAAAAAGTAATTCACGCTCGGTTAAGTGGTTCTGCTACCGACAAACAAGTCCTAATGCACGAAACAAGAGGAAAGAAAACGACTTTCGTGCTTTTCGACTACATCGATAACGGAATCCTAAAAACGATGAGAGGACACTTAAACAGCAAGGCTGACCGAGCCGAGGGACGCCTACGCCTCCGGGATATGGATACGTCACTCATCACCTTCCATGAAAAGTAACTCGCGCTTGAATAAGCGATTCTGCTACCGACGAACAAGTCCTAACGCACAAAACGAGAGGAAAGAAAATGCAGCTTTATAACCCGACAATAAAAGTGTTTAGGCCACAGCGGTCGCAAAAGACATACGCACACTTAAAACAAACTGTTCCTGCAGGCTTAGACATCGGCAGGGGAGGAGTAGCACCCTCGACGTCGTTTCCACCCTCGGCGGAATCTGGCCCGGCCTCAGATGGCGACATAGGCGGAAGGACCTCCACCTCGAAGGAGGAAGCCAGCACCGCGCTTGGGCCCTCGACAGCCGCGTCACCTCTGGACCTTGGCTAAGGTAGCCTCCTCTTCGTCGGGTAAGCAGTACCCCTCGCTAACCCGCTCCAGATCCACGTCGTAGTGGGAGGCGAGTACAGCGAAGGCCCGCCTAACGCCGTGATGCAGCGCCCCGTGGAGTCTGCTGCACGCATGGCCGCCCAAGGCCCACAAGTGACTCTGGAGGGAGCTACCCGAGGGGACGTCGTCGAGGCCAAAGGCCCGATAGAAAGCCGAGATGGCCTCGGACATGGCCACGTGGTCGGCCTCCTTCTGCTCAGCCGCCTGGGCAAGTGCCTTGCAATTCTTGACGGACTCGTTAAGAGCCATCTCGAACCCTGCAGACAGTCGGACAACATTCTTCAGACACGAGGTGAAGAATGGGGACAGAAACAAAGTCACAAAGCGGGCAAGACGTACCTTCGGCCCGGACATGCTGCTGCGAGGCCTTAGCTTGGGCGGACCAAGCAGACCCGACGGCCATGGCTAGGCCCTCTGCAAGGGTCCTGGCCCGAGCGGTCGCCTCGGGGTATAGAAAGGGGGGAACCCCCTCTGTGCCGAAACTTTCCTCGGAAAAGTTTTTCTACCAAAACGACTTTCGTGCCTTTCGACTGCATCGATGGAGGAATCCAAAAAACGACAAGAGAGACCTTGAACGGCAAGGCCGACTGAGCCAAGGGACTCCTACGCCTCCGGGATACGGATACCTTACTCGTCACCTTTCGCGAAAGGTAACTCACGCTCGGATAAGTGATTCTGCTACCGAAGAACCAGTCTTAATGCTCGAAATAAGAGGAAAGAAACACGGCTTTACACACAAATACCCAAATGTTCAGGCCTCGACAGCCATAGAAAACAAACACACGTACTTGGGATAACTATGCTACGTAGATGTTGGCAGCACCCTCGGCGGCTTTCCCGACCTACAGCATATATCTCAGTACATGGAGCAATTACATATTGCTCTTACATTCCCTTACAAATGGGACCCCAGCTCCATTCCCACAGGAATGAACCACCTCCACACCGGAGGGGCTACAAGACGACGAGCTCCAAGCGGCTCGCCGGCGACCACTGCACCAGCAGTGACAACGACCTCCGCCTCAGGTGGCTAGATAGCAGCAGTCATTGCCTCAGGGCAAACGCTACTGTGAAAAGGCCCTCGTCCCCGTCCCCCACACGAGGAGCGAGGACAAGCCATTAAAGCCAAAAAGCCGGAGGTCTGCCCGCAGGTAGCACTGACGGTCTCGTCGGCAGAGGCAACCACCTCGGCGGTGGGAAGCCTCACCCATGGCAGCCACCACCTCAGCACCGACGACAGCGGTCACCTGCGCCTCAACGCCGTACCGGTGAATGGCGGCTGCCCCAAAGCGCACCGACAGGTCCTCACTCCCGTCCTCGCCACAGGAGAAAGGGTGAGACTATCCTAGAACACGAGCACCGCCCTCTCGGCGTACGACGTGTTGTGCGACCGACACCCGTGCAGCAGACGAGCAGCCACGCTCCGCCCCAGCGGTAGGAGGCGGCACCGGAAGCAGCGCTAGAGCCTCCCAGGCTGGGGAGCCAGACACGCGGCAGCTGACAGCGCCACGGGCGGCGAACACCCTTCTCCCCCGATCATTGAGGGAAGAAGCGGACCACTGCCCACGCGAAGGCGGGTCCTAGCTTGGCTTGCCCTTGCCCCCAGCATGGATGATGAACATCCTTGAAGCTGAGGGCAAGGGAGCGGCCACAGCCCGGCTCGACCTTCCCCGCCACGAAGCTGGTAGTCATCCTCCTGGATGACCATTGGTTGGGGACAGCAGCCGGGATGCGTGATGAAAATCCTTGAAGCCGAGGGATGACTGACGAGCGCCAACCCCCACGAGGTCGTGCTCCTCCAACAGCAGCAAGAAGAAGGCAAGACCATCGACATTGCAACGGGCGCAAGCTCTCCAGCGGTGAGGTCGCCAGAAAACACCGGCACACCTCATCTAGAGGCCCGGAAGGCGGAGGGGCGCGAAGAAGACGAGAGGAGCAAGGCATGGTTAGTGCCCGGGAGATCGGTCCCTTTTTATAGGCAGATCTCCCCACTTACGCCCTGAAACGTCACGGGCAAAGTCTCCCCTGACGTGCTCCAGGATTCTCGCCCCGCGACACTGAAAGGGAAATGTGCCCTTGGGCCATTTCTAAGTATTTTGGTGATTGAGTGCCAACACAAGTGCTTAAGTGTTAATCTATGCCAATTGATGGACAAAGTGCAAATCAAGAGTAAAGGTATGTTTCTAAGACTTAGTACATTGTTTTGGAGACTAATGTATTGTGTCTAAGTGCTAGAAACAGGAAAAGACCAATTTGGAAAAGACTTGGCTAAGCAGCCAAGACTCTGCGCAGTCTGGGTGCACCGGACTGTCCGGTGGTGCACCGGACAGTGTCCGGTGCGCCAGACTGGAGACTGTCAACTGGCTGCTCTTGGGAAGCGATCAACAGCGTACGGCTATAAATCACCGGACTGTCCGGTGGTGCACCGGACTGTCCGGTGAGCCATTCACAAGCGAAGTCATCGCTCTCGGGATCAAGCTGGGTACCTAAGACCCAAGCCTAAATTTGCCTTGCAGGTTTATGCATCCAGGGGATCAAGCTGGATTATCGACAGCGGATGCACAAACCACATGACGGGGGAGAAGAAGATGTTCACCTCCTACGTCAAGAACAAAGATTCCCAAGACTCAATCATATTCGGTGATGGGAATCAAGGCAAGGTGAAAGGGTTAGGAAAAATAGCTATCACATCTGAGCACTCCATTTCCAATGTGTTTTTAGTTGAGTCGCTTGGATATAACTTGTTGTCTGTGAGTCAGCTTTGTAATATGGGATGTAACTGCTTATTCATAAATGTAGATGTGTCTGTCTTTAGAAGGAGTGATGGTTCATTAGCTTTTAAGGGTGTATTAGACGACAAACTCTATTTAGTTGATTTTGCAAAAGAGGAGGCCGGTCTAGATGCATGCTTAATTGCTAAGACTAGCATGGGCTGGCTGTGGCATCGCCGCTTAGCACATGTGGGGATGAAAAACCTTCACAAACTTCTAAAGGGAGAACATGTGATAGGTCTAACAAATGTTACTTTCGAAAAAGATAGACCTTGTGCAGCTTGTCAAGCAGGTAAACAGGTGGGAAGCTCTCATCATACCAAAAATGTGATGACCACATCAAGACCTTTGGAGTTGCTTCATATGGACCTCTTCGGACCCGTCGCCTATCTAAGCATAGGAGGAAGTAAGTATGTGTTGGGGACTTGTTCTCAAATGCTACGAATTAAGAACAAGGCAACATAAAATGTTAAATGTTAATGACCTTCGTCCAACAAAACATTATTCCCTTAAGGACTAATGAACTTTGGACGAAGGTTAAAGTCAATACGATTACGAAGGTTGAATCTTCGTAATTGAATCCTAATAGATTGTATAAAACAATATAAAATATGAAATGTCAAAGGTAAATAAATTATAAACGAACAACATTACTTTCATGGTATATCGATTCAATGTACTACAACATTGGATACAATTATACCTCTGTCTTGACAAAGATTGATTCCCGAATGATGCGATTGCAATTACAGGAATGCGTGAACAGTAAAGGAATACTGTTCACTATTTCTAGGCACGAGACACAGCCTGGGAGGAATTACATCCATGCCCCTCATAAGGAATTACATCAACGACTCAAACATTTATGGACTAAAAGGTCATTCTATTCTTAAGTCGGTTTGTAATTCCGAAGCTTCATGAAGAGGAACCTTCGGTCATCATATGCGGACAGCTTCAGCCGAAGCTGTTTCTCCCTTCAAGACCTTCGGCGACGAAGCATAATCCCAACAGTAGCCCCTTCGCGGTGCTAGATCATTTTTCGTAACAAGCTTGATCCGTGAAAAAAGTCTCTTAGGCTTCGGGAAGCCGAAGGTCTGAAAAACACCTTCCCTGAGCTCGTTGTCGAGAAACGATTTATTTTCCGAGCGCGTAGCGGTCCCACCTTGCAGCGGGTGCAAGCAGCTGTTCGCCTGGTGTAAAAATCCTGACGATTCACCTCCTTTCCTGCATCACTATATAAATAGATGGGTAGATGTGAAGTTACCACAGCATTCATTGCTATTTGCACTGTTTTGCTGCCAAAATTTTTAACCATAGCCGAAGGTTAACTCTCGGAATCAAACGAAGCTCCAGTTTGAAGCCTACTTTGTCAGAAAAAAGCTTCGGAAGAAAAAGTATTTAGTTCCCACAAAATTCAGAATTAAATGGCCAGAGTGCGCTCTACCGCTAGAGTTGAACGTGAGGGAGGCGAAACTGAAGGATCGGAGACTGTTCCCATCTCCGAAGCGATGCAACGATCCGGACTGGTGACCTCGGAAGGAATCCGTACCGCTGAGACAGAGCAGACTGCTCCCATCTCCGAAGTTGCTGCCGAAGCGGAAGAAGGAAATATTGAAGAAACTGATCCCAAAGATGATTATCATATTGTCGTGCCAAGTAAGCCCAGTCACTTGGACTTCGGTAAGTCGACTGTCTCTAAGGCTGATCTCTCCAAGATGGTGAAGTCGGGCTATTTCAGCGAGAGTCAGAAGAAGCTACTTCGCTTCGGGGGGGGGGGAAGAAACCACCCCGAAGCCAGAGAAGGATGAAATAGTCATTTTCAAGAGTTTTCTAAAGGCTGGGTTGAGATTCCCCCTTCATGGGATTATTGCAGATGTATTGAAGGAGTTTGGGATCTACTTTCATCAGCTGACTCCTAACGCTATCGTTAGGCTTAGTGTTTATATCTGGGCCCTCCGAAGCCAGGCGGTTGAGCCGTTTGCCGACAGCTTTTGTCGAGTTCATGAACTACACTACCAGACGAAGGCTAGAAAAGATGGATTACATGATAACTTTGGTTGCTATAATTTTGCCTATCGGAAAACCACAAAGTTTCCTATAATTAGCTACCGAAGCAAATGGCCGGCAGGCTAGAAGTCAGAGTGGTTTTATGTGAAAGTTGACGAAGACAAAGATAAGCTGGTACAAAGCCCACTTGAATTGATCTTCGGAGAAACAAGACCGCGATGCCACATGACATTAGAAGGTCCCACTTGGGCTGCACTGGGTGAGTTTAAAATTATTTCAGAGCATATCAGTACTAGGGACCTGGTTCAAGAGTTCTTGGCCTTCAGGGTTTTCCCTACTTTAAAAGAATGGGAAATGCCGAAGCTAGAGGGGGAGAAGAAGAAAGGGGAGCTTGTGCGATTACCTTACTATTACAAGTTTAAGAAATACTTTAAAACACCTTGCCAAGAGTGGCTGGACACAATTGAAGTAATGTGCAATGAGATACTCGGTAATTACTCCAAAAAAGAAGATCAGTTGATGACTGCGGCCTTCGGTACCTGTCCGAAGCGAAGACTAAATCGAGTGCTGGACGCCTTGGGTTTTGAATACCCTGATTACGAACAACTGAATAAAATTGTCGAAGGCCGGAAGAGGAGAAGGGTAGCCGAAGCTTTAAATGAAGATGAGAAAGAACCACCAAAAAAGAAGAATATTCTGAAGAAGAGAAAAGGAACATCTCCGAAGCGAAAAGCATCTGACGAAGAAGAGACTGCCGCATCACGCTCTGCCACTGACGTGGAAGAGATTTTGAAGGTAATGACTGAATCCCTGCCTGTGAAGCTAAGTCCATTAGGGCCTCAACTGACGAAGTTTTTTCAGAAGGAAAAGGAGCCCGAAAAAACAAAGAAAACAACAAAGAGACAAAGAATCATCGCAGTGACCGAAGTCATTGACAAGACACCACCGAGAGCTTCAGCTCGGAAGATACCAGCGGCTGAGGAAATATCAAATGTTGAAGTCGCACCTTCGGAAATCGCGGCTACCGAAGCTACCTCAGCCGAAGATTTGAACTTGGAAACTACGATTGAACATATCGACAAAATACTGCTAGAGATGGCCACAGAAGAAGCTACTACTGCTGCCGAAGAGACCATGGCCGCAGTGTCTGGGAAAGGAAAAGAAATAGCTGACGATACTTCGGAGGACGAAACCTTCATGTTTCAAAATTTAGCTGGACAAGAATTGTCAAAAACCAAAATAGAAGAGCTTAAAGAATATACCAAATCTTGCGGATATAAACCAGGAGCACTCCTCTTCGGAGGTATTGACGATGAAAAATTAGGCTGTATCCGGGATCAGACTGGAGCTAAGATTATCGGTACCCTATCAAAGAGTATCGGCTTTCCGAAGCTAGAAACAGATATTAGCCGCTACCGACGACAACATATCGTTGGTAGTTTATTTTATTCCAATTTCAAGGTGAACTACTTTTCCCTTGACTTTTATTGTTTTTTAATAATGAAAACATTTCTAACGAAGGTTGTTTATGTGCAGAGTATGCTGTTGAGTAAGGCTTTGAAAATGCAGCAGGATCTGGAAGACAAAAAACACGAGGTTATGATTGGAAATTTAGAGAACAAAATAAAAGAGCAATCAGCTGCTATTGAAAAGAAAGACTTCGAGCTTCAATCAACTGAAGGCTTATTGGCAGAAGCTGAAGCTAAAATAGCAGAATTGAATACGAAGCTTCTCTGCCAATCTGAACAGTTTGAACAAGAAAAGCGAGAACTTAATGCGAAGCTTGAAGCCGAAGTCCAACAAAATTCAAATTTGAAAAAATTACTGTCAAGCCTTCAAGACAAATGTTTGGAGTTTAGCAATAAATGTATTGAGCGACTGAGAAAGATCTTCCACTCAGTTGGGGCTAGCAGCGAGAAATTCACTCCGTCAACTGAAGATTTACAAAAGACCTTCGAACATATTGAGGCTGAAATTGATGAGCTTGACGAAGTTATAGCCGGGCACGGTGACTTCTGTGCCTGGGTAGCTTCTCGGGGCACTGCTGCAGCTTTTCTGAAAGCTGGCTGCGATCATGGAAAAATTGTTAACAGGCCCAATTTCACCCTGTCACCATCAATTTTAGATGATATTCCTGACCTTGCCCGAAGCATTTCTAATAGATTTGTAAAGATGATATGGACAAAAGGCGGGCGAGAAAAGGCTGGAGACGAAGCTCGGAGTCATCTTGAACCAGTAAGAAATCATACCTTGTGTTTACCTTTTCCTTCAAACTTGGTTTTGACTCACAACAACTTAATTCATGTAGGGTGACAAAGCCGCCGAGACCGATGCTTGAAGAGTATGACGCCGAAGCTGAGGCCCCATGAAGATCAGTAGGAATAGACTGTAGAAAAACTCAAGAAACTTTTGAAATAACTTTTGTAAATATGGCTAAACTGTTCTTAATGAATTTTGTTCATACCTTGTAACATGCTCTTACCCTTCCATTAATGTATGAGGTGCTTTGATGTGGACAAAATTACCTTTTTGAGCCTAAGGCGAAAAAACACCTTCCCTTCTTTTCGTACACAGCGAAGCATAAAAACAGGTTTTCCTTTCTGCCGAAGCTCTTCTTTTCGTATACAACAAAGTACAAAAGACAGTTTTTTCCTTTTTGCCGAAACAACCACTTATGCTATGATGATGGTTATCCTACATATGCCTGGATGAATGTTTATGAATGCAAATGTTATGATGTAATGTGGTATGCAAATGAATGTTCAAACACATATCCGAAGCCGCAATCACAATCGTTATTTCCTTAGAGACAATCACATATCAGCGTTGACTTTTCGCTGTAAGCCTCCCTTAGGAGCTTCTTCGCCTTTTACTTTCGGCGGTATCAGCGTTGATTTTTCGCTGTAAGCCTCCCTTAGGAGCTTCTTCGCCTTTTACTTTCGGCGGTATCAGCGTTGATTTTTCGCTGTAAGCTCTGCATTCCCTTTGGAACGACTTCTGAGCAGAAAACTTACACTGCGCCCCCTTTGGAGCGACTTCTTTAGTAGCTTCGTCGTGCTCCGCATCCCCTTAGGGACGGCTTTCGAGCTTCTTCCCTGTTTCCTTTTTTTTCTTTTTCGGCACTCGATGGTGCGTTCTCAGTTTTTACATTTACATCTCTTGGGGATTTTGCTCTTATAGAGGTAAAAATAAAAAAGAAATTACATGTGATGGCCCCATTAAAAACCTTTCTCCCCCTTTAGAAAGGAAAAGGGTGCCATAAAAGGAAAATAAAAAATATAAAAAATTACATCAAGTTATACATAAAATCGCCGAAGCTCATCCGCATTCCAAGATCTAGGAATGTCGTTGCCGTCCATATCCTTCAATCTGTATGAACCGGGTCTTGACGAAGATGTTATCAAAAAAGGTCCCTCCCATTTCAACTGCAACTTGCCTACTGTATCTGGGTTTGCCACTCTCCGAAGTACCAAATGTCCTGGCTCAATATTCTTTAGCCGAACCTTTCTATCACGCCATTTGATTGTTTCGGCTTGATATTTATTGATGTTCTCCACAGCTTGAAGCCTGATCCCTTCTATAGCATCTTTTTCTACAGAGTGATCAGCTTCGAAATCTGATTCTGCCGAAGCTACTACTCTTATTGATCCGGTTTTAGCTTCCTCCGGAGTTATTGCTTTGTCACCAAACAATAATTTGAATGGAGTAAAGCCTGTTGACCTTGATGCTGTTGTATTGTGGCTCCACACCACTTTGATTAATTGATCTGGCCATTTTCCCCTGGGTTGATTGAAGATTAACTTCATTATTCCTGTCATTATGATGCCATTAGCTCTTTCAACAAGTCCATTTGACTCCGGATGTCTAACTGATGCAAAATGGATCTTCGTGCCAATTTGGTCACAAAATTGTCTAAAATCTTCGGAGTCAAACTGTGTCCCATTATCTACAGTAATGGCCTTTGGTACTCCGAAACGACAAACAATATTCTGCCAGAAAAACTTTTGAATGGTGGCCGAAGTTATTGTGGCTAAAGGCTTTGCCTCAATCCATTTAGAAAAATATTCCACAGCCACTACAACGTATCTTAAGTTTCCTTGGGCCGGTGGTAACGGACCTAACAAGTCAAGGCCCCACCTTTGCAATGGCCAGATGGGTTGTATCAGCTGAGTTAGAGACGACAGTTATTTTTGATCTCTTGCACATTTCTGACAACCTCCGCACTTTTGAACTAATTCTGCTGCATCCGAAGCTGCCTTCGGCCAATAAAACCCTTGACGAAAAACTTTTCCAAGTAACGGCCTAGATCCAATGTGAGATCCACACAGGCCTGCATGTATTTCTTTCATCAATTCTATGCCTTCGGCTCTGGACAAACACTTGAGTAATGGAGCACAAACTCCATGCTTGTACAACTCCCCTTTTATCATGACATATGGACGAGCTCTTGCCTCTATCCTCTTGTTATAAGCTTCGTCATCTGAAAGGAAGTTACCCTGAAGGTAAGAGATGATCTCAGTTCTCCAGTCTTCACTATAAACAGGAGATATATTGAGGACTGCTCTTTCAAGAAGCTCCACTGAAGGTGCTTTTATTGTTTCGAAGAACACATCCGAAGGTAAGGGCAACCCCTATGCCGCTGACTTAGCTAGCAAATCAGCATGCTCATTTTCTCCTCGAGGAATATTTTTGACAGAAAATCCTTCGAAGGAGGCTTCAATCCTTCGGACCGTGTCTAGATATTTTTCGAGCTTCGGATCTTTAGCCTTACAACTCTTGTCAATATGACCGGAAACAACCTGGGAATCAGCTTTAAGAATGGCCCTTCTGATTCCCATTGCTTTTAACTTCCGAAGACCCAAAAGCAGGGCTTCATACTCAGTAATATTGTTTGTGCAACTAAAATCGAGTCTTGCCGCATAACAAGTTTTAACTTTGGATGGTGAGACCAAAACAGCAGCTGCTCCTGCTCCGAAGGTTCCCCACGACCCATCGCAAAACACTGTCCATACTTCGGTATCTTTATTTGTTTCTTCATCCTGAGCCCCTGGCGTCCAGTCGGCAATGAAATCTGCCAATGCTTGAGACTGGATCGAAGATCTATGCACATAATCAATGCAAAATTCATTGAGCTCCGCAGCCCATTTTCCAATCCGTCCAGTAGCTTCTCTATTTCGCATAATATCCTTCAACGGTTGCGAAGAAGGAACAACAATATTATATGCTTGAAAGTAATGCCGAAGCTTCCTGGATGCCATCAAAACAGCATATAACACCTTCTCCAATTCTGTATAGTTTTTCTTTGATACACTAAGAACTTCAGATACAAAATATACTGGGACCTGCTTCTTGACTTGGCCATCAAGCTTTTCCTGAACAAGTGCTGCACTTACTGCTGAGTGCGAAGCTGCCACATATAATAACAAAGGAGCCCCTGGTGTTGGTGGGGTTAATGTTGTTAGATCCAACAAATATTGTTTCAGTTCCTCGAAGGCTTTTTGTTGGCTTGGTCCCCATCGAAAGACTTCGGCTGATTTCAGCACTTCAAAGAATGGTAAATTTCTCTCTGCTGATCTGGATATGAATCTATTGAGAGATGCCAGCCTCCCCGTCAATCTTTGGGCCCCCTTTTTTGTATTTGGTGGCTCCATTCGAAGTATAGCTTCAATTTTACTTGGATTAGCTTCAATTCCGTTTGTTGAAACCAAGCATCCAAGAAATTTCCCCTTCTTCACTCCGAAGACACATTTTTCTGGATTCAGCTTTAGACCAGCTTGTCTAAAATTGGCGAAGGTCTCCTACAAATCAGCAATGTGATTTTCTTGTTTTGTGCTTTTTACAATGATATCATCAACATAAGTTAGCACATTTCTGCCTATCTAAGACTGAAGAACCTTCGAAGTCATTCTGCTGAAACTTCCTCCAGCGTTCTTAAGCCCCTCAGGCATCCGAAGGTAACAATATGTTCCACTAGGGGTTATGAAACTGGTCTTCGGCTCATCCTCCTTCATCCAAATTTGATGATAGCCTGAATAACAGTCTAAAAGACTCATAAGCTCTGACGAAGCTGCTGCATCAACTAAGGAGTCTATCCTTGGCAATGGGAATTCGTCCTTCGGACAGGCCTTGTTGAGATCTGTAAAATCGATACACATTCGCCATTTGCCATTGGCCTTTTTTACCATAACAGTGTTAGCTAGCCATTCTGGGTACTTTACTTCTCTGATAACTCCTGCACTAAGGAGTCTTTTGACTTCATTCCGAGCTCCTTCGGCCTTGTCATCAGACATTTTCCGAAGCCTCTGCTTTCTGGGTCTGAAGGATGGATCAACATTGAGCGAATGTTCAATAACATCCCTGTTAACTCCGCAAAGATCATTAGCTGACCATGCAAAAACATCTTTGTTGTTGAACAAAAACCTTATCAAGGTTTTCTCCTGTTCTTCGGATAATTGGGAGCCCAACAGCACCTTCTGCTCTGCTATGTCCTCACATAAGAGCATGGGCTTCGACTGATCTGCCGAAGCTGCTTTCTCCCTTCTGAATTTGTACTGTTCACAAGCTTCAGCTCCATCTATATTATGGATTGCTTTTGAGTCAGTCCAGTTTCCTTCGGCCCTTCTGGCAGCTTCCTGACTTCCATGAATAGCAATGGGTCCTTGATCCGAAGGTATCTTCATGCAAAGATAAGCAGGATGAAGAATTGCTTCGAAAGCATTGAGGGTGCCACGACCAATAATTGCATTGTAAGGATATTCCATGTCAACAATATCAAACACAACTTGCTCAGTTCTGGTGTTGTTGATGAAACCGAAGGTCACTGGCATGGTGATCTTGCCCAGTGCTACAATTTGTCTTCCTCCGAAGCCACAGAGAGGGTGTGTAGCATCATGGATCTTGTCTTCGGGCTCTTGCATTTGTCTGAAAGCTTTGGCAAATATGATATCAGCTGTGCTGCCTGTGTCAACCAAGACATTATGGACCAGAAATCCTTTGATCACACAAGAGATAACCATAGCATCATTGTGTGGGTAATCCTTGAGTTGAAGATCCTCTTGGGAGAAGGTAATTGGAATGTGGGACCATCTTGACTTAATGAAGGGTCCTTGCACCCCAACATGCTGTACCCTTCTCTGTGCTTCTTTCTTCTGCTTTTTGTTGGCTGGCTCTGAGCATGAACCACCTGTTATTGGGAGCACCAGCTTCGGGGCCGAAGCAGCTCCAACTTGATCGTTGAACGAAGCCATCAGCTCAAAAAGTGGAAGTGAGTTGACCGGAGGTGGGCGCCAATGTTGGGGACTTGTTCTCAAATGCTACGAATTAAGAACAAGGCAACATAAAATGTTAAATGTTAATGACCTTCGTCCAACAAAACATTATTCCCTTAAGGACTAATGAACTTTGGACGAAGGTTAAAGTCAATACGATTACGAAGGTTGAATCTTCGTAATTGAATCCTAATAGATTGTATAAAACAATATAAAATATGAAATGTCAAAGGTAAATAAATTATAAACGAACAACATTACTTTCATGCTATATTGATTCAATGTACTACAACATTGGATACAATTATACCTCTGTCTTGACAAAGATTGATTCCCGAATGATGCGATTGCAATTACAGGAATGCGTGAACAGTAAAGGAATACTGTTCACTATTTATAGGCACGGGACACAGCCTGGGAGGAATTACAACCATGCCCCTCATAAGGAATTACAACAACGACTCAAACATTTATGGAGTAAAAGGTCATTCTATTCTTAAGTCGGTTTGTAATTCCGAAGCTTCATGAAGAGGAACCTTCGGTCATCATATGCGGACAGCTTCAGCCGAAGCTGTTTCTCCCTTCAAGACCTTCGGCGACGAAGCATAATCCCAACAGTATGGTCTTGTTATAGTTGATGATTTTTCCCGCTTCACTTGGGTATTCTTCTTGCAGGATAAATCTGAAACCCAAGGGACCCTCAAGCGCTTCCTAAGGAGAGCTCAAAATGAGTTTGAGCTCAAGGTGAAGAAGATAAGGAGCGACAACGGGTCTGAGTTCAAGAACCTTCAAGTGGAGGAGTACCTTGAGGAGGAAGGAATCAAGCACGAGTTCTCAGCTCCCTACACACCACAGCAAAATGGTGTGGTAGAGAGGAAGAACAGGACGCTTATAGACATGGTGAGGACAATGCTTGGAGAGTTCAAGACGCCCGAGCGGTTTTGGTCGGAAGCCGTGAACATGGCTTGCCATGCCATCAACCGGGTCGACCTTCATCGCCTCCTCAAGAAGACGTCATACGAGCTACTAACCGGTAACAAACCCAATGTTTCGTATTTCCGAGTTTTTGGGAGTAAATGCTACATTCTAGTGAAGAAGGGTAGGAATTCCAAATTTGCTCCCAAAGCGGTAGAAGGGTTTTTGTTAGGTTATGACTCAAATACAAAGGCGTATAGGGTCTTCAACAAATCATCAGGTTTGGTTGAAGTCTCTAGCGACGTTGTATTTGACGAGACTAATGGCTCTCCAAGAGAGCAAGTTGTTGATCTTGATGATGTAGATGAAGAAGACGTTCCAACGGCCGCAATACGCACCATGGCGATTGGAGAAGTGCGGCCACAGGAACAAAAGGAGCAAGATCAACCCTCTTCCTCAACAATGGTGCATCCCCCAACTCAAGATGATGAACCGGTTCATCAAGAGGAGGCGTGTGATCAAGGGGGAGCACAAGATGATCATGTGATGGAGGAAGAAGCACAACCTGCACCTCCAACCCAAGTTCAAGCGACGATTCAAAGGAATCATCCCGTCAACCAAATTTTGGGTGACATTAGCAAGGGAGTAACTACTCGTTCTAGACTAGTTAATTTTTGTGAGCATTACTCCTTTGTCTCTTCTATTGAGCCTTTCAGGGTAGAAGAGGCCTTGCTAGATCCGGACTGGGTGTTGGCCATGCAAGAAGAGCTCAACAATTTCAAGAGAAATGAAGTTTGGACACTGGTGCCTCGTCCCAAGCAAAATGTTGTGGGAACCAAGTGGGTTTTCCGCAACAAACAAGACGAGCACGGGGTGGTGACAAGGAACAAGGCTCGACTTGTGGCAAAAGGTTATGCCCAAGTCGCAGGTTTGGACTTTGAGGAGACTTTTGCTCCTGTGGCTAGGCTAGAGTCCATTCATATTTTGCTAGCATATGCCACTCACCATTCTTTCAGGTTATTCCAAATGGATGTGAAGAGCGCTTTCCTCAACGGGCCAATCAAGGAGGAGGTGTACGTGGAGCAACCCGCTGGCTTTGAGGATGAACGGTACCTCGACCACGTATGTAAGCTCTCTAAGGCGCTCTATGGACTTAAGCAAGCCCCAAGAGCATGGTATGAATGCCTTAGAGACTTTTTAATTGCTAATGCTTTCAAGGTTGGGAAAGCCGATCCAACTTTATTCACTAAGACTTGTGATGGTGACTTATTTGTGTGCCAAATTTATGTCGATGACATAATATTTGGTTCTACTAACCAAAAGTCTTGTGAAGAGTTTAGCAGGGTGATGACGCAGAAATTCGAGATGTCGATGATGGCGAGTTGAACTACTTCCTTGGGTTCCAAGTGAAGCAACTCAAGGACGACACTTTCATATCCCAAACGAAGTATACACAAGACTTGCTCAAGCGATTTGGGATGAAGGACGCCAAGCCCGCAAAGACTCCAATGGGAACTGACAGACACATCGAGCTCAACAAAGGAGGTAAGTCCGTTGATCAAAAAGCATACCGGTCCATGATAGGTTCCTTGCTTTATTTATGTGCTAGTAGACCGGATATTATGCTTAGTGTATGCATGTGTGCTAGATTTCAATCCGATCCAAGGGAATGTCACTTAGTGGCCGTGAAGTGAATTCTTAGATATTTAGTCGCTACGCCTTGCTTCGGGATCTGGTATCCAAAGGGGTCTACCTTTGACTTAATAGGATACTCAGACTCCGATTATGCTGGATGTAAGGTCGATAGGAAGAGTACATCAGGGACGTGCCAATTTCTGGGAAGGTCCCTGGTGTCATGGAGTTCTAAGAAACAAACCTCCGTTGCCCTATCCACCGCTGAGGCCAAGTATGTTGCCGCAGGACAGTGTTGCGCGCAACTACTTTGGATGAGGCAAACCCTCCGGGACTTTGGCTACAATCTGAGCAAAGTCCCACTCCTATGTGACAATGAGAGTGCTATCCGCATGGCGAACAATCCTGTTGAGCACAGCCGCACAAAGCACATTGACATCCGGCATCACTTTTTGAGAGACCACCAGCAAAAGGGAGATATCGAAGTGTTCAATATTAGCACCGAGAACCAGCTAGCCGATATCTTTACCAAGCCTTTAGATGAAAAGACCTTTTGCAGGCTGCGTAGTGAGCTAAATGTCTTAGATTCGCAGAACTTGGATTGATTTATAGCATACATGTGTTCATGCCTTTGATCATGTTCCTTATGCATTTTGTTGTTTATTTATGGTGCTCAAGTTGTACTCATGATCCCCGGACCTCACAAGTCCATTTGCAAGTGATGCACTTATTTAGGGGGAGGCATGCTACAACTTGACCCTTTGAGACTAACTGTGTGCTTGAGTTTACTTGATTTAGTCTCAAAGGTGGATTGAAAGGGAAAAGGTGAACTTGGACCATGCAAGACTTCCACTGCACTCCGATGAGAGGGTAACTCACTCCAAGTTCATCTCCATATTCTTATTGCCTGTGTACTCTTATTTGAAGATTTTGGTGAGGCAACGAGGTTTAGGGGCCAAGATTGATCCCGTTTTGGTGCTTGATGCCAAAGGGGGAGAAAATAAGGCTAAAGCAATAAATGGATCAGCTACCACTTGAGAATATTGAAAATAGTAGAATAGAGCTTTTGATTTGTCAAAACTCTCTTATTGTTGAAAATAGTAGAATAGAGCTTTTGGTTTGTCAAAACTCTCTTGTTGTTGAAATAGTAGAATAGAGCTTTTGGTTTGTCAAAACTCTCTTGTTGTCTCTTTTGTCAAAAGTTGGCCTCTTGTGGGGAGAGTAGTTGATTATGGGAAAAGGGGGAGTTTTTGAAATCTTTGATCAATCTCTCTTGGAACAACTCTCTCTATGCCTCAACAAGTGTGTTTGACTTAGATATAGGAAATTGAGGTTGATTTGCAAAAACAAAACCAAGTGGTGGCAAAGAATGATCCAAATATGCCAAATTTGAATCAAAACAAATTTGTGTTCTCATTTGCATTGATGTTGCACTTATTTAGTTGCTTTTTGTTGTGTTGGCATAAATCACCAAAAAGGGGGAGATTGAAAGGGAAATGTGCCCTTGGGCCATTTCTACGTATTTTGGTGATTGAGTGCCAACACAAGTGCTTAAGTGTTAATCTATGCCAATTGATGGACAAAGTGCAAATCAAGAGTAAAGGTATGTTTCTAAGACTTAGTACATTGTTTTGGAGATTAATGTATTGTGTCTAAGTGCTAGAAACAGGAAAAGACCAATTTGGAAAAGACTTGGCTAAGCAGCCAAGACTCTGCGCAGTCTGGGTGCACCGGACTGTCCAGTGGTGCACCGGACAGTGTTCGGTGCGCCAGACTGGCGACTGTCAACTGGCTGCTCTCGGGAAGCGATCAACGGCGTACGGCTATAAATCACCGGACTGTCCGGTGGTGCACCGGACTGTCTGGTGAGCCATTCACAGGCGAAGTCATCGCTCTCGGGAAGCGATTAACGGCGTAAGGCTATAAATCACCGGACTGTCCGGTGGTGCACCAGAATGTCCGGTGAGCCAACGGTCGGCTGGGCCAACGGTCGGCCACGTAACCCGCGTGCGACGCGTGGTCGAGCCAACGGTCAGAAGGGGGCACCGGACTGTCCGGTGTGCACCGGACAGTGTCCGGTGCGCCAACGGCTCTGGATCTTCAACGATCGGTGCGCCAGTCGACAGAAGGAAAGAATTGCCTTTCTGGAATGCTCTCAACGGCTCCTAGCCGTCTTGGGGCTATAAAAGGGACCCCTAGGCGCATGGAGGAGGACACTAAGCATTCTCTAAGTGTAGCACCCACTTTGTAATTTGCTAGAAATAATACCAATAGAGAAACAATTTCTCCTTATGTGGGTTTAACCTTTATGTATCATTCCATGTGAACACCATATTCAAAAGCAAATAACTAATAAAAGAACATATGCCATTAAGATTGTGCATCATGCTCGGATTTTATTTTTGTGTGCATTTTGTGACAATATAAATATAGAGAGACAAGAAATATATTAATTCAAAAAGGAAACCCAGAATCCAAAAGAAATTCTAGAATTTAGAAAAGAAAAGAAAATAAATATTATGTGGATAAAAATAAGTGAACATATATTATTCCTACACTAGAGTGTGAATTTGTAAAATGGACTCAAAGGTGAAACTCATATTTAAAAATTCAAATTGGATTTAAAATAATTATCAAAGAAAACGGAAAAGAAAACAGAAAAGAAAAGGAAAAGGAGAAAAACAGTAACTGGGCTCGCTCAGTCGCTTTTCAGCCCATCTGGGGATTCCCTTCCGCGCGGCCCAGCTTCCATCCTTCACCGCCGCGCCGACCCCACTTTGCCAGTCCCCGGATCAAAACGCCACGGGCAAGCCCTCACCGACGCGCTGGGCCCCTTTGCCAGTCGCACCCACCTCGCGTGAGACCTCTGCCGCGTGGACCCCGCAAGTCATCCCCGACCTCCGGTAAAATCGCGCTGCGCCGCAGCGGAACTCCGATTTTGTCGCGCGCGTTCAAGATCGGGCGGGGGTTTCCGGGTCCACGGCATCTATATCTATGCCCGTCCTCCCTGGAGTCGCTAATCGTCCTGTCGTTCACGCGAAGGCGTCTCCATTCGTGCCGCCACAACCGCAGACAAATCTCTCCGCGCTGCCACCATCGATCCTCGCCACATTGACGCACTGCCCCCGGGGTTAGAGCCCCGCACCTCGCTTAGTCGTGTGGAGTGTGTGTGCGGAGCCAATTGAGCTTGGAACATCGTCCTGACTCAAGACGTCGCCGCCAGTATCCCCTCTTCCACCGTGGTGCGTGGTCACGGCCTCCGAAATCGAGTCTTCAGGTAATAAGCAGTTCCGATAGTCCGTTTTCGCTTATGGATCGCGTAAGACCAATTAGAAGTTTGATCGAGGCCCATGTTCACCGATTGGCCGCACTCCGGCGAAGCTCCACCGCATCCCGTGTCAGCTCAGCCGAGGTCGTCGGCGTTAGGAAAGGAGAGGGCTCTGGGGCGTAGATCCTCGGATCAAGGTCTAAGATTAAATCCACGTGGTACCGATTCAGGGATTGCTGCTCGGCCGCTGATCCACCATCGTGCGGTCATGTGTGTGTAGATCGTTGAGCGCGGGGAACCGTAGATCTTTGATCAAACGGTCGGTGATGCGTACCGTTTCAGTGATACTGCGATTTAATCTGGAGCGTAGGTGTATGATCGGACGGCTTAGATCTGTCCATACCCCTTCGGCCTAGGGTTTTGCAGATGAACCCTTATGGTTTTAGAGAATAGTGCCCGCAGTCCAGCCCAGTGTCAGCCTGTGTCTCGGACCCCTTTTTCATAAGAGCCCCTGCACTTCTCTGTTAATGAGGCCTAGTCTAGAGCTGTTTTAATTTGAGTAAATAAATAGGAAAAGGGATTTTTAATAGGAAAATAATTGCTAGAACTTCAATAATTCATAGAAAATGTATATGAACCCCAAATCACTCCATTCCACTTTCTAAATTTTTGTAATTTAATTCTCTATCACTTAGAGTCTCTGTTTTATCATAACAACAGTAAGAAAATTAATCCCACACTTAATCCTATTTTAAACACATGAAACCTTTGAAAATCCATAACTTAAAATCTATAACTCCAAAAATTATGATTTCTGTTCCTAGGATTTTATTTTAATATGTAGAATATTTCTGTGTATTTTGTTCACATGCTTGGTGTGATGTTATTTTTCTCTATATCCTGTGCTTGTTTGTATTGTGGCGGGTAGAAGAGCCCGTGACCGAGGATCCTGGTGAGCAGCAGATAGAAGTAGCTGAGCAGGAGCTCATTGAAGGCAAGTTGTGCCCTTGACCACTTTTTACCCAATAATGTTCTTTAATACCATTTATTCATGCATAGGTTAATTTTGATGGGACCCAATAGGTCACCCTAGATTGTTTATCTCATTACCTTGTTTACCCCTGAATCACTTGGGTAGTTTGCTATTGCTTTACATGGTTTTGGGATAATCATTTATTATATCTATGTTCCAATTATTCTTGTTATTCTATTTATGTTCATGTCAAGTTCATTAATGTTAATTGGAACATAGAGCTTAACTTGAGAAACACGTGCCACCACAAGGGTTTAATGGGACGCCCTTGGCTGACTAATTAGGAAAGCTAGTGGAAGACTACCTTACCCGAAAGAGGCAAGGGCGGTAGGGGAGTTGCATGCAAGGAGGTTCTCGGGTTGATTTAGCTGCGATGGCGTTCAGACGGGGGATTCTTGCAAGTGCTCTTCCCATAAACTGTAGCGAGTTTTCGGAAGCTAGTGGAACTTTGTAAAGGCCTCGTAGTGTTGCCCTGCCGCGCTTCCTAGGTAGAGGTGTATGGGAGTCGCGACCCCTTGGCAGATGGGTAACATGACTTGTGGGTAAAGGGTACAACCTCTGCAGAGTGTAAAACTGGTATACTAGCCGAGCTCACGGTCATGAGCAGCTCAGGACTCTCTGATGTTTAAATTATGGAACTTAAATTCAATTTTGTCATTTGCATTGCATGGGTTTATTATTAACTTGTTCTATTACTTTATTTATGGTTTGGTATTTACTTACACTTAGTAATTGCTACTAAAATTTTGACCAACTACTTAAAAGCAATGCTCAGCTTTAACCCCTGTCTTTGATTAGCCTTACACATCACATAACTCACACCTTTGTGAGTTTATGTCCACTGGTTCCCCACAACTTGTTGAGCTATGATCATGTGTGAGCTCACCCTTGCTGTCTCACCCCCCACAGGAGAAGAGCAGATGGTTCAGGAGGAGCCACAAGGCGAGGAGTTTGATCTGATCTAGGTGGCGTTTCTCAGTTGACATTGGCGCCGACGATCCTTAGTTCGTTTTATATTTATTCTTTTATTTTGTAATAAGTCTTCCGCTATGTAATAAATACTCTGATGTTTTATGACATTTATCTCTATACACTCTGTTATTATATATGTTGTCTTCTTGGGCATGTATGAGATGCACCTGGCTTTGTTCCTTAAAGCCGGGTGTGACAGAAGTGGTATCAGAGGAAATGTTGACTGTAGGACGAAACCTAGATAGAAATGGACAAAACCCTTACCTACTTACCTTACTCTGACTCATTCTATACTTATCTCATCTTGATCTTGTCTCACCTTTTGCTATTCTACTCTGATTAATCTTATCTTTTCTACTCTAAGACAAGATGCATTTCACACCTTGGAATCCTACCACTATGATCTTTTAAGAGATAGGGAACCTAAGACAAAAATGTAAACTATTTTCTCTATTTAAAAATGTTGGTTGATTGTGCTGATGATAAATGCCTGATTTGCTTCTTTGATTGATTGAATTATTATAGATGGACATCTTAGTATGTACCAACATAAGGTATTGAATTAGCTTTAGTAGGTGAAATATTAATCTGCTTAGCTAATAAATCCCCCAAAGTAAAATGATTTGTAAATAACTGCCTTGTCTACTATTCTCTTACCATATGTATCTAACTCAGATGGTCAATACCAGGCGGGGTGGTGGAATTGATTTGCCTCCTAATCGACACACTCGGTGGATATATAGACGACCCCAGCCACAGCCTGCAGAGATGAATCCTCCTAATCCTCCACCAGGCGGAGTTGACCCACTGGTTGTTGCTCAGATGAATATGATGCTACAAATGGTGGACACCATGGCAGATATGCGTGCACAGATGCAGCAAGAACGCCAGGAGATGCGTCAAGAAAGAGAAGAGATACGACAGGAGTTGCGCCAGGAGCGAGAGGAGATACGCCAGGAAAGGAGGGCGCAACAACAGCAGCTGCAACAGCAAATGCAACAACAACAACAGCAGCAACAGTAGCAACAAGTACCACTGCCTCCACCTCCACCACCACCAGTTCCACCCCGTGATAAGCATAGGGAGTTCATGAGTCATAAGCCACCTACATTTGCAAGCTCACCTGATCCACTGGACGCGGATGATTGGCTGAAGTCCGTTGAGAAGATGCTGAATATTGCACAATGCACTGACCGGGAGAAGGTTTTATATGCTTTTGGACGTCTGACAGGTCCTGCTGCTGACTGGTGGGATTCATATACTGCTGCCCACGATGCTGCTGATACTATCACTTGGGCAGAGTTCAGTACACAGTTCAGGAACTATCATATACCAGCTGGATTGATGAAGATTAAGAAGAAGGATTTTCTGTCGCTGAAGCAAGGAAGTATGTCAGTCAGCGAGTACCGTGACAAGTTTATCCAGTTATCCAGATATGCTCCTGATGAAGTTGCTGAAGATGAGAGGAAGCAGGAGCATTTTATTGAAGGACTTAATGGACCCCTGCAGTATGCTCTAGTGGCACACACATTTCCATCATTTCAGAGGCTGCTTGATAAGGCCCTGGCTATTGAACACAAGCGTGTTCAGCTGGGAGATTTGAAGAGAAAGGCTATATCTCAAGGACAAGGAAGCAGCAGTGTTCGTCCTCGCTATAGTTCACCTCAGGATACACCAGTTCGCACTGGCGGAGGCCAGCGCCCAGTTCAGCAATCACCACTGAGGACTCCACCTCCTCGACAGGCTACCCCTACTGGCACCCCGACGAAGTTTTCAGGACCAAGTCCAGGCACTACTTGTTTCAAGTGTGGGAAGACTGGTCATTATGCAAATGTCTGCCCACAGAGGATTGCTACTACTCCAGTTCAGAACAGGCAGCAAACTCCAGGATCTGGCAAGGGATATTCTATTGCCAAGGTTAATCAAGTCAGCGTTGATGCAACTCCGGATGGTGCCGACATCGTGCTTGGTATGTTTTATGTTAATGCAATTCCTGCAACCATCCTATTTGATTCTGGTGCTACACATTCATTTATGTATGCTAGCTATGCCAACACAAATGAAATACCACTGCTAAAAATGAGAAAACCCATGATAGTAATTACACCTAAAGGGCCTGTTGAGGCAAATCAAATGACCCATAGATTGACATTGACCATTATGGGTAGAGAATTTGGAGCTACTGCTATAATCTTAGAGTCAAGCAGTATAGATCTGATCCTTGGTATGTCATGGTTAAGAAAGGCAAAGGCCGTTATAGCATGTGGTAGAGGTACCGTAGAACTCACTACCACTAAAGGAGAAAGATTTCAAGTTAATATTGCAGTGACCACCTCATCCAAGCGTGCAATGTTCTTTATACCCGAGGAGTTTGTTGGTGACAACATCCGTGTTGTTAGAGATTTTTCGGATGTCTTTCCAGAGGAGTTACCAAGGATGCCACCTGATAGAGAAGTTGAGTTTGTTATTGATCTCCTACCTGGAACCGCCCCTATTTCTAAACGGCCATATAGGATGTCCGTAGAGGAGTTGAAGGAACTTAAGAAGCAGTTAACTGAGTTACAAGAGGCTGGGTACAATCGTCCGAGTTCCTCGCCGTGGGGAGCACCGGTACTGTTTGTACAGAAGAAGGATGGATCACAAAGGATGTGTGTGGATTATAGATCTCTTAATGATGTTACTGTGAAGAACAAGTACCCGCTACCCCGTATTGAGGATTTGTTTGATCAAATGAGAGGAGCAAGAGTATTTTCGAAGATTGATCTCCGATCGGGATACCATCAGATGAGGATTAGACCATCGGATATTCCCAAGACGGCTTTCTCGACTCGATATGGATTATATGAGTTTACTGTTATGTCGTTTGGATTAACCAATGCACCATCTTATTTTATGAACTTGATGAATAAGGTGTTTATGGAGTACTTGGATAGATTCGTTGTGGTGTTCATCGACGACATTCTTATTTATTCCCAGAGTGATAGCGATCATGAGGAACATCTGAGGTTGGTGCTACAGAAGCTACGAGATAACCAGCTATATGCCAAGTTCAGCAAGTGCGAGTTTTGGATTGGCGAGGTGCCATTTCTTGGTCATATTATTTCTAACGGAGGAATATCAGTGGAACTTGCTAAGGTTAAGGAGATAATGGAGTGGAGAGTACCCACTACAGTTACTGAGATTCAGAGTTTCTTGGGACTAGCAGGATATTATCGGAGATTTATTGAAGGATTTTCTAAGATTGCTAAGCCTATGACTTCGCTTTTGGAGAAAGGAAGAGAATTTAAGTGGGATGAGAAGTGCCAAGACAGTTTTGATCAATTGAAGAAAAGATTGATGTCGCCCCCAGTATTGGTTATGCCAGACCTACAGAAAGGATTTGATATCTATTGTGATGCATGTGGCCAAGGCTTAGGATGTGTGCTCATGCAGGAAGGACATGTGATTGCCTATGCTTCTCGTCAATTGCGGAAACATGAAGTGAACTACCCCACTCATGACTTGGAATTGGCAGCTGTTGTGCATGCACTTAAGATTTGGAGACATTATATCATGGGGACCAAGTGCCAAGTATATACGGATCATAAGAGTTTGAAGTATATATTCACTCAGAAGGATCTCAACCTTAGGCAACACCGTTGGTTGGAGCTTATTAAGGATTATGATTTGGAGATTCACTATCACCCGGGCAAGGCAAATTTGGTTGCAGATGCCTTGAGTCGCAAGGAGCATGTTCATTCAGCTATTGTTACCCAGCTACCTGATGAGATTGTTGAGGACTTCAGGAGACTTAACCTGGGGATAGTTGCTCATACTGAAGGAGTTGCTATTGATGTGGAACCTACCTTGGAGCATGAAATTCGCAAAGGTCAAATTGGTGATGCTAAGATACAAGAGATTAAGGATCTAATTACTGAAGGTCGAGTTCCGGAATTCACAGAGGATGAGCAAGGCACCATATGGTTCAAGGACAGGATGTGTGTTCCTGATATTGAAAGCCTTCGAGAGACTATTTTAAAGGAGGCCCATGACTCGGATTATTCTATTCATCCTGGTAGTACTAAGATGTATCAGGATTTGAAACGGAAGTATTGGTGGTATGGATTGAAAAGAGATGTAGCTGCACATGTGGCTATGTGCGATGTATGTCAAAGAGTTAAGGCTGAACACCAGAGGCCAGCTGGACTATTGCATCCACTGAAGATACCCGAGTGGAAATGGGAAGAGATTGGTATGGATTTCATTACTGGATTGCCTCGCACCTAGAAAGGATATGATGCTATATGGGTGATTGTGGATAGATTGACTAAAGTGGCTCACTTTATTCCTGTGAAGACTACTTATAAATGTTCTCAGCTAGCAGAGTTATATATGGCTCGGATTGTGTGTTTACATGGAGTACCAAAGAAGATCGTGTCTGATCGAGGTTCACAGTTTACCTCAAGATTCTAGAGAAGCTTTCATGAGAACATGAGTACGAAGTTGAATTTTAGTACGGCTTATCACCCTCAGACTGATGGACAGACTGAAAGGACTAATCAAGTATTGGAAGATATGTTGAGAGCTTGTGCCCTTCAGCATGGAGGAAGTTGGGATAAGAGTCTACCTTATGCTGAGTTTTCATATAATAATAGTTACCAGGCCAGTCTGAAGATGTCACCTTTTGAAGCTTTATATGGGAGGAAGTGCAGGACTCCTTTGTATTGGGATCAAACTGGAGAAAGACAGTTCTTTGGGCCTGAATTGATTCAAGAAGCAGAAGAACAAGTCCGTATAATTCGAGAGAATTTGAGGGTGGCTCAAACCAGGCAAAAGAGCTATGCTGATAATAGAAGGAGGCCACTGGAATTTGAAGGAGATTATGTGTACCTCAAGGTGTCACCACTTCGTGGAATGAGGAGATTCAAAGTTAAGGGCAAATTGTCTCCTCGCTACATTGGACCATTCTTGATCTTTAGGCGAGTTGGGGAGATGGCATGCCAACTCGAGTTACCTGCTAGTCTATCGGATGTGCATAACGTGTTTCACGTATCTCAACTGAAGAAGTGTCTCCGTGTCCCGGAGGAACAGTTACCAATGGAAGAGCTCAGTGTTCAGGGTGATTTGACTTACACGGAGTATCCGATCAAGATTCTTGATACTTTGACTCGGGTTACAAGGAATAAGGTGATAAAGATGTGCAAAGTGCAATGGAGTCACCACGGTGAAGATGAAGCAACGTGGGAGAGAGAAGAAGAGCTTCGCATAGATTTTCCCCATCTTTTCCCTCGTTCCTCCTAAATCTTGAGGACGAGATTATTTTTAAGGGGGGTAGGATTTGTAGCACCCACTTTGTAATTTGCTAGAAATAATACCAATAGAGAAACAATTTCTCCTTATGTGGGTTTAACCTTTATGTATCATTCCATGTGAACACCATATTCAAAAGCAAATAACTAATAAAAGAACATATGCCATTAAGATTGTGCATCATGCTCGGATTTTATTTTTGTGTGCATTTTGTGACAATATAAATATAGAGAGACAAGAAATATATTAATTCAAAAAGGAAACCCAGAATCCAAAAGAAATTCTAGAATTTAGAAAAGAAAAGAAAATAAATATTATGTGGATAAAAATAAGTGAACATATATTATTCCTACACTAGAGTGTGAATTTGTAAAATGGACTCAAAGGTGAAACTCATATTTAAAAATTCAAATTGGATTTAAAATAATTATCAAAGAAAACGGAAAAGAAAACAGAAAAGAAAAGGAAAAGGAGAAAAACAGTAACTGGGCTCGCTCAGTCGCTTTTCAGCCCATCTGGGGATTCCCTTCCGCGCGGCCCAGCTTCCGTCCTTCACCGCCGCGCCGACCCCACTTCGCCAGTCCCCGGATCAAAACGCCACGGCAAGCCCTCACCGACGCGCTGGGCCCCTTTGCCAGTCGCACCCACCTCGCGTGAGATCTCTGCCGCGTGGACCCCGCAAGTCATCCCCGACCTCCGGTAAAATCGCGCTGCGCCGCAGCGGAACTCCGATTTTGTCGCGCGCGTTCAAGATCGGGCGGGGGTTTCCGGGTCCACGACATCTATATCTATGCCCATCCTCCCTGGAGTCGCTAATCGTCCTGTCGTTCACGCAAAGGCGTCTCCATCCGCGCCGCCACAACCGCAGACAAATCTCTCCGCGCTGCCACCATCAATCCTCGCCACATTAACGCACTGCCCCCGGGGTTAGAGCTCCGCACCTCGCTTAGTCGTGTGGAGTGTGTGCGCGGAGCCAATTGAGCTTGGAACATCGTCCTGACTCAAGGCGTCGCCGCCAGTATCCCCTCTTCCGCCTTGGTGCGTGGTCACGGCCTCCGACATCGAGTTTTCAGGTAATAAGCAGTTCCGATAGTCCGTTTTCGCTTATGGATCGCGTAAGACCAATTAGAAGTTTGATCGAGGCCCCTATTCACCGATTGGCCGCACTCCGGCGAAGCTCCGCCGCATCCCGTGTCAGCTCAGCCGAGGCCGTCAGCGTTAGAAAAGGAGAGGGCTCTGGGGCGTAGATCCTCGGATCAAGGTCTGAGATTAAATCCATGCGGTACCGATTCAGGGATTGCTGCTCGGCCGCTGATCCACCATCGTGCGGTCATGTGTGTAGATCGTTGAGCGCGGGGAACCGTAGATCTTTGATCAAATGGTTGGTGATGCGTACTGTTTCAGTGATACTGCGATTTAATCTGGAGCGTAGGTGTATGATCGGACGGCTTAGATCTGTCCATACCCCTTCGGCCTAGGGTTTTGCAGATGAACCCTTATGGTTTTAGAGAATAGTGCCCGCAGTCCAGCCCAGTGCCAGCCTGTGTCTCGGACCCCTTTTTCATAAGAGCCCCTGCACTTCTCTGTTAATGAGGCCTAGTCCAGAGCTGTTTTAATTTGAGTAAATAAATAGGAAAAGGGATTTTTAATAGGAAAATAATTGTTAGAACTTCAATAATTCATAGAAAATGTATATGAACCCCAAATCACTCCATTCCACTTTCTAAATTTTTGTAATTTAATTCTCTATCACTTAGAGTCTCTGTTTTATCATAACAACAGTAAGAAAATTAATCCCACACTTAATCCTATTTTAAACACATGAAACCTTTGAAAATCCATAACTTAAAATCTATAACTCCAAAAATTATGATTTCTGTTCCTAGGATTTTATTTTAATATGTAGAATATTTCTGTGTATTTTGTTCACATGCTTGGTGTGATGTTAATTTTCTCTATATCCTGTGCTTGTTTGATTTGTGGCGGGTAGAAGAGCCCGTGACCGAGGATCCTGGTGAGCAGCAGATAGAAGTAGCCGAGCAGGAGCTCATTGAAGGCAAGTTGTGCCCTTGACCACTTTTTACCCAATAATGTTCTTTAATACCATTTATTCATGCATATGTTAATTTTGATGGGACCCAATAGGTCACCCTAGATTGTTTATCTCATTACCTTGTTTACCCCTGAATCACTTGGGTAGTTTGCTATTGCTTTACATGGTTTTGGGATAATCATTTATTATATCTATGTTCCAATTATTCTTGTTATTCTATTTATGTTCATGTCAAGTTCATTAATGTTAATTGGAACATAGAGCTTAACTTGAGAAACACGTGCCACCACAAGGGTTTAATGGGACACCCTTGGCTGACTAATTAGGAAAGCTAGTGGAAGACTACCTTACCCGAAAGGGGCAAGGGCAGTAGGGGAGTTGCATGCAAGGAGGTTCTCGGGTTGATTTAGCTGCGATGGCGGTCAGACGGGGGATTCTTGCAAGTGCTCTTCCCATAAACTGTAGCGGGTTTTCGGAAGCTAGTGGAACTTTGTAAAGGCCTCGTAGTGTTGCCCTGCCGCGCTTCCTAGGTAGAGGTGTATGGGAGTCGCGACCCCTTGGCAGATGGGTAACATGACTTGTGGGTAAAGGGTACAACCTCTGCAGATTGTAAAACTGGTATACTAGCCGAGCTCACGGTCATGAGCAGCTCAGGACTCTCTGATGTTTAAATTATGGAACTTAAATTCAATTTTGTCATTTGCATTGCATGGGTTTATTATTAATTTGTTCTATTACTTTATTTATGGTTTGGTATTTACTTACACTTAGTAATTGCTACTAAAATTTTGACCAACTACTTAAAAGCAATGCTCAGCTTTAACCCCTGTCTTTGATTAGCCTTACACATCACATAAATAACACCTTTGTGAGTTTATGTCCACTGGTTCCCCACAACTTGTTGAGCTATGATCATGTGTGAGCTCACCCTTGCTGTCTCACCCCCCCCACAGGAGAAGAGCAGGTGGTTCAGGAGGAGCCACAAGGCGAGGAGTTTGATCTGATCTAGGTGGCGTTTCTCAGTTGACATTGGCGCCGACGATCCTTAGTTCGTTTTATATTTATTCTTTTATTTTGTAATAAGTCTTCCGCTATGTAATAAATACTCTGATGTTTTATGACATTTATCTCTATACACTCTGTTATTATATATGTTGTCTTCTTGGCGCATGTATGAGATGCACCTGGCTTTGTTCCTTAAAGCCGGTTGTGACACTAAGCATTCCTAAGCACCAAGACTTCAATTCCATGCATTCGATTCTTTGTGATAGCAATTAGAGCTCCATTTGAGTAGAGAACTCTTTGAGTTGTGTTCAGAGCTCGTGTTGTGACTTGTGTGCGTGTGTTGCTCTGATTTTGTGTCTTGTGTGCGTTGCTCATCTCATCCTTACTTCTGTGCTTCTTTGTGATAATCAAACTGTAAGGGCGAGAGGCTCCAAAGTGTGGAGATTCCTCGCAAGAGGGATATAGTAAAGTGAAAGCAAAATACCGTGGTATTCAAGTGGGTCTTTGGACTGCTTGAAAGGGGTTGAGTGCAACCCTCGTCCGTTGGGACGCCACAACGTGGAGTAGGCAAGTGTTGGACTTGGCCGAACCACGGGATAAACCACTGTGCCATCTCTGTGTTGATCTCTTTGTGGTTATTGTGTTTTGCAAGAACTCCTCTCTAGCCACTTGGCTTTATTGTGCTAACACCTAATCAAGTTTTGTGGGGTTAAGTTTCAAGTTTTTATAGGATCACCTATTCACCCCCCTCTAGGTGCTCTCAGACACGGGGGCTAGGTCCCACATGTCATACAAACCGACCCACAACGCGAAGATGGCGAACCGCTGCACACGAGGCATGCAACCGCCCCGCGGGTAAGCGCTCCCTCATTCTCGCCAAATCCAGCGGTCGAAGGGGCAGGCCGCCGCGCTAGAAGCATGCAACCGCACCACGGTTATACACCCTTCTAGCTTCGTCGCAACTGGCGGTCCTGCATGGAGGCCCGGGCCCACATGTCATGTGACCAACGCGCCGGCTACCGCGTGCAAAGAAATCGCACCGCCGTTCGCGCCAATGCCGCATCTTCTCGGGACTACAGAACCCGTGCAGTGACTCGAGGCAGCCCCGCGCGTGACCCAACTGTGCCCATTAAGTGCGACGATCATGGGTCAGTCAGCCGCGGGGGTGGGCGCGACAGTTGATATGACCAAAGGCGGACCGGCAGCAATTGCAGCAACAGACATGCGGAAGCAATGGTCCAATCACCTATAGGCTCGCATCCTCTCCTGAAGCAGCAGGGGAGCCCTCTCCCACGGCATAAAGACAACGCACCCGTGTTTCGTTCCTCGAACGACTCGCGCACGCGCAAAACACGCCCCGCAAATCGCCCGTCCCATCGCATTAACTCCCTGGCAGGGCAAGCGACACCTCTGGCAGGCGAAGCGGGCGACGTTTCACCTCCGTCATGATGACCGCGTCAAAAAAGGTGCGCCACATTATTTAAATTCATATCCTTTTCCTTTTCCTCTCTCTCTTGCCACAGGGATCGAGAAAAGGGGATATTCCGAAAGGATCCTTCTCCGCGAAGGAAGCGGGCCTCGAGCCCTCCTACTGATCAGGGGTTCGAAGGTTGCACCCTCCGAGGTTCGGCAACCGCCCCAGAGCACTCGGGCTCCGAGCCCTTTACTGATCAGGGGTTCGAAGGCTGGCCCCTCGGAAGGGTTTGACAGCCGCCCCAGAGCACGCAGAGTCAGGGATGACCTTGGGTACGTCCGTTACATGGCCGAGGCTTGGGCTGCGCTCCCGAGGTACCCTAGGACATTTTCGAGACCAGCGGGAACGATTTGTAATGGAATCCCACCGGAGGGAGGCACCAAGCCCTCGGACCCTATCAAATGGGTCCGGGTCCAGCAAATCCCCTACAGGTACTTTTGGAGCGCGCCTCTAGGCCACTAGCCGACCCTTATCGAACGAGGCTCGGGCGTCCACTCGGATCACCCGTTAGCAACTCACTGGAAACACCGTGTTCGGTGCCCTCCGAGGGTAACACGGTGCCTTCCCCCCTTCCTCCTTGCAGAAAGACGACGAAGGGGCGTACAACAAAAGTTGAGACGGTCCTTGATCGTCCTCTCGCTCTGTGCAGAGGCTCGAGGGCTGCTCTCGCACCAGGCTACGGCCAAATCGTTGACCACATCGACAAAACAACTTAAAAACTCGGAGCCTGATCGTGCACCCGGGCTGCGGCCAGGCCGCATGAGGGAACAACAAGGCCGACCGAGGCATCACAAAAAGAATTAAGACCTCAAAGGAGTCAAACCACTCCTCCGAGGCCTCGGGGGCTACACCCGACGGGTGCGCTCGCGCGCACCCATCGGAACAAAATGTAACCAAGAAAGGCTGGTCCCCTTGCAAAAATCCGCCAGAACCTCCAAGCGAGTGCCTACACTCCCTTCGAGGCTCGGGGGCTACTGTCGGGTACCGTAATTAGGCGTACCCCCAACACTCCTAAACACGGCTGGAAAACGTCTTCAGAACAAACCATGAATGACTGATAAGCACGGTTCAAGTCAGGGCTTCGTCTGCCAAGGGACGCGACCCCTCCTCGCCCGAGCCCGGGCCTCGGGCGGGAATAGTAGTCCCGGACGGACTCGCGCCTTGCCCGAGGGTCCCCTCAGTCAGCAGACACACCCCCGTCTCACCCAAGGCTAAGCTCGGGAGACTTTGTCGTACAGCGACCTCGGCCAAATCGCCTTACCAACCGACCGTATCGCATGCGCATTTAATGCGAGGATCGCCTGACACCCTGTCCTGACACGCGTGCCTCAGTCGGCAAGGTCGAAGTGACCGCAGTCACTTCGCCCCTTTACTGACTGATTCTGACAGGAAAGCAGCACTGTTCACCCCGTTCCGACTATTGTGCCAACCACCAGGGAAAGACTAACAACAGTTGCGGCCACTCCCGAGTTCAGCCTCGGGCGCAACAAGGAGCTCCGCCTCGCCCGACCCTAGGCCTCGATCTTGGCCTCGGCCTCGAGAGGAGGTCTCCGCCTCGCCCGACCTCAGCCTCGGCCTCGGGAGGAGTCGCCGCCTCGCCCGACCTCGGCCTCGGATCGACTACGCTACTAGGGATCCATCATTACCCTACCCCTAGCTAGCCGCTTTAGGCTACGAAGGAACAAGACCGGTGTCCCATCTAAGTTACTCCGGTAACAGGTAATGATGGTTCCCCGCGTGCGCCCATGACGTCGGTTGCTCTCAACCCCCTACGGAAGCAAGGAAACGTCAGCAGGATCCATGCCGCACCGCCAGCTATGCTTCTACAGGGCTCAAGGCACTTCTCCGACGGCCACGTTGGTACATGTACAGAGCTCAAGGCACTTCTCCGCCAGCCACGTTAGCACGTAGCTACACCCCCATTATACAACTGGACATCTCCTTGTATCTATAAAAGGGGATGCCCAAGGCCTTCCTAAGGTAGGGGAAAAAAGAGAGAGGAGGGGGCGAGCAGAGGCAGGCAGAGTAGGAGAGACGCGGTGGAGGCTAACTTAGACACCTCACCCTAGGACCGGATCCTCTCTCTCTCTCTCTCGCTCTCCCTCGTGACGCTTGTAACCCCTACTGCAAGCACCCCCGGTGCAAGATAATATAAGCCTCATCCCTTCGCTTGTGTTCCATCTTGCATCAACCCATCTGGACAGGGGCACACGACACTAAATTCACTAGTCGGTCCGGTTGAGGGTCCTCCGGGTCCGAAACACCGACAACATATATCTTAGTGTTTAGAAATAAACAATACTTATATAAAAAATAGTGCAGATCAAGCACTAAAACTCACGTCCCCCGCTAAAAAAATTTGGCGCTAACCATCAGACCACACATACCTTCATGTTTATAAATAAACAATAACTATATTTGAATAAATATCTTAATACCTATTTATATGATATATAAAACTCGTAACAAAGCACGGGCAACTGGCTAGTTAACTAATTAAGTGTTATTATTTATATTCCCTTATACTAAATTAAAATTTATTTTGGGAAAATATTAGTGTTGAGCACCAAAAAGAGCCACCAGACGGTCCACGTGGGTGGTCTGGACGGTCCGCGCGCGCAGAACCAATTAGGGTTCCGAGTTTCTTGCTACAGTTGTTGGCTAGATTCGCGGAAGTAGCTCGGGAAATCTGTTTGTAACGGGTCCAGCCCCCCTCCTGTATAAATACAGAGAATTATGGCCGATTAAGCATCATCAATTGAATCAATAATCAATTTATCTCGCATTTATTTCTTGTACATTTTGGAGTAGTTCTAGTCTAGCCTTCCAATCCCTAAATTCTCTGCTTCTCTTCGACTCTACGTCGATTAGAGGAGTCTAGGTCGGCCTACCAAGCTTAGACAACACCTAGGATCTCTCCTCCCCGACGGGGTCCCTCCTGGGAGCGAGATCCAGGCGCCACCGGCGACCTTCGCCGCCCCTGCGCACGCGCGGACCGTCCGGCCCGTCAGGCAGGAAACCCTAGCCCTGCCCCAGGTCATGGACCGTCTGGCCCCTGGCCGCGGACCGTTCGCGCCTGTGCAGAGAGCACCGCCGCAGGTTCTCACGCTGTGATTGGCGCCAAAAAAGGCACCAACACACTTTTTGGCGACTCCGCTGTGGAAGATTTCATATAGACCTATCAAGATCGGCCCTCAATGGCCGGTTCAAAGGATAGCTCTGAAGTTTCCACCAGCAATATTATCAAGCCGATATGGGAAACCTTGCCGTCTGAAGAACAACTCCTGTTCGAGGAGCACTAGGAGCAGCTAATCCAGGAAGCAAAGGTGAAATTCCTAGCCGATTTCAAGGTGGACAGGAACAACAAAGTCGTTCGACAACGGACGACAGATCTTGCTACACTCCAACCTACTACAGATATCCCCAGTGTAAGTAACACCAATTAGCTCCAATCTCTTAAAGCTTACATAGACGAACAGCGAGAGCAGATGCAACGTATTGTAGGGGATATACAAAATGATCATAAAAGGCTAGTGCGTGCGCTTGATAAGACTATTGCAAATTTTCCTTCGCACGAGGTTGAACTGAGGGAATACACGCGTGATTTATCGGCTACAGGTTGTCACGACCAATCACATCCCCTTTATGGGATGCCGAGGTAAACTTACTCTGGAAAACCACAACCTCCTACGCACATCGGTGATAAACTCGTCGATCTACGCATGATCGGACCGTCTGCACATGAGCGCGGACCGTCCGGGCCAGCGGCGATCGATCCCATTTTTAGAAGTGAATTACCGAGGCCTGCACCCAAGCCACCACATACCGTGCAAACCCTAGATAACCCATTTGGACCGTCCGCGTATGGCGCCAGATAGTCCGAATATAACGACGGACGGTCCGGCCACATGGCCAGACAGTCCGCGCACGTAGCCGGACGGTCCGCGTATTTAACCGGATGGTCCGGCGCAGAGTTTTTTTTTGAGGAGGATGGATATCCAACTCCGCATCTATCCCAGCTAAACTCCCCATCACACTATACGGCACACCAGCACCATAATATGATCTACCAAACCCATGAGAGTGAGTACTTTCCGGCCCCCAGAAGGTCGGAAAGGAATGGCCAGTCCTATGAGCCTCATAGGGCATGTATTAACACGCCGCAAAACCCAAACCAATGGGGAGGAAAACAACATACCAATGTCCAAACAACTTCACCCATATTGGACCAAAGAGTCGGTGGTCTCCCACCGACTGCCATCGATATAGTAAGAGAGGAAGTAGCTGGGGCGTTCCGAGATAAGCTCGGAGTTGGCATAATCCCTGGGGGGCAGTCATATTAGAAACCTTATGATAGCCAATTTGATCGTCTCCCATACCCACAGGGGACCAGAATATCCGAATTTGCAAAGTTTTCGGGTGACCAAGGAAAGAGCACGCGTGAGCACATAGACCAGTTCTTAGCATAATTAGGAGAATTGGCCGACACTAAAGCATTCCGTGTGCGTTTATTTTCATTATCTTTAACAGGGACTACATTCGCATGGTATGCCACGCTCCCTCCTAATTCCATTTTGTCATGGGGAGACTTAGAACAAAAATTTCATGAACATTTCTTCTCTAGCGATTATGAGCTAGATTTAGTGGACTTAGTGGCCCTACGACAAGAAAAGGATGAATCAGTTAATGATTACATCTGAAGATTCTGAGATACGAGAAACCGATGTTTTCAAATTCATTTAGCAGATAAAAAACTGGCGGGAATAGCCTTTGATGGATTGCGCTATTATTTAAAAGAGAAATTAGAAGGCATCCAGTTCTTTACGCTAGCACAATTACATCAAAGAGCTTTGGCTTGTGAAAGCCGAAGCAAAGAACTAGTCGAAACAGTTCGTCATAATGTCCACATAGTAGAGCACAATCAAAGTAGTACGAATGATGAACCAAAGGAAGTTTACACTGCCTAAATGGTTTGGCCTGAGTAGGCCAAATCTTCGGCTTGCTCCTCCTTGCAGTCAGTTCAAAAGAAACGGCAGGAGGAGGTTAAGTTTACATTTAATGTCGGCAAATGTGATAAGATATTCGATGAATTACTAAAAATGGTAACATTAAGATCGATTATACCATTCCACCCACCGATGAACTAAAGCGTCACACATATTGCAAGTGGCACAACTCATTTTCCCATGCCACTAATGATTGTAATGTGTTTCGACGACAAATCCAATCGGCCATTAATGAGGGACGATTGAAATTTCAGGAGGACATAGAGCCCTTCCCAATGAATGTGATTGATTTCAAGGGAAAAAAGGTCTTAATTCGGCCTAGCACAACCGATAAGGGCAAAGACAAAGAAGTCATCATCGGCAATGCACGGGAGGTCGATGGAAACAACAAAATCTCTTGTAGGAAAGTGGTGGATGAGAAGACTCCTGATGGAGGGGAGACACTGAAGGTGACCATCACAACCTCCAGCACTAGGGGGCAAGCGCAGACAAGGGGACATGCGCGAGAACCCATACTATGCATCGCGGACGGTCCGGTGCCCAGACGCGGACGGCCCGTAACATCGCCGGGTTGTCTAGAACGTTCCAGCGGACGGTCCGACAACACTCAGGAGCCACAACGACCGCGCACCTTCAAATCACGACGATCAGAGATAGGTATGTGGAAAACAGAAAGTTGCCTAGAGGGGGGTGAATAGGCGGAATCTAAAATTTATAAACTTTAAGCACAACTACAAGCCAGGGTTAGCGTTAGAAATAAAATCGAGTCCAAAAAGAGAGGGCAAAAACAAATCACAAGCAAATGAAGAGTATGACACAATGATTTGTTTTACCGATGTTCGGTTCTTGCAAACCTACTCCCCGTTGAGGTTGTCATAAAGACCGTGTCTCTTTCAACCTTTTCCCTCTCTCAAACGGTCACCTAGACCGAGTGAGCTTCTCTTCTCAATCAATTGGGACACTTAGTCCCCACAAGGACCACCACACAATTGGTGTCTCTTGCCTTAATTACAAATGACTTGGGAACAAGAAATGGGGAAGAAGAAAAGCCATCCAAGCGCAAGAGCTCAAAAGAACACGGCAAAACTCTCTCTTCTAGTCACTGTTGCTTTGAGTGGAATTGGGACTTGGAGAGATTTTGATTCACTCTAACTGTGTCTTGTATTGAATGCACTAGCTCTTGTATTGAAAGTGTTGGCTGAAAACTTGGATACCTTGAAGTGTGGTGGTCGGGGGGTATTTATAGCCCCACCCACCAAAATGGCCGTTGGGGAGGCTGTCTGTCGACGGGCGCACCGGACAGTCCAGTGCGCCACCGGACACTGTTCGGTGCGCCAGCCACGTCACCCAACCGTTAGGGTTCGACCATTGGAGCTTCTGACAGGTGGGCCACCGGATAGTCCGGTGGTGCTCCGGACAGGTCCTGTTCACTGTCCGGTGCGCCTTCACTTTTGCAGTCGACCGTTGGCGCGCTAGCCGTTGCCCCCACTGGCACACCGGACAGTCCGGTGCTACACCGGACAGTCCGGTGAATTATAGCGGGGAGCAATTTCTAGAAACCCGAAGCTGAGGAGTTCGGAGTGATTCTCCCTGGTGCACCGGACACTGTCCGGTGGCACACCGGACAGTTCGGTGTGCCAGACCAGGGCAGCCTTTGGTTTTCTTTGCTCCTTTGTTTTGAACCCTTTCTTATAACTTTATATTGGTTTGTTGTGAACCTTTGGCACCTGTAGAACATATATTCTAGAGCAAACTAATTAGTCCAATTGTTTGTGTTGGGCAATTCAACCACCAAAATTGTATAGGAAAAGGTTTGACCCTATTTCCCTTTCAATCTCCCTCTTTTTGGTGATTGATGCCAACACAAACCAAAGCAAATATATAAGTGCATAATTGAACTAGTTTGCATAAGTTAAGTGCAAAGGTTGCTTGGAGTGAAACCAATACAATTATTTCAATAGATATGCATGGATTGTTTTCTTCTTATTTAAAATTTTGGACCACGTTTGCACCACTATTTTTGTTTTTGCAAATTCTTTGGTAAATTCTTTTTCAAAATCTTTTTGCAAATAGTCAAAGGCATATGAATAAGATTGAAAGAAGCATTTTCAAAATTTGAAATTTTCTCCCCCTGTTTCAAGTGCTTTTCCTTTGACTTAAACAAAACTCCCCCTCAATGAAATTCTCCTCTTAGTGTTCAAGAGAGTTTTACAAATTTTTGAAGATACTTTCTCCCCTTTTGAAAACTCATTAAGATACCAATTTGAAAACTTCATTTTTAAAATTCGTTGGTGGTGGTGCGGTCCTTTTGCTTTGGGCTAATATTTTCTCCCCCTTTGGCATGAAACGCCAAAAATGGATACTTGTGAGTGAAATATAAGCCCATTTACTTTCTCCCAATGGTAAACAAATAAATATGAGTGAAGATTATACCAATGTGGAGAGATGGCGAAATATCGACAAAGAGTAAATAATACCGATGGAGTGGAGTGGAAGCGTCGTCTTTGCCGAATACTCCTTTTCCCTTTCAATCTATGACTAAGCATAATAATACACTTGAAAACACATTAGTCATAGACATAAAAGAGATATAATCAAAGGTATATAAATGAGCTGTGTGTGCAATGTTTCAATCAAAATTCCTAGAATCAAGAATATTTAGCTCATTCCTAAGTTTGGTAAAGGTTTTCTCATCTAAAGGCTTGGTAAAGATATCGGCTAATTGATCTTTGGTGTTAATATAGGCTATCTCGATATCCCCCTTTGTTGGTGATCTCTCGAAAAGTGATACCGAATGGCTATGTGCTTAGTGCGGCTGTGCTCAACGGGATTATCCGCCATGCAGATTGCACTCTCATTATCACATAGGAGAGGGACTTTGCTAAATTTGTAGCCATAGTCCCTGAGGGTTTGCCTCATCCAAAGCAATTGCGCACAACAATGGCCTGCGGCAATGTACTCGGCTTCGGTGGTAGAAAGAGCTACTGAGTTTTGTTTCTTTGAAGCCCAAGACACCAGGGATCTCCCTAGAAACTGACAAGTCCCTGATGTGCTCTTCCTATCAATTTTACACCCTGCCCAATCAGCATCTGAATATCCTAATAAATCAAAAGAGGATCCCATGGGGTACCAAAGACCAAACTTAGGAGTATAAACCAAATATCTCAAGATTCTCTTCACAGCCCTAAGGTGAACTTCCTTAGGATCGGCTTGGAACCTTGCACACATGCATACGGAAAGCATAATATCCGGTCGAGATGCACATAAGTAGAGTAAAGATCCTATCATCGACCAGTATACCTTTTGATCTACGGATTTACCTCTCGTGTCGAGGTTGAGATGCCCATTGGTTCCCATGGGTGTCTTGATGGGCTTGGCATCCTTCATTCCAAACTTGGTAAGTATGTCTTGAATGTACTTCGTTTGGCTGATGAAGGTGCCCTCTTGGAGTTGCTTGACTTGAAATCCTAGAAAATACTTCAACTCCCCCATCATAGACATCTCGAATTTTTGAACCATGATCCTACTAAACTCTTCACAAGTGGATTTGTTAGTAGAACCAAATATGATATCATCAACATAAATTTGGCATACAAACAAATCTTTTGCAATAGTTTTAGTAAAGAGAGTAGGATCGGCTTTACCGACTTTGAAGCCATTAGTGATAAGAAAATCTCTTAGGCATTCATACCATGCTTTTGGGGCTTGCTTGAGCCCATAAAGCGCCTTAGAGAGTTTATAGACATGGTTAGGATACTCACTATCTTCAAAGCCGGGAGGTTGCTCAACATAGACCTCTTCCTTGATTGGTCCATTGAGGAAGGCACTCTTCACGTCCATTTGATAAAGCTTAAAGCCATGGTAAGTAGCATAGGCAAGTAATATGCGAATTGACTCAAGCCTAGCTAAGGGTGCATAGGTTTCACCAAAATCCAAACCTTCAACTTGTGAATATCCCTTGGCCACAAGCCAGGCTTTGTTCCTTGTCACCACACCATGCTCATCTTGCTTGTTGCGGAATACCCACTTGGTACCTACAACATTTTGATTAGGACGTGGAACTAAATGCCATATCTCATTCCTCCTGAAGTTGTTGAGCTCCTCTTGCATCGCCAGCACCCAATCCAAATCTCTAAGTGCATCCTCTACCCTGTGTGGCTCAATAGAGGAAACAAAAGAGTAATGTTCACAAAAATGAGTGACTCGAGATCGAGTGGTTACCCCCTTATGAATATCGCCGAGGATGGTGTTCACGGGGTGATCTCTTTGAATCGCCTGGTGGACTCTTGGGTGTGGCGGTCTTGGATCTTGTTCATCTTCCTTGTCTTGATCATTGGTATCTCCCCCTTGATCATTGTCCTCCTCTTGAGGTGGCTCATCTTCTTGATCTTCATTTTCATCATCTTGAGCTTGATCCTTATCTTGGGTTGGTGGAGATGCTTGCATGGAAGATGAAGGTTGATCTTGTGCTTGTGGAGGCTCTTCGGATTCCTTAGGACACACATCCCCAATGGACATGTTCCTTAGCGCGACGCATGGAGCCTCTTCATCATCTAGCTCATCAAGATCAACTTGCTCTACTTGAGAGCCGTTAGTCCCATCAAACACAATGTCACAAGAAACTTCAACTAGTCTAGTGGACTTGTTAAAGACTCTATATGCCCTTGTGTTTGAATCATAACCAAGTAAAAAGCCTTCTACAGCCTTAGGAGCAAATTTAGATTTTCTACCTCTTTTAACAAGAATAAAACATTTGCTACCAAAGACTCTAAAATATGAAACATTGGGCTTTTTACCGGTGAGGAGTTCATATGATGTCTTCTTGAGGATTCGGTGTAGGTACAGACGGTTGATGGCGTAGCAAGCGGTGTTGATTGCTTCCGCACAAAACCGGTCTGAAGTCTTGTACTCATCAAGCATGGTCCTCGTCATGTTAAGTAGAGTTCTATTCTTCCTCTCCACTACACCATTTTGTTGTGGTGTGTAGGGAGAAGAGAACTCATGCTTGATGTCCTCCTCCTCAAGAAATCCTTCAATTTGAGAGTTCTTGAACTCCGTTCCATTGTCGCTTCTAATCTTTTTGATCCTTAATCCGAACTCATTTTGAGCCCGTCTCAAGAATCCTTTTAAGGTCTCTTGGGTCTGAGATTTATCCTGCAAAAAGAACACCCAAGTGAAGCGAGAATAGTCATCCACAATTACAAGACAATACTTACTCCCGCCGATGCTTATGTAAGCGATCGGCTGAATAAATCCATGTGGAGTAGCTCAAGCGGCCTATCGATCGTCATGATGTTCTTGTGTGGATGATGAACACCAACTTGCTTTCCTGCTTGGCATGCGCTACAAATCCTGTCTTTCTCAAAATGAACATTGGTTAGTCCCAAAATGTGCTCTCCCTTTAGAAGCTTGTGAAGATTCTTCATCCCAACGTGAGCTAGTCGGCGATGCCAGAGCCAGCCCATATTAGTCTTAGAAATTAAGCAAGTATCGAGTTCAGCTCTATTAAAATCAACTAAGTACAGCTGACCCTCTAATACTCCCTTAAATGCTACTGAATCATCACTTATTCTAAAGACAGTAACACCTATATCCGTAAAAAGACAATTGTAGCCCATTTTACATAATTGAGAAACTGAAAGCAAGTTATAATCTAAAGAATCTACAAGATAAACTTGGAAATAGAATGGTCAGGTGATATAGCAATTTTACCCAATCCTTTGACCAAACCTTGATTTCCATCCCCGAATGTGATAACTCTTTGGGGAACTTGGTTTTTCTCGTAGGAGGAGAACATCCTTTTCTCCCCAGTCATGTGGTTTGTGCACCCGCTATCAATGATCCAACTTGAGCCCCCAGATGCATAAACCTACAAAACAAGTTTAGGCCTTGTTCCTAGGTACCCAAACGGTCTTGGGTCCTTTTACATTAGAAACAAGCACCTTAGGTACCCAAACACAAGTCTTTGACCCCTTGTGTTCGGCCCTAACATATTTGGCAACTACTTTGCCTGATTCGTTAGTTAAAACATAAGATGCATCAGAAGTCTTAAATGAAATAATTGACTCATTTGATGCAATAGGAGATTTCTTCTTAGGCATTTTAGCATGGGTAGAACGCCTAGAGCTAGAAGCCTCATTCTTATAAATAAAAGCATGGTGAGAAACAAAATGAGTCTTCTTTGCATGAATTCACCTGTTGGGGACTTGTTCTCAAATGCTTCGAGTTAAGAAAAAGGAAACATAAAAAGTGTTAAATGTTAAAGCCCTTCGTCCTTCAAGACATTATATCCCTTCGGATATAATGAATTCTGGACGAAGGTTATGAAGGAAAAGACCTTTGTAAGCTCGACAGATAATGAAGGAGAATACATATATGCAATACAAATAATAACACCGATATTATTATCAATTTATTTTTATTTTGCATTATCAAATTCATAATAACAAATTATAAATGTACCTTCGAATTGATGAAATATAAAGATACAGATGTGATGCGAAAAGCAAATGCCAAGTCAGCGTGAACAGTATGGGAGTACTGTTCATCTATTTATAGACACGGGACACAGCCTGTGTAAAATTACATTAATGCCCTTTACATTTATCAATAACTCAATAGTAATTCTTCAGGGTCTAATTTGGCTTTTCATCTTTAAGTCGGTTCCCCTTTTCTGCTGTCATGCCGAAGCTTATCTGTGCATAGCTTCGTGATTATCTTATCCTTCGTCACAATCGCCTTCCGTCCCACTCAAGCTTCGTCTTGACCATACTCTTGTATACCCGTAACCCGATTCCGAAGACACCTGTTAACATATTTCACTTAGAAAACATTATCAAATCATGTTTTTGAGGACCTTCAGAAGCCGAAGGCCCCCAACAGTAGCCCCTCGCAATATTAATTTGCTGGAATGATAAATTCATATTGTGACATGGACGAAGGCTTTAAGCCGAAGGTCCGAAAAAACACCTTCCCTTTGCTAGAATAGCAATAGTCTTTGACAAGCGGGACCCTCCATTTTTCAACGCACTAGGTGTATAAATAAGAGCTCAGCACCAGCTTATTTGGCACGCTCCCTTGCCATCTGCTTTTACTCACCCAACTTTTAGCGTGCGTGCAACAACACTTGCTTGGCCTTTTAAATTTTTAAGCTTCGGTTTCGAGAGCACTTTCTCAGTGTTTGCGAAGATGTCTGAAGATAAGAAAGCTGTTGGTGATTCAAAGCTAAGCCTTTCTGAGGAAATGCATCTGGGCTTTCTTGAATCAATATCAAAGACTAATACAGAGAAGATTACTAGGGAGATTTTGGAGGGTTTATCTGAAGATACTGGTGACAGAGTCAATTATGATGTGGATAGTGGTGGTGAAGACTCCGAAGATCGACCTTGGCGACCAAGCCATGCGGTTTTCGGTAAATCTAGTATTAAAGAAAATCATCTTGTCAATATGAGGGGCAGATATTTTCGGGATTTTTCTGTTGTGAGGGCTGACGAAGGAGAGAAGACTTGTCCGACTCCCGAGGAAAATGAAGTCGTGATATTCCGAAGCTTCTTAAAGGCTGGACTGCGATTTCCCTTGAGCAGTTTTGTCGTGGAAATACTGAAGATATTTGAAATCTACCTTCACCAACTTACCCCTGAAGCAATCATAAGGATGAACATCTTTATGTGGGCCATGAGGAGCCAAGGTTTGGAACCTAATGCAAAAATCTTCTGCAACATACATGAGCTACTGTATGAGACAAAACCCTGGGGTAAAGAGCAGTATCACAACAATTTTGGCTGCTACAGCTTCGGCGCCCGGTCTGGGTCAAGTTGCCCCGTGCCAACCTTTCGAAAGAGGTGGCCCGGCGACTGGATGACAGAATGGTTTTATGTGAAAAATGACTTGAAATCATGGGAAGATATCAAAGGTATCATTATGCGTCCTATCTGGCAACGCTTCGGCCTCTAGAAACCGAAGGTGGAAATGAATGAAGCGGCCGAAGAATGCCAGAGAGCCTTCGGCGTTGTTTGCTCTTTTATTGGGACAAGGGATTTGGTCCAAGAACACATTGCTTTCAGAGTATGGCCACTTGTAGAAAAATGGGAAATGCCGAAGGAGACCATTAAAGAAACTGACGAAGGTGGACTAGTCAGGCTAAAATACACATTCAAATACGGAGATAAGTTTGTTGAGCCAGATGATGACTGGTTGAAAAGTATTGAGACCATCAGTGATGAATTGCTTGGGGTATACTCAAAGGCCGAAGATACTGCATTATCAGCGGCCTTCGGAGGCCGAAAGAAGAAGAGACTCAACCGAGTATTTGATGCAATTGGGTTTGTTTACCCCGACTACCATTATCCAACGCGGGGTCAAAAAAGAAAGAATACATCTTCTGCGAAGGAAACTGCTTCAGCCGCTCCTAGCGAGCCGGCGCCGAAGAGGAAAAAGGTAAAGGTTCTCACACACCGGCCACGTTATATTGAACCGGCAACAGTGCTTGAGTTTATTGGTGAGACCTCTTCGGCCACCGAAGCTAAAGAACCAACTCCACTGCCAAAAATCGAAGAGCTGGCCGAAGTGCCAGCAACAGAAAAAATAGAAGAACCGAGGACTGAAGAAACAAAGACATCAGAAATTTTAAGTCCTTCAGCAAAAATTGAGGCAGCAAAAAGCCAAAAGGGTCCAGCAGTGACCCCGAAAAGAAAAAGGATGGTTAATGTGCTGGATGTTTTGGAGACAATTAAATCTTCAAGCACAACTCCGAAGAAAATTGTTGAAACTTCCGAAGTGCATACTGAAGCCTTTGTTGCCGAAGCTTCAAAGCAACAATCTGAAACTAAAGCTGGGCCTTCAGAGCCCACCAAGGAAAAATCCTTGGAAGCTGAAGAAACAAAAATGGCAGAGCCAATTTTGGTTGAAGAAACTGGCACTGCTGCCCCCGAAGCATCCTCCAAAGCCCTCGATTATATTTTACGACATGCTTCGGGAAAAAGATTATCTGAAGAAGAGATTTTTGAAGCTAATCACTATGCCCGAGAACTGAAGTATCCAAAGGGGGCCTTAGTATTCAATGGCACAGACGAAGATGACTTCTTATACTGTCTCCCAGATAACAAAGAATTATCCGTCTGCCGGGAGATGGCTAGAAGTATGGGGTTCCCGAAGCTTGAAGCTGGCCTCTCCGCTATGACAAAGGACGATCTTGCAGATAGCCTCGCATATAATAGTCTGAAGGTGTGAAAATTGTATATTTGGAAATTTATAATTTTTGAATTATTGTTTTATTCTTATACTAATTCCTTTCATATAGGGTTTAATACTTAGCAACGCATTGAGAGCGCAAAGGAATTGTGACGGAACCTCCCAAGTAATTAGGTCCACCTATAGTTGTCTTTGTCCAACGGACCTCAGACAACCCTATAGGTGCCCCTGAACTACTTGACAAGCTCGGTATCTTTCCTTACCTTACCAGGAACGTTTCACCCGTCATGCAGACATTACAGAACATCAGAGATAAAGAAATGCGGAAGTGATTACATAAGCTTACATTTATTAAAAAGTAAGATCACATTGTTTATTACAGACCAGGAGTATATAGCGAGTGCAGAGTAATATTATTACACATACCAAGGGAGGTAAAAACTCCTCCCGACAGTTATCACACAAAAGTCTTAATGGAGGATCCTTTCCTCCCGCACTTCATTCTTGCTTTTCTTCATTAGGAACCACCTTGGTACAGAAGCAACAGAACTCTGCTGCTTCCTCACCTAAAAACAACAAGGGGATAAACCCTGAGTATGAAATTACTCAGCAATTCTTACCCGACTAAGGAAAAGACTCTCAAGGGTATGCTGGGTAAATAGGGATCAAGGAGAGGCTTTAGCAAAATCAACTTTAGATACCTTTGCAGAAACAGCTTACTAAAGTAAGTCCTTACTTTCAATCTTTTAATGCCATTTTATGTATTAATAGACTCTGTTTGCCTCTAGTCTAATTTCATCATTTCATCAGTACAACATCATTTTATCCATACTGTTCACATCCTGACTCTAGGTTGCAGGGAAGTGACCAAGTCTTCATAACCGCGAAGGTACGGCGATCCGAATCGATTATACTCAGCTGAGGATCTCCAATCACACGACATATGTAGCACTTAACCCTTGCATATGTCAACCCGCCACCGGGGTTCTTAAGACCAGATCAGGTTCACGCAAACCGAGAGCACAGATACACCACCGTCCAGCCTCTTGCCACAGAGGGTACACGCTACTCTCGCCACCGCTCCACGCCCATTTCGTGTTATCTTATTCTGGCCTTAGTCCACCCGAGGCAAGGCTTACCCATGACGAGGCATGTGACCAGTTAAAGGGTCCTCGATCAGCATGCCTACATACACGTTCAATCCTTAATCAACCTGGGTAGAATATCACCTGTTCCTAACCCAAGTCTCGATTTAAGTACTTCCATCCTTAGGATTGTTTCTGTTCCTTAGGATGAAAAGAGCATCACAGGGAACTTTGCAGTAAGATCCCACCATTGCTCCAAAAGAAAATATTCTTGCAGGTAGAAGTCATCTTTTCTCAGGATAACCCTTGAGCTAGGCAGTACAGCAAAAGACAACCTCTATCCACAAGACCTAAGCAGGGCTAAGCATTTTTGTAAAACAATTTTGATACTTCACCAGAAGTATCCTTAAGGGTGTGGATACCAAGGAAAGCAATGCATCAAAAAGTTTCAAGCATTCCTGATAACATAATGCACATTTTACTAGACTTAAGTGTGCGAAAAGTATTTAAAAACACAAGGATAAGGGTTGCATGCACCGGGGCTTGCCTTTGTTAACAGGTGAGTCTGGCTCGGATCCGCAAATATCAAAGTAAAAGCAGTTGCCTGCTTGAGAATCCGAGGGTGGTGGTGTCCTTTCTTCGGTGATTTCCTCTTCTTCTTCGTGTTCTAACATAACCATATATATGTATAAGAATGGATGCCATGGGATGCTCATGAGGGTGCAAAGATAATATAAACTTATTATCTAAGTCTTGAATACAACTTTCCTTCACGGTACTCCGAGAACTTAGGGTTTCCGAAGTCAGTAAAGGAGTTCATAGGGCAGGGGGGTGTTTCGGGGTTTGGTGATCAAACAAGGTCCAAATCAATTCAAACTCTACTCAGGGCTTCTAAATCATATGAGGAACTCATATAAAAATTTTGAGTATTTTTGGGATTATAACTTATCTTTTAAAAATCCAAAACTACTACTTAGAACTACTTTAAATGCTTTAAAATTCCTTATTTAACCTAAAAATCACAAAACTATTTTTACTAAATTCTAGGGAAAATAAGAAACCTAGGAAAATTGGTTTCACAATTTTATCATTTTTCTACTGTTTTCTATAATTGTTTTAACTCTGGAGTAAAAAGAAAAAGAAAAGCCTATGAATAGTACTGGGCTAATTTCAGCCCAGTAGCCCAACTCGGAGGAAGAAAACGCCCGCGCGCGCCCGCGCGATGGCGGGTTTGCAGAAAAGCCCTTGCCTTTCTGAACAACCCGAAACAGAACTGAAGTGCTATTCACAGAGTCACTGACGCTTTCCAGAAAACCCCTCGGACTTCTAATTCTTCGCAGGGGAGGGTCCTCGACGGCGTCGCGCGGAGGACGAACTCCGGTGAGCGTGCAGACCGGCCGAATTGCTCCAAGACCGGTGCTTAGACTAAGGCCAAACCAAATTCATGACCAGGGGAGCATTTTCCCCAACATAATTGCGCGAATGGTCAAGAGGTGTGCTCTGGCCACGGGGGCCGTGAACATGGCGGCTAGCCCGTCGTGTTCCCGACGATTGGGGGCATCTACATTCAAATTGATGGCTTGGCGAGCATCACTGAGCTATGAGAAGACTTAAACAAGGGAGAAAAGAAGATGAGCTAACCGGGAGGGGGCTGGTCCGCGGTGAGGTTGAGCTTCGGGTGGCGGAGAATGGAATTGGGGCGAATGAGAAATTCCGGAGCTTGGATGAACGATTATGAGTAGGAGTGGGTGCGTTGGCTTCGCAATTACCTAGCGCAACTACCTTGGGTGCTCAATTTATAGGAGGGTAAGGCGGTGGCCAGCGAATTTTGGACGGGACACACGGCGGTCGGAAGGGAAGAAGAGCACTGGCGCAGCGGCTTGGTGTCTACCGCCGTGGCGGTTACTCCGGTGAGCCACGGAGGGCGAGGGGAAGTTGTGGCGGTGCGGTGGAAAGCAAGAGCCACACGGCGCATGACCGGGAGGCGGCGATCACCGGCGTATTAATCTGCCCGCCGCAAAGGGGATAAGAAAGCCACGGTGAGGTCACCGGAGTGACCTCCAGCTCACCGCCGGCGAGGGTTCTTATCCCACAGCGTTACCATCCCACCTTGCACACGAATCTGAAAGCCGGCGACGTGAATCACGGCGGAGGAGTTACCGGCGGTGGGATTCTGTCGCTGCGTTCGATCTGATCTGTTTGGTCACTGTACCATCAGAAGCTCTATTCAGTGCATCTGACAGACAATGTTTAAGCCTCCTTTTCTCTGATTTTCAAATGGCAACACACCTAGTAACCTATAGCAAAGTTGTAGTGCTATAATCCAACTATAACTTTGCTATGATGTGTTCTCACAAAAAGTCACTGAATCCCCTTCAAAATCGAGCTCAGAGTTCATCTCATAACACTGTCATTCTGAATTTCAGACCTCAACCAGTCTGACAGTCCACCTTTGATTGGGTTTTTCTCCAAATTTCTCATAAGATCATGGCTTGAACCCTTAAACAAAGTTGTTCTCCTATGTTTAGTCTTCAACTTTGATGTGGTGACCTAGGGCGAAATTCTCAATAATTTGGAAGATCCAATGCTCCAAAGTTGAGCTTACCAATCTGAAATTCAGACTTAGAGAAATCTCTATTGGGGGTCCTTTTTGCATTTAAGTCCAAAACTCAACATTTGGCTTTCAAGTCCACACATTTGTGAACCAAGGGACTTAAGAAACTTATTTGACTTGGTTTTTGCACTTAAGTCCAAAAGTGGACCAATTTTGCACATAAACCCCTAGGGTTTGGTTTTAAGGTTTTCCAGGGTTCCAATTAGGGTTTCTGGGATTCCAGGGGTATAAATGTGATTCCACTTTGTTTTTGGGGATATTTTATGACTCTTTCCCTAAAGTCTTTAGATTTTCTCACCTTGGGTTAGGTTTTACCCCTTTTGAGCCTTATATAGGGTTAGGTTCCCTATCCAGGGTCCTATTTGCAAAACACCAAAATCAATACACTTGTTTGAAATTTTTACCTAGTGAATGCACTCTAGGTGTATCAAACATATGCAATGTCCATGCTTATGATGCCATGCTCAAGTTTTAGTTACAATAACACCAGGGGTGTTACACGAGAGCTATTATATTGCTTTCAACAACCTACGAACTGAGGTTATTAAGCTGAGAAACGAAGCTTTGGAAAAAGATAAAATTCTGCTTACATTGGTGGATAAGATAAAGGAAGACAAAGCTACTTCTAAAGCTCAAGCTGAGGCTCAGAAGCATGAAATCGAGGATCTTCGGAAACAATTAGCCAGAGCTAAAGAAGAATGCATACTTGAAGAGACGAAACGAAAACTTAGCGATCAATGGGCAAATCATTTAGAAGGAAACATTGAAGAGCTTCGTGCATCCAAGAAAAGGTGCTATGACAAATCTATAGAGTGCGTTAAGAAAATAAAAACTAGCTTCGCCAGCGTTGGCGCATTCTCGAGCGAGGAAAACTTCACAAAGGGTAACCCCGAAGGCCCGATTGAATGGATTAATCGCGAAGCTGAGGCCTTTGAGGAAATTTTGAATAGCCGCGGAGACATATGCGCCTTTTCGGGTGCTAGGGGGATTGCTACTATTTTGGAGAGGAAAGGCTGTGAACATGTGAAATCTTTGGCACAATCCGAAACTGCCTTATCCTCCGAAGATATAAAAGACCCTTCGGCCGAAGCAAGCATGGTTGGTGGGAAATTTTTCACCGACATCTGGGACAATGGTGGCCGGGAAATGGCCCAAGAAATTATTCAAAAAAGCGAAAAAGGCATTCATGATGCTAGAAAAGTAGCAGAGGCTGCTGAGAAAAGCGCAGAGCCCGAAGGGCAAATAGGTATTAACTAGTGGTTTTTGACTCTTTGTTGTAATTTTTTGATTTCGAACTTGTTCACGGTTTGTAATAGTAATAAATCCGTATCTACTCTTCCCTCAGAACCTGCTGAGTCATCTGCGGGCCCCCACACGAAGGGGGATGACGAAATTAGACAAATGGCCGAAGCCATCATGGATAGAGTCGTTGATCAGCTTCTAAACGAAGCTGCAGAAGTAGTCTTAAGGGAAGATTAGATGCTGTTGCAAAAATCATTTAGAATGTAATGTTTGTTGAGAATCATATGAAATATTGTGTAACTTAGGGTGTACTATATTAGCTGTTTATAGTTATATTCTTTGTGATGCATGAAACATTATATACATACCGTTTTTGAGCCTTCGGCGAAAAAACACCTTCCCTTCTTTTCATGCTTCGTAAATAATATCTGTGTTCTCATAAAATCAGTAGCCAATCCTCATAAAATCAATAATCAATAGATCTTTCCATTTCAGAGTTTGACGAAGATATAACTCTTCAATGGCTATTGTTTGTGCCGTGTCACTATTTCTTCAAAACGATCTTCGAATATCAATATTAAGACCCCCCTTCTTGCGTTGTTGATGCACTATGATGTATGATGTTATGCTATGCAAATGATGTAATGATGTGATGTTATGCAAAATGATATTTGCCGGAGGTCGACATTTATTTTTCACTGTAAGCCTCCCTTAGGAGCTTCTTCGCCTTTTACTTCAGCGAAATCAGCGTTTATTTTTCGCTTGTAAGCCTCCCTTAGGAGCTTCTTCGCCTTTTACTTCAGCGGAATCAGCGTTTATTTTTCGCTGTAAGCCTCCCTTAGGAGCTTCTTCGCCTTTTACTTTCAGCGAAATCAGCGTTTATTTTTCGCTGTAAGCTCTGCATTCCCTTCGGAACGACTTTTGAGCAGAAAACTTACACTGCGCTCCCTTAGGAACGACTTTTGAGCGGAAAGCTTACACTGCGCTCCCTTAGGAACGACTTTTTGCTGCTTCGAAGAAATTGCACTGTATTCCTTAGAACAAATTTTTGATGGTTCAAAGGTCTTCCTTGCCACCATAAATTCTTATGCTTTGACAACTTAAGCCTATGGAGAAGACAGATTTTTATTACGGTAAAAAGCGAAACTTTTACTAGAGATTAAAAAACGATAAAAAGCACTTAAACTTCCCATAATTGTTCCTTATTAAAAAGAAAGTAAGATTGAAATGCAAAAATGCGAAAAGCCGCTGTCGAGGTAGGATATTCGTCAGTAAATATGCTTCGACTCTGGCACAGTGCTATTGACTGTGCGAGCTTCGGACTCCTCTCTGAAGTCCCGCTGAAGGTGAGTGTGCTGACTCCCTTCTGGCTGCTGACCTCGTTGCATTGGTGGTGGCGGTGGAGGCTGTTGCCAAGATGCTTGGGGTTGACTTGCCGAAGCAACAGAAGCTGCAGGGTGATTGCCTACATATTCTGGAATGTAAGGCAAATGGTACGAAGCAGTATGCATGACTTGCTTCGGCTGATTCTGTTGCGCTGCAGCTTCTGCTATCTCCTTTTGCTTCTGGATGGTAACATGGCACATCCTGGTGGTATGGCCCTTGTCTTCACCACAGAATAGGCAGTAAATTTTTCTTGGCTGATCCCCAAATCTTCCCCTGAAGCCCCTGGCGCCTCTGCCCCTTGGCGCTGGCGGCCGGAAAGAGCTTTGTTGCTGCCCCGAAGCTTGCGAGGAGCACTATGGCCTTTGCTGTTGACTCCCTCTGTCATCACTTTGAGTAGAGTTGTGAATTGACCTGACGTGCCTCGGATGGAATCTTCCTCCGAAACCCCTGGTCATTTCAGAGAACCTGAATGCCTCCTCCCTTCTTTGGCGAAAATCATTGTCAGCTCGAATATACTCGTCCATCTTCTGGAGCAGCTTCTCCAAAGTTTGAGGAGGCTTTCTGGCAAAGTACTGAGCTGAAGGTCCCGGCCGAAGCCCCTTGATCATGGCCTCAATGACAATTTCGTTGGGCATTGTTGGTGCCTGTGCCCTCAGACGTAGGAACCTTCGGACGTACGCCTGAAGGTATTCTTTGTGGTCCTGGGTGCACTGGAATAAAGCTTGAGCAGTGACTGGCTTCGTTTGAAACCCTTGGAAGCTGGTTATCAACATGTCCTTCAGCTTTTGCCATGAGGTGATTGTCCCTGGCCGAAGAGAGGAGTACCAGGTTTGTGCAACACTCCTGATAGCCATGACGAAAGACTTTGCCATGACCGCCGTGTTATCACCATACGAAGATATAGTTGCTTCATAGCTCATCAAGAATTGCTTCGGGTCTGAATGACCGTCGTACGTGGGGAGCTGAGGTGGCTTGTAAAATTGTGGCCAAGGTGTAGCCTGCAGTTCTGTTGATAGAGGAGAAGTATCATCAAAAGCAAAATTTCCATGATGGAAATCTTCATACCAGTCGTCCTCGTTGTAGAAGCCCTCCTGATGGAGCTCTCTGCGCGGAGGCCTTTGGTTCCGGTCATCTTGAGCAAGATGACGAAGTTCTTCAGAGGCTTCGTCTATCTGCCTTTGTAGGTCAGCTAGACGAGCCATCTTTTCCTTCTTCTGTTGGACCTGTTGATGGAGCATCTCCAAGTTTTGGATTTCTTGATCCAAGTCGTCCTCCGGAGGCGTTGGACTGGTGGCCTTCCTCTTCTGGCTTCGGGCCTCCCTGAGAGAGAGAACATCCTGATTGGGATCCAGCGGCTGCAGAGTGGCAGCCCCTGTGGCTGAAGCTTTCCTCGGCGGCATGACAAAGGTGATGCTTGCCGAAGATGTTCAAAACTCAAAAAATGGACGTGAGTTCACCGGAGGTGGGCGCCAATGTTGGGGACTTGTTCTCAAATGCTTCGAGTTAAGAACAAGGCAACATAAAAAGTGTTAAATGTTAAAACCCTTCGTCCTTCAAGACATTATATCCCTTTGGATATAATGAATTCTGGACGAAGGTTATGAAGGAAAAGACCTTCGTAAGCTCGACAGATAATGAAGGAGAATACATATATGCAATACAAATAATAACACCGATATTATTATCAATTTATTTTTATTTTGCATTATCAAATTCATAATAACAAATTATAAATGTACCTTCGAATTGATGAAATATAAAGATACAGATGTGATGCGAAAAGCAAATGCCAAGTCATTGTGAACAGTACGGGAGTACTGTTCATCTATTTATAGACATGGGACACAGCCTGTGTAAAATTACATTAATGCCCTTTACATTTATCAATAACTCTATAGTAATTCTTCAGGGTCTAATTTGGCTTTTCATCTTTAAGTCGGTTCCCCTTTTCTGCTGTCATGCCGAAGCTTATCTGCGCATAGCTTCGTGATTATCTTATCCTTCGTCACAATCGCCTTCCGTCCCACTCAAGCTTCGTCTTGACCATACTCTTGTATACCCGTCACCCGATTCCAAAGACACCTGTTCACATATTTCACTTGGAAAACATTGTCAAATCATGTTTTTGAGGACCTTCAGAAGCCGAAGGCCCCCAACATCACCTAATCTTATCCTCAGGATAACCAGCAGGATACAAAATATAGCCCTCGTTATCCTGAGGCATGGGAGCCTTGCCCTTAACAAAATTAGACAATCTTTTAGGGGCATTGAGCTTGACATTGCCTCCCTGTTGGAAGCCATTGGCATCCTTAATGCCAGGGCGTCTCCCACTATAAAACATACTACGAGCAAATTTAAAGTTTTCATTCTCTAATTCATGCTCGGCAATTTTAGCATCTAATTTTGCTATATGATCATTTTGTTGTTTAATCATAGCAATGTGATCATGGATAGCATCAACATTAACATCTCTACATCTAGTGCAAATAGAGACATGACTAATAGTAGATGTAGAGGGTTTGCAAGCATTTAATTCATCAATCTTAGCATGTAAAATAACATTCTCATCTCTAAGATTGGAAATAGAAACATTGCAAACATTCAAATCTTTAGCCTTAGAAATTAATTTATCATTCTCAATCTTAAGGCTAGAAAGTGATTCATTCAACTTGTCAATTTTAGCAATCAAACTAGCATTATCTTTTTTAAGTTTGACAAGAGAATCATCACAAATATTTACTTTCTCAACCTTAGCAATTAATTTGACATTTTCATTTCTAAGGTTAGATATAGTGTCATGGCAAGTGCTTAGCTCACTAGTCAATTTTTCATATTTTTCTACCTCTAGAGCATAAGTATTTTTAACCTTAACATGCTTCTTGTTTTCCTTAATAAGGAAGTCCTCTTGGCTATCCAAGAGTTCATCCTTCTCATGAATAGCACTAATCAATTCATTTAATTTTTCCTTTTGTTGCATGTTGAGGTTGGCAAAAAGAGCAAACAAATTTTCTTCTTCATCACTAGAGTTATCCTCATCACTAGATGTAGCATATTTAGTGGAGGCTCTAGATTTTACCTTCTTTTTGCCGTCCTTTGCCATAAGGCACTTGTGGCCGACGTTGGGGAAGAGGAGGCCTTTGTTGATGGCGATGTTGGCAGCGTCCTCGTCGTCGGAGGAGTCGGTAGAGCTCTCATCGGAGTCCCATTCCCAACACATGTGGGCATCGCCGCCCTTCTTCTTGTAGTACTTCTTCTTTTCCTTCCTCCTTCCCTTCTTGTCGTCGCCCCTGCCACTGTCACTAGAAATAGGACATTTTTCTATAAAGTGACCGAGCTTACCACACTTGTAGCAAACTTTCTTGGAACGGGGCTTGTAATCTTTCCCCTTCCTTTGCTTGAGGATTTGGCGAAAGCTTTTGATGATTAGCACCATCTCCTCGTTGTCGAGCTTGGAGGCGTCGATGGGGACCCTACTTGGTGTAGATTCTTTTTTTTCTTCTTCCGTCGCCTTGAATGCGACGGGTTGCACCTCGGGTGTTGAGGTGGCGCCTCTCTCGATGATTTGTTTGGAGCCTTTGATCATCAACTCAAAGCTCACAAACTTCCCTATAACCTCCTCGAGAGACATTAGCTTATATCTAGGATCACCACGAATTAATTGAACTTGAGTAGGGTTAAGAAAAACGAGTGATCTAAGAATAACCTTGACCATCTCATGGTCATCCCATTTTGTGCTCCCGAGGTTGCACACTTGGTTCACCAAGGTTTTGAGCCGGTTGTACATGGCTTGTGGCTCCTCTCCTTGGTTGAGCATGAACCGACCGAGCTCCCCCTCGATCGTTTCCATCTTAGGGATCTTGGTCACCTCGTCTCCTTCGTGCGCGGTCTTTAGTATGTCCCAAATCTCTTTAGCACTTTTCAACCCTTGCACCTTATTATACTCCTCTCGACTTAGAGAGGTGAGGAGTATAGTAGTTGCTTGGGAATTAAAGTGTAGGATTTGGGCGACTTCGTCCGCATCATAATCTTCATCCCCTATGGAAGGTACCTGTACTCCAAATTCAACAATGTCCCATATGCTTGTGTGGAGTGAGGTTAGGTGATACTTCATCATTTCACTCCACCTACTATAATCTTCACCATCAAAAACCGGTGGTTTGCCTAATGGGACGGAAAGTAAAGGAGTATGTTTAGAAATGCGAGGGTAGTGTAGGGGGATCTTACTAAACTTCTTGCGCTCATGGCGCTTAGAAGTGACGGACGGCGCGTCGGAGCCGGAGGTAGATGGTGACGAAGAGTCGGTCTCGTAGTAGACCACCTTCTTCATCTTCTTTTTCTTGTCGCCGCTCCGATGCGACTTGGTGTGTGAAGGGGATCCCTTCCCCTTGTTACCGGACTCTCCCGATGGAGTCTTCCTGTGGCTTGTGGCGGGCTTCTCGCCGGTCACCACCTCCTTCTTAGCGTGATCTCCCGACATCACTTCGAGCAGTTAGGCTCTAATGAAGTACCGGGCTCTGATACCAATTGAAAGTTGCCTAGAGGGGGTGAATAGGCGAAATCTGAAATTTATAAACTTTAAGCACAACTACAAGCCGGGGTTAGCGTTAGAAATAAAATTGAGTCCGAAAATAGAGGGCAAAAACAAATCACAAGCAAATGAAGAGTATGACACGGTGATTTGTTTTACCGAGATTCGGTTCTTGCAAACCTACTCCCCGTTGAGGTGGTCACAAAGACCGGGTCTCTTTCAACCCTTTCCCTCTCTCAAACGGTCACCTAGACCGAGTGAGCTTCTCTTCTCAATCAATTGGGACACTTAGTCCCCACAAGGACCACCACTCAATTGGTGTCTCTTGCCTTGATTACAAATGACTTGGGAACAAGAAATGGGGAAGAAGAAAAGCGATCCAAGCGCAAGAGCTCAAAAGAACACGACAAAACTCTCTCTTCTAGTCACTATTGCTTTGAGTGGAATTAGGACTTGGAGAGATTTTGATTCACTCTAATTGTGTCTTGTATTGAATGCACTAGCTCTTGTATTGAATGTGTTGGTTGAAAACTTGGATACCTTGAAGTGTGGTGGTTGGGGAGTATTTATAGCCCCACAAACCAAAATGGTCGTTGGGGAGGCTGTCTGTCGACGGGCGCACCGGACAGTCCGGTGCGCCAGCCACGTCACCCAACCGTTAGGGTTCGACCGTTGGAGCTTCTGACAGCTGGGCCACCGGACAGTCCGGTGGTGCACCAGACAGGTCCTGTTCACTGTCTGGTGTGCCTTCTGGCGCCTGCTGACTTCTGCGCACGCAGTCCGCATTGTCCATCGCACTGTTCACTTTTGTAGTCGACCGTTGGCGCGCTAGCCGTTGCCCCCGCTGGCACACCGGACAGTCCGGTGAATTATAGCGGGGAGCAATTTCTAGAAACCTGAAGCTGAGCAGTTTGGAGTGATTCTCCCTGGTGCATCGGACACTGTCCGGTGGCACACCGGACAGTCCGGTGCGCCAGATCAGGGCGGCCTTCGGTTTTCTTTGCTCCTTTGTTTTGAACCCTTTCTTATAACTTTGTATTGGTTTGTTGTGAACCTTTGGCACCTGTAGAACATATATTCTAGAGCAAACTAATTAGTCCAATTGTTTGTGTTGGGCAATTCAACCATCAAAATTATATAGGAAAAGGTTTGACCCTTTTTCCCTTTCAAAAACTAATACATTTAAGGCAGCTAGTCGGCTGGTCAAATCTGGCCTGACCTTTGATCAATTATTGTCTAAATATGTGAAAAAGAAGGTCGACCCTAGAGATCGGCCACCAAGGCGACCTTGCTTACCCACTCAAGAGCGGTAGAGGGTAAGACCGATTAGACCACCTCGCCAATTGGAAAGGGTGGAAGGTCATAATGTCCAACTAAGACCTAATGTACATGCATGGACACCTTCACCTCCATACACACCAATATCATGTCATTATACATAAATACTACCGCCACCATATATCCCGAATTAGATGTGGGGTATGCCACCATATCCATTCAGGATACCACAATACCCGCTTGGGGGGCACCCCAATCATCTATTTTTGACAGGTTGGTGCCTCCCGTACAAGACCGATTAAGTGCCCCTCAATTCTATCACCAAGCACAGGCCCAACAAGATTGTCGGACCACTCAGACGCAAAGACCGATTAATCTGGTAGGGGGCTGTTGGAGAGGAAATTCTCCGGCCAGGTGGCGGAATGCACCCGCCCTAAATCCTGAGATGAAGAGGGGGCCTTAGAAGTTTGCCTGTTGAGTGGATACGGGAAGAACAAAAGAGGACACGAGGGTTTAGAGTGGTTCAGGCTGTCGGAGCGTAAAACCCTACTCCACTGTGTGTTGTAATGAGTGTCTGAGCACTTGAGCTTGAGCCTAGAGAACTTGTGTGTGAGTCTGAGAGTCTAAGTTGGTTTGCCTTGTAACGTTGTGTGCCTTCCCTTTTATAGCTCAAGGGAGGCACGTACAAGGGTGCTGAGCCCCAACATGTGGGCCCAGGAGCACAATGGAAGGAAATACATTATAGGAGTAACTAATGCAAGTAGCGCCTGAACAATCTTCGAGCGCCATGTTGTCCGTAGTCCGTGCAGTATTGATATGCGGTGGCAGCTTCCTTGGTAACGTGCGAGCAATGATGAGCATAGTGCACGCGGCAGTATGGGCATGCTGCCTGCCAATGGAATGGACAGGCATGCCACCTGCCAGTGGAATGGACAGGCACACCGTCTGTGGAATGGACAGGTCGCCACCTGGCAGTGGAATGGATAGGTCGCCGCCTGCCTGCGGAATGGATAGGTCTCATTAAATGCAGAGGCGGCACACCGCCTGCTAGTGGAATGGACAGGCGGCACGCCTTACCCTCAATAAATGCAGAGGCCGTGTAGCCCAGAGGCCTTATGTCAGGCTCCGCCCGTTGGCTTATGTCACATGCAGTAGGCCATGTGGCAGCATCGGGTCTCCGCCTGGGCGGGGAGCAGAAGTGTATGCGGACAGGTCCGCACCAGACTGGGTCTGGACACATGTCGGTACCAGACCCCCGCCTGGGTCCTGTTCAAGGCCCGTGTATGTTCTATCCTAGGACCTTGGGATCCCATTGTGGGTGGCCCGGACCCCATACAGGAGGGTCCAGAACCCATTCCAAGGGTCCGGCTTGCACATGTGGTGGTCCTAAACCAACCCCGGAGGTCCAGACTGCATATCCAGGGGTCCGGCGCTCTCCCATGGGGGTCCTGGCTCACCGTTGATGCCTTGGAGTATATCACCTCCTTTGGAAAAATGGCGGCTCCGGACCCGCCCATGTGGTGGAGTCGGACGCTGTTGTGGACCCAGAGTAGTCACCCGTGACTGGGGCAAGTCGTGGCCTGGTCTCACATACAACACCTTTACCACGCGCCTAAGAGATAGCCGCGTGGGCACTGCGTCTTTATACACAAGTAAGGGGTACCCTAGTTTCAGGGTACCGACAGTGGCCCCCGGGCCCACCTCAGGGGAGGATGCGAGCCTGCAGGTGGGGCCAAAACTTGTACTTCGTGTCAACATGGCATGACCGATGATTGGGCACCATCTTAGTATGCCTGCTGATGCGCCGCATTAATTCAGCGCATCGGTCGATGCACGCACTGTCAATCTGCCTTCGGTCACATCAACTGCCACATCTGTCCCCGCGACTGACTGACCCATGGCCCCACGTCTAGCGGTTCCATCAGGCCACGCGCGGGGCGCCTTGTTGCCACCGCCTTGGTTAAAAAATATCTCTCTGCAGTGGCCCCGAAGTGGTGCGCGATCGTGCGTGGCGGTTCGCTCCCCGCGTGACGGTTCGCTTCTTTTGCACTCGGAGACCGGCACACCAGTTGTATGACTTGTGGACCCGGTCCACCAAGTCAAAGACTGGGCCGCCTAGGCGCTAGGTGCACGTCGGACGGGATTCCCTATAGCGTCTCGGGGCACGAGCGGGAGAGTCTTCCTTGAAAAGGGATTCACCCCTCGTGCAGCAGTTACACTTTCGCATTCTCTCCAAATCGCTGCGCCCTTTCGCCTTCGAGCTCTCTGCGCCCCTTTGCATTCGTGCTATCCTGCTCTACACCCGCACTGCCGCCGATGCCATGACTTCGCTCAGCCATCCCGACCGCTTCCAGTCTGAGGCGGCACTCAATCTGGCGCGCGGCCTGCTCAGGTGGACCACGCCGGGGCTCACCGAAAGAATCTGCGCTGGCGCCGTCCCCCTCGGCGGCCTCTCTGCCTGGGAGTTTGTTCTGTTCGTCTCCTATATCTCCTGCGGGTTGGCGCTGCCGATCTCGCCTTTCTTCCTGCTGCTGTTGGAGGAGTTCGGGCTCCAGCTCCAGCACCTTACGCCCCACTCCATCCTTCAAGCGCCATCTTCGTCCACCTCTGTGAGATGTTTGTGGGCGTGGCCCCCTGCACTTCCCTCTTCCACCATTTCTTCATGTTGGTGAAGTCTGGGAAGGCCAAGGACCATCTTGGTGCCTACTACTTCCAGACAAGGCCGGATTCGGCCGTGGCCTACATCTCCACCCTCGGTGGCGCGAGGTGGGAAAACTGGCGCAACGATTGGGTGATCGTCAGCGCTGAGGCCAACGACCGCCTCGTGCTGCCGAGCGATGGACCAACACTCGACCGGTAGTAATGCAGGGCCAAGCCGTCCCTTGCGCCAGAGCTCCTGCCTGTGTTGGACAGGATAAAGGGCTTGGCAGCCGATGGTCTGACCTCGATGCACGTGGTCGACGATTTCCTAAAGCGCCAGATCATGCCGCTGCAGAGGAGGTCGCGTCTGTGCTGCTGGTTCACTAGCCCAAATGACATTGGCAAGATCCAGCGCGGGCCAAGGACCGACCTGTCCTGGGAGGAGCTGGAGCTTCTGGTGAAGGGGATTACCGGTGAGTCCTTTGTCCCCGAATCTTTGATACTCCCCCAGGACATCCCGGTGCTGTGTGATGACCCAGGGCTACGACGGCGGTGCTGGCCACACTGCCGACCCTCGATGAGAGCGGCATGGTGGTTCATCAGACCAGCGGTCGAGACCCCCTCTATGGGATCTAGATCCCCGGTGTATCGGCTGGGGGTCCCTAGCCCGCCAGTGCGGCTCCTAGTGTCGGTCCCGCCGCGGCCCCTAGCTCCATGGATAGGGGCAAGGGACCTGCAAGCAGCTCCTCTGCCACAGGTGGCACCGGGGGGTCAGAGGAAGAGAGGCGACGCCAGTTGCGTCACGCCGACGGGTCGGTTATTTCGGACCCCCTAGAAGCGTCAAAGGACTACTGGTGGGGCCGAGGAAGCTGGCTCCCAGGCCCAGGGCACGCAGAGGCGCGTTAGTCCTGCGCCACCACCACCATCGGGCCCGCCACCACCAGCACCACCACCACCATCGGTCCTACCGCCGCCACCACCACCTGGGGGTGATCTCCCCCAGGGGCACTAGCAGTAGCAACAACCACAGTAGCAGCAACTGAAAGTCGCCTAGAGGGGGGTGAATAGGCGGAATCTGAAAATTATAAACTTAAACACAACTACAAGCCGGGGTTAGCGTTAGAAATATAAACGAGTCCGAAAGAGAGGGCAAAAGCAAATCACAAGCAAATGAAGAGTGAGACATGGTGATTTGTTTTACCAAGGTTCGGTTCTTGCAAACCTACTCCCTGTTGAGGTGGCCACAAAGACCGGGTCTCTTTCAACCCTTTCCCTCTCTCAAACAGTCACTTAGACCGAGTGAGCTTCTCTTCTCAATCACTTGGGACACAAAGTCCCCACAAGGACCACCACACAATTGGTGTCTCTTGCCTTGCTTACAATTAAGTTAGGATCAAGAAAGAAAGAAGAAGAAAAGCGATCCAAGCGCAAGAACTGAAAGGAACACAAATGTCACTCTCTCTAGTCACTATTTGATTGGAATGAACTTTGGACTTGGGAGAGGATTTGATCTCTTGTTTGTGTCTTGGAATGAAGTCTAGAGTTCTTGTATTGAATGCAAATGGCTGAAACTTGGATGCCTTGAATGTGGGGGTGGTTGGGGTATTTATAGCCTCAACCACCAAAATGGCCGTTGGGGATGGCTTCTGTCAACGGGCGCACCAGACAGTCCGGTGCGCCACCGGACACTGTCCGGTGAGCCAGCCACGTCACCCAACCGTTAGGGTTCGACCGTTGGAGCTCTGACTTGTGGGGCCACCAGACAGTCCAGTGGTGCACAGGACAGGTCCTGTAGATTGTCCGGTGCACCTTCTGGCGCCTGCTCTGACTTCTGCGCGCGCAGGCGCGCACTGTAGCGCATTTAATGTCCTCTGTAGACGACCGTTGGCGCGAAGTAGCCGTTGCTCCGCTGGCACACCGGACAGTCAGGTGAATTATAGCGGAGCGGTCTCCCAAATTCCCGAAACTGGCAAGTTCAGATTCTTTCCTTCCTGGTGCACCGGACACTGTCCGGTGGCACACCGGACAGTCCGGTGCGCCAGACCAGGGCTGCCTTCGGTTTAACTTTGCTCCTTTTATTTGAACCCTTTCTTGGACTTTTATATTGGTTTGTGTTGAACCTTTGACACCTGTAAAACTCATAATCTAGAGCAAACTAGTTAGTCCAATAATTTGTGTTGGGCAATTCAACCACCAAAATTCATATTGGAAAAGGTTTGACCCTATTTCCCTTTCAATCTCCCCCCTTTTTGGTGATTGATGCCAACACAAACCAAAGCAAATATAAAAGTGCAGAATTGAACTAATTTGCATAATGTAAGTGCAAAGGTTGCTTGGAATTGAACCAATATACTTGTTTCAATAGATGTGTATGGATGGTTTTCTTCTTATTTAAAATTTTGGACCTCATTTGCACCACGGGTTTTGTTTTTGCAAATCCTTTGTAAAATTCTTTTCAAAATCCTTTTGCAAATAGTCAAAGGTACATGAATAAGATTGAAAGAAGCATTTTCAAGATTTGAAATTTTCTCCCCCTGTTTCAAATGCTTTTCCTTTGACTTAAACAAAACTCCCCTAAATGAAATTCTCCTCTTAGTGTTCAAGAGGGTTTTGCAAGTTTTGAAGATACTACTTTCTCCCCCTTTTGAACACAATAAGATATCAATTTGAAAAAACGTCATTTTTTTTAAAATGCGGTGGTGGTGTGGTCCTTTTGCTTTGGGCTCATACTTTCTCCCCCTTTGGCATGAATCGCCAAAAACGGATACCGGTGAGTGAAATATAAGCCCTTCTACTTTTCTCCCCAATGGCCAACATACAAATATGAGTGAAGATTATACCAAATTGGAGAGCGATGCGGAGTACCGGCAAATACCAATAGAGTTGAGTGGAAGCGCCTTCTTTGCCGAATACTCCATTTCCCTTTCAATTCTATGACCGAGCATAATAATACACTTGAAAACACATTAGTCATAGACATAAAAGAGATATGATCAAAGGTATATAAATGAGCTATGTGTGCAAAGAATCAAGCAAAATTCCTAGAATCAAGAATATTTAGCTTGTTCCTAAGTTTGGTAAAGGATCGCTCATCTAAAGGCTTGGTAAAGATATCGGCCAATTGATCTTTGGTGTTTATATAGGCTATCTCGATATCGCTCTTTTGTTGGTGATCTCTCAGAAAGTGATACCGAATGGCTATGTGCTTAGTGCGGCTGTGTTCAATGGGATTATCCGCCATGCGGATAGCACTCTCATTATCACATAGGAGAGGGACTTTGCTAAATTTGTAGCCATAGTCCCTAAGGGTTTGCCTCATCCAAAGCAATTGCACGCAACAATGGCCTGCGACAATGTACTCGGCTTCGGCGGTAGAAAGACCTACTGAGTTTTGTTTCTTGGAAGCCCAAGACACCAGGGATCTCCCCAGAAACTGACAAGTCCCTGATGTGCTCTTCCTATCAATCTTACACCCTGCCCAATCGGCATCGGAATATCCTAATAAATCAAACGAGGAACCCTTGGAGTACCAAAGACCAAACTTAGGTGTTTGAACTAAATATCTCAAGATTCGCTTTACGGCCCTAAGGTAAACTTCCTTAGGGTCGGCTTGGAACCTTGCACACATGCATACAGAAAGCATAATGTCCGGTCGAGAAGCACATAAATAAAGTAGAGATCCTATCGTCGACCGGTATACCTTTCGATCTAGGATTTACCTCCCGTGTCGAGGTCGAGATGCCCATTGGTTCCCATGGGTGTCTTGATAGGCTTGGCATCCTTCATTCCAAACTTGGAGAGTATATCTTGAATGTACTTTGTTTGGCTGATGAAGGTGCCCTCTTGGAGTTGCTTTACTTGAAATCCTAGAAAATACTTCAACTCCCCCATCAAAGACATCTCGAATTTTTGAATCATGATCCTACTAAACTCTTCACATATAGATTTGTTAGTAGACCCAAATATGATATCATCAACATAAATTTGGCATACAAACAAATCATTTGCAATAGTTTTAGTGAATAAAGTAGGATCGGCCTTGCCGACTTTGAATCCATTAGTGATAAGAAAATCTCTTAGGCATTCATACCATGCTCTTGGGGCTTGCTTGAGCCCATAAAGCGCCTTAGATAGTTTGTAGACATGGTTAGGATACTCACTATCTTCAAAGCCGGGAGGTTGCTCAACATAGACCTCTTCCTTGATTGGTCCATTGAGGAAGGCGCTCTTCACGTCCATTGGGTAAAGCTTAAAGCCATGGTAAGTAGCATAGGCAAGTAATATACAAATTGATTCAAGCCTAGCTACGGGTGCATAGGTTTCACCAAAATCTAAACCTTCGACTTGTGAATAACCTTTGGCCACAAGTCGTGCTTTGTTCCTTGTCACCACCCCATGTTCATCTTGTTTGTTGCGGAAGACCCACTTGGTTCCTACAACATTTTGGTTAGGACGTGGAACTAAATGGCATACCTTATTCCTTGTGAAATTGTTGAGCTCCTCTTGCATCGCCAACACCCAATCCGAATCTTGAAGTGCTTCCTCTACCCTATGTGGCTCAATAGAGGAAACAAACGAGTAATGTTCACAAAAGTGAGCAACACGAGATCGAGTGGTTACCCCCTTATGAATATCACCGAGGATGGTGTTCATGGGGTGATCTCGTTGGATTGCTTGCTGGACTCTTGGGTGTGGCGGCCTTGGATCTTCATCATCTTCCTTGTCTTGATCATTTGCATCTCCCCCTTGATCATTGCTGTCCTCTTGAGGTGGCTCATCTTCTTGATCTTCTCCTTCATCATCTTGAGCCCCATCCTCATCTTGAGTTGGTGGAGATGCTTGCCTGGAGGAAGATGGTTGATATTGTGCTTGTGGAGGTTCTTCGAGTTCCTTCGGACACACATCCCCGATGGACATGTTCCTTAGAGCGACGTATGGAGCCTCTTCATCATCTAGTTCATCAAGATCAACTTGCTCTACTTGAGAGCCGTTAGTTTCATCAAACACAATGTCACAAGAGACTTCAACTAGTCCAGTGGACTTGTTAAAGACTCTATATGCCCTTGTGTTTGAGTCATAATCGAGTAAAAAGCCTTCTACATCCTTAGGAGCAAATTTAGATTTTCTACCTCTTTTAACAAGAATGAAGCATTTGCTACCAAAGACTCTAAAATATGAAACATTGGGCTTTTTACCGGTGAGGAGTTCATATGATGTCTTCTTGAGGATTCGGTGTAGATATAATCGGTTGATGGCGTAGCAAGCGGTGTTGACCGCCTCAGCCCAAAACCGATCCGAAGTCTTGTACTCATCAAGCATGGTCCTTGCCATGTCCAATAGAGTTCTATTCTTCCTCTCCACTACACCATTTTATTGTGGTGTGTAGGGAGAAGAGAACTCATGCTTGATGCCCTCCTCCTCAAGGAAGCCTTCAATTTGTGAATTCTCGAACTCCATCCCATTGTCGCTTCTAATCTTCTTGATCTTTAAGCCGAACTCATTTTGAGCCCGTCTCAAGAATCCTTTCAAAGTTTCTTGGGTCTGAGATTTATCCTGTAAAAAGAATACCCAAGTGAAGCGAGAATAATCATCCACAATAACTAGACAGTACTTACTCCCGCCGATGCTTATGTAAGCTATTGGGCCGAATAAATCCATGTGGAGTAGCTCGAGTGGCCTGTCAGTAGTCATGATGTTCTTATGTGGATGATGAACACCAACTTGCTTCCCTGCTTGGCATGCGCTACAAATCCTGTCTTTCTCAAAATGAACATTTGTTAGTCCTAAAATGTGTTCTCCCTTTAGAAGCTTGTGAAGATTCTTCATTCCAACGTGGGCTAGTCCGCGATGCCAGAGCCAACCCATGTTAGTCTTAGCAAATAAGCAAGTATCGAGTTCAGCTCTATTGAAATCAACTAAGTATAGCTGACCCTCTAATACTCCCTTAAAAGCTACTGAATCATCACTTCTTCTAAAGACAGTAACACATGTATCCGTAAAAAGACAATTTTAACCCATTTTGCATAATTGAGAAACAGAAAGCAAGTTGTAATCTAAAGAATCTACAAGAAAAACATTTGAAATAGAATGGTCAGGTGATATAGCAATTTTACCCAATCCTTTGACCAAACCTTGATTTCCATCCCCAAATGTGATCGCTCTTTGGGGATCTTGGTTTTTCTCGTAGGAGGAGAACATTCTTTTCTCCCCAGTCATATGGTTTGTGCACCCGCTGTCGATGATCCAACTTGAGCCCCCGGATGCATAAACCTAAAACAAATTTAGTTCTTGATTTTAGGTACCCAAACAGTTTTGGGTCCTTTGACATTAGATACAAGAACTTTGGGTACCCAAACACAAGTCTTTGACCCCTTGTGTTTGCCCCCAACATATTTGGCATCTACCTTGCCTGATTTGTTAGTAAGCACATAAGAAGCATCAAAAGTCTTGAATGAAACATTATGATCATTTGATGCTTTAGGAGTTTTCTTCTTAGGCAATTTAGCATGAGTGGATTGCCTAGAACTAGATGTCTCACTCTTATACATAAAAGCATGATGAGGTCCAGAGTGAGACTTCCTAGAATGAATTCTCCTAATTTTGTGTTCGGGATAACCGGCAGGGTATAAAATGTAACCCTTGCTATCCTAAACCATAGGAGCTTTGCCCTTAACAAAGTTAGACAATTTTTTAGGAGGGGCATTAAGCTTGACATTGTCTCCCTTTTGGAAGCCAATGCCATCCTTAATGCCAGGGTGTCTCCCACTATAAAGCATACTACGAGCAAATTTAAAATTTTCATTTTCTAACTCATGCTCGGCAATTTTAGCATCTAATTTTGCTATATGATCATTTTGTTGTTTAATCATAGTAATGTGATCATGAATAGCATCAACATTAATATCTCTACATCTAGTGCAATTAGAAACATGCTCAACGGTAGATGTAGAGGGTTTGCAATCATTTAATTCAACAATCTTAGGATGTAAAATGTCATTCTCATCTCTAAGATTGGAAATGGAAATATTGCAAACATCTAGTTCCTTAGCCTCAGCAATCAATTTTTCATTCTCATTTCTAAGGCTAGCAAGAGAGGCATTCAATTGATCAATCTTAGCAATTAAATTAGCATTATCATTTCTAAGATTGACAATTGAATCATCACAAATATTTGACTTCTCAACCTTAGCAATCAAATTAACATTCTCAATTCTAAGGTTGGAGATAGTGTCATGGCAACTACTTAGCTCACTAGTTAATTTTTCATTTTCTCTACCTCCTGAGCATAAGCATTTTTAGTCTTAACATGCTTCTTATTTTCCTTAATAAGAAAGTCCTCTTGGCTATCCAAGAGTTCATCCTTCTCATGAATAGCACTAATTAATTCATTTAATTTCTCTTTTTGTTGCATGTTAAGATTGGCAAAAAGGGTAAACAAATCATCCTCATCATCACTAGAATTAGCCTCATCGCTAGATGTTGCATATTTAGTGGAGGATTTTGATATTACCTTCTTCTTCTTGCCGTCCTTCGCCATAAGACACTTGTGGCCGACGTTGGGGAAGAGAAGTCCCTTGTTGACGGCGATGTTGGCGGTGTCCTCGTCATCGGAGGAGTCGGTGGAGCTCTCGTCGGAGTCCCACTCCCGGCAAACATGGGCATCACCGCCCTTATTCTTGTAGTACTTCTTATTTTCCTTCCTCCTTCCCCTCTTGTCGTTTTCCCTGTCACTATCACTAGATAATGGACATTTAGCGATAAAATGACTGGGCTTACCACATTTATAGCAAACCTTCTTGGAACGGGGCTTGTAATCTTTCCCCTTCCTTTGCTTGAGGATTTGGCGGAAACTCTTGATGATGAGTGCCATCTCCTCATTGTCGAGCTTGGAGGCATCGATGGGGACCCTACTCGGTGTAGGGTCTTCTTTCTTCTCCTCCGTTGCCTTGAATGCAACGGGTTGTGCCTCAGGTACGGAGGAGGAGGCGCCTTGCTCGATGATCTTCTTGGAGCCTTTGGTCATCAATTCAAAGCTCACAAATTTGCCTATCACTTCCTTGGGAGACATTAGTTTATATCTTGGATCACCACGAATCAATTGAACTTGAGTAGGGTTAAGAAATACAAGTGATGTAAGAATAACCTTGACCATCTCATGGTCATCCCATTTGGTGCTCCTGAGGTTGCGCTAGCCGGTTGTACATGGCTTGAGGGTCTTCTCCTTGGTTGAGCATGAAGCGATCGAGCTCCCCCTCGATCGTCTCCCTCTTGGTGATCTTGGTCACCTCGTCTCCTTCGTGCGCCGTTTTGAACACGTCCCAAATCTCCTTGGCGCTCTTCAATCCTTGCACCTTGTTATACTCCTCTCGACTTAGAGAGGCAAGGAGTATTGTGGTGGCTTGTGAGTTGAAGTGCCGGATTTAGGCAACTTCGTCCGAATCATAGTCCTCATCCCCTATGGATGGTACCTGTACACCAAACTCAACAACATTCCAAATACTAGTGTGGAGTGAGGTTAGGTGATGCCTCATTTTATCACTCCACATTTTATAATCTTTACCGTAAAAAACTGGTGGTTTGCCTAATGGAACGGAAAGTAATGGAGTACATTTAGAAATGCGAGGGTAGCATAGGGGAATCTTATAAACTTCTTGCGCTCATGGCGCTTAGAAGTTACGGATGGCGCGTCGGAGTCGGAGGTGGATGGCGATGAAGAGTCAGTCTCGTAGTAGACCACCTTCCTCATCTTCTTTTTCTTTTCGCCACTCTGATGTGACTTGTGTGAAGGTGATTCCTCCTTCTTCTTGTTGCGGGACTCTCCCGATGGAGCCTTCCCGTGGCTTGTGGCGGGCTTCTCGCCGGTCATCATCTCCTTCTTGGCGTGTTCTCCAACAATCACTTCGAGCAGTTAAGCTCTAATGAAGCACTGGGCTCTGATACCAATTGAAAGTTGCCTAGAGGGGGGGTGAATAGGCGGAATCTGAAAATTATAAACTTAAGCACAACTACAAGCCGGGGTTAGCGTTAGAAATATAAACGAGTCCGAAAGAGAGAGCGAAAACAAATCACAAGCAAATTAAGAGTGAGACGTGGTGAATTGTTTTACCGAGGTTCGATTCTTGCAAACCTACTCCCCGTTGAGGTGGTCACAAAGACCGAGTCTCTTTCAACCCTTTCCCTCTCTCAAACGGTCACTTAGACCGAGTGAGCTTCTCTTCTCAATCACTTGGGACACCAAAGTCCCCACAAGGACCACCACACAATTGGTGTCTCTTGCCTTGCTTACAATTGAGTTAGGATCAAGAAACAAAGAAGAATAAAAGAGATCCAAGCGCAAGAACTCAAAAGAACACAAATGTCACTCTCTCTAGTCACTATTTGATTGGAATGAACTTTGGACTTGGGAGAGGATTTGATCTCTTGTTTGTGTCTTGGAATGAAGTCTAGAGTTCTTGTATTGAATGCAAATGGCTGAAACTTGGATGCCTTGAATGTGGTGGTGGTTGGGGTATTTATAGCCCCAACCACCAAAATGGCAGTTGGGGATGGCTTCTGTCAACGGGCGCACCGGACAGTCTGGTGCGCCAACAGACACTGTCCGGTGCGCCAGCCATGTCACCCAACCGTTAGGGTTCGACCGTTGGAGCTCTGACTTGTGGGGCCACCGGACAGTCCGGTGGTGCACCAGACAGGTCCTGTAGACTGTTCGGTGCGCCTTCTGGCGCCTGCTCTGACTTCTGCGCGCGCAGGCGCGCACTGTAGCACATTTAATGTCCTCTGCAGACGACCGTTGGCGCGAAGTAGCTGTTGCTCCACTGGCACACCGGACAGTCCGGTGAATTATAGCGGAGCGGTCTCCCAAATTCCCGAAGCTGGCAAGTTCAGAGTCTTTCCTCCCTGGTGCACCGGACACTGTCCGGTGCGCTTGACCCGGGCTGCCTTCGGTTTAACTTTGCTCCTTTTATTTGAATCCTTTCTTGGACTTTATATTGGTTTGTGTTGAACCTTTGGCACCTGTAAAACTCATAATCTAGAGCAAACTAGTTAGTCCAATAATTTGTGTTGGGCAATTCAACCACTAAAGTTCATATTGGAAAAGGTTTGACCCTATCTCCCTTTCAGCAACAACAGTGGTCGCCCCGCTTCCAAGGTCGCTAGAAAGTCCAGGGCCCCAAGTAAGTGTAGCCCCCTTTTTCCATGAGTCTAATTATCATGTCAACAGGTCTTAACCCATCGTCTATTCACCAGGGCTTCCTCCACTGCTCCTAAGGCCACACCTCCTCCGCCAGGCACTAGGCCAGCCGCTGCCCAGACAGCGCCAGCGGCTTCTCAAGCCTGAGCCGGGGGTCCGGTGACAGCGACATCAGGTTTAGGCGGCGCCTTAGCGATAGAGGAGGTCCCAACTGCGCCGACGGCTACCGCAGCCTCAACGACGGCGATGCCGTCGAGTACACCGTCGGCAGCGGCGAAGGCAGTCCCAACCGCGCCCAGCCCCGCCGTCGATGGTGACGCGGAGGGCGTGTCCAGCTCCATCCCGCCACCCACTTCAAATTAGATGGAGGTGGTCTTTGGGCGGTGGCTCCGGTCCAGTGCCGAGCCAGAAGCAGCGCCAGTTCCCATCCCCCGGATGCTGTCTCGTGCCCATTAGGCTCTTCATGAGACTGAAGCGGCGATCCGGCGGGAATGGGAGGCGCTGGAATCTGAGCACCAGTGCCTCAGCGACTGGCGCACCCAGCTAGAGGAGCGCACTAAGGCGGCGTCCCACTAGTTCGCCTTTGAGCGGTTCGAACTCGCGCGGGACCACAAAGACTACAAAAAGGACCTCCAGAAGGTGTACGCCAGGGAGCTAGAGGCGTCACGACGGGAGAAGAGGCTGGCCAAGAGGGAGGAGGCCCTAAGCCAGAGGGAGGCTCTCACCATGAAGCTCTGGGCCAAGCTGAAGGCCCTAGACCAGACCCTGGAGGCCCAGCGGGCCCAGCAAGTGGAGGCCATAGAAAAAAATCAGAAAATGGGAGCAAGAGCTGGAGGACAAGGCCAGCGACATTGCCCTCGCCGAGGAGAACCTCAAGGAGAAGGATGCATCCCTGGACAGGCGGGCGGTGGACCTCCTAGGCGAGAGACAGACCTCACCTTCCAGGAGGAAATGCTTGAAAGGCGGGGCAAGTTGCTGGCCGAGCACGAGCTGGAGGCGGAGGAGAAGGAGAAGAAGCTGGAGGAGTGGATCCAGCAGTTCTAGGCGATGCAGGCGACACCGGGCTCCCAAGCGGTAGAGGCCACCAGGAAAGCTCTTGAAGACTGTAAGGAAAATGGACCCCGGGCCATTTGGCTAATTGAGTTTTGGTGTTTGATGAACAACAAAATCCGTGAACTAATAAGTTTTCTAGTGTTTGTGTTTGTAGTTCATAGGATGCAAGACTTACTTGGACTAAGGAATTGAGGAAAGCAACACCTCAAAAGAAGACATTAAGAAGATCCAAGAAAAGTCCAAGTGTGCTGCTGCGGACTGTCTATGCGAAGGCGCACTAAGCAAAAAAACTCAACTTAAAACTTTGAAAAATAAGTTATTTAGCTCTCAAATTGATTATAAAGGTTTGCTAGAAAAATTTGAAACTTTTGCAAACTTAAATAGTGAGCTGTCAACTAAAATTGAGATATTAGAATCTAGTGCTCCATCCACCGCTACCGATGATGGTCTCATTAAAAAGAATGAAAAACTTAAGGCTAAGTTAGCTAGCTTCCAAGAAGCTATTGAAAATTTGCTAGAGAAAATGGAAATTCTTAGCATACACAATAATGAGCTAACTACTAAGCTAGAAAACATTGGTAGCACCCCAGCAGCATCTTTAGTTGAAATACCTGAAATTATTAAGAAAGATGCTTCTACTTTCTGCTTTGATTTAATTGATGATTCTAACCCCTGCAACCAAGTTCTTGTTGAGAATATTGTTGTAGAAACATGTTCGGATGAGGTTGCAAAGGAAAATGAACAATTAAAGCAAGAAGTGGCTCGCCTTGGAAAGGCTTTGTATGACAAGAAAGGCAAAGCCAAACAAATCTAACCTCCACAGGATAACACCACTGCGGGAGTGAACAATCCTATGGAGGGAGAAACTGTGATTTGTAGGCTATGCCACAAGAAAGGCCATAAGTCTTTCCAATGCAAGGCGATGACCGGGGATAAACAAAGGCAAAAGCTCAAGCAAAAGCCATCAAGCAAAATCTCCAACACCTACATCAAAAATGTGGATAAAAAGTCTACTACACCATATTTGATCAAGAAGAAAAAGAATGGAAAGGTGATATCAATCAAGGCCAACAAGCAAGCCAACAAAGGAAAAGGGGCCAAACGCATCTGGGTGCCAAAGGAAATAATTTCAACCATGAAGAGCACCAAGAAGGTTTGGATCCCGAAAGGGAAGTGAGTGGACCGAAGGTCGACAGGAAATTTAGAGACTTGGCAAAGTTGGGATGTATATCATGGGATACATCATATTGGATCAAGTTTATTGCCAAGTAGGTTAGTAAAAAAATTTTGGACCCAAATTTCCCACCCATGACTAAGTTAACTAGATTTATTGTATTTCTTGTTTTTAGATATGCGTATCTATTTACTTTGTATCCAGTTTACCTTTCCTGCCTAGTATTACATTTGTTATTTACTTTTGTTTAAAATTGTGCATACTAGGTAAATCATTTGGTAGGATTGCTTGCTTTCAATTCATATACTTAAGCAAACCTACATGGCTTAAAATGTTTATTTAAGCACGGCACATAGCTTCTATATCACTCCATAGTAAATGATGCATCAATTGAAAATTTTGATTTCTACAAGTTGTATCATTTAACTTATATGTGCCAAAGTTTGTATTATAGATAATTTGCCCCTCTTGATATTAAATCAAAGTGCATGTCTCCTACAAGTATTCAAAACTTGTATGCATACCTTCAGGGAGAGGTTACTCTATAATCTAATACTTTGAGACTAACACCTTTTCAAGTCTATTTCATGTGATAGTCTCATTGTAAGGAAAATAAGGTCCCTGGAGAAAGACAACAATCTTCCACTGCAAAATCTCCAAGAACTCTCATGTCTCTCAAGCTCGCCATTGAATTTCAATTGGTATCTTTTGAGACTACATCTAGTATCATTTACATGTCTTCTCCAATATTTTATTAGACTATATTTCATATCATATACTTCCATGTTGCTAAAAATGCATAAGTGGTTAACTCATATTCTGTTACCTATGCATAAGGGAAGTTAGTCTTTTCAAATCATGTCTTGCACCTCTAATTTTCACATGCTTTTTCCTAAGATCTCTGTCAGGGGGAGCTTTTCTTCATCTTTAAAGGCGGAGAAAAACTCTTTCTAAAGGAGAACACTCACTTAGGGGGAGTAATCCTTTGAGGACAAGCTTTTATTTACTTTCTACATGCTTTTAATGTCTTCTTTTTCGGTGGTTGATGCCAAAGGGGGAGAAGTTTAGGGACCAAAGCAATGAAAACTATATCAAACACCAAACACCACCAATTTAAAATTTTATATCTACAAATGGTTTTTCAAGTGGTTTTGGTTATTTGGTCCTAAAATAGGAAGTAAGTGAATTATGGAGTTAGGGGGAGGCTTAAGTCCATAATATCACATTGTGGGGACAAACATGCATCTTAGCAAGTAGATTGCATATTTTCATTCAAATACTTGTACTATTTGCTTGCTTTGGTTGTGTTGTCATCAATCACCAAAAAGGGGGAGATTGTAAGGAAAATGGACCCCGGGCCATTTGGCTAATTGAGTTTTGGTGTTTGATGAACAACACAATCCGTGAACTAATAAGTTTTCTAGTGTTTGTGTTTGTAGTTCACAGGATGCAAGACTTACTTGGACTAAGGAATTGAGGAAAGAAACACTTCAAAAGAAGACATTAAGAAGATCCAAGAAAAGTCCAAGTGTGCTGCTGCGGACTGTCTGTGCGAAGGCCCACCGGACTGTCCGGTGCCCACACGCCGGACTGTTCGGTGCACCAGGGAACTTCAGCCCAACGGCTAGTTCCAGGTGGCACCCAGAGAGAAGACCACCGGACTGTCCGGTGTGGAAAATCCTGCGGCACCAACGGTCACCTGCTCTGACAGAGCAACGGCTAGGCGCACCGAACAGGCTACAGTGCGCTGTCCGGTGCACCACCGGACTGTCTGGTGTGCCGCAGAGAACTGCAACTTTTCTCCAACGGCTAGAATTGAGTTGGGGCCTATATATACTTCACCCAACCGGCCATTTGAAGGTGTGGGAGCCCAAGCAACATACCAAGGCATATAGTGCACATTTTCAAGAGCTCAAACACCCAAGTGCTTAATAGAATCACTCGGTGATTAGCGTAGGTGCTTTGCGAAGTGCTTAGGTTAGTTAGACCGCTTTAGCGCTTGCTCTAGGTGAACCCTAGTTAGTTGAGTGAGTTTTGTAAAACCACACAACCCCTCGGCTCTTACGTGAGCCGTTGTAATTGTACCGAGTGGGGCGAGAGTCTTGCGAGACCGTGACAACCGCGTTTGTGTCACGGCCGCCACCGTGTACTGGAGGGAACGAGGCCCACGGCGTTTTGGCCGAAAGCTCGATAGTGGAGACAGCGGGGAGCGTCCGAGAGGAGCCGGAAGCGGAGCACCACTTGCGCGTGGAGAGGGCCCGCGGCTCTCTACGGAGTTACTCGACCGTGGTGCTTGGCCCTCGCGTGGGCTTCCCTTTGCGTAGGGGCACCAACGAGGATTAGTCGGGACCTTGCGTGGTTCCGGATACCTCGGTAAAAATACCGGCGTCATCCACGAGAGTTTGCTTCTCTACCTTGCTCTTTAAGTTTCCGCATTTATATTAAGCATTTAAGTTTCAATCTTGTATTCATACTTATTTAGTGTAGATTGAAACTTAGCCTTTGCGGTAGAGATAGCAACACTTAAACAAAACCTAGTTTGCACATTCTAGTTTGGTCATTTGCATAGGTTTTGCTCTAGGGATTTATTTGTGGCCTAGTTTAGTAAAAGTATTAGAAGTCCTAATTCACCCCCCATCTTAGGCGTCACATGTTTCCTACAAAGACCTTCAGGCGGAGCATCGCGCCGGGGTCCAGCGCATCGCCGCATGGGCCGGCGAGGCGAGTACAACACTGGTGCCGCTAGGGATGAGTCCCATCCCGGTGTTGGAGCTGCCGACGTCCATCTCCGACGCGCTCCCGGTGCTGGACTCCACCGTCGATCGCCTCCGACGCCTGGACCAGGTTCTTGGTGCCCGCCTGGAGGCCGAGGGCGGCAGGCTCTGCCGGGCGGTGATTGAGTATTTCTTGACGTGCTTCCAGAGCCACAACCCGGCCATATCCTTGGAGCCGGTGATCGCTGGTCTGGTGGCCGCCACTAAAGACGTTGCCCGGGAGGGCGTACAAGATGTCGTGGAGCTGGTGGCTGAGCGTTTCCAGTGGGATCCTACTGATGACGAGTAGTCCATTCTGCAGAGACAAAACAAGGGTTCCGCTGGGGTGCGGCTTGTAATAACTTTTTGTTTTATAAGATACTTTTGAGAAGTATTAATTTAATAGCGTCAAAACTTATCTGTATGCTATTTGTGTTCGCTGTATGTAGCGTTACCACCTTCTCTCTGGTACTTAGCTCCCCTAGGATTCAGGCTCGATGTGTCGAGGCTGGATACCAGTATACCTAAGAGAAGACTAGCTGCCCGGTCCCCAGGGGGTAGTCTCTGCGGTTTGAGACTACATGCGTCTGGATCGAGACCTGGACCTACACATAGCTTTGGCTAGGAAGCTTTAGTAGTACACCCATAGGACCCCCTAACTAGTATCTTTTATCCTTTGGTTCATGCGATAGGACCTGCAGGATTTAGACTAGGAAGCCAATCCGTATGTCTGGACCCCCTGGATCACAGCTCCAAATACTAGGACACCCGTCGTAGAGTGGTGGAGCGTGTAGGCTTAGGGTATGGGACCAGGCTAAGCGGCTACACAGCTCCGGACCACCCCAGGATACGTGTGACCATTCTCTAGAACCGGACCCTAGGTTGCCGGACACACAGGACTATAGTTCCAAATACTAGGATACCCGTTATTGAGTGGTGGATCTTGCAGGCTTAGGGTACGGAACCAAGCTAAGCGGCTACACAACTTCGGACCACCCCAGAAGACGAGTACCCATTCTCTAGAACTGGCCCCCAGGCTACCAGACACCCCTACCGAGGGGTCCTAAATTGTAAGCTTGGCTACTCAATTCAGATGTCATTATACCAGCAAGGGTGGGAACTGTATGGGTGGGTTAGATAAAAAAATAATGCTCGTAAATTGATGCAGACTAAAAACATCACAAAACAAATCTGGGGGTGAATCTTTTCTTTATAACTTGGTATTCATGAGTGTAGGCCAACAGACCGGGTTTATGAGGGCAGACCTCACCGGGTTGACATACATATATGCGCAACCTAGTTACAAAGGAAGAAAACCGAATCCCCAGGTTTGTTTTTATGGGTAAAACTTACGAAGATGCTCTATGTTCCAAGGATTGGGAAGAGGCTATCCTTCAGTTGTAGCGAGACGGACACACCCGGGTCGGCACATTTCCGTCACCTTGAAGGGTCCTTCCCAGCTGGGGGAGAGTTTGTGGAGCCCTTCTCGGTTCAGGACTCGCCTTAGGACCAGGTCCCCGACCCTGAGCTCCCTACTATGCACAAACCGTTGGTGGTAGCGCCTGAGCGCTTGGTTGTACCGTGCATTTCGGATCACCGCTCGCCATCTGCGCTCATCGATGAAGTCCATGTCCTCACATCGTAGCTGTTCCTACATAGACTCATCGAAAGCTTGGACCCGTGGGGAGCCCAAAATGATTTCCAGGGGAAGGCAGGCTTCGGCCCCGTAGACCAGGAAGAACGGGGTCTCCCCGGTAGCTCGGCTGGGTGTAGTCCGGTTCCCCCACAGCACGGACGGAAGCTCGTTGACCCAATTTGCACCATGCTTTTTCAAGCAGTCGTAGGTGCGTGTCTTGTGTTCCTTGAGGATTTCTACGTTTGCCCTCTCTGCCTGGCTGTTGCTCCTAGGATGAGCCACAGACGTAAAGCAGAGCTGGATGCCGATGCCCTTGCAATACTCTTGGAAGAGCCGACTTGTAAACTGGGTTCTGTTGTCCGTAATGACACGGCTTGGGACCCCAAATCTATAGACAATCGACCTGAGGAAAGCAACAGGAGCACCCTGGGTAATTGTTGGGGGCCTTCGGCTTCCGAAGGTCCTCAAAAACAGGATTTAACAGTGTTTCTGGAGTATAATCTGTGAACAGGTATCTTCGGACTCGAGTCGATATCATAGTAGGAGAAGCCCAAAGTAATACGAAGGTTGATTCAACGCCGAAGATGTGAGCGGGGAAGCTTCGGCGTGGTAGCGGAAAAAGAAACCGACTTAAAGGTGAAAAGGCTATTCGGACCTCGGTGGATTACTATAGAATTACTATCAAGTGTAAAGGGCATGAATGTAATTTTATATGGGCTGTGTCCCGTGCCTATAAATAGGTGAACAGTACCCCCGTACTGGGCACGCGGACTTGGCATTTGCTTTTACGTCACATTTGTATTTTCATCTCCTTCCAAGCCGAAGGTACCTTTGTAATTGGATGTCATTTCTATTTCTTCATAATAGTAATGCAAAAATGAGTTAATAATAACATATAATTGTCTATGTTATTCTTTATATTTCATATGGTTCATCCTTTATCCTCGTATGTTGTGTTCATGAAGGTACACCCTTCATAACCTTTGTCCGAGAGGCATTATATCCTAAGGGAAATAATGCTTCGAAGGACGAAGGACTTTACCGTTTAACATTTTCTGTGTTGCCTTGTTCTCAAGCCGAAGCATTTGAGAACAAGTCACCAACATTGGCGCCCACCTCCGGTGAACTCACTACCACCCTTTGAGTTTTTTAACACCTTCGGCGATCATAAACCTTCGCTATGGCGCCGAAGAAAGCTTCAGCAACTGGGGCTGCACCTCTGCAACCACTGGACCCCAATCAGGAGACTCTCTCTCTTCGGGAGGCCCGAAGCCAAAAGAGGAAGGCTGTCAGCCCGACACCGCAAGAGGGTGAGCTAGACCAGGAGATCAGAAACATGGAGATGCTTCATCAACAGGTGCAGAGGAAGAAGGAAAAGATGGCCAGGCTAGCTGAACTGCAAAGGCAGATAGACGAAGCTTCTGAAGAAGTTCGCCATCTTACTCACGATGAGCAGAACTGAAGGCCTCAGAACCAAAACCTTCATCAGGAGGGTTTCCTCAACGAAGATGACTGGTATGACAACTTCCATCATGGAAATTTTGTTTTTGATGATGCTTCTCCTCTGTCCGCTGAGCTGCAGGCTACACCTTGGCCTCCGTCCTACAAGCCGCCCCAGCTTCCCATATTCGACGGCCATTCAGACCCGAAGCAGTTTTTGATGAGCTACGAAGCAACAGTATCTTCGTATGGTGGCAATGCTGCAGTCATGGCAAAGTCTTTTGTTATGGCTGTCAGGAGTGTTGCTCAAACCTGGTATTCCTCCCTTCGACCAGGAACGATCACTTCATGGCAAAAACTGAAGGACATGTTGTTAACCAACTTCCAAGGGTTTCAGACGAAGCCGGTCACTACTCAGGCCCTGTTCCAGTGCACCCAGGATCACGAAGAATACCTTCAGGCATATGTCAGGAGGTTCTTGCGTTTGAGGGCGCAGGCGCCAACGGTGCCCAACGAAATTGTCATTGAGGCCATGATCAAGGGACTTCGGCCTGGACCTTCAGCTCAGTACTTTGCTAGGAAGCCTCCTCAAACTTTGGAGAAGCTGCTCCAGAAGATGGACGAGTATATTCGTGCCGACAATGATTTTCGCCAAAGAAGGGAGGAGGCTTTCAGGTTTTCCGAAATGACCAGGGGCTTCGGAGGAAGATTCTATCCGAGGCACGTCAGGTCAATTCACAACTCTACTCAAAACGATGATAAGGGGAGTCAGCAGCAAAGGCCACAGTGCTCCTCATAGGCTTCGGGGCAACAGCAAAGCTTCTTCCGGCCACTAGCTCCAAGAGGCAGAGGCGCTAGGGGCTTCGGCGGAAGATTTGGAGATCAACCAAGGAGAATATTTTGCTTGTTCTGTGGTGAAAACAAGGGCCATACCACCAGGATGTGCCATGTTACCATCCAGAAGCAAAAGGAGATAGCCGAAGCTGCAGCACAACAAGCTCAGCCGAAGCAGGTCATGCATACTGCTTCGTACCATTCGCCTTACATCCCAGAATACGTAGGCAACCACCCTGCAGTTTCTGTTGCTTCGGCGAGTCAACCTCAAGCTTCCTGGCAACAGCCTCCGCCTCCACCACCGCTGCAACAAGGTCACCAGCCAGAAGGGAGCCAATATGCTCCACATCAAAGGGACTTCAGAGAACAATCCGAAGCTCGCACAGTCAATAGCACTGTGCCAGAGTCGAAGCACATCTATTGACAAATATCCTACCTCGACAGCAGTCTTTTCCATTCAGTTTTATTTTCCGTGTAATAAAGGACACTTTTTAAATTTCAAGTAATAGTTTTGTTGTTTGCCACAAGGAAAACATATCTTCTACACAGGCTTAAGTTGTCGGAGCTTAAAAGTTTGCAATAGCAAGGAGGACCTTCGGATTATTAAATTTATTTTAACAAAGAAGACATGGTATGAATTCTTCGAAGCAACAAGAAGTCGTTCCAAAAGGAGCGCAGTGTAAGTTTTTTGCTCCAAAGTCATTCCTAAGGGAATGCAGAGCTTACAGCGAAAAGTCAACGCTGATTCCGCCGAAAGTAAAAGGCGAAGAAGCTCCAAAGTCGTTCCTAAGGGAATGCAGAGCTTACAGCGAAAAGTCAACGCTGATTCCGCTGAAGTAAAAGGCGAAGAAGCTCCTAAGCGAGGCTTACAGCGAAAAGTCAACGCTGATTCAAAAAAGATTATGTATTTTATTGCAGGGATGTGTGTGTAGCTTCGGAACGAATACCTTTTCTCATAGCATAACATCATCACATCATTTTGCATAGCATAAGCATCATACATCATTCTGCATATGGCACAAGAAGGGGATACAATATTGATCTTCAAAATGTAACTTCGGAAAATATTTTCACGAAGTTTGGATGTTCTTCATCAGAACACTATGGGTATTGTTGCGATAAATGAAAATTCTTCTTCACGAAGCATGAAAAGAAGGGAAGGTGTTTTTTCGTCAAAGACTCAAAAACGGTACGTATGTAAAATTTCATGCATCGTAAAGAATTGAATCATAAAAAACAAGTTTATTACATTCAGGGTTACAAGATATTACACATATTACATTTCAGAAGTTTTTACAGTAGCACCTAGTCTTCCCTAAGTACTACTTCTGCAGCTTCGTTCAGGAGTTGATTGACAACTTGATCCATGATAGCTTCAGCCATCTTTTTAATTTCATCGTCATCTTTCGGGGGAGGACCCGGAGACGCTTTAGTAGGATCTGAGGGAGGACAGGATACAACTACATTGCTATTACAAATTGCGAACGAAGTTTAAAATTAAAAATTACAACACAATAAAAACCACTAGTTAATACCTATTTGCCCTTCGGGCTCCACGCTTTTCTCAGCAGCCTCTGCTACTTTTCTAGCATCATGGATGCCCTTTTCGCTTTTTTGGATAACTTCTCGGGCCATTTCTCGGCCACCATTGCCCCAGACATCGGTAAAAAATTTTCCACCAACCATGCTAGCTTCGGCTGAAGGATCCTTTGCATCTTCGAAGGGCAAGGTAGCTTCGGATTGCGCTAAAATCTTTACATGCTCACAGCCCTTTTTCTCCAAAATAGTGGCAATTCCCCTGGCACCCGAAAAAGCACATATATCTCCGCGGCTATTTAAAATTTCTTCGAAGGCCTCAGCTTCGTGGCTAATCCATTCAATGGGGCCTTTGGGGTTGCCTCTCGTAAAGTTTTCTTCACTCGAAAATGCGCCAACGCTGGCGAAGCTAGTTTTCATTTTCTTAACACATTCTAAAGATTTGTTATAGCATCTCTTCTTGGACGCGCGAAGCTCTTCAACAGTTCCTTCTAAATGATTTGCCCATTGGTCGCTAAGTTCTCGCTTTGTTTCTTCAAGTATGCGTTCTTCTCTAGCTCTGGCTAGTTGTTTTCGAAGATCTTCAATTTCACGCTTCTGAGCCTCAGCTTGACCTTTAAAAGTAGCTTTGTCTTCTTTTATTCTACTTATCAATGAATGCAATATTTTGTCTTTTTCGAGACCTTCCTTCCTTAGTTCAATTACTTCGGAACGAAGGTTGCTCAGGGCCATCACACATCCTTCATCTTCGGCATCTTTTTGGGCCCTGAGGGCATTGCTAAGTATAAGGCCCTGCAAAGAAGAATGTGTGTGCGTTAGTAAATCTAAGCAAATGAAAAATTTTTTGGTTTCAAGAAACGATACGAAGGTCTCAAATTTTGTACCTTTAAACTATTGTACGCCAAACTGTCGGCCAACTCGTCTTTCGACAGCACCGAGAGTCCCGTCTTCTAGTGTTGGGAATCCGAAGCTCTTGCTCATCTCCCGGTAGACAGAAATCTCCTTGCTGTCAGGGAGACAGTACAAGAAGTCTTCTTCTCCGCTGCCATTGAATATCAACGCCCCCTTTGGATATTTTAGTTTTTGGGCGTAAAACTGGGCCTCTTGCTTTTCTTTTTCAGACAACTTTTTCCCCGAAGCATGTCGAACAATATAATCAGGGACTTTGGGGGATGCTTCGGGGGCAGCAGCACTGATTTCTTCAACAAGAATTGGCTCTGTCACTTTTTCTTCCTCGGTTTCCAGGGATTTTACCTTCGTGGGCTCCGAAGGCCCAGCTTCAGCTTCAATTTCTTGCTCTGGAGCTTTAGTATCAAAAATCTCAGTTTTCGCTTCGGAGGTTTCAACAGTCTTCCTCGGAGTTGTGCTTGAGGACTTAATTGTTTTTAGAACATCTAGCACATTGACCATTCTTTTTCTTTTCGGAGTCACTGCGGGCCCCTTTTGGATTTTTGTTGTGTCAACATTTGCTAAAGGACTTAAAACTTCTAATATTTTTGATCCCTCAGCTGATCCTTTTGTTTCTTCCATTTTTTCTGTTGATGGTGCTTCCATTTTTTCTGTTGATGGCGCTTCGGCCATCTCTTTGGTTTCTGATAACAAAATCTTTGGTTCTTCCAATTCTGTTCTTGTTGGCGCTTCGGCTATTTCTGCGATTACTGGCAGCAAGGTTGGCTGTTCAGCCTCGGTGGCCGAAGAAGTCTCTCCGGTGAATTCAGGCACCGAGGCTGGTTCAATATAGCGTGGCCGATGTGTGAGGACCTTTATCCTTTTTCTTTTCGGTGCTGGCTCACTAGGAGCAGCTGCAGCTTCTTCTTTCGCAGAGGTCGCGCCTTTTCTTTTCTGCCCTCGAATGGGATAACGATAGTCAGGGTAGACGAACCCGATTGCGTCAAACACTCGGTTCAGTCTTTTCTTTTTTCGGCCTCCGAAGGCTGCTGACAATGCAGTATCTTCGGCCTTCGAGTAAGCCCCAAGTAGTTCATCACTTAAATTTTCAATGCTTTTCAGCCAGTCATCATCTGGCTCAACGAATTTATCTCCGAATTTGAAAGTATACTTCAATCTGATAAGTCCACCTTCGTCAGCCTCCTTTATGGTCTCTTGCGGCATTTCCCATTTTTCCGCGAGCGGCCATACTCTGAAGGCAATATGCTCTTGGACCAAATCTCTCGTTCCAATAAAAGAACAAATAACTCTGAAGGCTCTCTGGCATTCTTCGGCAGCTTCATTCATCTCAACCTTCGGCTTTCGCAGGCCGAAACTTTGCCAAATAGGGCGCATAATTATACCTTTAATATCTTCCCGTGCTTTCAGGTCATTTTTCACATAGAACCATTCTGTCATCCAGTCGCCGGGCCATCTCTTCCGAAATGTTGGCACGGGATAGCTTGACCCAGACCGAGAAACGAAACTGTAGCAGCCAAAATTATTGTGATACTGTTCCTTACCCCAGGGTTTTGTCTCGTATGATAACTCGTGTATGTTGCAGAAACTTTTCGCATCAGGTTCCAGACCTTGGCTTCTCACAGCCCACACGAAGATATTCAGCCTTATAATTGCTTCGGGGGTAAGTTGATGAAGATAGATTTCAAACATTTTCAGCACTTCTACGACAAAGCTGCTCAGGGGAAATCGTAGTCCAGCTTTCAAAAAGCTTCGGAACACTACGACTTCATTTTCCTCAGGGGTCGGGCAAGTTTTCTCTCCTTCGTCGACCCTCACAATGGATAAATCCCGGAAGTATCTTCCCCTCATGTTGACAAGATGATTTTCTTTGATACCTGACTTGCCAAAAACTGAATGGCTTGGTCGCCAGGGGCGATCTTCGGAGTCTTCACCACCACTATCCACATCATAACTGTCGCTGTCATCAGTATCTTCAGACAAACCTTCTAAAATCTCTTTGGTGATTTTTTCTGTGTTGGTCTTCGACATTGCTATAAGAAACCCCAGGTTCTTCTCTTCAGAGAGACTCAGCTTCATCTCGGGACCAGCCTTCTTATCTTCAGACATCTTCGGAAACACTAAGAAACTGTTTTCAACGCCGAAGCTTAAAAACTTAAAAAGCTAAGCAAATCTTGGTGCGCAAGAGCTAAAAATTGAGTGCGCGAGAACAGATGGCAAGAGAGCATGCCAAATGAGCTCGCGGTATGCTCTTATTTATACGCCCAGTCCGTTAAAAATTGAAAGACCCCGCCTGTCAGTGAATGTTTCTATTCTAGCAAAGGGAAGGTGTTTTTTTGGACCTTCGGCTTAAAGCCTTCGTCCATGTCGCAATCTAAATTTATTATTTTAACAAATTAATATTGCGAGGGGCTACTGTTGGGGGCCTTCGGCTTCCGAAGGTCCTCAAAAACAGGATTTAACAGTGTTTCTGGAGTATAATCTGTGAACAGGTATCTTCGGACTCGAGTCGATATCACAGTAGGAGAAGCCCAAAGTAATACGAAGGTTGATTCAACGCCGAAGATGTGAGCGGGGAAGCTTCGGCGTGGTAGCGGAAAAAGAAACCGACTTAAAGGTGAAAAGGCTATTCGGACCTCGGTGGATTACTATAGAATTACTATCAAGTGTAAAGGGCATGAATGTAATTTTATATGGGCTGTGTCCCGTGCCTATAAATAGGTGAACAGTACCCCCGTACTGGGCACACGGACTTGGCATTTGCTTTTACGTCACATTTGTATTTTCATCTCCTTCCAAGCCGAAGGTACCTTTGTAATTGGATGTCATTTCTATTTCTTCATAATAGTAATGCAAAAATGAGTTAATAATAACATATAATTGTCTATGTTATTCTTTATATTTCATATGGTTCATCCTTTATCCTCGTATGTTGTGTTCATGAAGGTACACCCTTCATAACCTTTGTCCGAGAGGCATTATATCCTAAGGGAAATAATGCTTCGAAGGACGAAGGACTTTACCATTTAACATTTTCTGTGTTGCCTTGTTCTTAAGCCGAAGCATTTGAGAACAAGTCACCAATAGTAATATTGACCACAGGGGTGGCCTCTGGCCACTTTGTGAACTTGTCGATGGCGACGAAGAGGAAGCGGTACCCGCCGACGGCCCTAGGAAATGGTCCCAGGATATCCACCCCCCATACGGGGAATGGCCAGGAGGGTGGAATCATTTGCAGAGCCTGAGCTGGTGTGTGTATCTGCTTTGCGTGGAACTGACACGCCTTGTAGGACTTTACCATCTCAGCTGCATCCTGGAGGGCGGTTGGCCAGTAGAAGCCATGCCGGAAGGCCTTACCAACCAGCGTGCGAGATGACGAATGACTTCCGCACTCGCCTCCATGGATCTCCGTAAGCAACGCACGGCCCTCCTCCTGGGTGATGCACCGCATGAGAATGCTGTTGGCGCCACGGCGGTAGAGATCCCCTTCCACCACCGCGTATCGCTTAGCCAACCGCACTATGCGCTCTACGGATACATGATCTTTAGGAAGGATGTTTTCCTTCAGGTAGTCCTGGATCTCAGAGATCCATGCATCAGGACCACTCTGAGATACTGGCTGTGGCACTAAGAGGTTGGCAGAACCCCCTATAGCACACACAGTCTTCGGTGGGTTCTTTAGATGGGACGCCACCAGGACCGCTAGCTTCGAGGTGCTAGTCTCGCCCCCTTCGCCTAGTTCGGCAGGCTGGGCGGAGGGTCTCAACAGCCGTCTTTCGAAGATGCCCTCGGGCACGGGTGCCCAAGTTGATGCCCTCGTGGAGAGTTCATCTGCCGCCGAGTTGTCAGCCCGAGGAACATGTTGTAGTTCCAGGGCCGTGAAGTCCTTCTCCAGCTTCCTTACGTGGAGGAGGTAAGCTGCGAGCCTGGGCTTGTTGCAGCTACATTCCCCGCGGACTTGCTTGATGATCAGCTAGGAGTCCCCCTTCATGAGGAGCTAGCGGATCCCCAGGGATAGGGCGGTCGACAAGCCGAAGATCAATACTTCGTACTCTGCCATGGTGTTGGTGGCCTTGAACTCAAGGTGCACCATGTACTTCACTTGATCTCCGCTTGGGTCGATGAGGACCACCCCAGCCCCGCCAACTTGCTGACGGGTGGATCCGTCGAAGAAGAGCGTCCAGTGGGGCTCGGTGAAGACTGGACCCCTGGGCTCCGCAGGTGTGGGGTCCGAATCGGGATCCAAACCCCTAGGAGCGCTCGGGGGAGGTGTCCACTCCACGATGAAGTCAGACAGGACCTGGCTCTTGACGGCGTGGCGAGGCTAGAAGTCCAGCTGGAACTCAGCGAGCTCCGCGACCCACTTAGCGATGTTGCCTGTGGCATTAGAGTTGTGGAGGATGGCCCTTAACGGAAAGGAGGTCACCACCATGACCCTGTGTGCCTGGAAATAGTGGTGCAGCTTCCTTGACGCAACAAGTACAACATAGAGAAGCTTGTGTGTCTCAAGGTACCTGGCCTTTGCTGCATGGAGGACCTCGCTGACGTAGTAGACCGGCCTCTGAACGGTCCGGACCCCTGTAGCTGGTCCCGAGCCCTCAGGCTCCATGGTGGTCGGACCACCACCTTCTCCTAGGGGAACCTCCTGGCTCGCCTAGGAATGTTGCTCCGTCCTTTCGACGACCAGCACCATGCTCACTGCCTCTACAGCCGCTGCACTATACAAATACAATGGCTCTCTAGGCTCTGGGGCTACCAGTATTGGTAGGGACACCAGGTGCTGCTTCAACTCTTGAAAGGCTTGTTCCACCTCTTCGGTCCAAGAGAATGGGCCAGACTTCCGCAACAGCTTGAAGAAGGGTAGCGCCCTCTCAGCCAGCCTTGAAATGAAGCGGCTAAGGGCGGCTAACGACCTTGTATGCTTCTGGACGTCCTTGATACGGGTCGGAGGCCTCATCGCCTCAATCACTCTGATCTTCTCCGGGTTTGCTTCAATGCCCCGATGTGAAATCAGGAATCCCAGCAACTTCCTAGCGGAGACACCAAAGACGCATTTGTCTGGGTTCAGCTTCATGCATGTCGCCCGTAGCTTGTCAAAGACTACGGTCAGGTCTTCCACCAGAGTCGACCCCCTCTTAGTCTTGACCACGATGTCATTGACATATATCTCTATCCTGTCCCTAATCAGGTCCCCGAAGGTCTTACTCATCGCCCGTACAAATGTTGGCAAGGCGTTTCTCAGACCGTAGGGCATTACAACATAGCTGTAAAGCCCATCCACTATTACAAAAGCGATATGCTCCCTATCTTCACTAGCCATCTGGATCTAATGGAACCCAGAGTAAGCATCTAGAAAGGATAAGAGGTTGCACCTAGAGGTAGAATCCATGATTTGATCTATGCGTGGAAGTGGATACGGGTCCTTGGGACAAGCCTTATTCAGGCTGGTGTAGTCGATGCACATCCAAAGCTTCACATTTGCCTTTTGGAACGATGACTGGGTTAGCCAGCCACACTGGGTGATGAACCTCTTCGATGAAGCCAGCATCAAGCAGCTTCCGGACCTCCTCACGGATGAAGTCCTACCGCTCAATGGACTGCCTCTGAGGCTTCTGACTCACCGGTCTAGAGTCAGGGTAGATCTTCAGATGATGCTCAATCACCTCCCTAGGGATCCTAGGCATCTGCGACGGTTCCCATGCGAAAACATCGACATTTGCCCAGAGGAAGGCGACGAGCGCGAGTTCCTATTTCTCCTCCAGATTGCCCGCGATGTGGGTGGTCTGGGAGGAGTCTATGCCGACCTGGATGGTCTTGACGGGTCCGCCGTCTGCTCCGGACGGCTGCACCTTTGGCACCTTGGCAGGCGCCTTGGTACCGGAGGTCGAGGGGTCCTTCCCCCCGTCGTCAAGGCGAGCAGCTTCTGCCGCTAGGGCGTGTAGCTTCTCGACAGCCGCCACTGCAGCGGTGCGGTCACCCCGCACGGTAAGGACCCCAGCCGGGGATGGCATCTTGAGGACCAAATACCCATAATGGGCAATGGCCATGAACAGGTACATGGCTGGCCTGCCAATGATGGCATTGAAGGGGAGGTTAACCTCTGCGACGTCGAACTGGACGTTCTCTGGTGGAAGCTTTCCTCGGTCCTGAATGTTACCGGGAGCGCGATGCTCCCTAGGGGCTACACCGACTGTGGGCCCAATCCAGAGAATGGACGGGAGGGTCCCAGTCGGGACCCCAGGATCTGCAGCTGCTTGAATGCAGCATGGCTGATGACGTTGAGCCCAGCCCCACCGTCAATCAGAACATGGTGCAGCCGCATGTTGGCGATGACAGGGGCGGTGATGAGCGGTAGTATACCGGCCCCTGCCATGTTGTCGGGGCAGTCGGATGCCCCGAATGAGATAGTGGTGCTCCTCCACCGTTGATGTGGAGCAGCCTTTGGGACCCACGGAACCGCCGAAAGGACCTCTCGGCGCAGGGACTTGACGTTCCTGCGGGAGGTGAGCTCCCAGCTCCCGCCGTACATGACATACAACTTCTTGCGGCGGTCGCTCTCGCCACCGGAGTCGGAGTCTTCAGTGAAAATGTCCTTCAGGACCCCCTCAGGTGACTGGTACCCGAGGTCCCGTTCTCCCGCGGCCACATCACCGTCGTCGGCCCTCTCCTTGCTAGGCCGGCGGCGAGGTGGGGAGCCATCCTTGGAAGTCTGCTTGCACCGCTCGCCGACGCGCTTCGCGAGCTTGATGATCTCGCGGTACTCTGAGGCGCTGTGGCAACTGTTGGGGTGCACAGGGCATGAGCCACTGCTGCCTCCCTATGGCCGTGGGCGCTTATTGCGCTCGCTCCAGCCCCCAGTCACAGTTGCAACGACTGGAGCAGCAGACAGCGGCCTCTCATGGCCGCGGTTCTTCTTCTTTTCTTTTTGCCGTCCCGGGTGATGGCGCCCGAGCCACCCATCTGGGCAACTTCGGTCTGTGGTGCCGAGTGCCATGCACGGCCTTCGGCAGCTCTTGTACACTTGTCAGCCAGAGCGAAGAGTGTGGTGACAGTTTCTACGTCATGCGTGGCCAACTTCTCCAGCATCTTCTCATCACGTACCCCCTGGTGGAAAGCGGTGATGATGGAAGCATCGGAGATATGAGGTATAGTTCCTCGTACCTTAGTGAAGCGGGAGATGAAAGCTTAGAGAGTTTCCCCGGGTTCCTGCCTCACTGCATGGAGGTGAGCCTCCACGCCATGCTGCTGGTAAGCACTGGCGAAGTTCGCTGTGAACCACGCGCAAAGCTCTTCCCAGGAGTAGATCGATCCTAGGGAGAGGTTCATGAGCCAGGTCTGGGCTGGCCCAGACAAGGCTACATGGAAATATGTTGCCATTACAGCAGTGTCTCCACCTGCTACCGCAATAGCGGTGACGTATACCTGCAATAATTTCAACGGGTTTGACATACCGTCGTACTTTTCCGGCAGGTGTGGCCGGAACTTGGATGGCCAAGTCACCACGCGGAGATGATCCGCTAGTGTGGCGCAGCCCACGCCGACCAATGGGACACCCGCCTGAATTCGGGCACCCCTTGGAGTTTGCGGCGCAACCGCGGTGAAGTCTAGGTCAAGGTTGCGACCCTCGATGTTCTGCCGGCGCTCACGCACCCTCTCCAGAGAGATTCGGGCATCCTCGCCCGCACGCCTACGGTTGAGTTCTGCCCACAGGTCATCAGGTCTCTCCAGAGAGACTGGAGCGTCCTCTCCCGCACGCCTGCGGTTGAGCTCCGCTCACAGGTCCTTAGTTGGTGCAGCCTTCACCGAGGGTGAGCGCACTGACACCGACGCCTCGTGCTGACGCCGGAATGACCGAGGCTTGGGCCTAGCCAAGCCAGATTGCGCCATGCCAAGGAGATGATCGACATCGTCACACCACTGCTTCATGGCCCCTAGGGAGGCCATGGAACTTGGAGGGTGGCATAGCAACTCCCTGGCTGCAGACAACGCCCCATGAGCAACCCCTGACGGAGCTTGGAATGTTTGTGCAAGCGTGTGCTGCTACGCAGCGTGCACAGTAGCAGCACCAGGCGCAGGGCAGTTGGAGCTCCGTGGCATGGAAGATGCAGCTTCTTTCTCCATCAGGAAGTCTGAGAACACCTAGAGGGGGGGGTGAATAGGTGATCCTATAAAACTTGAAACTTAATGCCACAAAACTTGATTAGATGTTAGCACAATTAAGCCAAGTGGCTAGAGAGGAGTTCTTGCGAAACACAACAACCACAAGAAGATCAACATAGATAGACTCAATGGTTTATCCCGTGGTTCGGCCAAGTACAAAACTTGCTTACTTCCACATTGTGGCGTCCCAACGGACGAGGGTTGCAATCAACCCCTCTCAAGCGGTCCAAAGACCCACTTGAATACCACGGTGTTTTGCTTTGTTCACTATATCCCACTCGCGAGGAATCTCCACAACTTGGAGTCTCTCGCCCTTACACTTTGATGTTCACAAAGAAGCACGGAGTAAGGGAGGGATGAGCAACTCACACAAGACACAAAAATCACAGCAAATACGCACACACAAGACCCAGACTTGAGCTCAAAAGACTATCACGAGGTTCTCACTAGAACGGAGCTCAAATCACTAAGAATGTCGAACAAGTGCGCAAGAATGAAGTGTGAGTGATCAACAATGCTCAAAAGTTGCTTGGTGTACTCCATCATGCGCTTAGGGGTCCCTTTTATAGCCCCAAGACAGCTAGGAGCCATTGAGAGCATTCCAGGAAGGCAATTCTTGCCTTCAAACGCATGGCGCACCGGACAGTCCGGTGCACCACCGGACACTGTCCGGTGCGGATTTCTTTCCTTATTTGGCGAAGCCGACCGTTGCAGATTCAGAGCCGTTGGCGCACCGGCCACTGTTCGGTGCACACCGGACAGTCTGGTGCCCCTTGTGACCGTTGGCTAGGCCACGCGTCACGCGCGGAATCCTCGGCCGACCGTTGGCCCGGCTGACCATTGGCTCACCGGACAGTCCGGTGCACCACCGGACAGTCCGGTGATTTTTAGCCGTACGCCGTTAATCACTTCCCGAGAGCGACGACTTCGCCTGTGAATGGCTCACCGGACAGTCCGGTGCACCACCAGACAGTCCGGTGATTTATAGCCGTACACCGCCGTCGAAGTCCCGAGAGCAGCAAGTTCGCGAGAGCCAGCCTGGCGCACCGGACACTGTCCGGTGCACCACCGGATAGTCCGGTGCACCCAGACTGAGCAGACTTTGGCTGAACGAGCCAAGTCATCTCCAAATTGATTTCTCTTATTTCCAGCACTTAGACACAATACATTAGTTCTCAAAACAATGTACTAAGTCTAGAAACATACCTTTAGACTTGATTTTCACTTTGTCCATCAATTGGCGTAGATTTACACTTAAGCACTTGTGTTGGCACTCAATCACCAAAATACTTAGAAATGGCCCAAGGGCACATTTCCCTTTCAATCTCCCCCTTTTTGGTGATTTATGCCAACACAACAAAAAGCAACTAATAGAAGTGCAACATCAATACAAATGAAAACTCAATAATTGTTTTGATTCAAATTTGGCATATTTGAGTCATACTTTGCCACCACTTGGTTTGTTTTTGCAAATCAAACTCAATTTCCTATCTCTAAGTCAAATTCACTTGTAGAGACATAAAGAGAGGTATTCCAAGAGAAATTGATCAAAGATTCAAAAACTCCCCCTTTTTCCCATAATCAACTACTCTCCCCACAAGAAGCCAACTTTTGACAATAGAGACAACAAGAGAGTTTTGACAAAGCAAAAGCTCTATTCTACTATTTTCAAAATTCTCAAGTGGTAGCTGATCCATTTCTTACTTTGGCCTTATTTTCTCCCCCTTTGGCATCAAGCACAAAAACGGGATCAATCTTGGCCCTTTAACCCCATTGCCTCACCAAAATCTTCAAATAAGAGTACAAAGGCAATAAGGATATTGAGATGGACTTGGAGTAAGTTACCCTCTCATCGGAGTGCAGTGGAAGTCTTTCATGGTCCCAGTCCACCTTTCCCTTTCAATCCACCTTTGAGACTAAATCAAGCAAACTCAAGCACATGGTTAGTCTCAAACGGTCAAGTTGTAGCACATCTCCCCCTAAATATGTGCATCACTTGCAAAAGGACTTGTGAGGTCCGGGGAGTGTTTGTACAACTTGAGCACCATAAGTAAACAACAAAATACATAAGGAACATGATCAAAGCATAATACACATGTATGCTACAAATCAATCCAAGTTCCGCGAATCTAAGACATTTAGCTCACTACGCAGCCTGCAAAAGGTCTTTTCATCTAAAGGCTTGGTAAAGATATCGGCTAGCTGGTTCTCGGTGCTAATATAGAACACTTCGATATCTCCCTTTTGCTAGTGGTCTCTCAAAAAGTGATGCCGAATGTCAATGTGCTTTGTGCGGCTGTGCTCAACAGGATTGTCCGCTATGCGGATAGCACTCTCATTATCACATAGGAGTGGGACTTTGCTCAGATTGTAGCCAAAGTCCCAGAGGGTTTGCCTCATCCAAAGTAGTTGCGCGCAACACTGTCCTGCGGCAACGTACTCAGCCTCAGCGGTGGATAGGGCAACGGAGGTTTGTTTGTTAGAACTCCATGACACCAGGGACCTTCCTAAGAATTGGCACGTCCCTGATGTACTCTTCCTATCGACCTTACATCCAGCATAGTCGGAGTCTGAATATCCAATCAAGTCAAAGGTAGACCCCTTTGGATACCAGATCCCGAAGCAAGGCGTAGCGACTAAATATCTAAGAATTCGCTTCACAGCCACTAAGTGACACTCCCTTGGATCGGATTGAAATCTAGCACACATGCATACACTAAGCATAATATCCGGTCTACTAGCGCATAAATAAAGCAAGGAGCCTATCATGGACCGGTATGCTTTTTGATCAACGGACTTACCTCCTTTTTTGAGGTCGACGTGTCCGTCAGTTCTCATCAGAGTCTTTGCGGGCTTGGCGTCCTTCATCCCAAACCGCTTTAGCAAGTCTTGCGTGTACTTCGTTTGGGAGATGAAGGTACCGTCCTTGAGTTGCTTCACTTGGAACCCAAGGAAGTAGTTCAACTCGCCCATCATCGACATCTCAAACTTTTGAGTCATCACCCTGCTAAACTCTTCACAAGACTTTTGATTAGTAGAACCAAATATTATATCATCGACATAAACTTGGCACACAAATAAGTCACCATCATAAGTCTTAGTGAATAAAGTTGGATCGGCTTTCCCAACCTTGAAAGCATTAGCAATTAAAAAGTCTCTAAGGCATTCATACCATGCTCTTGGGGCTTGCTTAAGTCCATAGAGCGCCTTAGAGAGCTTACATACGTGGTCGGGGTACCGTTCATCCTCGAAGTCAGGGGGTTGCTCTACGTACACCTCCTCCTTGATTGGCCCGTTGAGGAAAGCGCTCTTCACATCCATTTGGGACAACCTGAAAGAATGGTGAGCGGCATATGCTAGCAATATACGAATATACTCTAGCCTAGCCACAGGAGCAAAAGTCTCCTCAAAGTCCAAACCTGCGACTTGGGCATAACCTTTTGCCACAAGTCGAGCCTTGTTCCTCGTCACCACCCCGTGCTCATCCTATTTGTTGCGGAACACCCACTTGGTTCCCACAACGTTTTGCTTGGGACGTGGCACCAGTGTCCAAACTTCATTACACTTGAAGTTGTTGAGCTCTTCCTGCATGGCCAACACCCAGTCCGGATCTAGCAAGGCCTCTTCTACCCTGAAAGGCTCAATAGAAGAGACAAAGGAGTAATGCTCACAAAAATTAACTAATCTAGAACGAGTAGTTACTCCCTTGCTAATGTCACCCAAAATTTGGTCGATGGGATGATTCCTTTGAATCGTCGCTCGAACATGGGTTGGAGGTGCCGGTTGTGCTTCTTCCTCCATCACATGATCATCTTGTGCTCCCCCTTGATCACACGCCTCTTCTTGATGAACCTGTTCATCGTCTTGAGTTGGGGGATGCACCATTGTTGAGGAAGAAGGTTAATCTTGCTCCTCGAGTTCCTATGGTCGCACATCGCCAATCGCCATGGTGCGTATTGCGGCCGTTGGAACGTCTCCTTCATCTACATCATCAAGATCAACAACTTGCTCTCTTGGAGAGCCATTAGTATCATCAAATACAACGTCGCTAGAGACTTCAACCAAACCTGATGATTTGTTGAAGACTCTATACGCCTTTGTATTTGAGTCATAACCTAATAAAAACCCTTCTACAGCTTTGGGAGCAAACTTAGAATTTCTACCTTTCTTCACTAGAATATAGCATTTGCTCCCAAATACACGAAAGTAAGACACATTGGGTTTGTTACCAGTTAGAAGCTCATACGAAGTCTTCTTGAGGAGGCGGTGAAGGTAGACCCGGTTGATGGCGTGGCAAGCCGTGTTCACGGCTTTCGACCAAAACCGCTCGGGGGTCTTGAACTCTCCAAGCATCGTCCTCGCCATGTCTATGAGCGTCCTATTCTTCCTCTCTACCACACCATTTTGCTGTGGTGTGTAGGGAGCGGAGAACTCGTGCTTGATCCCTTCCTCCTCAAGGTACTCCTCCACTTGAAGGTTCTTGAACTCGGACCCGTTGTCGCTCCTTATCTTCTTCACCTTGAGCTCAAACTCATTTTGAGCTCTCCTTAGGAAGCGCTTGAGGGTCCCTTGGGTTTCAGATTTATCCTGCAAAAAGAATACCCAAGTGAAGCGGGAAAAATCATCAACTATAACAAGACCATACTTACTTCCTCCTATGCTTAGATAGGCGACGGGTCCGAAGAGGTCCATATGAAGTAGCTCCAAGGGTCTTGATGTAGTCATCACATTTTTGGCGTGATGAGAGCTTCCGACCTGTTTACCTGCTTGACAAGCTGCACAAGGTCTATCTTTTTCGAAAGTCAAATTAGTTAGACCTATCACGTGTTCTCCCTTTAGAAGCTTGTGAAGGTTCTTCATCCCCACATGTGCTAAATGGCGATGCCACAGCCAGCCCATGCTAGTCTTAGCAATTAAGCATGCATCTAGACTAGCCTCCTCTTTTGTGAAGTCAACTAAATAAAGTTTGTCGTCTAGTACACCCTTAAAAGCTAATGAACCATCACTTCTTCTAAAGACAGACACATCTACATTTGTGAATAAACAGTTATATCCCATATTACAGAGTTGACTCACAGACAACAAGTTATATCCAAGCGACTCAACTAAGAACACATTAGAAATAGAGTGCTCGGATGAAATAGCAACTTTTCCTAACCCTTTCACCTTGCCTTGGTTCCCATCACCGAATATTATTGAATCTTGGGGATCCTTGTTCTTGACGTAGGAAGAGAACATCCTCTTTTCCCCCGTCATGTGGTTTGTGCATCCGCCGTCGATAATCCAGCTTGAGCCCCCGGATGCATAAACCTGCAAGGCAAATTTAGGCTTGGGTCTTAGGTACCCAACTCATGTTGGGTCCTACAAGGTTAGTTACAATAGTCTTAGGGACCCAAATGCAAGTTTTGTCTCCCTTACATTTGGCCCCTAACTTCCTAGCAATTACCTTCTTATCCTTTCTACAAATAGCAAAAGAAGCATTGCAAGCATAATAAATTGTAGAAGGTTCATTCATTACATTCCTAGGAGCATGAACAATATTTCTTCTAGGCACATGATGAACAACATTTTTCTTAGTCAAATTTCTATCATACATAATAGAAGAACTAGAAGCAATCATGGCATGAGAGTTAAAAACATCATAACTTCTATAAACATTCCTAGGATGTCTCCTGTCATGATACATGAAAGCATGGTTCTTTTTAGCACTACTAGCCATAGGGGCCTTCCCTTTCTCCTTTGCGGAGATGGAAGCCTTATGGCTTGTTAAGTTCTTGACTTCCCTCTTGAAGCCAAGACCATCCTTAATTGAGGGGTGTCTACCAATTGTGTAGGCATCCCTTGCAAATTTTAGTTTGTCAAATTCACTCTTGCTAGTCTTAAGTTGGGCATTAAGACTAGCCACTTCATCATTCAATTTAGAAATTGAAACTAGGTGTTCACTACAAGCATCAACATTAAAATCTTTACACCTATTGCAAATTACAACATTTCTACACAAGATGTTGATTTACTAGCTATTTCTAACTTAGCATTTAAATCATCATTAACACTTTTTAAACTAGAAATTGAGTCATGGCATGCAGACAATTCACAAGAAAGCATTTCATTCCTTTTAATTTCTAAAGCAAGAGAATTTTCTCCTCTACAAATTTATCATGTTCTTCATACAAAAGATCCTCTTGCTTTTCTAATAACCTATTCTTATCATTCAAGGCATCAATTAACTCATTAATTTTATCAACCTTGGTTCTATCTAGGCCCTTGAATAAACATGAATAATCTATTTCATCATCATCACTAGACTCATCCTCACTTGAAGAAGCATAAGTAGTATTCCGAGTACATACCTTCTTCTCCTTCGCCATGAGGCATGTGTGACGCTCGTTGGGGAAGAGGGCCGATTTGTTGAAGGCGGTGGCGGCGAGTCCTTCGTTGTCGGAGTCGGACGACGAACAATCCGAGTCCCACTCCTTGCCAAGGTGTGCCTCGCCCTTAGCCTTCTTGTAAGCTTTCTTCTTTTCCCTCTTGTTCCCTTGTTCCTGTTCACTATCATTATCAGGACAATTAGCGATAAAATGACCAATCTTACCACATTTGAAGCATGAGCGCTTCCCCTTCGTATTGGTCTTGTTAGGATGCCCCTTGCGACCCTTTAGCGCAGTCTTAAAGCGCATGATGATGAGGGCCATCTCTTCATCATTGAGCCCGGTCGCCTCAATTTGCGCCACCTTGCTAGGTAGCACCTCCTTGCTCCTCATTGCCTTGAGAGCAATAGTTTGAGGCTCTTGGATTGGGCCATTCAATGCATCGTTGACGTATCTTGCCCCTTGATCATCATCCGCCCGCTTACAAACTTTCCAAGGATCTCCTCGGGCGTCATCTTCGTGTACCTAGGATTCTCACGAATATTGTTCACAAGATGTGGATCAAGGACGGTAAAGGACCTTAGCATTAGGCGAACGACGTCATGGTCTGTCCATCGCGTGCTTCCGTAGCTCCTTATTTTGTTGATGAGGGTCTTGAGCCGGTTGTACGTTTGGGTTGGCTCCTCGCCCCTGATCATTGCGAATCTTCCAAGTTCGCCCTCCACCAACTCCATTTTGGTGAGCATGGTGACGTCGTTCCCCTCATGTGAGATCTTGAGGGTGTCCCAGATCTACTTGGCATTATCCAAGCCGCTCACCTTATGGTATTTGTCCCTGCACAATGAAGCTAGAAGAACAGTAGTAGCTTGTGCATTTTTGTGAATTTGCTCATTAATGAACATGGGACTATCAGTACTATCAAATTTCATTCCACTCTCTACTATCTCCCATATGCTTGGATGGAGAGAGAACAAGTGACTACGCATTTTGTGACTCCAAAATCCGTAGTCCTCCCCATCAAAGTGTGGAGGCTTGCCAAGAGGAATGGAAAGCAAATATGCATTTGATCTATACGGAATACGAGAATAATCGAAAGAGAAGTTTGAATTAACCGTCTTCTTTTTCTCGTAGTCGTTGTCGTCGTCCTTTTGGGAAGAAGAGGACTCGTCGCTGTCGTCGTAGTAGACGATCTCCTTGATGCGCCTCGTCTTCTTCTTCTTCCCATCTTTTCGTTTATGGCCCGAGCCTGAGTCGGTAGGCTTGTCATCTTTCGGCTCGTTGACGAAGGACTCCTTCTCCTTATCATTGATCACAATCCCCTTGTCCTTAGGATCCATCTCTTCGGGCGATTAGTCCCTTCGTGAAGAGAACGACTCTGATACCAATTGAGAGCACCTAGAGGGGGGGTGAATAGGTGATCCTATAAAACTTGAAACTTAATGCCACAAAACTTGATTAGATGTTAGCACAATTAAGCCAAGTGGCTAGAGAGGAGTTTTTGCGAAACACAACAACCACAAGAAGATCAACACAGATAGACTCAGTGGTTTATCCCGTGGTTTGGCCAAGTACAAAACTTGCCTACTTCCACGTTGTGGTGTCCCAACGGACGAGGGTTGCAATCAACCCCTCTCAAGCGGTCCAAAGACCCACTTGAATACCACGGTGTTTTGCTTTGTTCACTATATCCCACTCGCGAGGAATCTCCACAACTTGGAGTCTCTCGCCCTTACACTTTGATGTTCACAAAGAAGAACGGAGTAAGGGAGGGATGAGCAACTCACACAAGACACAAAAATCACAGCAAATACGCACACATAAGACCCAGACTTGAGCTCAAAAGACTATCATGAGGTTCTCACTAGAACGGAGCTCAAATCACTAAGAATGTCGAACAAGTGCGCAAGAATGAATTGTGAGTGATCAACAATGCTCAAAAGTTGCTTGGTGTACTCCTTCATGCGCCTAGGGGTCCCTTTTATAGCCCCAAGGCAGCTAGGAGCCATTGAGAGCATTCCAGGAAGGCAATTCTTGCCTTCAGTCACCTGGCGCACCGGACAGTCCGGTGCACCACCGGACACTGTCCGGTGCGGATTTCTTTCCTTATTTGGCGAAGCCGACCGTTGCAGATTCAAAGCCGTTGGCGCACCGGACACTGTCCGGTGCACACCGGACAGTCCGGTGCACCCTTGTGACCGTTGGCTCGGCCACGCGTCACGCACGGAATCCTCGGCCGACCGTTGGCCCGGCTGACCATTTGCTCACCGGACAGTCCGGTGCACCACCGGACAGTCCGGTGATTTTTAATCGTACGCCGTTAATCACTTCCCGAGAGCGACGACTTCGCCTGTGAATGGCTCACCGGACAGTCCGGTGCACCACCAGACAGTCCGGTGATTTATAGTCGTACACCGCCGTCGAAGTCCCGAGAGCAGCAAGTTTGCCAGAGCCAGCCTGGCGCACCGGACACTGTCCGGTGCACCACCGGACAGTCCGGTGCACCCAGACTGAGCAGACTTTGGCTGAACGAGCCAAGTCATCTCCAAATTGATTTCTCCTATTTCCAGCACTTAGACACAATACATTAGTTCTCAAAACAATGTACTAAGTCTAGAAACATACCTTTAGACTTGATTTGCACTTTGTCCATCAATTGGCGTAGATTTACACTTAAGCACTTGTGTTGGCACTCAATCACCAAAATACTTAGAAATGGCCCAAGGGCACATTTCCCTTTCAAAGTCTTCAGAAGCCAAGCCTCGGTGCTCGATGATCTGAACCATCGTGTCGAACAGAAAAGCAGGCGAAAAACCTAAAGCCAAGCCCCCTACCTGGCGTGCCAAATGTCGAAGAGGAAATTCTCCGGCCGGGTGGCGGAATGCACCCGCCCTAAATCCTAAGATTAGGAGGGGGCCTTAGCGGTTTGCCTATTGAGTGGATACGGGAAGAACAAAAGAGGACACGAGGGTTTAGAGTGGTTCAGGCCACCGGAGCGTAAAATTCTACTCCACTGTGTGTTCTATTGAGTGTCTGAGCACTTGAGCTTGAGCCTAGAAAACTTGTGTGTGAGTCTGAGAGTCATAGTTGGTCTGCCTTGTAATGTTGTGTGCCTTCGCTTTTAAAGCTCAAGGGAGGCACGTATAAGGGTGTTGAGCCCGTACATGTGGGCCCAGGAGCACAATGGAAGGAAATACATTATAGGAGTAACTAATGCAAGTAGCGCCTGAACAATCTCCGAGCGCCATGTTGTCCGTAGTCCGCGCAGTATTGATATGTGGCGACAGCTTCCTTGGTAACGTGCGAGTAATGATGAGCATAGTGCACGCGGCAGTATGGGCGTGCCGCCTGCCAATGGAATGGACAGGCGTGCCGCCTGCCAGTGGAATGGATAGGCACACCGTCTGCGGAATGGTCAGGTCGCCACCTGCCAGCGGAATGGACAGGTCTCATTAAATGAAGAGGCAGCACACCGCTTGCTAGTGGAATGGACAGGCGGCGCGCCTTACCCTCAATAAATGCAGAGGTCGCGTATCCTAGAGGCCTTACGTCAGGCTCCGCCCGTTGTCTTACGTCACGTGCAGTAGGCCACGTGGCAGCATCGGGTCTCCGCCTAGGCGGGGAGCAGAAGTGTATGCGGACAGGTCCGCGCCAGACTGGGTCTGGACACATGTCGGTACTGGACCCCCGCCTGGGTCCTATTCAAGGCCCGTGTATGTTCTGTCCTGGCACCTTGGCACCCCATTGTGGGCAGCCCGGACCCCATACGGGAGGGTCCGGATCCCATTCCAGGGGTCCGGCTTGCACACGTGGCGGTCCTAGACCAATCCTGGAGGTCCGGACTGCATATCCAGGGGTCCGGCGCTCTCCCATGGGGGTCCTGGCTCATCGTTGATGCCTTGGAGTATATCACCTTCTCTGGACACGTGGTGGCTCCGGACCCGCCCATGTGGTGGAGTCGGGCGCTGCTGTGGACCTAGAGTAGTCGCCCGTGACTGGGGCGAGTCATGGCCTGGTCCCACACATAGCACCTTTACCACGTGCCTAAGAGATAGCCGTGTGGGCACTACGTCTTTATACAGCAGTAAGGGGTACCCTAGTTTCAGGGTACCGACAGGGGCATACAGCTACAACCTCCAATAGGACGACAAAAGGAGACGTCATCAAAATAGGAATAACAGATGCCATTATACAGGAAGATGATGAAGGGCCGATGATTTTTAATGAATCGGTCAGCAAAAACAAAAAAGAAAATACGACTGTCAACAAAATAACCGATCCAAAATACTCCATGCCCCAATGGTGCCCATCAGGATTGACACGATCGCAAAAGCGAAAATTGCAGCGCCTAAGAGCAAAGGAGAACCAGAAAAAGGAGGCGAAAAAATATTTAATGACACGCATCCGCAGTATCCGCCACCACAAAAGAGATGGAGACTAAAGGCCGTTGAGAAAAATCAAACGGCCACAAAGATAGAAAATAAAACAACAACTGTGCATCTCTCTGCAGGTATGGTAGACAATCCGGCTATAAAGGCCGGATCATCCACACAGGACGCGGGCCATCCAACCCTTGAGGCCGGACCATCCGCACTACACCAAGACACCTCGAACGACATACCGACACCCATGGAGGAAGACGACCTGCAAGGAGAAGGCCTGGTCGACTACGGAGCTACGCCAGAACACTCAGAAAATTTGGAAAGCAAGGTGACACATTGGTTAGGACCAGTATGACGCTCGGCGGTGTTAGGACTGACAGTTCGATCAAAGCTAAAGGGGTCACATCCGTTAAGTCAACCATCGGGACCAAGACCACTGCGTACCATCCTAGTAAGTAGCAAGATGCCTAAGAAAACCGATGTGATCACATCGAGTTAGTTGCTTTTGGTTCGCTCAGCTCCACCAAAAGGCAGGGGGCATATGTTGAGCACCAAAAAGAGCCACCGGATGGTTCGCGGTCCGGACGATCCGCGCGCGCGTAGAACCAGTTAGGATTCTGAGTTTCTTGCTACAGTTATTGGCTAGATTCGCGGAATTAGCTTGGAAAATCTGTTTGTAACGGGTCCAACCCCTCCTCTATAAATACAGAGGATTACGGTCGATTAAGCATCATCAATCGAATCAATAATCAATTTATCTCGCATTTATTTCTTGTACATTTAGGAGTAGTTCTAGCCTAGTTCTAGTTTAGCCTTTCAATCCCCAAATTCTCCGCTTCTCTTCGACTCTACGTCGATTAGAAGAGTCCAGGTCAGCCTGCCGAGCCTAGACAACACCTAGGATCTCTCCTCTCCGATGGGGTCCCTCCCGGGAGCGAGATCCAGGCGCCGTCGGCGACCTTCGTCGCCCCTGCGCACGCGCGGACTGTCCGGCCCGCCAGACAGGAAACCCTAGCCCTGCCCTAGGTCGCGGACCGTCCGCGCCTATGCAGAGAGCACCGTCGCGGGTTCTCATGCAGTGATTGGCACACAAAAAGGCACCAACAATTAGGTTCATACATGAATGTATTTTATATACACGTCCATATTCATCATTCACCATTTGAATATAGACATAAAAATCAAGATCTAAAACGAATACTATTTTGGGATGGAGAGAGTATTCCTTTGCTGCGTTTTAAATAAGTATTGCAATATCTAGGAGACATTAATGATAGTTAAAGTTTTAACATTTCAGTTGTGCTGGTAACATTATTTTTTTTAATATAAACACACACATGTATATTTGCCTTGCAATGATACACAATCATATTTGATATCTATAAAATAAAAAATATCAGAGTGAATATATAGCTCACATATCAGATATTAAATTGGAAATAATAAATATTGCACCTTATCTCAGTCAAAACCGGTCATATTTGATATCTATAAAATAAAAAATAAATTTATATTAGAGTAAATATATGGTTCATATGTCAAATATTAAATTGAAAAGAATAAATATTATATTTTATCTTAGTTAAAAAGTCTGATAAAAATATAAGTTGAAAAAGAGTATGGGTGCGCCAGGCCGTCACCCGTCGGCCGCCGTGTCACGCATGACGTTGATCATCGACTGCAGAGGCGCACGTGTATCGGCGTCCATTACTCCATCTGCTAGCATGCTACACGCACGGCCGCACCTATTGACATGCTTCAACGCTCCAGGGACAGAAGATAGTAGACATGTTGATACCGTTAATTACTTCATTGTTTATTTTGTCTCTTTGCCGTTCTTAGATGCTTGAACCTTGATTAGTTGATTTTAATTATTTATCATAAGTTTATAAGTTTATTGATTGATCTCAATATATTGTCGAGTGTTCACCTTATATAGAAATTAGTCCAGTTTAGATATAATCACAATTTTCGTTGGCAACAACACATTACCCTTAATAAATTATTCTACCTATATATTAATCATATAAATTATGAACCAGTGGCCCAAGAAGAAAAAGTAATCTTCTAATCCGTAGTCTTCATTAAATAAGTGAAATTTTATGTTTCAATTGAATTAATATATTATTTTGAAACCAATATTTTATGTTTTTACCGATTTAATAAGGCAAATTTTATTGTTGTTTCGACATTGCCATCAAATTACTAGCTCGACATATCTAGAGATAAATTCCTAGATCCGCCACTGGCGCGGTGATACTATGTAGTAGCGCTACGCCGGTTGTTGCTTTTTATCATGTTGGGCTTGGGTGGTTTCTCAAGTCCCATATATGGTGTAACAATCCATTATTAAGTGAGAAACGAGAAAAGGAACATACCTACGGGCTTCGCACGTGACGCACGATACATGAAACTTGTACTTTATATATATTCCCTGAACTAACGTGCCTTAACCAAACTAACGAACGGACTCTGCTCCATGACTGACCTCTAACCCTCGAACGACTAAAGGCGTACTAACTACTCGGTCTCTGCCTCACCCAACTAGAGATGGCAATGGTATCGCGACCCGATACCCGATGGGTATTTACTCTATTAGGGTATGTATCGGCTAAATATTCTACCCGTGGGTTTGTTATTGGGCAAAAATCTTCACCTAATGGGTAAACGGGTATTAGAACGTTCCACCTTCACCCATACCCGTTAACCCGTGGGTATAAAATACCCAATATAAACTTAGCTCAAGCATGAACTTGGACTTTAGTATCCATCTTTTTTACTATTTAACAACCTTTTACGCCATAATGTCATAAAAGGCTTAACGACAATTTAATGACCATGTAATGGAACATGTAATGTGCTATGTAGTATTGTCCTAATGTTACTACTTTATCCAATTATCTTTGGTGTGTTGAATGGATGTTTAAATGATGCTAGAAATTTGTAATGGTATTTAGATGGATATACTTGACATTTATATAATATAATATTGTCGGCGTCTCGGACCCGGGGGTCCCTTGGACCGACTAGTGAAATCGCTGCGTACCCCTGCCCAGATGGGTTGGCGCGGGATGGAACACAAGAGGTGGGACAAGCCTTGTATTATCCTGCACCATGGGTGCCGCTCGTAGTAGGGGTTACAAGCGCGTCGCGTGAGGGAGAGAGAGACACAGAGTCCGTCTGCCGCTTCCCCCGCGCGAACCCCCCTCAGGGTGGCCCTGGACCTCCCTTTTATAGAGGCAAGGAGAGGGTCCAGACATACAACGGGGGGCGTAGCTATGCGCTAACGTGTCCGGCAGTGGAGTGCCTAAGCCCTATGTACATGCCAACGTGGCCGTTGGGGGAGAGCTTGGGCTCTGTACATGTGATGGCATGGCCGTCGGAGGAGCGCCTGAGTCCTGTAGGAGCACAACTGGCAGCGCGGCAAGGATCCTGCTGACGTCTCCTTGCTGCCGTAAGGGGCTGAGAGACACCAGCGTCATGGTGCACGCGGGGCACCATCATTACCTGTTGTTGGGGTAAGCCAGATGGGACGCCGGTCTTGTTCCTCCTAGCCTGAGCAGGCTAGGAATAGGGAAATGATGTATCCCCTGTTAGCGCGGTCGGTCCGAGCCTAGAGTCGGTCGAGGCGGAGACTTCTCTTGAGGCCGAGGCTGGGGTCGAGCGAGGACGCGATTCCTCCTGAGACCGGGGTCGAGGCCGAGTCCGGGGGTCGGGCGAGGCGGAGACCTCCTCCCGAGGCCGGAGCCTGAGGTCGGGCGAGGCGGAAACCTCCTCCCGAGGCCGGAGCCTGAGGTCGGGCGAGGCGGAGCTTCCTGTTGCACCCGAGGCTGAACTCGGTGGTTGATCGTGACTTGTTGTCAGTCGTCGCCTGGGTGGTTGACACGGCAGTTGGAGCGGAGCGAGCGGCACTGTTTTCCTGTCATATCAGGCAGTAAAGAAGAGGGGCAAAGTGACTGCAGTCACTTCGGCCTGCCCGACTGAGGCGTGTGTGTCAGGATACGGCGTCAGGCATCCCCTGCATTCAATGCGCCTGCGAAGCGGTCGGTTGGTGAGGCGGTCTGGCCAAGGTTGCTTCACAATGAAGCCTGCCCGAGCCAGGCCTCGGGAGAGCCGAGGGGGTGCCCGCTGCCTGAGGAGACCCTCTGGCGAGGCGTGAACTCGTCTAGGACTACTGTTCCAACCCAAGGCTGGGCTCGGGTGAGATCGCGTCCCTCGGGTAGACGAAGTCTTGACTTGAACCGCACCCGTTAGTTGGTCTGAGGGTGTTTACCAGCCATGATTAGGAGCATTGGGGGTACCCCTAATTATGTTACCCGACAGTAGCCCCCGAGCCTCAAAGGGAGTGTTGGTACTCGCTTGGAGGCTTTTGCCGCGTTTTTGGTGAGGGGACCGGCCTTTCTCGGTTTTTGCCTTGTTCTGGTGGGTGCGCGCGAGCGCACCCGCCGGGTGTAGCCCCCAAGGCCTCGGAGGAGTGGTTTGACTCCTCTGAGGTCTGAATGCTTTTCGTGGTGCTTCGGCCGGTCTGATCGTTAGCGGTGGGCTGGTGGCCCAGAGGCGCGCTCCAAAACTACCTGCGGGTGATTTGCCAGACCCAGACCCCTTCGACAGGGTCCGAGGGCTCGATGCCTCCCTCTGGTGGGATTCCGTTACAAATCATTCCCGCCGGTCTCGGAAATGTCCTAGGGTACCTCGGGAGCGTAGCCCGAGCCTCGGCCATGTATCGGACGTACCCAGAGTCATCCCTCACTCTGCGTGCTCTAGGGCGACTGTCGAACCCTTCCGAGGGGCCAGTCTACGAACCCCTAATCAGTAGTGGGCACGGAGCCCGAGCGCTCTGGGGCGGCTGTCGAACCCTTCCGAGGGGCCAGCCTTTGAACCTCTGATCAGTAATGGGCTTGAAGTCCGAGTGCTCTGGGGCGGCTGTCGAAACCCTTCCGAGGGGCCAGCCTTCGAACCCCTGATCAGTAGGAGGGCTCGGGGCCCGCTTCCTTCGCCGAGAAGGATCCTTTCCACAACATCCCCTTTCCCAGTCCTTGTAGCAAGAGAGAGAGAGAGAGAGAGAGAGAGGAGGAGGAGGAGGGGAAGGATATGAATTTAAATAAGGTGGCGCATCTTTTTTGACGCGGTCATTATGGCGAAGGCGAAGCGACGCCCGCCTCGCCTGCCAGAGGTGTCGCCTGCTCCGTCGGGGAGTTAATGCGACGGGACGGGCGATTCGCGTGGCGCCCGTTGCGCGCGCGAGCCGTTCGAGGAACGGGGCACGGGCGCGTCGTCTTCACGCCGTGGGGGAGGGCTCTCCCGTCGCTTCAGGAGGGGACGCGAGCCTGCAGGCGACTTGACCGCTGCCTCCGCTCGTCTGCCGCTGCAGTTACTGCCGGCCCGCTTTTGACCATGCCAACCGTCGTGCCTACCCCGCGGCTGACTGACCCGTGGCCATCACCTTTAACTGGCACTGTTGGGTCATGCACAGGGCTACCTCGAGTCGCGGTACTGGTTCCGCAGTCGAGGAGGCGCAGCATTGACGCGAGTGGCGGTGTAACTTCTCGCACGTCGTTACTGGCCCACCGGTTACATGACATGTGGGCCCGCTTCCTTTGCGCTGGTCCGCCGGATGTGGACGAAGCCGAAGGGGCGCACAGTTGCGGTGCAGTTGGATGCCTGTCATGTGGCAGTCCACCCTTTCGACCACCGGTTTCTGCGAAGATGGGAGAGCGCTTGTAACCGCGGGACGGTTACATGCCTCGCGTGCGGTGGTTCGCCTTCTTCGTGCTTCGGATCAGCTCGTATGACGTGTGGGTCCTAGCCCCCGTGTCGTAGGGGGAGAACCCTGGAGTATGTCAGTGGAGATTTCGCCCGTGACGCTAAGGGGTGCAAGTGACGAGGTCTGCCTATAAAAGGGGGGATCGATCCCCTGGGCAGTGGCCATGCCTTCGTTCTCCCCTCGTGCATTGCGCCCTTCCACCTTTTGAGCCCCCGGATGGGGTGCACAAGCGTCGCCTTGCTCTTGCTGTCATTGGAGGAGCGCAGCCTCATGGAGATCGGCACCTTTCAGCCATCGCTCGGCTTCAAGGATTTTCGTCGTGCAGCCCGGCTGCATTTCCTCACCAATGGGCAGTTTGGTGAGGAAAAGCAAGCCGGGCTGCGCCCTCTGCCCCGCCCTCAGCTTCAAGGATCTTCGTCATCCGGGCTGAGGCGGAGGAGCGCACCGAGTGGGGGGTTGCCTCCGTGTGGGCCGGTAACCCTTTTCTTCCCCTAGTGTTTGGGGGAGAAAGGCATCCTCCAGCCCTGCGGAGGCGTCCTCCAACCATGCGGGGGAAGACGAATTGTTACTCCCTGGACAGGGTGCAGCTTTTCGTCCTTCGTCCGGGCGGCGGTCATGCCGCGCATGGGCCAGCCACGTCTAGGTCTTCCTCGCACCGTCAGCCACGCCGGAGGGTAGCCCAGCACGTCGTACGCCGCGAGGGCGGTGCTCATGTTCTGAGGCGGCCTCGGCGAGGACGGGAGTGAGGACCTGCCGGTGCGCTTTGGGGTGGCCGTTGTTCGCCGACGCGGTATCGGTGGGTTCAAACCCACGGTCGGCGCCCTCCGACTCTTTGGCCTTAATGGGTTGTCCTCGCCCCTCGTGTGGGGACGTGGGCGAGGGCCTCTTCACAGCAGCGTTTGCCCTGAAGCCATTGCTGCAGCCGTCTGGTCGCCCGAGGTAGAGGTCGTTGTCGCTGCTGTCAGGGGTCGCTGGCAGGTCGCTTGGAGTTCGTCATCCCGCTGGCCCCCTGGTGTGGAGGTTGTTCGTACCCGCGGGATCGGAACCAGAGTCCCGTTTGTAAGGAGATATACCGGGTTTTGGCCGGAGCAAAATGTAACCGCTTCAAGTACTTAGACACTTGTCGTAGGTCGGGAGAACCGCCGAGGGTTCTGCCGACGTCTAAGTCTGTGTAGCATAGTTACCCCAAGTATATGTGTTTGTTCTTTGTGGCTGTCGAGGCCTGAACATTTAGGTATTCGAGAATGAAGCTGTGTGTCTTCCTCATTCCGAGCGCTGGAACTTGCCTGTTGGCTAGCCAAACCACTTAACTGAGCATCGGTTGCTTTTCGCAGAAGGTGACGAGTGAGGTATCCGTATCCCGAAGGCATAGGAGTCCCTCGGCTCGGTCGGCCTTGCCGCTCTAAGCTTCTCTTGCTCAGTTTTAGAACCCTCGGCTGCTCTGCGATGAGCCAGAGCCGGAGGCAGCGGTGTTAGCGCGGACAGAGGCGGAGTCGGCTCGGAAAGAGACTTCATCGGCCTGGGAGATGGCGGCTTCCCAGGCCGAGGAAGATGTGGCAGCAGCCGCTGGAGCTTGGCCAAGACATCTGCTGGCGCGTTGCTGGCGTCCTCCCTTAGGTGGAGGTCCTTTTGCCTGGGTCACCGTCTGAGGCCGGGCCAGGTTCCGCCGAGGGTGGAAACAACGCCGAGGGTGCTGCTGCTCCCCCTGCCGATGCCCGAACCTGCAGGAACAGTTTGTTTGTAGCATGCGCATGCTTTTTCGCGGCCGCCGAGGCCTAAACACTTTATCGTCGTGTTTAAAAAGCTGCGTCTTCTCTTCTCTTGTTTCGAGCATCATGACTTGTTTGTCAATAGCAGAATCGTTTATCCGAGCGAGAGTTACTTTTCGCAGAAGGTGATGAGTGAGGTATCCGTATCCCGGAGGCGTAGGAGTCCCTCGGCTCGATCGGCCTTGCCACTTACGTGCACTCTCATTTGGTCGAAGGATTCCATTATTGGTACAGTCGAGAAGGCGCGAAAGTCGTTTTCTACCCGAGTGTTAGGACTTGTTCGGAAGCAGGATCGCTTATCCGAGCGTGAGTTACTTCTCGCGGAAGGTGATGAGTGAGGTATCCGTATCCCGGAGGCGTAGGAGTTCCTCAGCTCGGTCGGCCTTGCCGCTTACGTGTACTCTCGTCGTTCTCAGGATCCCGCTATCGATACGGAAGTCGAAAGCACAAAGGTTGTTTTGGTAGAAAATTTTTCGAGGAAAATTTTGACGCAGAGGGGGTTCCCCCCTTCTAGCCCTCGAGGGAGGGTCAGGTTTTGCTGAGGCAATGCCGACCCTTCCTTGATGGTTAGACTTTGTGTATGTAAACGAGGTACATGAACGACTTAAAACATCTTAAGGGTAGAAGCGACGTAGCTGTTGGATGTTCCAAGCGTTGCTATAGACCTCACCTTGGTCGTTGGCCAGCTTGTATGTTTCGGGCTTCAAGATCTTGGTGATGATGAAGGGCCCTTCCCAGGGAGGAGTGAGCTTGTGGCGCCCTCAGGCGTCCTGTCGCAGGCGAAGCACCAAGTCTCCCACATGGAAGCCTCGGGACCGAACGCTTCGGGCGTGGTAGCGCCGCAGCGACTGCTGGTACCGTGCCGAATGTAGTAAGGCAATGTCCCGAGCCTCCTCGAGTTGGTCCAGCGAGTCTTCTCGGCTAGTATGGTTGCTTCGGTCGTCGTACGCCTTGGTCCTCGGGGAGCCGTATTCTAAGTCTGTGGGGAGGACGGTCTTGGCCCCATAGACTAGAAAGAATGGCGAAAAAACCCATGGCGCGGCTCGGCGTCGTCCTCAGACTCCAGACTACCGAGGGTAGCTCTTTCATCCACCGCTTGCCGAACTTGTTGAGGTCGTTGTAGATCCTCGGTTTGAGCCCCTGCAAAATCATACCGTTGGCACGCTCCACCTGCCCATTCGTCATGGGATGAGCTACGGCGGCCCAGTCCACATGGATGTGGTGGTCGTCACAGAAGTCCAGGAACTTTTTTCCGGTGAACTGCATGCCATTGTCGGTGATGATGGAGTTTGGGACCCCAAATCGATGGATGATGTTGGTGAAAAATGCCACCGCCTGCTCGGACCTCATGCTGGTCAAGGGTCGGACCTTGATCCACTTGGAGAACTTGTCGATGGCGATCAGAAGGTGCGAGAAGCCCCCAGGTGCCTTCTGCAAGGGACCAACGAGGTCTAGACCCCACACAGCAAATGGCCAGGTGATGGGTATCGTCTGAAAGGCCTGAGCGGGCAGATGCGTCTGTTTTGCGTAGAATTAACACCCCCGGCAGGAGCGCACAATCCTAGTGGCGTCGGCCACCGTGGTTGGCCAGTAGAAACCTTGTCGGAAGGCATTCCCCACGAGGGCTCGAGGTGCTGCATGGTGGCCGCAAGCCCCTGAGTGTATTTCTTGCAACAGTTCTTGTCCTTGGGCGATAGATATGCATCGTTGGAGGATGCCCGAGGGGCTGCGGTGATAGAGCTCTTTTTCATCACCCAGCAAGACGAATGACTTGGCGCGCCGAGCCAGCCGCCAAGCTTTGGTCTTGTCAATGGGAAGCTCTCCTCGGAGGAGATATTCCAGGTATGGGGTCTGCCAGTTTGGATCTGGCGTGACCCCATTCTGTTCCTCCTTGACGGGCAAGGCCTCTTCCTCAATGGCCGAGGGTGCCTCGGGTTCGGCCGAGGGTACCTCAGGCTAGGCCGAGGCTTCCTCAGGCTCGGGCGCGTCGTCGATCTTGACAGATGGTTGATGTAGGTCTCTGGAGAAGACGTCCGGGGGAACCGTCGTTCGCCCCGAGGCTATTTTCGCCAGCTCGTCCGCAGTCTCATTGTACCGTCGGGCGATGTGGTTGAGCTCCAGCCCGTAGAACTTGTTTTCCAGGCGCCGGACTTCGTCGCAGTAGGCTTCCATCCTCTGATCACGATAGTGGGAGTTCTTCATGACTTGGTCGATGACAAGCTGTGAGTCGCCTCGAGCGTCGAGGCGCCGGACCCCTACCTCGATGGCGATGCGCAGCCCGTTAACCAGAGCCTCGTACTCGGCCACGTTGTTTGATGCCAGAAAATGGAGGCGAATGACGTAGCGGAGATGCTTTCCGAGGGGTGAAACGAAGAGCAAGCCAGCGCCTGCTCCTGTTTTCATGAGTGACCCATCGAAGTACATGGTCTAGAGCTCGAGCTGCATTGGAGTTGTCAGTAACTGGGTGTCATTCCACTCAGCCAGGAAGTCTGCCAAGACCTAGGATTTTATGGCCTTCCGAGGAGCGAATGATAGCGTTTCGCCCATAAGTTCCACCGCCCACTTTGCTATCCTACCCGAGGCCTCACGGCACTGGATGATCTCCCCCAGGGGGAAGGATGACACCACAGTCACCGGATGAGACTTGAAGTAGTGTCGCAACTTTCGCCGTGTTAGAATCACTGCGTAGAGCAGCTTCTAGATCTGTGGGTAGCGGACTTTGGTCTCGGAAAGCACTTCGCTGATGAAGTAGACTGTTCTCTGGACGGGCAGTGCATGCCCTTCTTCTCGTCTCTCGACTACGATCGCGGCGTTGACCACCTGAGTAGTCGTGTCTATGTAGATCAAGAGGGCTTCTCCTGCAGCAGGGGGCACCAGGATGGGTGTGTTCGTAAGGAGCGCCTTAAGGTTTCCGAGGGCTTCCTCGGCCTCGGGGGTCCAAGTGAAGTACTCGGCCTTCCTTAAGAGGCGGTACAGAGGCAAGCCTTTCTCGCCAAGGCATGAGATGAAGCGGCTCAGAGCCGCAAGGCATCCCATGACCCTCTATACTCCTTTCAAATCTTTGATCGGTCCCATGTTGGTGAAGGCCACGATTTTCTCCGGATTGGCCTCGATGCCCCGCTCAGAGACGATGAATCCAAGGAGCATGCCTCAGGGGACTCCGAAGACACACTTCTCAGGATTGAGTTTCACGCCTTTCGCTCTCAGACACTTGAATGTCGTTTCAAGGTTAGAGAGGAGGTCGGGGACTCTCTTCGTCTTGACAACGATGTCATCGACGTAAGCCTCGATCGTTCTGCCGATATGTTCTCCAAACACATGGTTCATGCACCTCTGGTAAGTGGAGCCTGCATTCCTCAAACCAAATGGCATTGGAGTGTAACAGTACATGCCAAAAGGTGTGATGAAAGAAGTTGCGAGCTGGTCGGACTCTTTCATCTTGATTTGGTGATAGCCTGAGTAGGCATCGAGGAATGACAGGGTTTCGCACCCAGCAGTGGAGTCCACGATTTGATCGATGCGAGGTAGAGGATAGGGAACTTTCGGACATGCTTTGTTTAGACCAGTGTAGTCAACACACATCCTCCATTTCCCATCCTTCTTCCTTACAAGACCAAGGTTAGCTAACCATTCGAGATGGAATACCTCTTTGATAAACCCTGCCGCGAGTAGCTTGTGGATCTCCTCGCCTATGACCCTGCGCTTTTCTTCGTCAAAACGACATAGGGTTTGCTTCACAGGTCGGGCTCCAGTTCTGATGTCCAGTGAGTGCTCGGCGACATCCCTCGATATGCCGGGCATGTCCGAGGGACTCCACGCAAAGACTTCGGCGTTTGCGCGGAGAAAGTCGATGAGCACTGCTTCCTATTTGGGGTCGAGCTCGAAGCTGATCCAGACTTTCTTGTTGGTGTCGTTGCTGGGGTCGAGAGAGACGGACTTGACCGCCTCAACTGGTTCAAAGTTGCTGGCGTGCCGCTTCGCGTCGGGCGCCTCCTTGGAGAGGCGTTCCAGGTCGGCGATGAGGGCCTCGGACTCGGCGAGAGCCTCGGCGTACTCCACGCACTCCATGTCGCATTCGTACGCGTGGCGGTACGTGGATCCGACGGTGATGATCCCGTTCGGGCCCTGCATCTTGAGCTTGAGGTAGGTGTAGTTGGGGACGGCCATGAACTTGGCGTAGCATGGTCTTCCCAATACCGCATGGTAGGTTCCTTGGAACCCGATGACCTCAAAGGTGAGAGCTTCCTTTCAGAAGTTAGAGGGAGTTCTGAAGCAGACGGGTAAGTCGATCCGTCCGAGGGGTAGGATTCGCTTCCCGGGCGCGATCCCGTGGAAGGGTGCTGCACCGGCCCGGACCTCGGACCGATCAACCCCTAAGAGTTCCAAGGTCTCGACATAGATGATGTTAAGGCTGCTGCCTCCGTCCATGAGGACCTTGGAGAGCCTAACGTTGCCGATGATTGAATCGACGACGAGCGGGTACCTTCCTAGGCTTGGCACGAAGTCGGGGTGGTCGCCTCGGTCGAAGGTGATAGGCTTGTCGGACCAGTCTAGGTAGACTAGCACTGCCACCTTCACCAAGCAGACTTCCCGGTGCTCCTGCTTGCGGTGCCGAGCCGAGGCATTCGCCGCCTGCCCGCCGTAGATCATGAAGCAGTTATGGACTTCCAGGAATCCCTCTTCCTTGCTGCCCTCCTTCTTGTCATTGTCATGGCCCTTGCCATCCTCCGTCGGGGCCCGGTCTTATGGAAGTAGCGCTGGAGCATGCACATTCTTCGAGGGTGTGCTTGACAGGCCCCTGGTGATAGGGGCACGGCTCTTTAAGCATCTTGTCGAACGCGTCAGCCCCTCTAGGAGGTTTCCGAGGGTTCCTGTGCTCGGTCGCAGCGACGAGATTCGCATCTGCGGCGTCGCGCATCGCTTGCGACTTGTTTTTAGCCTTCTTCTTCGTGCCCCGCTAGGCGGACGCCTCAGGGGCGTCTGTATTCGGCTCTCCCTGAGGCTGCTTGTCCTTTCGGAAGATGGCTTCAACCGCCTCTTGACCCGAGGCGAACTTGGTGGCGACGTCCATCAGTTCGCTCGCACGGGTGGGAGTCTTGCGCCCTAGTTTGCTCACCAGGTCTCTGCAAGTGGTGCCGGCGAGGAAAGCCCCGATGACATCCGAGTCGGTAACGTTGGGCAGCTCGGTGCGCTGCTTTGAAAACCGCCGGATGTACTCTCGGAGGGACTCCCCTGGCTGCTGGTGGCAGCTTCGGAGGTACCACGAGTTCCCAGGGCGCACGTACGTGCCTTGGAAGTTTCTCGCGAAAGCTTTGACCAGATCGTCCCAGTCGGAGATCTGCGCAGGAGGCAGATGCTCCAGCCAGGCTCGGGCGGCGTCGGAGAGGAAAAGGGGTAGATTACGGATGATGAGGTTGTCATCATCCGCCCCTCCCAACTAGCATGCCAGTCGGTAGTCCGCGAGCCACAGCTCCAGCCTCGTCTCCCCCGAGTACTTGGTGATGGTAGTCGGGGCTCGGAAACGGGCAGGGAACGACGCTCGTCGTATGGCCCGGCTGAAGACTCACGGACCAGGTGGTTCGGGCGAAGGACTGCGATCCTCCTCACTATTACAGCATCCCCCACGCCTGGGATGGTAGCCTCGGCGCACCTTCTCGTCGAGGCGGGCTCGATGGTCGAGACGGTGGTGCTCGTTGCCGAGGCATTCCCGGGCGGCGGGCGCCTCGTCCCGCGTGCGCTCGGGATGGACCGAGGCTTCCCGGATGCGTCGGGAGGACACCGCGTGATGCTCCGAGGGGTCAGCTCGCCTGCGGGAGGCGGAGCTCTTGGCTCGTCGAACCGCGGTGCCTTCTAGGAGATTCTTGAGTTCGCCCTGGATACGCCGTCCCCTAGTGGTGGATGGCTCCGGCATGGCTCGAAGCAGCATCGCCGCTGCAGTTAGGTCCTGGCCGGACCCGCTGACGGCTGGGGGCAGCGCTGCCCTGGCATTGTCGACGATGCGGCGCCGGATGTCTTGGGCCCGATGACAGGCTTCTCCGGCGAGTGTTCGGCCTGCCCACTCCTGTTCGATGTTCTGTCAGCGCTGTACAAGCCGGCCTGCTTCCCCGTCGACCCAGGCCTGCATCTCACGGATTTGCTCGAGCTGTATGTCCTGACCCCCCGCAGGGACTGGGACCACAACTAGCTCCTGTGGAATGTCAACGCGAGATGCGGGCCCAGGGGGATCGTCAACCTCTAGCATACCGAGGTGGTTGCCTTCGTTGTGATCTCCCAGATCGACGTGGAAACATTTGTGACTTGGGCCGTAACTCTCGTCGTCAAGGTCATGGCCATCATCAGAACAACCGGAGAGGCAGTGGTCACATGCGGACATGAAGTCCCGCATGGCACCGGGGTCATTGAGGGCAGAGAAATACCAACCGGAGTCGGGGTCGTCCTCTTCCTTAGAACCCGCCGGTCCGAAGGTTGAGACGGCAGTCATTCGGTCCCAGGTGGACCACATGTGGTACCTCGGAGGGTTTGGACACGCCTTTACGAAGGCGCTCACCATAGCAGGGTCGCTAGGTGGATCGAAGCTGAACCGAAAAGGTACGGGATGGAAAACGGACGGTACCTCTTGGTCGATGGACGGTGGTGAAGTCGCGTCGGGGTCGGAGCACACCGTCATCTTAGGTACGAGGGTAACGCCCAACAGGTCCTTTGCGAGGGTGCTGGCGTCATCAGTCCGCTTGGGGCTGACACGTCGCGGGGAAGTGACACCCGCCGTCATCTCAGGTGCGAGGACAATGCCCGACATGTCCCTCGGGGGAGTGCCGGCGTCGTCGACTCGCTCTGGTGCGACAGCCAACAGGGTGCCACCTCCTGCGTGGCCATGGTTGCCTCGTCTCCACCTTCTCCGACGAGGAGGGTGGCGGGGACGACCGGAGTGCCCCTCTTCTGCCGCGGGGAGATGCTGTCGTAGAGCTCGCCATCGCCGGGCGAGTCGGAGACTGTCGTTGCCGTCACGTCGTGGGGGGGATTACCATGTCGTAGCTGCCGTCGAGGGACATGAACTCGAGACTCCCGAAGTGGAGCACCGTCCCGGGATGAAGAGGTTGCTGAAGACTCCCCATCTAGAACTCAACAGGAAGGTGTTCGTTAACATGCAGCAGGCCCCTACCTGGCACGCCAACTGTCGACGTCTCGGACCCGGGGGGTCCCTTGGACCGACCAGTGAAATCACTGCGTACCCCTACCCAGATGGGTTGGCGCGGGATGGAACACAAGAGGTGGGACAAGCCTTGTATTATCCTGCACCAGGGGTGCCACTCGTAGTAGGGGTTACAAGCGTGTCACGTGAGGGAGAGAGAGACACCGAGTTCGTCCGCCGCTTCCCCTGCGCGAACCCCCCTCAGGGTGGCCCTGGACCTCCCTTTTATAGAGGCAAGGAGAGGGTCCAGACGTACAACGGGGGGCGTAGCTATGTGCTAACATGTCCGGCAGTGGAGTGCCTAAGCCCTATGTACATGCCAACGTGGCCGTTGGGGGAGAGCTTGGGCTCTGTACATGTGATGGCGTGGCCGTCGGAGGAGCGCCTGAGTCCTGTAGGAGCACAACTGGCAGCGCGGCAAGGATCCTGCTGACGTCTCCTTGCTGCCGTAAGGGGCTGAGAGCCACCGGCGTCATGGTGCACGTGGGGCATCATCATTACCCGTCGCCGGGGAAAGCCAGATGGGACGCCGGTCTTGTTCCTCCTAGCCTGAGCAGGCTAGGAATAGGGAAATGATGTATCCCCTATTAGCGCGGTCGGTCTGAGCCCAGGTTCGGTCGAGGCGGAGACTTCTCTTGAGGCCGAGGCCGGGGTCGGGCGAGGACGCGATTCCTCCCGAGACCGGGGTCGAGGCCGAGTCCGGGGGTCAGGCGAGGCGGAGACCTCCTCCCGAGGCCAGAGCCTGAGGTCGGGCAAGGCGGAAACCTCCTCCCGAGGCCGGAGCCTGAGGTCGGGCGAGGCGGAGCTTCCTGTTGCGCCCGAGGCTGAACTCGGTGGTTGATCGTGACTTGTTGTCAGTCGTCGCCTGGGTGGTTGACACGGCAGTCGGAGCGGAGCGAGCGGCGCTGTTTTCCTGTCATATCAGACAGTAAAGAAGAGGGGTGAAGTGACTGCGGTCACTTCGGCCTGCCCGACTGAGGCGCGTGTGTCAGGATAGGCGTCAGGCATCCCCTGCATTCAATGCGCCTGCGAAGCGGTCGGTTGGTGAGGCGGTCTGGCCAAGGTTGCTTCACAAGGAAGCCTGCCCGAGCCGGGCCTCGGGAGAGCCGAGGGGGCGCCCGCTGCCTGAGGAGACCCTCGGGCGAGGCGTGAACTCGTCTGGGACTACTGTTCCAACCCGAGGCTGGGCTCGGGTGAGATCGCGTCCCTCGGGTAGACGAAGTCTTGACTTGAACCGCACCCGTCAGTTGGTCTGAGGGTGTTTACCAGCCATGATTAGGAGCGTTGGGGGTACCCCTAATTATGGTACCCGACAAATATTTTAATACATGTTTAATTTTTTACGAGTATAGGTGACCGCGTGGGTATGAGTATGGGGTAAATCCATACCCACCAGTGTATATGGGTGACCTGATGAGATTACTTTTTTTGTTATGGATATGGGTATGAGATAGTAATACCCGATGAGTATTTACCCATTACCATCTCTACACCCAACCTCTGGATGTCCGAGGGGTTACAGCACGACATCACGTCCTATAAAAACCGTCTCACGCGACCCTTTAGATATCATATACCCTTGGTGACATATCAGTAGCCTCCTCAGAGACGGTACGGAAAGGCCAGATTGAGACAAGCGTGACAACACGAGAGTTAGAAATTCGGCATATGTACTATGACATCGGGGCAGACCGAATGACATTGAGGAAGGGTACAAGCATGTGTTCTCGCATGAAAACTGTCCAATGCTCAACCACTCCATGACCGCTTGTTTTGCTATCGCACGAAAATTTTCGATAACACCTTCTATCTTACCCACTTAAATCCAATTAACAATATTATTTGGACCATCCTTCATCTCTCCTCTCTCCTTGCCTCCGTGACCCCGTCGCCCCCAGCCTCCCCTCCCGCTCCCCCTACGTTCTCGCTGCCCCTCTTCCTCACTGTAATAGAATGTATGAAACTGTAACGATAACAAAATGGCTGAAACTATAATAGAGTGACTAAAACTGTATCAGAATGGCTAAATAATTAAATGAATGTCATTGTAACACAACTGAAACTATAATGTAATGATTGAAACTGCAAAGGAATGATCAAAACTGTAACGAAATGACTAAAAATGTAACGAAATAACTGAAACTGCTAACAGAATGATTGAAATTTTTGCCCCAACAGAAATGACACACACAGACTGAATATGCAGGTTAAACAGATTTGTTCCGCACTATGAAGGGCTAGTTCCACTGAGCAGTCGACTGGCTCGCTAGTTAATTAGTTTGGTTGGACAATAGTCCAAATGAGCATCGATTGGTTCATCACCTTAGGTGATGAATAGCGTGTATATTGTGTCTACTAGGTAGGTGCCCGTGCGATGCCACGGAATACAAATTGTGAACCTCCAATGAACTTCATTTAAGACAAGTGATGCCCAAGAAAATGGGAGTAAACTGACACAGCTATCACTTGCATTACTTGCCCTATGCGCGAAAGAAACTGACACAGCTATCACCCATGAAGATTTCTGGTTAACTTGTGGAACCGGACTTCATTTGAGACAAGACAACAATACCAGTGTTGAGCTTGCCACTTGGCCATGACACACACGAGAACACGGGATGATCAAGTAAGAACTGAACAGAATGCACTAATACAAAAGGCTGGCTTGCATTCGCTTCCCTGCTCCACAAGAAGCATAGCTGATATACAAATCGAGAAGTTTTACATATAGACTTATTGCTGCTAGTAACCAGTGATATAAGTCAATGCAAGATTTTACGAGCAATTTCCTCTCACTGTCTACTCACGAGATGCACTTGTCGCATGGCATCCCCGAGAGCCTCATCCACCGTCGATGCCACAGAATACAAATTGCGAGCCTCCAACGGACTTAGAGCCCTGGCGACGAGCGACGTGAATACAATGGTGAGTGTCCGTGCATTGCGACGGGAGTAAAAAATTTGTATGAAATATATAAACGGAACGACAAATATCACTGTGATATGTAAAATCCATGTGGTGATTCCTCTCACTGACTGTAAGATTATTGTATACATGACTGGAGATATTTAGTCTTCAAACTATCTAGAACAACTGCCTAGTGATTCTATGTCCCTGAACCAGCATACCGCACAAACTGTGGAATCATGACCCCCTCTTTTTCTGGTGCTACTAAGTCATTATTTGTCAAACTGAGGACTGAATTCCAATGATACCTGCAAATTATTCACAGCCAAATGTATTTGTAAGTGTCATTGATCATACGACTTATTAAAACAATTAAATATTTTGATAGATCACTTGGGCTTTTGCTAGTCGAATGTTCTAAGAGCAAACGAACCACACACGGGTCATAGTTTTAGTTGATCCAATTCTCATGTCTACAGAAAACGGCCAACTGGGCACAGTTCCAATTGACTTGATTAATCAACATGAGTATATGACTGCAGTTTTCCTACTCACAACGAGTTGCATTAGTCATTGCGGTTCTACTATGTATGGTTGGATCCCAGGGGAAGGTGGGATGTGCCACCTGTGCCTTTGTTACCTTATTTCTATAATCAGATTGGATACAGTCCGAATCGAAGAAGGGAACCATTTCTTTACTGAATGTATTAGTTGGCTTCAGTTGACAACTTGGTGCTTCTGCCTTGGAGTAGTTCACTGGAATTTTCTTATATCTAGGTAGAACCTCTTATGTGAAATTAAACTATGAAAACCCACAAAATGTCAATGCTGATATGCTGGTAGAGGCGTCTTGGGCCGAATCCGATGATGGCGGCGCCGATGGCGTGGGGAGGAGGGTGGGGCGGAGGAGAGGGAGGCGTGCGTCGCAGAGAGGAGACGGTGGCAAAACCGTGCACCATAGGATGTGGACGCCTACACTACCATCTTAAGGAGTAGTATAGATTTACGAGCCGCCCATTGACACGCCTGGAATGACTGTAGGGAAGGTTTTAGCATTAGCCATTGCACAAGGTGGCGTGAGGACGTGTTTGTCTGAGGGGATAATTCTCTAGTAGCTGTTATTAAAACTGATTATGATGGTTTCTTTGTTGCTATTAAAGATTACAGTCTTCTTTGCCTAGCATCAATTTATAGTTTTATACGTATCACTTTCTTTCTTTCTTTCCATCATCGTTAACGGCATGCAGCCACATTCTGTTATCGATCCCTCAATTTCTTACATGCCACACCGATCTCCAAGCCAGAAGCATGTATCCGCCGTATAAAAGATGACAGCAACATAAAGACGACTGGAACATGGTAGGTAATGCTAGAGCAGCATTTTAAACATTGCTAATATAACATTAGGCATATACAATATATTGATATTCGTTGGTTCAAGTATCTACTGAGCAACGTATCAATTGAATGGTTCATAGGCAACAGCTAGCAAATGAGCAGCTTCTACCACCAACCATCAGTGTTCATGTATTTCTCAACTTGGCTCATACTTGCTTAGCCAAATACGGCATCAGGCTACAAGCGAGGTACACCTAGTGCTCAACGATGTCGTATTTCCTTCGCAGCTTGTACAGATACCCGCTGTTCATTAACAGATTGAATCTCTTGTTCAGACAAGAAACAAAAGGGTGGCCGATCTGCTTGCCCAGGCAAGATAGTCTTGTGATAGGTCATCATGAAGGCCTGGGAAGTAGCAATCGTTTGATCTGTTGCCACTTGAATCGTCTCCCAACTGAGCCTTCAGAATAGGTTTCTGCTCCTTCAGTTCAAGTTCTTCGCTATCCAAATCTGTAGCATATGGAAAGAAATCTAATTATGAGATATCACAGAACACATCTGAGTGTTTCTTCGACTCCCCTGAGAAGTAGCCCTTCCTGACCAACAGAAAATAAGCTATTCAACTAATTTACTAAGTTTTAAAATATATGACGTTTAGGACAAGCTAAGTAATTAGTAAAAAACGTCATATATTTTAATCTACTCCTGTTGATGAAATATGTGTCAGAATTTCAATAGTTTTCATATGCAGATTCTGAAATTTAACTTACTCAAAAAATAGATCTATAATGTCATCCCACCTCACCTGGATAACATGAAACCACATCACAATAATGTTCACGTAACAAGCTTTGATTTTAAGATCTTTCTTTGTTCCGTCCTTTCTCTACTCCGTGCATTCATTCCGCTGCAAACAAGATTACAAGGAATCATCACTTGCTAATCACAAAAGTTATCTAAAAACAATCCCCACAGACCGATAAAAGAGAGTTCATCAACAGCAACAATTTTAATAGACCAGGCCTCATCTCAATTTAGATAGATCTGCTTTGAGTACAATTCTAATGTTAGTTATGCAGCGCATCATCGATCTGCTTCAATCACATGCCCAGGAGCTGAGCAGCAGCAACAGAAGAAGAAAAAATCTAGGTGCATCAGTGGCCACCAGTTCATCATTACTCATACTTGCCACATCAGCAACAACACCCATGTTGTTGTGCGACTCTTAGTTTGAAGGAGAATTATATTCAGTGTCAGTTTTGGGTAATGCACAACTATCATCAGTGTAGTTAAACTGCTACTAAGGTGACAATATGACAGATAAAATGGAAAGAGTTTTATTTGTTTATGACAAAACTATAAGAAACGTTTTAGCAAATCAATAGTTAAGACAACGTAATTTACACAAGAAGGAGTGCAATAGGGAATTCATTGTAGTATATTATTGACATTAAACTGTAATCATTGTAAAAGGTGCTCTGTAAACTAAAAGATGGAGAAAATGGAATGCAGAAAAAAGCACATCAAGCAACCTATATTATTATTAGTGCTATTAAACTGGACTCATTGTAAAAACTGCTTTACAAACTAAAAGTTGGAGAAAATATCAAAACTATTGAAATTCTGACACATATTTCATCTACTCCTGTTCTATTTGAAAAGCTCAAAATTAGCCATTTCAGTTGAAAACATACCAAAGCAATGGTTTTCAACTGAAGTAGTAAAATAATTTGTAAAATTGCACCCTAAACACAAGCATTCATATTATCTCCTCTCCATGGAAGGCCATGGGAGGCGTGATCCCAAATGAGGAGAGGAATATACCAAGCATAGGAGATCGTAGCATCATGAAGCAAAGAAGACATACCAAGCAAAGAAGACATACCAAGCACAGGAGATCGTAGCATCTGGAAGCAATACACCAAGCTCAAGAAGTGAAGCATGAATAACCCAACCTATCAAACAGAACAATTACAAACAGATCAATATTATTTTATAAAGCTCCTTAACATCTCCTCATCATGTAATTTTTTTGGATTACATTTGAGTGTTAGCCTTGTGTCAGTGTTTTTTTATTGAAACAAACAATTGAGTTTTAACAGACTTACTGTAGGTCTAGTTTGTTAGGACCTCCTTGTAGACGATGTTCTTAGTATATGTCCCATAATCTACTGTAGGGTTCTTTCTTACACCCTTCCTCAACGTTTTCTTCCCATCGACGGGTGGGATTGCAAGAATCTTTATGTTTGATCGGGCTGTCGCTCTAGATAGAGCAACATATAATTGGCCATGAGAGAACACTGGTTCGGGCAAGTATACACCAACATTGGGAATAGTCTGACCTTGTGCTTTGTTAACCGTCATTGCAAAGCTAAGCCGTACAGGAAACTGCTTTCTTTTGAACTGGAAAGAGAACATCTCTTCATCGGAGGGACACAAAGGTATACGCGGCAGGAAAATCCATTTTCTAGCATGTTGACCCAGTACAATTTCTGCGTCAATGCTATTTCTTTGAAAACCACGAACGACCAGCCTGGTGCCATTGCAAAGTCCATTTGCAGGGTCTATATTCCGAAGCAATATAACAGGGCATCCAATCTTGAGCTTCAAAACATGTGGTGGCAGCCCATTTGGCGTCAGTGTGTTTAGGAACTCGGGTGGGTAGTAGTTATGGGGATCATCCATGGCGCTATCGAAACTATGGTACACCATATGCTCCCCTTGAAAACGATCAATGATCTTAACATTTATCATATCCACCCAATCATTCCGTGTTGACAATATCGCTCTTGAAGTGATGTAGGTCGAATCAGACATATTTTTGTTAAGATTTGGGAAAACGAAGTCTATTAGGTTGTCTAGATCGTTGTCACTCCCACTATAAGGCACACATACCTCGTGAGGAAGACGGATTTCGCCGTCACTATTTGTGTCCTCAGTTCCACCGCCTACGCGCAGCAAATACTCCGCAAACCAAGGGTCATTTTTTGCCCTCATATTGTTAACAAGCTTTAAGTGGGACATGGATTCCCATAGGTAAGACATCCATAGCGAAGAAGCGACCACTTGAGCCCTTGACCCTTTACGAACAACAGGCAAGACCTGTCTGAAATCACCACCGAAGACAATGGTTTTACCACCAAATGGCAGTCCGGGTCGACCCATTATATCGCGCATGCTATTGTCCAGTGCCTCCACGGCTTGTCTCTTAGTCATAGAAGCCTCGTCCCAGATAATGAGGGATGCTTTCCATAGCAACTCTGCGGTTCCACTCTGCTTCGTGAAGCTACATACAGCGCCATTGTCAATAGTGAGAGGTATCTTGAAGCGTGAATGGGTGGTTCTTCCTCCAGGCATTATGGAAGCCGCAACGCCAGATGTAGCTGTTGCCACTGCAATCTTGCCCTGGCTGCGTAGCGTCGCGAGCAGCACTCTATATAGATAAGTCTTCCCGGTGCCACCAGGTCCATCCATAAAGAACAATCCGCCCTGATCAGTGTCAATGGCAGACAAAATCTTATCATAGGCAGCCCTCTGTTCCTTGTTAAGGGAGTCTTTGAGAGCCACATCTCCTGCTGCCGGTTCGATAATTTCCTCCTCGTAAACCACTCTAGCAGTACCAATAGCATCGTCATACGCGTCCATGATAGGAGGAAGAGGGAATGTCTTTATGTCCTTTCCCATTGACTGCAGCATGTTCCTAATGTCAATCAATACCATCTGCTCAACATGAGTTTTGCACTGAGTCCTATGTTGATAGTCCTCAGACATAGAATCTAGGTGTTTCTGCCAAAGTACAGCCACATCGCTTGGCTCACAGTACACCAGTATTGTGGCAAAAAGCCGTCGCAGCGCCGATGGCATCTGGAAAAGAGCACGTTCAGTGAGACACTCATCCAGTGTATTGTCTGACTCTAGCAGTCCCCTTCTCTCTGCTGCCTCATGAAAAGTCGATAGCGTGACACCATCTATTGTCCTTAGATCCACATAGGAGGTGGCGCCAGTCACATGGTTTAGGAGAACACGAAGATAGTAGCGCTCCCCCTCGGCCGGATGAGAAGAGACTATTCTACCGACTTGTCCACCCGTATCTCGTTTCCTCCGTTGCCATACTTTGCCCTTACCACTCTGCCAAGTGTACCATTCAGGAAAGTCATGATACAGGATGCCACGAGCCTCCTTGTGTAGCCTATTTGCCTCAAAATATGATGTGAGCATTGACCTATCAGCACCTGGACGGTTGACGACTCACTCGACCATTTGCCGCTCGTGAAACGCCACCATGTGCATGTTTGGAAGATGGAACTGCAGCTGCATCACAGGTGGAGATATCTGACTAAGCTCAAAGCCGTATATCCTCCATAAGGCTTCTGGAGGAGTCACCCACCTTGCATCTCTGTACTGCTTGATCTCATCTACATCATCATCTGCCTTGCTCGCATCTCTCATAACAACAGACGCACGATCATGGCCTTTGTATATGAACTTGAACAGGTATTTAACAGCCTTGATGCTCCCGCACGCCTCAACATTGATGTGACAGTTGAAGAGCCGAAGGAGGTAAGGGTTGTAAGGGACAACCCATCTATTGTCCAATTCGAACCCTCGAACCTTTTCCTTACGCCCATCGTCACAACGTCTGTAAACAGGATATGAATCCTTCCCTTGCAAAGTTGCATCACAGAAAGGCTGGGGATAATGATTCTTGCACGATGCACGACCCTTAGTGCATGGGCAGTTAGGATTTAGCGACCCGCACGGGCCATGCATCATATGCTTGATAACCATCTTTCGTAGTTCAGGGTACTTTTTGTCTGGGATCTCGGCTGAGATCAAAAGGTCATACTGCTCAGGGCACGTGAGCTTGTACTTCCTCTGCATGATTAGTAGAAAATGGGCATGGGGCAAACCCCGCTTCTGAAACTCCACGACATAGACGTAGGCCCGGACCTTACCGAGAATGTCATGTTTAGTCAGCCTATGCTTTAACTCTTGTAGCTTCGCGTGAAAGACACGCACTACAAGATCTGGACGATCTTGCGATGTCTGCCCAAGGAGAAGCTCTGTCCTTATCTCATCCTAGTTGGGGTTACATGTCATGGTAAGAAAGATGTCTGGTTTCCCAAACTTCCGCACTAGAGCCATAGCATCCATATATCGACGTCTCATGTCACGAGGACGGCCAATAAACGATGGTGACAGCACAGTTCGCTTCCCAACCTTTTCTGCTCTTATGTCTCCATCTAACATACTATCCACCAAGCCCTGGTACAGGTCAGCTCGTAACCGGTCCTGGTTTTTACGTATGAAATCTAAACGGGAGCTCTCAATCTTGATGTACGTGTCGACTGCGAACTGCTGGAAAAGTCGCTTACCATGAAGTATTGGATTGAATATCCCTGGACGAATCTGGAATTTGTAGCAGTAATAGTCACGTACGGACACACATAGATGGTTAGGAGATTCTGCATACATAAGGATTGATTATTTTGTGATGCTGAAAGGATAGTTAACAATGTGTTATGTAAGAAATATCAAAGAAACAACTAACCTGCATCTTCATCGTTTGCATTACTTGCCCTATGCGTCGCACGGTATGCATCCACTTCGCCCATGGATACACCGACCTTTGGTATGTTTGCATGCCGTCCAAGTTCACCTCTAGGGAAGAACAGTGGATATGATAGTGCATCATAGCATCCATGGTATGAGCGGATGCCGTGGCTTGACCTATCCTTCCCATGTAGCATAACACTCTTGCTGAACTGGCCTCGCTGTTCGCTCCCCTCGATCCAGACAGCAGCGACCTCTGAAGTGAGAGGCGTGTTATATGTCTTCTGGTTCAACGTCTGGTCAAGGTTCAATGTGATACGATAGTCATCAAGGTTCTCAACATGGCCCATGCTCCTAAGGTTCTCAGAGTACGGGTTTCCACGGAGTATGCCAACTAATTGTTTAATAACATCTTTGTCTTTCTGTTGACATTCTTCGCGGCACTTACGATACCGATGCTCGAGATTGGGATCATCATCGTAAAAGTAAAGCTCAAGGTGTTTATGCTCCGCCCCACCTTCCCTACCAAATGACTTGATATTGTGGTACATCATGCCTTGTGCTCGGAACGTGTATATACCAGAATCTCTCACATTAGTTGTCATACTATCGAGGCAACAATACAGTGAAGTGAAAGAGAAATGGCCATTAAAAAACCTAATGTTATCACGAAAGTGTCTAGCATCAGATTCTGTACTATCCCACAACCTCTGGAGCTCGGGAGGGGTCTCCAGTGGGGCTAGCTCAACCTTCCCACTACGACAACAAAACCCAGGTGGCTCATACTCAAACTTCTTCACAGTGCAATAACCGCAGTTGGGAATAGACTTCAGCATATGTGTTTCTTCAGGCACGTTACTGTACACTTTGTCATACGGGTCAGGCAAACCAGTGGCAGTAGATTCATCTTGAGTACCATCAATCTCGATGTCCTCGTCGGTCTCATCATCTAATATGTTTTTTGGAAAACAACGATTAAGACACGTGTAGTTATATAAGTCGTGGTATCATAATAAAAATTGAGGTACGCACATTGCCCAGCAAATAGGTATCCATCGTTCTCATCATCATCCTCATCCTCTTCGAATATGACACCCTCATCATCATCACCTGAATCGTGAAAATATGAGCCACGTAAAAGACAAGGGCATCTAGGGTGGGGGGGAAATGTAACGTGAACAAAGATTTTTAACAAGTACCATTGGAAATGAACTTTGGCTTCGTATGTGTATGGTCCACTCCTTGTTCAACCATGCCTGCACTCACACGTTTAGTTGGACTACATGCTATCGTCATCGTGCAATATTCATTTAAAATTGGTTGTAATTACCATTGGTGTGGATCTCTACAGTCGGATGGGGCTGTGTCCAATCGTCTCCTTCCATAGCGTCACAAATAGTATCCTCGGTAACTGTAGCCACATTCCTTCCAATGTCGTCTTCAAATTGTTGGTTTCGACGGCCTAAGGTAGCTGGTCTTGTCCCAGATAGCACATGATGTCTACGTCTTAGTGGCTCATTAGACATATCGAGTGAACCAACATCCTTAGTCTGTGTTGAAGTTGGCAGGAAGGGTGTCACGGCGAATTCAGGGATAACCCAGTCACAAGTGGTAACTGAGGATCCATATGGTTCAATTCCATATGTTGTAGGATGTACAACCTCAGGGGTATATACTGGGTCCTCCATGGCGATGGACTCCTAATTCAAAGTGTCACCCTGCAGTGCTCTACGTTTTCTGCTACACTCTTTGTTAGCATCTTTCCGTCTTGGTGTCTGATTATACAACCTAAGGCGTACACGTCTAGACTCCCTCTCGACGGGGGTCATGTTTTTGTACCGCTCACTAAAGTAGGCGGCCCTTTTCATAGTATGCTTAGGTATGTTATCAACAGTTTCATGCACACAACCTGGAATAAGGCATGTCTACGTTTAACGATTTGAAACCTGCAGTTTTTTTTTGCATATTTAGCCAAGCGAACAATCATGTACCTGGTGTCAGAAGGTCTTTACTTGTGACAATGTTGTTTGCCTGGAATGTCTCATTCCTATGCAACCAATCTCTATCATCATATGCATCCAGATTTACTTGTTCGTCTCCACCTACATTTAGCATTTTAGCATAAGTAAAGAGTTAACATAATAGATAGTGCAAATGTGACAAAAAAATTGTGATTGTTATACCTGCAATGTCTTGTGTTGACAAATTTGTGAAATCAATAGTGCTACAGTCATCTGGAAAGCTAACCACCTCACATGCCTGGTCCGTATTAACGTCTTCTTCATATATCACCCATTTACAAAAGCTACACATCAACTTTGTATAGTACAAACATGTAGGTATAACAATAAAAAAATTAACTTTTCATCACCTCTGGATGAGAGTGGCTCTATCGATAGTCCTTTATTTCGTTGACGTGCTTCACGATGCTTCCTATTTTTCTCATTCTTTTCTTCAACAGTCATCGCAGCATATATTTCCCTATCCCTTTGCCTCTTACGTTCCTTAGCATCGACAATTGGTCCAAGCGAGTTCGATTCATTTTGATTACCTACAATGCAACTTTGTATTAGTGTCCGTACTTAATACGTTTTGACACGCATGTAATAAGCTTTATACCTGTAATGATGGTGTTTGAGATGTCTGTGAATGGTGTGCGACCAGCATTGTATCCTATCTGATCCATAACAAGAAGAGTGCCCTACAAAACATCAGCACATAAACAACACTAAAAGAGGGTAGACAATCGGTAGTCCTTTTATATGCACTCATCCAGTTAACCAGATATAGCTCTATCAAACAAAACAAACAAGGGTAACAAATATATAGAACACACATAATAGAATCTGAAACGAACAACCAACTACAATGATTAATAAGCTTTCTTGGTATGATAAAAAGCAAATATAAATGACTGGAATGGACTACCAAACTGTCGTTGGACATAATATAGAAAAAACTATAGACAACAACTATTAGATAATTCACCATTGTTGGGGCGAAGGCAAAGGCGCCACCCTTCGCTCGAAGCCTTCGCTGCAGCAGCTGAGCTAACAGAAACAAAACAGGCAGGGACACCCTTCGCTTGTTCCACACCAGACGAAGACCGGCGACGAAGGGCATCCCACAGTGCGGCCTCGTCCAGCTCAGAGGCCGACGTGCGATCCGGCCCATCGTAACGGGCCCCGCGTGGCCGCCGTGCGTTACGGGCCTAATTTGTAAAGGCATCCCTGTAATTACGGTCTGTAACCCCGCTTTATGGGAATATTCTGGGGATAACCTAGGTAGCTGAGGGCACATGCGTCCTTAGCTCAAGGCGCTGCGCGCTCAGGTACCTATAAATACCCCTGCACAGTGCCCGTGAGAGGCCAGATTAACAGAGCTATTGCCATCTAGCGCGAGTACCCTGTTGACATCACTGCTCACCCTTGTTGGATCCCCTTGCAACTGAGAGCAAGTTCCAACATTTGGCGCCCACCGTTCGTGCTACGAGAAAACCACCCGCGATGGCACCCAAGAGAGCTAACCCGAAGGCTGACGAGGCTGCGAAGGCAGCACTGCTCGCCGCAAGAAAGGGCAAGGCCCTCGCCCTCACCCAATCCACCCACCAAGAGGCCACTGAAGACGATGTTCCTCGCACCTGCGAAGACGACACTCTCCGCACCTGCGGCCCTGAGGGACAACCGCAGCCACCCTCAGGCTTCGCACCACCGGAGGGCGCGGACCTCACCGAGGACGGTGAAGTCCTCGGTGTCTCAGCAGAAGAACAGCTACAGCTACGCGCCCTGCGCCTCAAGAACCGCAATCTCCAGAGGTAGAAGGAGATACTGGAGGCCAAGCGCCAGCGTGTGTCCGCACTAGCCAAAGTGCGGCAAATGATACGCGACAAAGAGCAGAAGGCCCAGGAACTCGAGCGGGAGATTGCGCTGATGCAGCGCGAAGGCCACCTCGGCCTGCAGCACGAGCCACCCCTCCAGCAGCGCGCACAACTCGAAGACACGCGCGAAGGCCACCTCGGCCTGCAGCATGGGCCACCCCTGCAACACCGCGCGCAACCGGAGGACCCGCGTTTCCCCCAGCGCGACCACACCTTCCCACACGCCACGCCATTCCAAGGGGTCAACTATCTCGACGAGCGAAGTCCCCTGGCGCCACACCTGCAAGTGACGCCTTGGCCAGCTAACTTCCGAGTAGGGACCTATCCCAAGTACAACGGCAGCACCGACCCGGCGCAATACATAATGAGTTATCAGGTCGCTGTTGCATCCGCCGGAGGGGACGACGCCACAATGGCGAAGTCTTTCATCATCGCCCTAGAGGGCCCAGCTCTCACCTGGTTCACCAGATTGCCTCCGCTGTCCATTGATTCCTGGAGAAGTCTCAGGGACAAGTTCCTGCTCAACTTCCAAGGGTACCGCCCAGACACCGACGCCTTGGCCGAGCTCTCGCTTTGCAAGCACCTGGAAAAGGAGACTCTGCGGGAGTATTACCGCAAATTTTTAACACTCAAGTCACAGCTGCCCTCCGTTGATGATCAGATAGCTATCCACTACGCCATCAGCGGCCTTCGTGCCGGCGTCCTCTACAGCCACTGTATCAGAGATCCGCCCAAGAACCTCCAGGAGCTATATCAACTCTTTGAAAAATATGCCAAATCCGAGGAGCTCCACCAGCGCAAGGTTGAGTCACAGCGGAAACCCAAAGATGCCCCACAGTCCAGCCGCACGTGGACGAGGACTCCACAGCCAGACTCCGGTCGAGACGGCCGCAATCAGCAGCAAGTGCACAACATCGCCAACCAGCATCCCGCTGCTGACCCCCCTCGTCGCCAGGAATATCCCCCCCAGGGCCGCGGAAATGGAACTCGTGGTAGGGGCCGAGGGCGTGCGCAGCCGCCGCGCCGATTCTACTGCCTTTTCCATGGCGAAGATTGCGCCCACCAGACCAAAGACTGCCTCGAAACGAAGGCCACTAGAGACAGAATGGCACGGGCGCAGCCAGCCGACAACCCCAGAATTATCGCGCACAATTACCAGCAACCCCCTCTGCCATATATCCACGTTCCCGCCCCGCATCCACCGCACCACGCTTACCAACACCATCAGGAAGTACAAATCGTACCTCCTCCACCCCCACCACCACACCAGCAACATCAAAACATCCCCCATGCTCCAAAGCAGGAAGACTTCGCCGATCAACCATATCGCGGAGTCATCCACATGATAACGGGGGGGTCCAACACTGACTTCGACACCAAGCGGCAGAAGCGGGACCACTACCGCAGCATCAACCATGTCGCCGTCACTGGCCCAGTCGTGCAGACAAGGTGGTCCCACATACCGCTAACCTTCGACGCACGAGACGTCGACCTGCGCAGCGCCCCCCACTGCGACGCCATGGTTATCAATTGCAGCATGGCAGGCTGGGACTTGCACAAAGTCCTAGTTGACAACGGCAGTCAGGCGGACATCATCTTCCTCCACGCCTTCGATCGCATGGGCATAAGCCACAGCCTGCTTAAGCCTTTGGACAACCCGTTGTATGGCTTCGGCGGCAAGGGCACCTTCCCCGTCGGCAAAATAGAGCTGCCTCTCTCCTTCGGTGTAGCACCCAATGCCCGAAGTGAGCAAATAACCTTTAACATTGTGGACATGGTATATCCTTACAATGCCATCATGGGCCGAGGCTCCATCAATAAGTTCGAAGCAGCCATTCACGGACTGTACCTATGTATGAAGATACTAGGTCCGTTAGGCGTCATCACAGTCTTCGGCAATCAACAGACTGCGCGCAACATAGAGCGGGACTTTGTGCCTGGTCAAAGAAACATGCACTGCCTCACGGCCCAACGCAAGGTCCCCGCGCCCGCCAGCCCAACCAATAAGCAGCACGACAAGGCACAGCTGCAGAGCAACGACGGGACCAAGACTGTCCCCCTCGACCAGGCCACGCCCAGGCAGACAGTCATTATCAGCGAAGACCTTACTTCGCATGAAGAAGAGAAGCTCCTCTGCTGCCTGTCCAAGAACAAAGATGTCTTCGCCTGGTCGGCCCTCGATCTGGTCGGGGTTAGCCATTCAATAATTGAGCACAGTCTGGGAATCGACCCTTCGGTAAGGCCGAAAAAGCAGCGGCTTCGCAAGATGTCCGACGAGAAGACGGAGGCCGCCAAGGCAGAAGTGCACCGCCTCCTGGAAGCCAAATTCATCGAGCCGGTGGCTTACCCCACATGGCTCTCCAATGTCGTGATGGTGCAGAAAAAGAGCGGGAAGTGGCGAATGTGCATCGACTTCACCAGTCTCAATAAAGCCTGCCCAAAGGACAATTTCCCGTTGCCGCGGATCGACAAAATAGTCGATAGTGCGGCCGGATGCGAAGTCATGTCCCTCCTCGACTGCTTTTCCGGTTACCACCAGATATACATGAAGGAAGAAGACAAGGCTAGCACCAGCTTTATAACACCCTTCGGCACATATTGCTTCATCAGAATGCCGGAGGGACTCAAGAACGCCGGGTCCACCTTCTCCAGGCTTACCAAAACAGTGCTCGAAGGGCAAGTTGGCAGAAACATATTCACATATGTGGACGACATTGTTGTCGCCAGCAAGAGCAAGGAGGACCACCTCGCCGACCTCGCCGAAACATTCGCGAACATGCGAGACGCACAACTCCGCCTAAACCCAGAAAAGTGCGTCTTCGGCGTTCGCCAAGGCAAAATTTTGGGCTACCTGGTATCACACCGCAGCATCGAGGCCAACCCAACCAAGATTCAGGCCATCATAGACATGACGCCTCCGCAGTCCGTCAGGGACGTCCAGCGCCTGACAGGCAGATTGGCCGCTCTCAACAGATTCATCTCCAGGTCCGCCGAGCGAAGTCTCCCCTTCCTCAAGACACTCCGTGGTGCAAAAGACTTCGCCTGGGGACTAGAGCAGGCGGCGGCCTTCGCCTCATTAAAACAGTACCTGACAGAGTTGGCCGTCCTTACCAGCCCCGACCCCTCGCTCCCCCTGCTGCTCTACGTCGCGTCTTCGCCACATGCGGTCAGCGCGGCACTAGTGCAGGAGCAGACTGTCGAGGGCGTGGTCCGGCAGTGCCCCGTGTACTATGTCTCCGAGGTACTGACACCGTCCAAGTGCAACATGACAGAGCTGGAGAAGATTGCCTGCGCAGTCGTTATGTCTTCGCGCAAACTGCACCACTACTTCGAAGCATTCAAGGTCCGAGTCACCTCTGATAGGGGACTCGGTGAATTATTCAGAAACCCGGAGGCATCGGTGAGGATTGCCAAGTGGGCAGCCGAACTATCCGGCTACCACATCAGCTTCGAGCCTAGGACAGCATTCAAGGTCCGAGTCACCGCGTAGTCAACCTTATCATGACCGAAGACTGGCGGGCACCAATAACCCTGTTCCTACAGGGGTATTATCATCCAGCCGACATCAGTGAGGCCAAGCGCCTCAGACATCAAAGCCGAGACTTCGCACTGATTGAAGGCCAACTCTACAAAAAAGGGGTCAGTCAGCCAATGCTTAAGTGCGTCACCGAAGCCGAAGGCATGCAGATCCTACGAGAAGTCCACAGTGGCACGTGCGGCTCACACGCAGGGCCAAGGGCCCTAGCTGCTAAGGTGATCCGCCAGGGCTTTTACTGGCCTGCAATGATCTGCGCCGCAAATCGGGTCACACGGTCCTGCGAAGCCTGCCAGAAGTTTTCTCCTCGGTCAGGCACCCCCTCGCAGTATACAAAGCTGATCACCCATACATGGCCCCTCCAGCGCTGGGGCCTGGACATTGTCGGGCCCCTGCCCACCGCTCAGGGGAACCTTAAGTTCGCCTTCGTCGCTGTCGAGTACTTCACCAAATGGATCGAGGCGAGGGCTGTTTCCACAATAACATCAAAAACTGCCCAAAAATTCTTCTGGCAAAACATTGTTTGCCGCTTCAGAGTTCCGTCCGAACTAACAGTTGACAACGGCAAGCAGTTTGACAGCCAAGACTTCAAGGATTTTTGTTTCTCCATTGGCACCAAGCTTGCCTTCGCCTCAGTCTATCATCCGCAGTCCAACGAGGTCGTGGAACGCGCCAATGGGAAAATCTTCACAGCTGTCAAGAAGATGCTCCTTGATGAAAAAAGGGCAGATGGACCGATCTGCTACCTGAGGTAGTCTGGGCACTAAACACGACTGAGTGCAGGGCGACTGGGTTTACTCCCATTCGCCTTCTATACAGATCGGAGGCCATGACCCCGCAAGAAATAAAGCATGGGTCCCCGCGAACAGTTCCGTCAGCTGTCCCCGACGTGGACGAGCCAACTTCAAAGGATCTCATTGACGGAGACCGAGTCTTCGCCCTACAAGCCCTCAACAAATACCAAGCCCAGACCAAAGCATGGCGCGACCACACAGTCATCCCGAGGGAGTTCAACGAAGGGGACCTCGTACTCGTCCGAACGGCTCGGACGGAGTCCAAGGGCAAGCTGGAGCCCAAGTGGGAGGGCCCCTTTATAGTCAATGCAAAAGCTTCCCCCAGTGCCTACAAGCTCACAACGCCAAACGGCGAGGACCTGGAGCACTCCTGGAACATCGACAACCTCCTCAAATTTTTTGTTTGACTGCTCAGGGCTGATTTCGCCCTTGTAATTCGCAAAAACAATCTTGTACCGGCCCGCACTCTTTTCCTCCCGGGGGGTGAGGTTTTTAACGAGGCGGAGCCATGTAATATATGTGTGAAAAATCCCCCGCAAAAACATGCGTCGAAAAAAGACCGCGATGACGGTCTTCGACATTCGACCAATACGAGGTCACCGCGAGGCTAAGCGCTAGCCACCTTCACGTGCGACAAATCCGCGCAGAAGTCGCCTAAGGGTGCAGCCGGACTAGCACAACAAGTGCGAAAAAACCGAAGTCTATCGCGAAGACTATCCGCGCAGAAGTCGCCTAAGGGTGCAGCCGGACTAGCACAACAAGTGCGAAAAAACCGAAGTCTATCGCGAAGACTATCCGCGCAGAAGTCGCCTAAGGGTGCAGCCGGACTAGCACAACAAGTGCGAAAAAACCGAAGTCTATCGCGAAGACTATCCGCGCAGAAGTCGCCTAAGGGTGCAGCCGGACTAGCACAACAAGTGCGAAAAAACCGAAGTCTACCGCGAAGACTATCCGCGCAGAAGTCGCCTAAGGGTGCAGCCGGACTAGCACAACAAGTGCGAAAAAACCGAAGTCTACCGCGAAGACTATCCGTGCAGAAGTCGCCTAAGGGTGCAGCCAGACTAGCACAACAAGTGCGAAAAAACCGAAGTCTACCGCGAAGACTATCCGCGCAGAAGTCGCCTAAGGGTGCAGCCGGACTAGCACAACAAGTGCGAAAAAACCGAAGTCTACCGCGAAGACTGTCCGTGCAGAAGTCGCCTAAGGGTGCAGCCGGACTAGCACAACAAATGCAGAAACGACAACATCAGACCGTCCGCGCCAAGACCGACTATAATCGCACCAGCACAGCATAACAAAACACACCAGACAAAGTACACAACGCCTTCGCAGGCATAGACAAGCGAGGGCACACAACTTCATCACACAAGCCTTCACACATATACAAGCGAGGACACCACACTCTACTTCGGCTCAACCTTAGGAATAATTCCCATCTCCCTATAATTAAATAACATTATCCTAAGCTCCTCACCCGCAAAAAGACTCCGCAGTTCCCCTTCACCTGTACTCGCGGCGGCCGGCAAAGACAACAGTTCCTGCCGGCCAGCCCTACTCACACGAAGCCGAGCCCCCTCCGCCCCACTAACTCTACGCTTCGCAACAGCCCTTCGTCGTCGGCGCCCGGTGCTAGGACCTGACACATCTTCTGCGTCCGCGGCGTGCGGCGAAGCCTCCGCCGCAGCCACATCCAAAGCCGCAAAGTAGTCCAAGTCCTCCTCCGACGACTCCTCAGTCCACTCAACCGAGCTCCCAGAGTCAGCAAAATCAAAAAACTCAGATGCAGATCCACCACATTCATTATCACCTTCCGCGATCGAAGCCGCCAAAAATATAGTAGTGGCGGTTGCGTGCGCAGGCCCAAAATCTTGAACCTGCGCAGCAACCAAAATTCAGCAACATATCCAAAATTCCCCAACCCTCTACACCCACTACGCCACCTGCGAAGGCCCTGACATTGCGGGAGCCTCCGTCGTTGGCTCCGCCGTTGCTTCTGCTGTTGTTTCCGCCGCCACTGCCGCGGGATCTTCAGCACTCGGCGCAGCAGCTGCGGGGGCATCAGGCGCGCCTTCGGCGACCTCTGGGGGCAGGTCTTCGCCGGCCACAGCGGATGCGGGGGCACCCGGCGCGTCTTCCGCAGTCTCCGGGGTCGGCTCCAGGGCGACCCCAGACACGGCCTCCGCCGGGGTCGGCTCCGGGTCAGACATCGTGCTGTTCAACGCCCCGAAGTCGTCCACCCTATCGCCACGCGCCGCCTAAGACAACACACAAAATTCAGCAAACACACACACAGCCTACATCCAACAAACACCAAACAAACGAAAACGTTACCTGAGCCCTCGCCGTCTCGGCCCGCTCCCTGACCACCTCGCGACCGTGCGGACCCCACATCCGGTCGTAGATGGCTCCGGCGGATTCCTTCACTACGGGGTCCTCAACCTTAAAGATATCTTGCTCAAAATCTTCATCGGCTTGGTCGAAGACCTCGAAGTGCCGGCACCCTTCGCGGGAGAGCGCGTTCATCGCCCCCTCGCAGGTGACCAGGGAGGCATACGCCATAAACCCCTCCATGACAATGGGGAGTGCCTGCAACTCCTCCTGCACCCACTCCAGGCAGCGAAGTCCGGGCTCTCGGTCCGGCACTTCGAAGTCACCGGTCCCCGCGCCCAGCCCACGGTATGTATCTATAAGCAGTTGGCGCGTCCGCTCTGCCTCCGCGCGTGACGCGGCATCGGCCCTCTCCACGCGGCTCTCCAGGGCGGTGAGCCGCTCCTGCAGCTGCTCGGCGCGCTCCCTGGCAAGATTGCCCTCCGCCCGTGCCAGGTTAGCCTCCGCCTGCGCAGCCTGCGCCTTGACAAGGGCCTCGTTGGTCTCCCTCCTTTCCCCCGCCAGCTGGCGCCGGAGGGCAGCCTTCTCTCCCTCCAGCGTGGCCACCTTGTCCGCCAGCTTGCGACACTTGCTGTCGGCGGCCGATTTTTCACGGACGGCGTCAGCATGTTGTGTCCGAAGTCTCTCGACTTCGGCAGCCACAGCTGCCGTAAGGGCCCCCGACGCAGTGCGGCTGGCGAAGTCAGCCACCTGCAGAGCAATCGTAAGACCGCGGCCCCAGCAAGCCGATAAAAAAAAAGGACGAAGTCCAGCTCAGCGGACCTGACTTAGCGCCTCTGTCACCTCCTTCAGCCGGCGGGACGCAGCGCCCGCCTCATCCCTGACAGCCGCGAGGGCCGACACCTCGCCTCCGGCGCTAAGAGCCCCGCCCTTCGCCTTCGGCACTGCGGCAGCCGTCGTGGTCGCCGCGGCAGGCGCAACCATAGCAAGTTGGCCTTCGCCCGACCCTACGACGTACCAACAAATAAATTTAAAAAAATAATAATAATAAATAAATAAATAGAGCCAACGACTTACCACCGAGATAGTCGTCCACACTAATATCGGTCGCGAAGTCGGCGACACGTTTGCCCGACAACGGCAACGCTCGGGCCGCCTTCGCGACCTCCGCCACTCCGCTGGCCGGCGGCACCGCCTTCGCCGATTTCGAGCCTCCGGCGCCTGCCGTTGCCTCCGGCGCCTTGCTAGATGCAGGGACGCCCGACTTCACCGCCACCGGCGGCCTGCCTCCGCCGGGGGCCGCAGCCTTCGCAGCCCCCCGCTGCCTCTTCGGCCTGGCTTCAACGAGCCTGACAGCCGCCTGGCGCTTTTGTGCAGCTCCCTGGCGATCCTTGTCCATCACTGTTGACACAACAGCAGCAATATTCCGTCCGTAAGGAAAAATCCTCCATTCATGAACCATGCGAGATGTAAAAAAGTCCTCGCCAGCCGCGCGGGGGATAGGAACATTCCTAGGCCAACAACCCCCGGTAACCCTCAGCATCCGAGTCGAAGACTCCCGGAGCTCGGGCGAAGACATCCTTCCCCCCGGGGCCGCGCACGTCCTCATCAACTCTCTAGCAAAACCATCAGAAACCCCAAGTCCTCCCATAGCAGTACCTAATTTTCTCTTTTTAGAGGATGGGGCGGCCGCCGGCGCAGGGTCGTCTCCAGTCTCCATCGCCGGCTTCTTCCCACGGCGGTCCACATCGTCTTGACCAGGGTAGCCGTCATATGGCAATTGATTTAATTCAAAAACCCTGTTCAAACGGTCATTCGACCCGCGGATATCCCAGCTGCGCTGGCCCTCTGTCCTCGGCACGTAACGTCCAACGAGCCGCACCGCCCCATCCTCCGCCTCACGCACAAAGGTGGCCGGATCGCGATTTTGCAGATTCAGCGCGAAGGCGGGACTCCGCACCACCCTTGCGCCATGGAAAGGCATCTGGCGAGGGCACACTTCGCCCAACGCCCAGCCATGCGCCAAGGGCCATACCCCGTACGCCACAAATTCTTCAACCAAGTCGCGCCCACTGCTCAGGCTGGCGGCGCACCGAAGGGCCCCTTCGTCCACATCCTCCTCCGCCACTTCGAAGGGCGGGTACGCTGAGTAAAAATGAGAACACATCTCGGACACGGGGAGTCCCTCATGGCCTTCGACGGTACCCTCAGCAACATAAAACCAAAATTCATTCCAGTTGCCCCACTTGTTGCGGGCGCAAGGAACCAACTCGACTACCTGCATCGTGGTTTTGCCGGTCTTCGACGTGAATGTGCAGGACCCAAACTGAGCAACTTCATCTCCAATCATCCTCTTCTGCCAGTGCAAACAATAATACTTCGCAAAAACTTCGACCGATGGCTGTCCGCCGTACGAAGTCGTCACCCAGACATACTTCGACAGAGCCACCATCGCATTCGGTGTCAGCTGATGTATTTGAACGTTGAACCTGCGCAGGACTTCGCCAACAAATCGGTGCGCAGGCAAGCGGAGTCCGGCGGCGAAGAACGCCTCGAAAACAACCAACTCGCCCTCCGGCTCGGGGACTTCCTCCGTCCCCGGGACTCGAGCGACTCCGCCGCCGAAGTAACCCAACCGCTGCATATCTTGCACGCGGACCGACGACATTCGCGATACGCCAAAGTCAACAGAATCGCCGGCACGCAACTCCTCCGCCATCAAACTACTCAGCGTCTCCTCAGACGAGGCGGCGGCCGGCGGCGAGGGATCGGTCGACGGTGTAGCAGCAGCGGAAGAAGACGAGGACGACATCGCTACGTACCGTCGGCTGCGGCGGGCGGTCTGCTTCACTCGAGCCAGATCTCCGGCGAACAAGAGCACGGTGGGCAGACGAGCAGCAAGACGGCGGAAAGGGCGGCTAGGGTTTTCGCGGAGCGCGGAAAGTGAAGTTCAAAAAGCGCTGACCCCCGCCCCCTTTTATAGGCAGGGCGCGGCGCTTCGGGAAACCCGCAATCCAACAGTACGCCGTCAATCAACGGTCATATCAAAAACCCCCGCGGAACCACTTCGAGCGAGGGCAGCGTCTCCGCCATCCAGCAACGTCTTTGGCACCAGGTGACTTTGTCGAACTGGTCCCTCGGAGGGCAAATGTTGGGGCGAAGGCAAAGGCGCCACCCTTCGCTCGAAGCCTTCGCTGCAGCAGCTGAGCTAACAGAAACAAAACAGGCAGGGACACCCTTCGCTTGTTCCGCACCAGACGAAGACCGGCGATGAAGGGCATCCCACAGTGCGGCCTCGTCCAGCTCAGAGGCCCACGTGCGATCCGGCCCATCGTAACGGGCCCCGCGTGGTCGCCGTGCGTTACGGGCCTAATTTGTAAAGGCATCCCTGTAATTACGGTCTGTAACCCCGCTTTATGGGAATATTCTGGGGATAACCTAGGTAGCTGAGGGCACATGCGTCCTTAGCTCAAGGCGCTGCGCGCTCAGGTACCTATAAATACCCCTGCACAGTGCCCGTGAGAGGCCAGATTAACAGAGCTATTGCCATCTAGCGCGAGTACCCTATTGACGTCACTGCTCACCCTTGTTGGATCCCCTTGCAACTGAGAGCAAGTTCCAACAACCATAATATATAAATTTTGTTTGGACATTGTAAATCTAACCAATTATCTTGGAAACCCTAATTCCAAATAGGTTATTAATGTAAAGCTCCAACTAAATTATCTAAAACTAAAACATAAAATTACATTATGTTTCATGTTTATAGATTGAAATAACAGTCTTTTAAAAATTGACTTTTTAGATTCATTTATATTTCCTGTTTATATAGATTTAAACAACAACCTTTGGAGTGACACATTGATTCTTAGATGATTTCAACCAGAAAAGGCACTCTAGTGCAATAATAGACCACACTCTATGATGACAAGAACATTGATCCATAAAACAAATAAAAAATAGAAAATGCAGATATCAAGGAGAGACAATCGGTATGGACCTATTTGGGCTATATGGGAGAGACCAACTGTCACACCCGGCTTTAGAAGGTAAATCGAATGTGAACCATGTACGTGCCAGGATCAGAAATTCACGTACACAGCGATTACATAAATGACTCATCATAGCACAATGCCTCGAATTACAATAAAGAGTAAGTAATAATATTACAGACTAGAGCCATTTACGTAATATAAATCAAAGTACACAGAATCGGAACGTAGCCAACGTAAACAACCCACCACATGCAGCTGACTGGGGGAGGTCGCTAGCCTAATCCTCGAACTCATCGACGTCCTGGAACTCCTGAAGATCCACCTCGACGCCTTATTCTTTACCTAAGCATAGATTGCACCAAAGGCAACCTGGTGTTTTGTGAAAGCAAGGGTGAGTACACATCAACGTACTCAGCAAATGTCCCGTTTGGCTGAGGTGGACTAGCTTTATGTGGGGTTAAGCTCTAGCAGTTGCTTTTAGTTGGTCAAGTATTTATTATTAGTGGAAGCCAAGTTTTAGTAATAGCCAACCCATGAACCATTTCCTCATCGAGAAAACATCATTATCATCATCGAGCCAAAAACCATCAATAGAACCATTGTATCTCGAACCATCTGTATCTCAGATCGTCTGCATCTCTAATCAAAGAGGATCCCAAGGCTGCTCATAACCGTGAGCACGGCTGATATATCAGTTTCATTACCCTCTGCAGAGGTCGCACACTTTACCCATGAGCCGTGATTCCCGTTTTGCCCGGGGATCATGACTCCCCATTGATCACTTCCTAGGTGGTCCGGCAGGGTATCACTACATAGCTTTTACAAAGATTCCCTAGAGGTCATAGCCGCCCGTTAGGTTTCTCCAGTTTGATAAACACAGTACCTCTCCCCGAAGGGGGGGTGACTAACAAAAACAAAACGAAAGAACCTCGGCACCCAGCCTCGGCAGAGCAAGCACTGTGCCTGGACCCCATTGACGGCACGACGGCGAAGCAACTACACCTCTAGTTCCTCTAATTAATTAGCTAAGGGCGCCCCATTTCACCCTCATGGTTGCACTGTTATCCCGGGTGGTCTCTCAACGAACAGGTCCTTACGGAGAGGTACTCGGAAAACAGCCCGAGTCCCCTTAAATGCCACAAGTATATCATCATATCCAGAATAAAATCATAGTATCATCATTGTATCTCATCATGTTCATTGGTTAAAGTAAAGCGCTAGCATGTAGATAACCATAGTAACCCGAAAGGTAAACAAGGATAAAGTAAATAGAAAGCTAGTCAATCCTTAGGTTTCAATTAAGTAGTGCGGGACAGTGAATTATAAATAGATAGGACATAATGGGTCAGAGGACACTTGCCTTCACCAAACAAATGCTCAGGGTCTTTAACCTCATAGAACTCAGAGTGCTTGATCACTTGGTCGTCGAAGCTTGGCCGTCGATTCCTTGAAGCTTGGAGATGGATTGCACTCTAATTGCAACGCGAAACGAAGACAAACAGACACAAGCAAGCAAACACATATATGCATAAGAACATTACACCATAGAAATACAAACATAGTAAAACATGCAAAACGAAATAGAGCGCGTTACTACGGTCACGCGAGGAAAAAGAAATGCTGAACTCGAAGACGATCGAGAAAATATCGCGTTTACACTAAACAAGTATTAATCATAATATCTAATTCGACATTGTCAAATGTAAGTAATATCTATAATTTAGTTCAATTAATCCGCTATGCTAATGAATGTTAGTCAAATAAGTAATTTAATTAACACGAGAGATTCTACGCGAGGCGAACTTACGATACACAAAATAACACGACAACGTGAAAACGACGCGCGGACACGCGCGACACAGCACGCTGACAACACCCGAAACAGCGCGCGTGACCAACGCGAATGACGCGCGAATCAGCACGCCACCACGTGCGGAATAGCACGCGCGACACCGCTACGGCACAAATAGCACGGTGATGCGCACACGGCGCATGACTGGTACACGAAATAATGTGCACGACAACACGCGATACTCGCTAACAGATAACGTGACTATACTAGACACGAATTAAAGGAAGAAGCATTTAAGTTTGTATTAATCAAGTTAGCCCTTATTTATAAAAGCGCGAGTTAAGAACTATAAAACAGAATTAATAGCTAATCAAATAATATAAACTTGTGACGTGATGAAATAACATTATTAACATGTTGACGATATTGTTATGAAATTAACGTAACGCGAAAAGGATCGTAACGGATTTAATAACGCGCGCGACTGCGCGAAACAACGAAAACGACGAGCACGAACGACACGCGGATCAACACGTAACCACGTGCAAAACCGTGTGTGCGGTACGCGAGAATCACTAACTACATGTCGTGCTTATACTAATTACCAAATAAATATTAAAAACAACATTACATTATTTTGGGTTGACATCTATTTGTAAAAAGCTCGGGTTGATAACTATAGCTTATAATTTAGTTTTAACTAGTGCGACAACCTGCTAGGCATTGAATAAATAAGTAAATAACTAATTAAAATAGGGGATATGATGAGGCAATACTATATTTCCTAAGTTGATTTTAGTTAGCATAAATTATTTGCGTAAGCTATTATCAATTATTCAATTAACTACTAAGCACAAACGATTATAGCGAAACAACTAACTAATGTGCGCGGATCGCGTGCGTGACAAAGCGCGAACGGACGGTGACGACGCGCACCGACCGCGCACGCGAACGGCAACAACGACACGAGCGAACGGCGCGAACGCGCGCACGTGCAGGGGGGGTAGACGAGGGTAGACATGGGTAGACGATGATGGGGTAGACGTTCTTATCTCAGGACGACGACGCGACATTGAGAATGACACAATGGCGAGGCTATCCATACACAAAAAAGCGTAGATGACATTGCATAGGGTGTAGAGGAGGGGGGGGGGTAGACAAACACATGCGAGGGTAGACAAACATCGTCTTCGACGATGGGCTACGCGCAAGCGAACGCGAGTGCGTGCTACAAGAATGTGGTTTTGGGGTTGTCATCCACGTGCGGTTCTGCGAATCGCGCCGTGCGGGGAGCCATGTGCAGGGGTAGACGCGTGATGTCCGTCTTGACGAGCGAGGACATGGCCCCCACCTCGCAGTGGCTGGTCGGGGTTCGCGCAGGGGCTATCCGAGGGTGGGACGAGGTTGCTGCTGTGCGGTAAGCCGACCGCGAGGGTCGCTGGCTGCTCTGATCGTGGTGAGTGCCGGCAGCGAGCGTGACGGCCTGGCTGAGTCGACTAGAACTCGCAGAGGGCAGAGCAATGGCACGCGGACCTAGGGATCTTTTCGGCCGCGCTGGCCTGACCGCGACCGCGTACAGACGAGGACGTTCGACAGCGGTGACTCGGCACGGTGGCCACGACCGACCGGGCTACGTGCGCATGGGGCACACGAGGCGACCGTGCTGGCGTGGCTGGGCCGGCTCGGCCAAGCCCCGGCCATGGCAAGCGGTCACCACACCGAGCGCAAACGAGGGGAGAGGAAGAGGGGATGGAGACAGGAAGGGGAGGGGCTCACCATGGGCGGATGGAGACGAACGACATGGGCGACACGACCTCCGGCGGACGGCGTGCTAAGCGCGGCAAGGCGCCAATGGCAAGAGGAGGGCGCGGAAGGGAGGCGCGAGGTGATGGCTCTGAGAGAGGAGGCATGAGGGAGGGAAGTTGGGCAAGCGATTTGCAGCTCCGCGGGTGCACGACGTGGGCGCCAAAGGGGCGGTTGTTCCTGTGAGGAAGAAGAACAGTGGGCTGGGCGCCACTGACAGGCGGCCCGGCGGCTGGGCGAACGGCGTGGGCGAGCGCCTCTGCTCGCGCGCCCACACGCAGGGTGGCGGCTGCGGCTGGGACACCCACACGGCTAGGGTTTGGGGGCGCTGGGCCGCGGCGAGCGAGTGGGCCAAGGGGAGATGGGCCTCGCGCAGGCTGCCAGGGAGGGCGCGGCTGCGGATGGGCCACGGGGAAGGGGTGGCGCGCTGGGCCGCGAAGGGGAAGGGGGAAAAGGAGCCAGTTGGGCTTGCGCGCGGGAGTGGGCCAGGGTGAGGCTGGGCCGGCTTAGGAGATTGGGGAAGCAAAGCTTTTTTCTATTTTCTTCCTTTTTATTCTTTTCTTTTATTCGTATTTGAATTTAAATATAGTTTTTGAATCAAATATATTTAAATGAGTTTGAATGGGTGCACAAACACAACAATTCAACATAAAAATGTCTCGGTATGCTATGCAGTAATCAAAGACTTCTCTCTTTTCTTTAGGGTTTCATTTTACTAGGCTTGTTGATATATAAAACCAAATATGTCTCCATTTTTAGAAGGAAAAAAAAGGGAAGGAAAGCATAAGAATGAGAGAGTAACAGCTGAATTTGGTGGATATTAGAAAAGAAATTTTATACCCCCAAATTCAGGGTGTTACAAATCTAACCCCCTTAACAGGAATCTCGCCCTCGAGATTCAAGAAGAGGCTAGCAAGAATGACTAGGTTGGTTCATAGGTTGTCCGTGGCTTTTTGAGTTGACTTTGACTCTACTAGCTTAACTTGCGAACTGGCTTCTTTGACCTTCAGATGTTCACGACGAATTGATACAATTCTTGAGGATCTCCTGGACTTGTGGGTTAGGACCCACGCACGCTTTCACTGCGCCACTCTGATCTTGTTGGTTGATGTTGATCGCATTGTCTTTACTGGGGTTAGCAGCTAACCCCCTTAACAAGAGCGTTGATATGCACTTGGTGAAGATGCTGCCGACTCTGATCTTGACTGATTAAGAGGGGTTGCAGGACGCCAACCGGATAGGTGCAAAAGGGAAGAGTATGGATAGAAAAGGTAAGATAGAAAAGATAAGCATAGATGGATTGAAGAGAGAAAAGGAAGAGCACCCAGCTACCTAACTCTATGGCACTCAACTAGTCAACTGATGTCATTGTGGACCAAGGGCCACAACTCATCAACACTCATTACAAAGAAGCAAATCAGTCATAACACAAAGACAAACAACACAAGCATACAACAACAAACATCTCATTGCTATACGTAACTTCTAATTAAAATGGTGGTCTTTCCTTACCAAGGGGAAATTATTCTAAGGCCATCGAAAGGCAAGGGGAATAATAAGACATACAGAATAGGGGCATGAGCACTATAGAGGATAGAGCTAAAGCAAGGATTGTAACCGACAGGGGAGAGAATGCAACCAAGGTCAAGATAGGTAAAACACCATTCTCGAACCGAGATGGGAAAGATAATATTTCAAATGGTAGGCATAGGATAAGCATCATGGAATGATCTAGATATTAGGAAGGTAAGGGTGATATCGAGCAAAAGCTAAGACTTGCAACGTGACAGAGGAAAAGGGAACGGACAAGAGCGAGATGGGTAAGACATCACTCTTGGAATGAAATGGGAGAGGCAGCTTTAAAATGCAGGTAAGCATCAAGGTAAAGATCGAGGGATGACAAGGGTTAATGTGATAATGGACAAGGATGTAGGAGACGAGGTAACTGTTCATAAGAACCAAGAATATAAATACCACAAAGGATGGAGTTAAGACAAGACCTGCAAATGGAAAAGGAGGTGGTACGCCCATGGGCCAGATAGGTAAACTGCCACTCTCAAATTGAGGTGAAAGAGAGGAGATTTTTTTTAAAGAGCAAGAATAAAGATAAGTGTCAAGGCAAGACCGATGGATGACAAGGTAATGGTGATAGCAAATAAAACACATAGCAAAGGACGGAATTAAGACAAGACTTGTAATGCGACAAGAAGTGAAAAGAAATCAAGGGAGAGATGGGTAACTCGCAATTCTCGAACTGGGCTGAAAGAAAGGGGAGGCTTTTAAAGGATAAGTTTAAGGTAAGCATTTAGGTAGAAGACATAAATATCACAAGGGTCAGAGGCGATAACAGTCAAGGGTGTGACGGAAAAGATGAAGGCATTGAAGAGCTAGTGGTGTAAGTACCACAAAGAATGGAGTTATGTCAAGGCTTACGCGGTAAAGAAGAGGATATAGCCAAGGGTGAGATAAGTAAGACATAGCTCTCGAATTGAGATCGAAAAGAGGGGAGTTCAACAAGCAGACCTAAGATAAGTATCAAGGCAAGATCTACAGATTACAAAGGTAAGGATGATATCAAATAAAAGCTCAACCAAGGATGAAGTTAAGGTGAGGCAAGACTGCAAAGCGACAAAGGGAAAGGAAACGAACAAGAGCGGGATAGGGAAAACAACATTCTTGGATTGAAATGGAATAAGTGAGACTAAGAAAAATAGGTAAACATCATGGTAAATATGGAGAGAGGTCAAGGGTCAAAGGTGATAATAGGCAAGGATATAAAGGAAGAGGTAAATGTGCATAAAAAATTAGGAATCTAGGTACAACCAAGAATAGAGTTAAGATAAGTCTTGCAAGTGGTAAAGTATAGGATATATCCATGGGTGAGATAAGTAAGAGACCACGCTTGAACTAAGGTGGGAGATTGGAGGTTTTAGATAACGAACATAGCATAATCGCCAAGGTAAGATTGAGAGATGAGAAGGGTAAGGGCAATAAGAAGCAAAAGCACAACAAAGGATGAGGTTACAAACTCGCGAGCCAAAGAAGATTATGCGACCAAGAGAAAGAAGGTATGAGACGGAAGAGGGGCAATTTTAAAGGGCAGGTATGAGACAAACATCAATGTAGGATATAGAGGTGTCAAGGGTGCATATGATAATAATTAAAAAGCATAATAAAGGATATAGTTAAGACAAGACTCGCGAAACGTCAAAGTGGAGAAAACAATCAAGGTTAAGATCGGTAAGGTTCAAACAGAAGGGTTGAAGTAAAGATTCATTACCGAGTGGAGTTACAAGGAAACAACGAGATTGCTACAGGTGTGCAAAATAAAATGATCACTCATGGATCATTAGGAAACAAGGGTGGTCAAGGGCATGTTAACTGAAATATTTCAAATAAATATTGGGACATTAAGGTAAGCATATATAAAAATAAGAGTATGCAAGATTCCAATGGTACGAGCATACCAAGACCAAGAAAGTACAAATTGCCAAAAAGATAGCGACTTATCAATAGAATAGGAAAGGGTCTCAAAAGACAGTAAGATCATGGACATATAAACTAAAATGTTTAAATAGGTAGTAGGGGTACAAGGGTAAGTGCTTTAGATTAAGGGATAAGGGTATTAAAAATGCAAGGATACGAGCATGTCAATAACAAAATGGAATAGAGATGGTCAAATAGTAGCAATTTAATAATGGATGAGGAAAGAGTCCCAAAAGACTAAAGGCTATGGTCAGGGGCATCTACAAAGATGTCGCAAGCACAAGATGAGATTAGATCTAATAAATTGAGATAAGTATAGACCATACTAAAATAAAATACTTTTTGGCAAGGGGGCATATAGGAGCACAACATAGAATTAGTCGAGGTGACTAATATTTTGAAGCAGAATCAAGGATGAGATGAAGTAATAATCAATAAGTCCTTAAAACGACCAATGCTACTCTAGGTCAGCGGTCCTACAGTCAGCACGGCTTTGATACCACTTATGTCACACCCGGCTTTAGAAGGTAAACCGAATGTGAACCATGTACGTGCCAGGATTAGAAATTCACGTACACAGCGATTACATAAATGACTCATCATAGCACAATGCCTCGAATTACAATAAAGAGTAAGTAATAATATTACAGACTAGAGCCATTTACGTAATATAAATCAAAGTACACAGAAACGGAACGTAGCCAACGTAAACAACCCACCACAGGCAGCTGACTGGGGGAGGTCGCTAGCCTAATCCTCGAACTCATCGACGTCCTGGAACTCCTGAAGATCCACCTCGACGCCTTATTCTTTACCTGAGCATAGATTGCACCAAAGGCAACCTGGTGTTTTGTGAAAGCAAGGGTGAGTACACATCAACGTACTCAGCAAATGTCCCGTTTGGCTGAGGTGGACTAGCTTTATGTGGGGTTAAGCTCTAGCAGTTGCTTTTAGTTGGTCAAGTATTTATTATTAGTGGAAGCCAAGTTTTAGTAATAGCCAACCCATGAACCATTTCCTCATCGAGAAAACATCATTATCATCATCGAGCCAAAAACCATCAATAGAACCATTGTATCTCGAACCATCTGTATCTCAGATCGTCTGCATCTCTAATCAAAGAGGATCCCAAGGCTGCTCATAACCGTGAGCACGACTGATATATCAGTTTCATTACCCTCTGCAGAGGTCGCACACTTTACCCATGAGCCGTGATTCCCGTTTTGCCCGGGGATCATGACTCCCCATTGATCACTTCCTAGGTGGTCCGGCAGGGTATCACTACATAGCTTTTACAAAGATTCCCTAGAGGTCATAGCCGCCTGTTAGGTTTCTCCAGTTTGATAAACACAGTACCTCTCCCCGAAGGGGGGGTGACTAACAAAAACAAAACGAAAGAACCTCGGCACCCAGCCTCGGCAGAGCAAGCACTGTGCCTGGACCCCATTGACGGCACGACGGCGAAGCAACTACACCTCTGGTTCCTCTAATTAATTAGCTAAGGGCGCCCCATTTCACCCTCATGGTTGCACTGTTATCCCGGGTGGTCTCTCAACGAACAGGTCCTTACGGAGAGGTACTCGGAAAACAGCCCGAGTCCCCTTAAATGCCACAAGTATATCATCATATCCAGAATAAAATCATAGTATCATCATTGTATCTCATCATGTTCATTGGTTAAAGTAAAGCGCTAGCATGTAGATAACCATAGTAACCCGAAAGGTAAACAAGGATAAAGTAAATAGAAAGCTAGTCAATCCTTAGGTTTCAATTAAGTAGTGCGGGACAGTGAATTATAAATAGATAGGACATAATGGGTCAGAGGACACTTGCCTTCACCAAACAAATGCTCAGGGTCTTTAACCTCATAGAACTCAGAGTGCTTGATCACTTGGTCGTCGAAGCTTGGCCGTCGATTCCTTGAAGCTTGGAGATGGATTGCACTCTAATTGCAACGCGAAACGAAGACAAACAGACACAAGCAAGCAAACACATATATGCATAAGAACATTACACCATAGAAATACAAACATAGTAAAACATGCAAAACGAAATAGAGCGCGTTACTACGGTCACGCGAGGAAAAAGAAATGCTGAACTCGAAGACGATCGAGAAAATATCGCGTTTACACTAAACAAGTATTAATCATAATATCTAATTCGACATTGTCAAATGTAAGTAATATCTATAATTTAGTTCAATTAATCCGCTATGCTAATGAATGTTAGTCAAATAAGTAATTTAATTAACACGAGAGATTCTACGCGAGGCGAACTTACGATACACAAAATAACACGACAACGTGAAAACGACGCGCGGACACGCGCGACACAGCACGCTGACAACACCCAAAACAGCGCGCGCGACCAACGCGAATGACGCGCGAATCAGCACGCCACCATGTGCGGAATAGCACGCGCGACACCGCTACGGCACAAATAGCACGGTGATGCGCACACGGCGCATGACTGATACATGAAATAATGTGCACGACAACGCGCGATACTCGCTAACAGATAACGTGACTATACTAGACACGAATTAAAGGAAGAAGCATTTAAGTTTGTATTAATCAAGTTAGCCCTTATTTATAAAAGCGCGAGTTAAGAACTATAAAACAGAATTAATAGCTAATCAAATAATATAAACTTGTGACGTGATGAAATAACATTATTAACATGTTGACGATATTGTTATGAAATTAACGTAACGCGAAAAGGATCGTAACGGATTTAACAACGCGCGCGACTGCGCGAAACAACGAAAACGACGAGCGCGAACGACACGCGGATCAACACGTAACCACGTGCAAAACCGTGTGTGCGGTACGCGAGAATCACTAACTACATGTCGTGCTTATACTAATTACCAAATAAATATTAAAAACAACATTACATTATTTTGGGTTGACATCTATTTGTAAAAAGCTCGGGTTGATAACTATAGCTTATAATTTAGTTTTAACTAGTGCGACAACCTGCTAGGCATTGAATAAATAAGTAAATAACTAATTAAAATAGGGGATATGATGAGGCAATACTATATTTCCTAAGTTGATTTTAGTTAGCATAAATTATTTGCGTAAGCTATTATCAATTATTCAATTAACTACTAAGCACAAACGATTATAGCGAAACAACTAACTAATGTGCGCGGATCGCGTGCGTGACAAAGCGCGAACGGACGGTGACGACGCGCACCGACCGCGCACGCGAACGGCAACAACGACACGAGCGAACGGCGCGAACGCGCGCACGTGCAGGGGGGTAGACGAGGGTAGACATGGGTAGACGATGATGGGGTAGACGTTCTTATCTCAGGACGACGACGCGACATTGAGAATGACACAATGGCGAGGCTATCCATACACAAAAAAGCATAGATGACATTGCATAGGGTGTAGAGGAGGGGGGGGGGTAGACAAACACATGCGAGGGTAGACAAACATCGTCTTCGACGATGGGCTACGCGCAAGCGAACGCGAGTGCGTGCTACAAGAATGTGGTTTTGGGGTTGTCATCCACGTGCGGTTCTGCGAATCGCGCCGTGCGGGGAGCCATGTGCAGGGGTAGACGCGTGATGTCCGTCTTGACGAGCGAGGACATGGCCCCCACCTCGCAGTGGCTGGTCGGGGTTCGCGCAGGGGCTATCCGAGGGTGGGACGAGGTTGCTGTTGTGCGGTAAGCTGACCGCGAGGGTCGCTGGCTGCTCTGATCGTGGTGAGTGCCGGCAGCGAGCGTGACGGCCTGGCTGAGTCGACTAGAACTCGCAGAGGGCAGAGCAATGGCACGCGGACCTAGGGATCTTTTCGACGGCGCTGGCCTGACCGCGACCGCGTACGGACGAGGACGTTCGACAGCGGTGACTCGGCACGGTGGCCACGACCGACCGGGCTACGTGCGCATGGGGCACACGAGGCGACCGTGCTGGCGTGGCTGGGCCGGCTCGGCCAAGCCCCGGCCATGGCAAGCGGTCACCACACCGAGCGCAAACGAGGGGAGAGGAAGAGGGGATGGAGACAGGAAGGGGAGGGGCTCACCATGGGCGGATGGAGACGAACGACATGGGCGACACGGCCTCCGGCGGACGGCGTGCTAAGCGCGGCAAGGCGCCAATGGCAAGAGGAGGGCGCGGAAGGGAGGCGCGAGGTGATGGCTCTGAGAGAGGAGGCATGAGGGAGGGAAGTTGGGCAAGGGATTTGCAGCTCCGCGGGTGCACGACGTGGGCACCAAAGGGGCGGTTGTTCCTGTGAGGAAGAAGAACAGTGGGCTGGGCGCCACTGACAGGCGGCCCGGCGGCTGGGCGAACGGCGTGGGCGAGCGCCTCTGCTCGCGCGCCCACACGCAGGGTGGCGGCTGCGGCTGGGACACCCACACGGCTAGGGTTTGGGGGCGCTGGGCCGCGGCGAGCGAGTGGGCCAAGGGGAGATGGGCCTCGCGCAGGCTGCCAGGGAGGGCACGGCTGCGGATGGGCCACGGGGAAGGGGTGGCGCGCTGGGCCGCGAAGGGGAAGGGGGGAAAAGGAGCCAGTTGGGCTTGCGCGCGGGAGTGGGCCGGGGTGAGGCTGGGCCGGCTTAGGAGATTGGGGAAGCAAAGCTTTTTTCTATTTTCTTCCTTTTTATTCTTTTCTTTTATTCATATTTGAATTTAAATATAGTTTTTGAATCAAATATATTTAAATGAGTTTGAATGGGTGCACAAACACAACAATTCAACATAAAAATGTCTCGGTATGCTATGCAGTAATCAAAGACTTCTCTCTTTTCTTTAGGGTTTCATTTTACTAGGCTTGTTGATATGTAAAACCAAATATGTCTCCATTTTTAGAAGGAAAAAAAGGGAAGGAAAGCATAAGAATGAGAGAGTAACAGCTGAATTTGGTGGATATTAGAAAAGAAATTTTATACCCCCAAATTCAGGGTGTTACAACAACATCCAATGAAAATAGACCTATTTGGGCTATCTGGGAGAGACCAACACAACCAGTTGACAATATAAACAAAGGTAGAAAAATAGACTTTGGCTGAACTTGCAGAAGAAAAGGACCAGTATGGATCTGTCTTTGTTTATGATCACAAAATAATTAATAGATGACCATCTCTCTCTTATAACGACACCAAAGAGGACTATCTCTTTGATGAATCAAGGGCAAGCAACAAATACATACATCCTAGATCAACAAATACACTACTCTGGTTCCACCATGATGCCAAAGGTAGCTTACAGTGAGACACAGCGAAAGGAATTATTTAGTCCAGATAAATTAATGTACATATATACATAGCAAGGAATATAAACAACCATTGTTTTACATTTGTTGATGGGGTGTTAGTATTAATTTGGTACAAGAATCATATAATACAAGGAACTTTAAAAGGAATCAAATATCTGTAGCCATTAATATGCTATCTAGTCCTAAAAATACACAAGATGCTAACTGGGTAGTTAAAAAAGGCATGTATGTACCTTGTCAAACGAAATGGGTTGATTTGCTTGTATCGACGTGGAGGCTTGTCCTTCTGTTAACCGGTGAAACAAACTATAATATCAGTGCAGTTAAAGTATAATCTTAAAAATACAAGATGATACAAGACTCCTCACGGGAATGGAAAAGGGCTATGCTGACTTATTAAACAGCAGTCAACACTTATTTTCTTTCATCTAAATTACTCTTTGCCAGGGAAAGGATGAAAAGTAGCCTTGCACATAGCCAAGAAATTTTACACTGCGCTAACAAATTGTGATATGACCGGCCTTGCACATAGCCAAGAAATTTTATATTGTGCTAACTTAACTCAACTGAACTGTCATGATTCTATAAAAAGAATGCAGCTTATCTGTTAACAGATAATTTTGGATTCTCCAACTCTTAAACCAGAGGAATAGAGGAAGAATATAGAATCATGACAGCAAGGGTCTAGCCATACTGTCCCTGAGTCATGCACTATTGCACCTGAAAGAAGGTCATCTAGAGCAGGAACCTGTGCTCCAATTTCGTATCCCACCAGCAGTGGGGCAAAACTTTCAGATAAAAGTAGCTCCTCACCAAGAAACATGACAAAGGTCCGGTAGTCATTTGTACGCTCCTTTCAACTGTGCCCTTTGGGCTTCATCTACTTCTCTTTGTCTCTCATAGCGTCTTCTATTTGCCTTACGATGCCAAATTAACTTTTGAACATCAAAGCAGGCAACTTTAGTGACAAACTCTACTGTTTGTGGATTTGCAGAGTCCATCAGTCACATGCAGGAAGCCTCTCCAATCTGACAATACTTCTCACAGTCATGTAGAGGACTCATATTCTGTCACTTCTTCGTATCCTTTTTTCTTTTCAAATATTGATCATGTTAATTTTCCAGTGGATCTTATTGTTGTCTGTTTAGAGTCTCCTTTTTCTTTTAATATTTTAGGCATATGAACTCCATAACATTTTGCCTGGAACCCGTTTCTATGCCTAAATAGATGACTGCTAGTAAAAAGATCGCTTCATTTGTATCCCCCAATTTTCTTTGTATCCCTCAATTTCCTGAGCTGTGTACAGAACTGTAACTTCAGCGAGAGCTGGAAAAACTAAGACAACTGTTGCTGTTGCACCTACTTTGTTGATTCTCCAGTTTTATACAAAATTAAAAGAAAAGCGCAAGGCTTTGGAAGAGAAGAAACTCCAAGCAGAGGCCAAAAAGTGGGTAAGTCTGCTATGGTTTATTTTGCCTGAATATTGGTGTTTGTTTTGTGGCATCATGAAGAGCACCCGTTTTTGCAAAATCACTATATTCCTAATACATTGGAAATTATAATTGCATTCTTATAAGCACTGGAAATATAATTTTGGAGCAACTTTGTTTAACCTACCATTTTCCTCCACATTTTGTGGTATAAATATTTTGAACTTCATCGAGGTCACTTTTTTACATGACTCATGTCTCGTCTTTGACTTATCAAAATACTATCTGTTTGAGGTTTTGGAAACAATCATTACGACAATTTTTATCATTTCCATATTGCTTAGTTAGTGCTGTAAAATGCAAGAAACAAAAAAGAAGTTAGGATATGCTTGATGCCTTGAAAAAGAATGCAGCTTATCTGTTAACAGATAATTTTGGATTCTCCAGCTCTTAAACCAGAGGAACAGAGGAAGAATATAGATAAGAACAATACATCCATGACTGACTTAGTTTTATTCAACAATGCCAAGAGATGAGAACCATTTGGTGTGAATTTGGAAGGCACTATTAAAAAGAGTTGTGTACTGGATTTTAATAGCTTTGCCACCACCTTTGAAAATAGGTATGAGCTGGCAAAGAGTAATTTGGACTCCACAAATATGGTGGGAAATGAATTACAAGAACAAGATTTAGCATGTTTGTTAAATGGCTGATGCAAGGATTTCTGTGATGATTTTCTCAACTTTTGCCTAACGTTTTTGCTAGACATGAGAAGGGAATTGTTTGCATCATAACAATGTCATCATCATGTAAATTAAAGATGCAAACAAACATTAAACAATCACAGTGACTTTGTGTGTTCTGTTTGAACATTATAGTGTTTCAAGATTCCGCGGACTCAGGATTGTGTCACCATATATGAGAGTTGGAGGACGTACCGTATGAGTTGAATAGAAACTCGTCGAATCGGTGTGGGAGTTGAACAGAACCTTGCCCGGGCTTCATCCTTTTAACAGAAGGCGGGCGAGGGCAAGGCAGAGAGATCTGCGGGCGTGACCATCGATTTTGCAATGGTGGCCTTGATGCAGCACTGTTGGGGAATGAAGAGATCTGCGGACGCAGACACAGCGGAGGAAGGGAGAGAGCCTACTGGGCGTGGGGGCGGAGCACGGGATCTGCAGCTGCTCAGGAGTGTCCGAGATCCCCGCCCGGCGTGATCTGTGAGATTCCCGCCTGGTGGAATCCGAGGCTGGCCGCTGGGAGTGGGGACGGCTGCTGGACGCCATCAGCGACTTGGCGTGCTGGTCGTGGGCGCGGCTGCGTGCTGGGAGTTGAGCGAGATCCGCGCTTGGCGTGCTGGTCATGGGTGCGGCTGCGCGCTGGGAGTTGGGCGAGATCCGCGCTTCTTGTGCTGGTCGTGGGCGCGGCTGCGAGCTGGGAGTGGGGTCGGCTGCTGGACGCCATCGCTGGGGGCAGTTGGCTGTTGGGCGTAACACGGCTGTGCGGGCGGGGGCAAGGCAGGCTCATTTAGTTGTGGACGCTGACACTAAATGCTTAATAGAGTAGTATAGATTTGATTCTGATTGTTTGAAGCCATTAATACAATCGTTGCTATTTGAACTTAGATTTCAGAGGCCAAATAATTCTGGTATCTGCAGAGTTGGGCAAGTGTCTTAATCTGGTTTTGGGACTGGTTTCACCCATGACATTTTCATTTTTAGCAGATAGAGCCTCTCTACAAAATATAGTGGTAATGTTTGTCTCATTTACTCCTTGTTTAGATCCTAATCAGATGGGAGCCACCACCAACATTGGATAAGTACTCTTTATAGTCAATTATTTTATAAGTACTCTCTGTATCTGATTTATACCTAGTTATCTTGAAAACCCTAATTCCAAATAGGTTCTTAATGTAAAGCTCCAACTAAATTATCTAAAACTAAAACATAAAACTGCATTATGTTTCCTGTTTATAGATTGAAATAGCAGTCTTTTAAAAATGACTTTTTAGATTCATTTATATTTCATGTTTATAGATTTAAATAGCAACCTTTGAAGGCTGACCAAAAAAACCTTAAGGATTTATTCTTTGGAGTGACTCCTTGATTCTTAGATGATTTCAAACAGAAAAGTCACTGTAATGCAATAATAGACCACACTCTATGATGACAAGAGTATAGAATTATAAAACAAATAAAATTATAAAATGCAGATATCAAGGAGAGACAATCGGTATGGACCTATTTGGGCTATCTGGGAGAGACCAAATCCAATGAAAAATGGACATGTGAATATATTTTTACAAACTATTCTGAAAAGCTCATTGTGAACATACGAGCTGAAGTAAAAGACTGATATGTTACCTGATCACAGAAGAAAGTTCACTTTGTGTTTGTGTGCAAGGGAAAGCACAAAAGGACCACCTACAAAATAAACAACATCTTGTATGAAAGGACTGGAAGTGCTAGGGGTGTGTTGTTGGATGAATAATTAAAGCACACATTATTTGGGCTAGTATGTCGCTTAGCCTCCTTGCTCATATTGAATGATGATTTATTAAACAATAAAAAATAGAGTGATTGGAATTGGAGTATACTTCAATTATCAATTATAGAGTGATTGGAATTGGAGTATACTTCAATTATCAATTACAAGTGCAGAACTGGAATGTCTATACACAAAGGAGTGCACATTTTAAACCCTTGTTGTCCATTAGTTATTAGTCTAAGAAGCAGTTATTTAGATGTCTATACACAAAGTATCAAGTAACTAATTTAAGAACCAAATACAAGATGGAAAAAGACTCCTCGATGCATACTGTTTCAGCATTTTCGCGAGGAATCAAGATATTTGCAATAAAAATTGGAAATGCAACCAATTAAAATAAAAACTGGAAATGCAACCAATTAAAATAAAACTGGAAATGCAACCAATTAAAATAAAGATTGGAAGGAGCACAAAAGAGTACACTGAGGCTCTAAATGAGCTCTTGGAATCTGATGACAAGTTTTTCATCAATCCAGCTACAAGTCAGCCTAACGTCTCGGGGCCGATTCTTGCCGGTTCTGCTGATTTTAAGACTGAGCTGAGCCAATCTGACATGTTTGATCAGCGACTCCAAGCCAAGATACTTAATGTGGTTGATGTTTCTTATGGTGGCGAGAATTTATTCAACCAAGCTATCGAGTTATCTGCTGAAATTCTAGCAAATGTGAAGTTCATTCAAGTGAAGAAGTTAATTGGCAAGTATTTTGAAGAGATCAGCCAGGATACTGGGAAATATGTCTTTGGTGTTGATGACACTCTGAAGGCTCTTGAAATGGGTGCTGTTGAGACCTGGTAGTGTGGGAAAATTTGGATATCAACAGATATATCCTCAAGAACAGTTCTAATGGGGAAACTACTATAAAACATATGAACAAAGAACAGGAAGCTAATCAGAGCAATTTCCGTGACCCAATTACCAATATTGTCCTAGAAGTTCAGGAAAAAATGTCTCTCTTTGAATGGTTTACCAATGAATACAAGAAATTTGGTACACATCACTGGAGTTTGTAACCAACAAGTCTCAGGAGGGATCACAGTTCTGTAGAGGATTTGGTGGCATTGGTGGTTTGCCAATGATGTGTATGAAGATTCTGATTAGCAATCAGCCAACCTCATGGCTGTGCTGGCCCATGGAAGGACGCAACAACTCGATCTCGCTATACTTTTGCAGGAACATAGGAAAAGCAACTGTATGAATCTATCTGTGTTAAGATATATTTTCAGCATTGTAATGGAAAGAGGGATAGGAAAATTCTACAGAAGCTAGAAAGCACAACCGGAGCAAATTGTGCCTCTCATAACCAATTTTTCTGTTGATATTTTGCATGCAAATTCTGCAGAAGCTCGTCGGCTGGGTGGCAACTACAGCCTACATCTCCAAATCGTGTAGGAACCAGCTTCTTTTGTTTTGACTGTTCCCATCTTGCCAGAAATCATTGTTGTAAAGAGCTATTGAGGTCAACCGGCAGAGAATTATTTCTTTGTCGAAAATTGGAGGAATAATCGAGAGAAGTGGCCATAGTTGGAAAGATACTTTTATCTACTTATTATAGATTATTAGGCAACTGGTGTTTCTATGTCAGTTACTTTAAGGCCCAATGGTTTCGTTGTCTCAGGTATATATTTATCTCTCTCTCTCTCCCTCTTGTCTTTTATTAGCTACTAACTGGGCAGCTGCAAGAAAGGTGCAAGGAAGGTGATGATATGCTGAGGCATCGATACATGCATTGTAATAAAGTTCAAAGAGTAACAGATGGATCATGAGGTCATTGGTTTTGTTCTTTTTTGAAATTTCATCTCCATAACGTGATGATGGTTGTCAGCATTAGGATTATGTTTGATCACTCATCCGCCTCACTGTTTCAGATCGGAAGATCATAGGCCAGTGTCATCCGCTTCAGGAGGAGCTTGAGATTAAGATAATTAAGTCATAACCATGACTGAGTAATTATATGTCAGTTCTAATTACTAAATGGAGAAGGCAGATTGGCTTGAGCGCAGTAATGCAATAAGCACATGCTCTAACAAGTCATTGGCGTTGGGTTTCTGCTCTAACATTAATTACTCAGTAAAAATTACTCAGTCTAACAAATACAACAACCAATTAAAACTGGAAATTGTAACGCACAGGCATCATGCAACAACTATGAAAGAATAAGCACACCTCTTGCGGCACTGCTCCAGAGTGAGCCCGTCCTAGAGCCCTTGGCGTTGGGTTTCTGCGCCGCCGCCCACTCAGACTCGCGGTGACACTAGTTGTTGAGAGCGGCGTAAATCTCGGAGGCGAGGGTGGCCGAGACGCACGGCGATGGGGGCGGGGGTTGTTGAGCGGGGGGAGCGGAGGGAGAGGGAGGACGACGGTCGCAATGGGGGCGGGGGAGTGGGGGCGCGGATCACGGCGGGGGCATTGGGGCGGGGGCGTCGAGGGCGGAGGGAGCCATGCATGGGGGGCACGGCGGGGGCAAGATCCGCGATAACTGCTCAGGAGTCGACGAGATCCGTGGTTGTTTGCTCGGGCGTGGGGCAGGATCCGGCGGGAGCCGCGGCTAACTGCTCGAGCGTGGGGCAGGGGCACTGTGTGCGTTGGCCTCAGCGGTGACGGAGGCACGCGAGCGGGCTACGGAGTGTGGACGCTGACGTTACTAAATTAATAGAGTAGTATAGATGTGCAGCATGAGCACAAAATAGGCACATGCACAAGAAGGGCTTACATTTGCCTCTAGGATACCAACTCACCTCATCCTATGATAAGATATCTCTAGCATTCCTCGGCACAGTTAAAACACAGTGTTCTTTTGGCTACTTATTAATAATAGATTAAACACTAGAAAGCTTCTTTAAAGAAAAGATTTCTCTCTAGATTCATATGAATGTGAACTATGCATTTTTTTCACAAAACTAAATCGGTGAGATCATCTATTATTTAGATCCAACTTTGCAAGGCATTGTTGACCTTAGATTGGTATATTCTACTCTACACATGTCAACTATGTTCAAGCCATAACAACAATCAAATACAAGATGAACGTACCATTTGCAATAAACACCATCGTGCTTATGTCATGGACTATTTGGAGACAGTAAAATAATTGGTTCTTCCAAGAGTTAGCACCTTTGGTTGATAGCTGCTATAATCATTTTAAAGAGTTTTTTTATTTTCTCCTCCATAGGGCAAAAAAGAAACTTTACCCTACCATTCAAATCTGGAGAACTCCGATGCCATACATTCTGACGTAATTTAGATATTTAGATTTTCTTTTTTCTTTTTCAATGTGATCTTTTTTTACATATTTCTCGTTTGAATATACTGTAAGAGATCTCCACCCCTCCTGTTTCATAAAAAAAGCACAGGCACGTGTGGGCCGCATGGTTGCTGCAACTGCAACTATATTCCGCTGGTAGTTGTAGTTGCAACTGTAGTTTCAACGAAGTCTGAGATGCAGCTAGACACTAAGACTATCTTCCGTAGATTCCCTATCACATCATCTATCTCATTCTTTATTTTAAACTTTATTTTATAAATCTCTACTATACTTAAAGTACCAGTTTTAACGTCTTGCGTCATCTTTTTACAAAAAAGTCTATATGTTTTTTCTAAATCAACTCAGCATAAAATATTAAAAAGCAGCGTAGAAGGTGGGGTTTGAACCTACACCCTGATAGAAGAAGGGTGGAAGACATTGGACGAAGCTGTCTAACTAGTAGAACATCATGTTCAAATGTTTATAATATTGAATATAAATTATACATATGTATATATGTCTTTTGTAAAATTAAAAAATAATCATATCGGATCAGGCCAGCACTACGGGCCGAGGCTACGGCCCAAACACCATACGGCTCGTGCCAGGTTGGCCCAGACACTATTAAATGGGTCGTGCCTGGGCCGGCTTGCTAGACAGGGCTCATTTGGCCTTCTATACCTCCGCACAATAATTATGGTCCTCGCCACAGTTGTCACCACCTCGTTCGTCATTCTACTTCTTTTCTCTCTCCCCACATGCCTCCACCTCCGCACCACCCCATTCTCGGTAGAGGGCGTAGGAGCAGGCGCCTCCTCTGTGTATTCGTCCGACATCAGCCCCGACACCGACTCGTGCAGTGGCTATTGCACGTCCACGAGGACGTTTCACATCATGCGCGCACCATCGTTTTTGCCATCGTCGGATGTCTCGTTCGTCTTTCCTGCCTTCGCCCTGTTCTTCCACCCCAACCTGCTGCCCCCGCCCACGGTCGCAGCCGCGAGCCGACCGACGCTCGTCGACGCGGGTACGGGGCGAGTCGGTCATGCTCCTGACCTTTCTCCGTGCGTGCCGTCGAGGAGGACATGGTGGCGCCTACCACGCTTAGGTTATCTTAGTGATGAGGAGTCCAGGTTTGAGATATTAGACAAATAAGGCCTGTAGCGTGGCAGTAGTCGGCATATGCTACGGAGTTGGTGGTGGTGTTGTGTCGCTTCGGCGGGTCCAAGGCTGGGAATACACTCGCATTCTCTCGCCCTTCTCGGATGTGACGGAACCTTCCAAGTCATTAGGCCCACCTACAGTTGTCCTTGTCTAACAGACATCAGACAACCCTGTAGATGTTCCTGAACCACATGACAAGTTCGGTATCTTTTCCTACCTTTCCAGGAACGTTTCACCCGTCTTGCAGACATTACAGAACATCGGAGATATCGAACAGCGGAAGTGATTACATAACTTACATTTATTTAAAAAGTAAGAGCAAGTTGCTTATTATAGACCAGAAATATAAACGAGTGCTGAGTAATGTTATTACATAACCAAGGGAGGCAAAAACTCCTCCTGATAAGTTTTTACACAAAAGTTTTCTTATGGAGGACCATGTCCTCCTGCATCTTCACTCTTGCTTTTCCTCATGAGGAACCACCTTGGTACAGAAGCAACAGAAATCTGTTACTTCCTCACCTAAAAACAATGAGGGAATAAACCCTGAGTATGGAATTACTCAGCAAGTCTTACCCGTCTAAAGAAAAGACTCTCAAGGGTATGCTGGTTATAGGGAGTCAAGGTAAGGTATCTCAAGATCAAAGACTCTGTTGTTGCATAAATGCTTACTAAAAGTGGATCCTTAAAAATCCAGTTTTATTGTCAAGTTAGGTAAACTTACCTACATCTAGAGTTCTTTCTAACCTAGTTCAAACACTTATCCTAAACTAGCCAAGTTCTTAATTCTTCCTTCATCTTTACTGGATTGCTACGTGTAAGTCAGTGTCCAAGTCTTCATAACCGCGAAGGTACGGCGATCCGAATCGATTATACTCAGCTGAGGATCTCTAATCACACGACATATGTAGCACTTAACCCTTGCATATGTCAACCCGCCACCGGGGTTCTTAAGACCAGATCAGGTTCACGCAAACCGAGAACACAGATACACCACCGTCCAGCCTCTTGCTACGGAGGGTACACGCTACTCTCGCCACCGCTCCACGCCCATTTTGTGTTATCTTATTCTGGCCTTAGTCTGACCGAGGCAAGGCTTACCCATGACGAGGCATGTGACCAGTTAAAGGGTCCTCGGTCATCAAGCCTACATCGACAAGGTCCTTAATCGACTCAGACGGAGACACTACACCGGGACTCTCTTCTCGTGCAAGTCACCCGCCCGGTCTCAGCTTAATCATTTCAACCCAAAAACTTGGTACCTGGCAGAGGTACATCTTTTCCGGATGTTGAACCCATCAAGGCCTTTGACAGATCCACCATCAAGTTTCATTTTTGAAAACACCCCACCCACTTTTGCCACATCATATTTTGTAAAACAAACATTTTGTTTTTCTAAAGCAAGGCTAAGCATCAAAAATCTTTTGTAAAAAGGGTGATCAAGGAAGGTAATCAAATTCAAGGAAGGTAATGCAGGAATTGTTTTAGCAATCAACTCCTATCACCTAATGCATCAAGCAAGTGATAAAGGTTTTTAAAACACAAGGAGGTGGCAAATGCACCGGGGCTTGCCTTCGTTAGCAGGTGAGTCAGGCTCAGGCCCGCAGATGTCAAAGTAAAGACAAGATCCTGCCTGAGAGTCCGAAGGTGGTGGTGCCTTTTCTTCACTCACTTCAACTTCTTCTTCGTTTTCTAAACATAACCACATATATGTATAAGAATGAATGCCATGTAATGCTCATGAGAGTGCAAAGATAATAAAATCTTATTATCTAAGGTCTTGAATACAATTTTCCTTCACGGAACTCCGAGAACTTAGGGTTTCCGGAGTCAGTAAAGGAGTTCATAGAGCAGGGGTGGGGGTTTTGGGTTCTAGTTATCAAACAAGGTCCAAATCAACCCAAACTCTACCCAAGGCTTCTAAATAATATATAGGACTCATATAAAAAGTTTGGACATTTTTGGAATTACCATTTATTTTCTAAAAATCCAGAACCACTACCTTAAACTACTTTAAATGCCTTAAAATTCCTTATTTAACCTAAAAATCATGAAACTATTTTTATTAAATTCTAGGGAAAATAAGAAGTCTAGGAAAATTGGTTTCACAATTTTAGGATTTTTCTACAATTTTTAACCAATTTCCAAAGCTCTACTGAAAAGAAAAAGGAAAAGGGTGCAACAGTGATGGGCTGGTTTCAGCCCATCGGCCCAGTCCAGAGGGAGAGCGCGCCCGCGTACGCCCGCGCGCACTGGCGACTTTACACAGGGACCCTCGGGTTTCAAGCTAAACCGGAGTAGGGTCGTTTACTATTTAATACGGTCGCTGACAGTTTGCAAAAATGTCCTCGGTCTTCTATTCCTTTACATCACGCGGTCCCCGACGGCGTTCACGCCCAGCCGAGCTCCGGCGAGCGCCTGCACCGGCCGAATGGGGCAACGGCTAGGGTTCCCGAGCGGCGGACATCAAATTGGACCTAGCCCGAGCATTTCCCCTAACCTAATTCCATCTATGGCCCAATGGCTTGCTCTGGCCACGGTGGCCGTGAACATCACGGCGAGACAACTGTGTTCCCGACGACCAGAGAGCTCTTAGCGTAATTACATGGGTCAGAGAGCATCATAGACCTATGAGTGTACTTAAACGGGGAAGAAGATGGTATGAGCGGACCTGATTTGGGCTGGCCACGGAAGGCTGGAGTTCACAGAGTTCTTCAACTGATTTGGGGGAAGTTTAAAATTCGCGCTTATTGGTGATTGACTGGGAGCAATACTGGTTGGGGTGGTGCTTGATAACATGGTGGAGCTGGCCGCGGGCTCAATTTATAGAAGGAGCGAGCGGTGGTGATCAATTTGGCCGAGTCGAGCTGGTGGCCGGAGATGAAGAAGAACCTGGGCGCGGTGAATTCGTGTCCACCATCGTGGCAAGCTCCCCGGCGACGATGGGACAGCTATAGGGAGTTACGGCGACGCGGTGGAAAGGCTCGGACATGTGGCACAAGGCCGTGCAGCGGTGATCACCGGCGTTCTTATCCAATTCCGCCGCGGTAACCATGGTACGGTGGCCGGAGTTATTTAATGGTCGGAGTTATCCACGGCGGTGACCTTTAGATGTTCTCCAGTCAATCAGGTTGCGAATCACGGCGACGATGGCACGAATCGTCGCGCAGGGAGGTCACCGGCGGTGAGGTCGTCGCGCTGACGATCTGATCAATATCAGACTACTGTACCATGGCAAGTTCCATTCAGATGAACTGACAGAGCGATTTTAGGTCCAAATTTCTCTAAAATTTCTCTAGTAACTCACTCAACTTTCTGTAGCAAAGTTGCAGAGCTACAAACCAGCTACAATTTGACTATAGGGATTAAACTTAGTTGAGCACTGGATCATGCTCAGAATTGAGCTTGAAGTTGATGTCAGTCCACTGTTAGTCTGAAAATTCAGACCTTAACAGCCTGATAGCCAGATTTTGAGCATGATTATCTCCAGATTTCTCTTAACAACTATGCTCACACCCTTAAGCAAAGTTGTTCTCCTTAGTTTGGTCTACAACTTTGATGTGGTGACCTAGGGCGAAAACCCTATAGTTTGAAGGTTACAAAGCTCAAAAGTTGAGCCCATAACACTGTTTTTCAGACTTAGTATAGAGCTCAATTGAGGTCTATTTTGCAATTAGGTCCAAAACTTAGGGTTTGGCTTGCAAATCATCCTAAATGTGAACCAAATGACTCAAGATACTTATTTGACTTGGTTTTTGCACTTTAGTCCAAAAGTGGACTAATTTTGCACATAAGCCCCTAGGGTTTGGTTTCAGGGTTTTCCAGGGTTCAAATGGGGTACATGGATATCCCAGGGGTATGAATGCAATCCAAGTTTATTTTTGGGAGTATTTTATGACTATTTCCCTAAAGCTATTAGGTTTTCCCAATTTGGTTATGTTTTACCCTTTTAATCCCCCTTTAGGGTTAAGTGCCCTATTCAGGGTCTTATTTGCAAAACACTAGGACACTACAACTTATTTGAAATTTTTACCTAGTGAATGCACTCTAGGTGTGTCAAACATATGCAATGCCAATGTTTATGATGCCATGCTCAAGTTTTAGTTAAGTAACACCAGGGGTGTTACATCGGACTGACGCCTGGTGCAGGTGCCTCTTGGTTTGGAGCTACTCTGGCTGGGCTTCTTTCTCCGCTTGCGTGCTCTATCCCTATATATCTAGCGGTATACTATCTATGTCACCTCCTGATGCCTAGGTCTTCATCGTGTCCTTCTCCGGCAACGAACAGGTATGCTTGCCTCTTCCCTTCCCCTCCTGCTCTACGAAACCTTGGAAGTGGGAGAAGCGAGGGATGTGGGTCTCTGATTTGCTGCCTATGGTACCCGTGCGTTCATAAAAAATATTATGCGCAGAGGGGAGACAACCAATAAAAAACCTTGAGATATTTTTGGATGGTTAATTTATGTGGATATTGTTGTGAGCCGTCGCAACGCATGGGTAACCGATTAGTAGTGTCAAACCGACAGTTTCACGTCGTCTATTATACACTACCTGCTGCAGATAGTCTAAACAAGTTGCAATAGGTTTTTTTGCTGTAGCTAGTTTGACATAATTGTAAGAGGTACAATGTTTTAATTGCTTTTGGTAACAATGATAGGACATGACGGAATGGAACGATCCCTCAAATAAGGTTGTTTGGTTCAGGGTCAAGGATTGAGACAGAACTATCCTAGTGTTGTCCCCAGTTGTCTCTCAAAATTGGAGGGACGAGAGAGGACGTCAGGGGACGTCGCTGTCCTGGCTGTCCCGTAACCAAACGCACAACTAACCGGGATCCATTTTTTTACATTAGGGCTGGAATTTTTATATCAGACAACGCTAGATTGCAATTGGGTTGAGTTACGGATCAAACGTTGCACCTAGATACTAAACAAGCTGCAATAAAAAATCCTTGTTGCAACAAGTTTGGTGCAATTGCAACAGGTATAATGTTAATTGCAATAAAAATAATAACTCTAGTGCAATAGACTAGGTGTCAGCCAGCTCTCATATTTCTTTTTATATTTATAAAATTTCAACAAATGGTAGGCTTGATGAATCTTATTTAGCCCGCAAGCGATTAGGTTTTAGCGGGGTGGCGGTTCCTTCAGGCGAGCGAGCGACGGTGGCGGTTTCCTGGGACGTGCGAGCGGCGGTGATCCCGGGGCCAGCGGCGATGGCGCCCCGAGGAGGGCGATCGACGACGATGTTCCCCTAGGATCAAGCGACAATGACTGTCGGGTACCGAAATTAGGGGTACCCCCAACACTCCTAATCACGGCTGGTAAACACCTTCAGAGAAAACCGTGAAGACTGACAGTTCAGGTCAAAGTCAAAGCTTCGTCTACCAAGGGACTCAGTCTCGCCTCGCCCGAGCCTGGCCTCGGGCGGAACAGTGGTCCCAGGCGAGTTCGCGTCTCGCCTGAGGGTCTCCTCAGGCGGTGAGCGCACCCTCGGGTCAGCCGAAGGCAAGCCTTGTCATGCAAGCGACCTTGGCCAAATCGCCTTACCAGCCGACCGTATTGCATGCACATTTAATGCTAGTATCGCCTGACACCTTATCCTGACACGCGTGCCTCAGTCGGCAAGGTCAAAGTGACCACAGTCACTTTGCCCTTTCACTGACCGATCTGATAGGAAAACAGCGCCACCCGCCCCGCTCCGGCTGCTGTGCCAACCACCCGGCGAAACCGACAACGGTCAAGTTCAGCCTCGGGCGCAACAGGAAGCTCCGCCTCACCTGACCCCAGGGCTTAGCCTCGGCCTCGGCCTTAGGAAGAGTCACATCCTTGCCCGACCCTGGGCCTCGGCCCCAGCCTCGGCCTCGGAGGAGCCGCCGCCTCGCCCGACCTCAGGCACGGATCAACCGCACCACAAGGGATGCATCATTACCCTACTCCGAGTTAGCTCAGGCTATGAAGGAACAAGACCGGCGTCCCATCAAGCTTACCCCGGTAACAGACAATGATGGTTCCCCGCATACAACCATGACATCGGTGGTTCTCAAGCCCCCTACAAAAGCAAGGAGACTTTAGCTGGATCCATGCAGTGCCAACAGCTGTACTGCTACAGGACTCAAGGCACTTCTCCGACGGCCACGATACTACCTCTACAGGGCTCGAAACGCCCCCCCCCCCGACGGCCACGTTGTTATCTGTACAGGGCTCAGGGCACTTCCTTGCCAGCCACGTTAGCTCCCAGCTACACCCCATTGTACAGCTGGGCATCTCCTTACGTCTATAAAAGGGGGTGTCCATGGCCCCGCGAGGAGGGGGGAGGGGAGGGAAAAAACGAACAAACATATGAGCATACGAACACACAAATGCACGGTAGGGGAGACGAGTAGACGCACGACAAAGGGATGGGAGAAGGCGAGCGGGGGCCGGACCCTCTCTCTCTCTCTCTCTTGCTCTCTCCTACTCGCTCTCTCTCGCCCTCGCTCTCTCGCAACGCTTGTAACCCCTACTACGAGCACCCTGGTGCAGGATAATACAAGGCTCATTCCCCCACTTGTGTTCCATCTCGCACCAACCCATCTAGGCAGGGGCACGCAGCGACAAATTTACTCATCGGTCCAGGGACCCCCGGGTCCGAAACCCCGACAGTTGGCGTGCCAGGTAGGGGCCTGCTGCGTGTTAACAATCGCTTTCCCGTTGAGTTCCAGATGGGGAGTCTTCAGCAACCTCTTCAGCCCAAGACGGTGCTCCACTTCGGGAGTCTCGAGTTCATGTCCCTCGACGGTAGCTACGACATGGTACTCCTCCCTCCACGGCACGATGACAACGACAATCAACGGCTCGCCCGGCGGAGGCGACCTCCATGACGACATCTCCCCGCGGCGGAAGAAGAACTTTTCGGTCGTCCCCGCCACCCTCCTCGCCGGAGGAGGCGGAGACGGGGCAACCGTGGCCACGCAGGAGGCGGCACCTTATCGGCTGTCGAACCGGATCAAGTCGACGACGCCGGCACTCCTCCGGGGGACATGTCGGGTGTTGTCCTCGCGCTTGAGACAACGACGAGCGCCGCTTCCCCGCAACATGCCAGCCCCAGGCGGACTGACGACGCCAGCACCCTCGCAAAGGACCTGCTGGGCGTCACCCTCGTACCTGAGATGACGGTGCGTTCCGTCCCCGACGTGACTTCACCACCGTCCATCGATCAACAGGTATCTTCCGTATTTCACCCTGTTCCCTTTCGATTTAGTTTCGATCCACCTAGCGACCCCGCTACAGTGAGCGCTTTCGCAAGGGCGTATCCAAACCTTCCTGGGTACCATATGTGGTCAACCTGGGACCGACTGACAGCCGTCTCAACCTCCGGACCGGCGGGTTCCGAGGAAGAGGATGACCCCGACTTTGGTTGGGATTCCTCTGGCCTCGATGATCCCAGTGCCATGTGGGACTTCATGTCCGCATGTGACCACTGCCTCTCCGGTTGCTCTAACAATGGCCACGGCCTTGACGACGAGGGTTATGGCCCAAGTCGCGAATGTTTCCACGTTGATCAGGGAGATCACGATGAAGGCAACCACCTTGGTATGCCAGAGGTTGACGATCCCCCTGGGCACGCATCTCGCATTGACATCCCGCAGGAGCTAGCTGTGGTCCCAGTCCCTGCGGGGGGTCGGGACACACAGCTCGAGCAAATCCGCGAGATGCAGGCTAAGGTCGATGAGGAAGCAGGCTGGCTTGTGCAGCACCGACAGAACATCGAGCAGGAGTGGGCAGGCCGAACACTCGCCGGAGGAGCCTGTCATCGAGCCCGGGACATCCAGCGCCGCATCGTCGACAATGCCAGGGCAGCGCTGCCCCCGGCCGTCAGCGGGTCCGGCCAGGACCTAGCTGCAGCAGTGATGCTACTTCGAATCATGCCGGAGCTATCCACCACCGAGGGACGGCGTATCCAGGGCAAACTCATGGATCTCTTAGAAGGCGCCGCAGTTCGATGAGCCGAGAGCTCTGCCTCCCGAAGGCGAGCTGACCCCTCGGAGCATCACGCGGCGTCCTCCCGACGCATGCGGGAGTCCTCGGTCCATCCCGAGCGCACGCAGGATGAGGCACCTGTCGCCTAGGATTGCCTCGGCAACGAGCATCACCATCGCGACCATCGATCCTACCTCGAGGAGAAGGTGCGCCGAGGCTACCATCCTAGGCACGGGGGACGCTGCGACAGCGAGGAGGATCAGAGTCCCTCATCCGAGCCACCCGGTCCACGAGTCTTCAGCCGGGCCATACGACAAGCGTCGTTCCTCGCCCGTTTCTGAGCCCCGACTACCATCACCAAGTACTCAGGGGAGACGAGGCCGGAGTTGTGGCTCGCGGACTACCGACTGGCATGCCAGTTGGGAGGGGTGGACGATGACAACCTCATCATCCGTAATCTACCCCTTTTCCTCTCCGACGCCGCCCGGGCCTGGTTGGAGCATCTGCCTCCTGCGCAGATCTCCGATAGGGACAACCTGGTCAAGGCTTTCGCGGGAAATTTCCAAGGCACGTACGTGCGCCCTGGGAACTCATGGGATCTCTGAAGCTACCACCAGCAGCCTGGGGAATCCCTCTAAGAGTACATCCGGTGGTTTTCGAAGCAGCGCATCGAGCTGCCTAACATCACCGACTCGGACATCATCAGAGCTTTCCTCGCCGGCACCACTTGCCGAGACCTGGTGAGCAAACTGGGGCGTAAGACTCCCACCAAGGCGAGTGAATTGATGGACGTTGCCACCAAGTTCGCCTCGGGTCAGGAGGCGGTCAAGGCCATCTTCCGAAAAGACAAGCAGCATCAGGGGGAGCCGAAGGAAGACGCCCTCAAGGCGTTCGCCCAGCGTGGCACAAAGAAGAAGGCCAAGAAGAAGGCGCAAGCGAAGCGCAACGCCGCTGACGCAAATCTTGTCGCTGCTGCCGAGCACAGGAACCTTCGGAAGCCTCCTGGAGGAGCCGACGCGTTCGACAAGATGCTCAAGGAGCCGTGCCCCTATCACCAGGGTCCCGTCAAGCACACCCTTGAAGAATGTGTCATGCTACGGCGCTACTTCCACAAGGCCGGGCCCCCGGCGGAAGATGGCAAGGGCCAAGGCAACAACAAGAAGGAGGGCGGCAAGGAAGAGGAGTTCCCGGAGATCCACAACTGCTTCATGATTTACGGCGGCCAGGTGGTGAACGCCTTGGCTCGGCACCACAAGCAGGAGCGCCGGGAGGTCTGCTCGGTAAAGGTGGTAGCGCCAGTCTACCTAGACTGGTCTGACAAGCTTAACACCTTCGACCGAGGCGACCACCCCGACTTCGTGCCAAGCCCAGGGAGGTACCCGCTCGTCGTCGATCCGATCATCGGCAACGTTAGGCTCTCCAAGGTCCTCATGGACGGAGGCAGTAGCCTCAACATCATCTACACCGAGAACCTGGAACTCTTGGGGGTTGATCGGTCCGAGGTCCGGGCCGGTGCGGCACCCTTCCACGGGATCGCACCCGGAAAGCGTATCCTGCCCCTCAGACGGATTGACTTGCCCATCTGCTTCGGGACTCCCTCCAACTTCCGAAAGGAAACCCTCACCTTCGAGGTGGTCGAGTTCCGAGGGACCTACCACGCGGTGTTGGGAATGCCGTGCTACACCAAGTTCATGGCCGTCCCCAACTACACCTACCTCAAGCTTAAGATGCGAGGCCCAGACGGGATCATCACCATCGGATCCACGTACCGCCACGCGTACGAATGCGACGTGGAATGCGTGGAGTACGCTGAGGCCCTCGCCGAGTCCGTGGCCCTCATCGCCGACCTGTAACGCCTCTCCAAGGAGGCGCCCGACGCGAAGCGGCACGCCGGCAACTTCGAACCAGTCGAGGCGGTTAAGTCCGTCTCTCTCGACCCCAGCAACGACGCTAGCAAGAAAGTCCAGATCGGCTCCGAGCTCAACCCCAAATAGGAGGCAGTGCTCGTCGACTTTCTCCGCGCAAACGCCGAAGTTTTTGCGTGGAGTCCCTCGGACATGCCAGACATACCAAGGGATGTCGCCGAGCACTCACTGGACATCAGAGCTGGAGCCCGACCCGTGAAGCAGACCCTACGCTGTTTTGACGAAGAAAAGCGTAGGGCCATAGGCGAGGAGATCCACAAGCTACTCGCAGCAGGGTTCATCAAAGAGGTATTCCATCCTGAATGGTTAGCTAACCCTGTTCTTGTAAGGAAAAAGGATGGGAAATGGAGGATGTGCGTAGACTACACTAGTCTAAACAAAGCATGTCCGAAGGTTCCGTACCCTCTGCCTCGCATCGATCAAATTGTGGACTCCACTGCTGGGTGCGAAACCCTGTCATTCCTCGATGCCTACTCAGGCTATCACCAAATAAAAATGAAAGAGTCCGACCAGCTCGCGACTTATTTTATCACAGCTTTTGGCATGTATTGTTACACTACAATGCCATTTGGTTTGAGGAATGCAGGCGCCACCTACCAGAGGTGCATGAACCATGTGTTCGGAGAACACATCGGCAGAACGGTCGAGGCTTACATCGATGACATCATTGTCAAGACAAAGAAAGCCCCTGACCTCCTCTCTGACCTTGAAACGACATTCAAGTGTCTGAGAGCGAAAGGCGTGAAACTCAACCCCGAGAAGTGTGTCTTTGGAGTCCCCCGAGGCATGCTCCTAGGGTTCATCGTCTCTGAGCGGGGCATAGAGGCCAACCCGGAGAAAATCGCAGTCATCACCAACATGGGACCAATAAAAGATTTGAAAGGAGTACAGAGGGTCATGGGATGCATTGCGGCTTTGAGCCGTTTCATCTCACGCCTTGGCGAAAAAGGATTGCCCCTGTACCGCCTCTTAACGAAGGCCGAGCGCTTCGCTTGGACCCCCGAGGCCAAGGAAGCCCTCAGAAACTTAAAGGCACTCCTTACAAATGCACCCATCTTGGTGCCCCCACTGCGGAAGAAGCCCTCTTGATTTATGTGGCCGCAACCACTCAGGTGGTCAGTGCCACGGTCGTAGTCGAGAGACGAGAAGAAGGGCATGCATTGCTCATCCAGAGACCAGTATACTTCATCAGCGAAGTGCTATCCGAGAGTAAAGTCCGCTACCCGTAGATCCAGAAGCTGCTCTACGCAGTGATTCTGACGCGGCGGAAACTGCGACACTACTTCGAGTCTCACCCGGTGACTGTGGTGTCATCCTTTCCCCTGGGAGAGATCATCCAGTCCCGAGAGGCCTCGGGTAGGATAGCGAAATGGGCAGTGGAACTCATGGGCGAAACACTTTCATTCGCCCCTCGGAAGGCCATAAAATCCCAAGTCTTGGCCGACTTCCTCGCTGAGTGGACTGACACCCAGTTACCAACGGCCCCAATCCAACCCGAGCTTTGGATCATGTACTTCTATGGGTCACTGATGAAAACTGGAGCAAGCGCGGGCTTGCTCTTCATCTCACCCCTCGGAGAACATGTTCGCTACGTGCTCCGCCTTCATTTTTTGGCATCAAACAACGTGGCCGAGTACGAAGCCTTGGTTAATGGCCTGCGCATCGCCATCGAGCTAGGGGTTCGGTGCCTCGACGCTCGTGGCGACTCGCAACTCGTCATCGACCAGGTCATGAAGAACTCCCACTGCCATGATCGGAAGATGGAGGCCTACTGCGACGAAGTTCGTCGCCTGGAGGACAAGTTCTACGGGCTGGAACTCAACCACGTTGCTTGACGATTCAACGAGACTGCGGATGAGCTGGCTAAAATAGCCTTGGGGCGGACAACGGTTCCCCCAGACGTCTTCTCCCGGGATATACATCAACCCTCCGTCAAGATCGACGACACGCCCGAGATACCCTCGGCCAGGCCCGAGGAAGCCTCGGCCGAGCTCGAGGTGCCCACGGCCGCCGAGGGTGAGGCCCTGCGCGTCGAGGGAGAGCAGAATGGGGTCGCGCCAAACCCGAATTGGCAGACCCCGTACCTGGAATATCTCCTCCGAGGAGAGCTGCCCCTCGACAAGGCCGAAGCTCGGCGATTGGCTCGGCACGCCAAGTCGTTCGTTTTGCTAGGTGATGAAAAGGAGCTCTATCACCGCAGTCCCTCGGGCATCCTCCAGCGATGCATCTCCATCGCCCAGGGACAAGAGCTGTTACAAGAAGTACACTCAGGGGCTTGTGGTCATCATGCAGCACCTCGAGCCCTCGTGGGAAATGCCTTCCGACAAGGCTTCTACTGGCCAACCACGGTGGCCGACACCACTAGGATTGTACGCTCCTGCCAAGGGTGTCAATTCTACGCAAAGCAGACACACCTGCCCGCTCAGGCCCTGCAGACGATACCTATCACTTGGCCGTTTGCTGTGTGGGGTCTGGACCTCGTCGGTCCCTTGCAGAAGGCACCCGGGGGCTTCACGCACCTGCTGGTCGCCATCGACAAATTCTCCAAGTGGATCGAGGTCCGACCCTTAACCAGTATCAGGTCCGAGCAGGTGGTGACGTTCTTCACCAATATCATCCATCGCTTTGGATTCCCAAACTCCATCATCACCGACAATGGCACGCAGTTCACTGGGAAAAAGTTCCTGGACTTCTGCGAGGGCCACCACATCCGTGTGGACTGGGCCGCCATAGCTCACCCCATGACGAATGGGCAAGTGGAGCGTGCCAACGGTATGATTTTGCAGGGACTAAAACCGAGGATCTACAACGACCTCAATAAGTTTGGCAAGCGATGGATGAAGGAGCTACCCTCGGTGGTCTGGAGTCTGAGGACGACGCCGAGCCGGGCCACGGGCTTCACGCCATTCTTTCTAGTCTATGGGGCCGAGGCCGTCCTCCCCACGGACTTAGAATACGGTTCCCCAAGGACGAAGGCGTACGATGACCGAAGCAACCAGATCAGCCGAGAGGACTCACTGGACCAGCTCGAAGAGGCTCAGGACGTTGCCTTACTACACTCGGCGCGGTATCAGCAGTCTCTGCGACGCTACCACGCCCGAAGGGTTCGGCCCCGAGGCTTCCAAGTGGGAGACTTGGTGCTTCGGCTGTGACAAGACGCCTGAGGGCGCCACAAGCTTACTCCTCCCTGGGAGGGGCCGTTCATCATCGCCAAAATCCTGAAGCCCGGGACATACAAGCTAGCCAACGATTAAGGCGAGGTGTACAGCAACGCTTGAAGCATCAAACAGCTATGTCGCTTCTTCCCTTAAAATGTTTCAAGTGTTCATGTTCCTCGTTTTCTTTACATACATAAATAAAGTCTAACCGTCAAGGAAGGATCAGCCTTGCCTCGGCAAAGCCCGACCCTCCCTCGGGGGCTAGAAGGGGGGAACCCCCTCTGCGTCAAAATTTTCTTCGAAAAAGTTTTCTACCAAGAAAAGTTTTCTACCGAAACAACTCCCGTACTTTCTGACTATGTCGATAGCAGGGCCCTAAAAACGATGAGAGTACACGTAAGCAGCAAGGCCGACCGAGCCAAGGGACTCCTACGCCTCCGGGATACGGATACCTCACTCATCACCTTCCGCGAGAAGTAACTCTCGCTCGGATAAGCGATCCTGCTACCGAACAAGTCTTGACGCTCGGGTAGAAAACGACTTTCGTACATTTTTTTGACTATATCGATAGCAGAATCCTACGAACGGGTGAGAGAGCATGTAAGTGGCAAGGCCGACCGAGCCGAGGGACTCCTACACCTCCGGGATACGGATACCTCACTCATCACTTTCCGCGAAAAGTAACTCTCGCTCAGATAATGCGATTCTGCTGTCGACGAACAAGTCCTAAATGCTTGAAACAAGAGGAAAGAAAATGCAGCTTTATAATCTGAACGCTAAATATGTTTAGGCCTCGGTGGCCGCAAAAAACATACGCATACTTCAGACGAACTATTCATGCAGGCTCAAACATCAACAGGGGAGGAGCGGCACCCTCGGCGTTGTTTCCACCCTCGACGGAATCTGGCCCAGCCTCAGACGGCGATACGAGCAAGCGCCTCGGCCAGCTGCTCCGAAGCCCCAGCCAGCCGTCCCCCGAGGATCTCAGCCCGGCTCACGGCTTCGGCAGCTTGGCTCCGGGATTGGTCCTGCTCGCGGGTGATCTGGCCAAACCCCAGCTACCGCTGCTGCACCTCCTCGGCCTAGGAAGCCACCTGCTCCCGCGCTGAGAAAGCCTCTGTTCGAGCCGACATCGCCTCTGTCCACGCCACCGCTGCCTTCAGCTTCGGCTCATCGCAGAGCAGCCAAAGGTTCTAAAACCGAGAAAGAGAGGCTTTAAGCGGCAAGGCCGACCGAGCCGAGGGACTCCTACACCTCCGGGATACGGATACCTCACTCGTCACCTTCCGCGCAAGGCAACTCACACTCGGTTAAGTGGTTCGGCCACCGACAGGCAAGTCCTGGTGCTCGAAATGAGGAAGAAACACAGCTTTATACTCGAATACCCAAATGTTCAGGCCTCGATAGCCATAAAGAACAAATACATATGCTTGGGGTAACTATGCTACATAGACTTGGACGTCGGCAGGACCCTCGGCGGTTCTCCCAGCCTACGACAAATGTCTAAGTCCTTGAAGCAGTTACATTTTGCTCAGGCAAAAAACCCAGTATATTCCCCCTACAAACGGGACTCCGGTTCCAATCCCGCACGTACGAACAACCTCCACACCAGGGGGCCCGCGGGATAACAAACTCCAAGCAGCTCGCCGACGACCTCTGCAGCAGCAGCGACAACGACCTCCTCCTCGGGCGGCTAAACAGCAGCAGCGATGACCTTAGGACAGACGCTGCTGTGAAAAGGCCCTCGCCCACGCCCCCACACGAGGGGCGAGGACAAGCCGTTAAGGCTGAAGAGTCGGAGGTCCGGCCGCGGGTGGCGCTAACGATCTCGTCGGTAGAGACAACCTCCTCTGGCTGCCACCACCTCAGCACCGATGATAGCGGCCACCCGCCCACCAACACCGTGCCAGCGAACAACGGCCACCCCAAAGCGCACTGGCAGGTCCTCACTCCCGTCCTCGCCGAGGCCGTCCTAGAACACGAGTACCGCCCTCGCGGCGTACGACGTGCTGAGCGACCCCCCGGTGCAGCCGACGGTGCAAGGAGGGCCTGGACGTGGCCGGCCCACCGCCCGGATGGAGGATGGAAAGCTGCACCCTGGCCAGGGAGCAGCAGTTTGCCTTCCCCCACATGGCTGGAGGACGCCTCCGCAGGGCTAGAGGATGCCCTTCTCCCCGAACACTGGGGGAAGAAAAGGGTCACCGACCCATGCGGAGGCGCCCCCTCCCCCACTCGATACGCTCCTTCGCCTCAGCCCGGATGACGAAGATCCTTGAAGCTGAGGGTGGGGCGGAGGCCACAGCCCGGCTTGCTTCTCCCCACCAAACTGACCATTGGTGAGGGAATGCAGCCGGGCTGCATGACAAAAATCCTTGAAGCCGAGCGATGGCTGAAGAGCGCCAATCTCCACGAGGCCGCGCTCCTCCGACGACAGCAGGAGCAAGGCGACACTAGTGCGCCTCATCTGGGGGCTCGAAAGGTGGAAGGGCGCAATGCATGAGGGGAGAATGAAGGCATGGCCACTGCACGGGGGATCGATCCCCTTTTTATAGGTAGATCTCCTCACTTGCACCCCCAAGTGTCACGGGCAAAGTTTCCACTGACGTGCTCCAGGGTTCTCCCCCTACGACACGGGGGTTGGGTCCCACACATCATTAGAACTGACCCAAGACGCGAAGGAGGCGAATCGCCGCATGCAAGGCATGGAACCGCCCTGCGGTTATAAGCGTTCCCCCATCCTCGCCGGAACCAGCGGACGTAAGAGCGAGCTGCCACGCAGGGAGCATGCAACTGCACCGTGGTTATGCACCCTTTCGGCTTCGTCACTTCCGGTGGACAAGCATGAAGGCCCGGTCCCACATACCATGCAACCGGCACGATGGTCACTACGTGCAAGGAAACCACACCACCACCTGCACCAATGCTGCGTCTTCTCGACTGCGGAACCAGTGCCGCGACTCGAGGCAGCCCCGCGTGTGACCCAACAGTGCCAATTGAGTGCAGCGGTCACGGGTCAGCCAGCCGCGGGGGAAGGCACGGTAGTTGATGTGGCCAAAAGCGGACCGGCAATAACTGCTGCAACAGACGGGCGGAAGCAGCGGTCAAATCACCCGCAGGCTCGCGTCCTTTCCTGAAGCAGCAGGGGAGCCCTCTCCCACGGCATAAGAACGACGCCCCGTGCCCCGTTCCTCGAACGGCCCGCGCACGCGCAACAGACGCCCCGTGAATCGCCCGTCCCGTCGCATTAACTCCTTGGCAGAGCAAGCGACACCATAGGCAGGCGAAGCCGACGACGTTACACCTCTGTCATGATGACCGCGTCAAAAAAGGTTCGCCACGCTATTTAAATTCATATCCTTTTCCGTTTCCTCTCTCTCTCTCTTGCCACAGGGACCGAGAAAGGGGATATTTTGAAAGGGATCCTTCTCCACGAAGGAAACGGGCCCTCGAGCCCTCCTACTGATCAAGGGTTCGAAGGCTGGCCCCTCGAAAGGGTTCGACAGCCGCCCTAGAGCACCCGGGCTCCGCGCCCATTACTGATCAGGGGTTCGAAGGTTGGCCCCTCGGAAGGGTTCGACAGCCGCCCTAGAGCACTCGGGCTCCGCGCCCATTACTGATTAGGGGTTCGAAGGCTGGCCCCTCGAAAGGGTTCGACAGCCGCCCTAGAACACGCAGAGTGAGGGATGACCCTGGGTACGTCCGATACATGGCCGAGGCTCGGGCTACGCTCCCGAGGTACCTTAGGACATTTCTGAGACCAGCGGGAACGACTCGTAATGGAATCCCACCAGAGGGAGGCATCGAGCCCTCGGACCCTGTCGAAAAGGGTCTGGGTCCAGCGAATCACCTGCAGGTACTTTTGGAGCGCGCCTTTGGGCCACTAGCCGACCCCTAACGAACGGGGCACGGGCATCCACTTGGATCACCCGTTAGCAACTCACTAGAAACACCATGATCGGTGCCCTCCGAGGGTAACGTGGCGCTTCCCCCCCCCCTTCCTCCTTGCGAAAAGGCGACGAAGGGGCATATAATAAAAGTCGAGACAGTCCTTGATCATCCTCTCGCTCCGTGCAGAGGCTCGAGGGCTGCTCTCGCACCCGGCTACGGCCAAACTGTTGACAGCGTCAACAAACCAGCTTCAAAACTCGGAACCTGATCGGGCACCCGAGCCACGGCCATGCCGCATGAGGGAACAACAGAACCGGCCGAGGCATCACGAAAAGCGTTAAAACCTCAGCGGAGTCAAACCACTCCTCCGAGGCTCTGGGGCTACACCCGGCGGGTGCCCTCGCGCGCACCCGTCAGAACAAAGTATAACCGAGAAAGGCGGTCCCCTCACCAAAAATGCGGCAGAGCCTCGAAGCGAGCATCGCCACTCCCTTCGAGGCTCGGGGGCTACTGTCGGGTACCGAAATTAGGGGTACCCCCAACACTCCTAATCACGGCTGGTAAACACCTTTAGAGCAAACCGTGAAGACTAACAGTTTAGGTCAAAGTCAAAGCTTCGTCTACTAAGGGACTCAGTCTCGCCTCGCTCGAGCCTGGCCTTGGGCGGAACAGTGGTCCCGGGCGAGTTCGCGTCTCGCTCGAGGGTCTCCTCAGGCGGTGAGCGCACCCTCGGGTCAACCGAAGGCAAGCCTTGTTGTGCAAGCGACCTTGGCCAAATCGCCTTACCAGTCGATCGTATTGCATGCACATTTAATGCTGGGATCGCCTGACACCTTATCCTGACACGCGCGCCTCAGTCGGCAAGGTCGAAGTGACTGCAGTCACTTCGCCCTTTCACTGACCGATCTGACAGGAAAACAGCGCCGCCCGCCCCGCTCCGGCTGCTGTGCCAACCACCCGGGCAAAACCGACAACGGCCAAGTTCAGCCTCGGGCGCAACAGGAAGCTTCGCCTCGCCCGACCCCAGGGCTCGGCCTCGGCCTCGGGAAGAGTCACATCCTCGCCCGACCCTGGTTCTCAGCCCCAGCCTCGGCCTCGGAGGAGCCGCCGCCTCGCCCGACCTCAGGCACGGATCAACCGCGCCACAAGGGATGCATCATTACCCTACTCCTAGCTAGCTCAGGCTATGAAGGAACAAGACCGGTGTCCCATCAAGCTTACCCCGGTAACAGGCAATGATGGTTCCCCGCATAAAACCATGACATCGGTGGTTCTCAAGCCCCCTATGAAAGCAAGGAGACATCAGCAGGATACATGCAGCGCCAACAGCTGTACTGCTACAAGGCTCAAGGCACTTCTCTAACGGCCACGATACTACCTCTACAGGGCTCGAAACGCCCCCCCGACGGCCATGTTGTTATCTGTACAGGGCTCAGGGCACTTCCCTGCCAGCCACGTTAGCTCCCAGCTACACCCCATTGTACAGCTGGGCATCTCCTTACGTCTATAAAAGGGGGTGTCCAGGGCCCCGCAAGGAGGGGGGAGGGGAGGGAAAAAACGAACAAACGTACGAGCATACAAACACACAAACGCACGGCAGGGGAGACGAGTAGATGCATGACAAAGGGACGGGAGAAGGCGAGCAGGGGACGGACCCTCTCTCTCTCTCTTGCTCTCTCCTACTCGCTCTCTCTCGCCCTCGCTCTCTCGCAACGCTTGTAACCCCTACTACGAGCACCTTGGTGCAGGATAATACAAGGCTCATTCCCCCACTTGTGTTCCATCTCGCACCAACCCATCTGGGCAGGGGCACGCAGCGACAAATTTACTCGTCGATCCAGGGACCCCCTAGTCCAAAACCCCGACAACGACGCTCCCGAAATAGACGAGCGGCGGCGATGCACCCCAGGCCCGGTGGCGATGGCGGTTGCACAAGGCGTGATAGGCTTCGACAGCGGCAGTGGTGGCACTAAGTGAGCGCGGCGGTGGAGCACAGAGGCGCGCATGACGTCGGCTCCTCGGAGGCGTGCGCCTCGGAGTGGCGCCCGCTGGCGTCACACCTCCAGCGACGACGCCTCCTTCACTATGCGCAAGCAACGATGACAGACTTCCCTAGGCGCGAGCGGTGGTGGATCGATGACCCTATTTTATGCAATTTTTGTATACATATTTATGCTAACGTCAATAGGTTTTTATGATACATTGTTAGTTGATGGCTTTCCTTTGATCTTTTGTATGTTTATGATATTTCTATTTACATTTTATGTAAACATTTATTGATTTTTACGTAGTGTACCGCAATGCATAAATAACTTCCACATGTAGCATAATTAGTATCTGTCACACCCAGTTTTAGAAGGCAAACCGAATGCGAACCATGTACGTGCCAGGATCAGCAATTCACGTACACAGCGGTTACATAACTGGATATCATCACACAGTGCTCAAATGTTAACATAAAAAAATAATAATAGTCGATTACATCAATATGTCTGAGACATCCACATAGTCTTTAACAATAATCAAAGTGCGAAAATGAAACGTAGATACACACGACCTTCACAGGCAGCCGACTAGGGGTTGCCGCTAACCCACGCCTAAAACTCGTCATAATCTTGGAACTCCTGGAAGTCTTCCTCCACGGCTTCATCTTCTCCTGAGCAGTGGTTGCAATGCAGACAACCTAGGGAAGGGGGGGGGGTTTGGTGTGTAGAGCAAGGGTGAGTATACAACAACATACTCAGCAAATGTCCTATTTGCCTGTAGTGGACTAGCTTTATGTGGGGGTAAGTCAAGCAGTTGCTTTTAGTTGGTCAGATTATTATTACTAGTAGAGAGCCAGGTTTTAGCATTAACCCAAGTTATTAACCCAAATGTACCCTTTCCAAACGGAAAGAATACCACTTACCATTACCATAGTCAATACCAAAACCATCATTCTCATCACTACCTGTAATCCGAACATCTCTGATCAAGTATCACTAATCAATGGAGCTCCCTTGGCCGCTAATAACCGCGAGCACGGCTGATATATCAGTTTTCATAACACTCTGCAGAGGTTGCACACTTTACCCACAAGTCGTGATTTCCTTTCTGCCCGGAGATCATGACTCTCTATTGATCACTACCAAGGTGACCCAGCAGGGTATCACTACGTAGCCTTTACAAAGATTCCCCGGGGCTGTAGCCGCCCATTAGGTTTCCTAAATGCACCGCACTCCTCCCCAAGGGGCGAACCAACCTTGGCAGAGCGAGCCGCATACACCGAGCCCCATTAACGGCACGACGGCGAAGCGAACAACACCCCGATTTCTCTAATTATTCAGCTAAGGGCGTCCCATTCCACCCTCATGGTTGCATTGTTTTCCCGGTCAGTCATCCAACGAACAGGTCCTTATGGAGAGGTACTAGCATATAGCTAAACCAAAGTAACCGCTCGTGTCCCTTTAAATGCCACAAGTATATCATCATAATAAAGAAGGGAAATAGTGTATCATAAATAAATCTCATCATGTTTATTGATTAATGTGAAGCACTAGCATATAGCTAAACCAAAATAATCCAACCCAAATAGGTAAGCAAGGACATGGATAACAAAAGCTAGTCAATCCTTAGGTATAAACTGTATAAATGCGGAAAGTGAATTAAGGAATGTATAGAACATAAGTGGGTCAAGGGACACTTGCCTTCACCAAACAGATGCTCAGGGTCTTCGATCTCGTAGAACTCGAAGAGTTCGATCACTTGGTCGCCATGCTTGATCATCGATTCCTCGAAGCTCGAAAACGGATCGCATTCTATTCGCGACACGAAGCGAAGACGAACAGGCACATTCTATGCAGTAGTCGAAGCTACGGTCGAGAAGTTAACGGGTTTAGGCAAAACAAATATTAACTATCACATTTAATTCGACATTATCAAATATAAATAATATCTACCATTTAGTTCGATTAATCCGCAGTACTAACAATTGTCTGTTAAATAAGTAATTTAATTAAAACGAGAGAGTCTAAGCGAGACGAACTTACGACGCGCGCAACATCACGACAGCGTGTAGAACGACGCGCGGACACGCACAACATAGCACGCTGACGACACACGAAACAGCGCGCGTGACCAACGCAAATGATGCGCAAATCAGCACGCCACCACGTGTGGAACAGCACGCGCGACACATGCGAAACAACACGCACGATAGCGCGCGACACGGCTACGGCGCGAACAGCACGATGACACGCACACGTCACATGACTGATACATGAAATAATGTGCGCGACAACGCGTGATACTCGCTAACAGATAACGTGATTATACTAGACACGAATTAAAGGAAGAAGCATTTAAGTTGGTATTAATCAAGTTAACCTTTATTTATAAAAGCGCGAGTTAAGAACTATAAAACAGAATTAATAGCTAATCAAATAATATAGACTTGTGACGTGATGAAATAACATTATTAATATGTTGACGATATTGCTATGAAATTAATGTAACGCAAAAAGGGTTGTAACGGATTTAATAACGCGCGCGACTGCGCGAAACAACGTAAACGACGAGCGCGAATGACACGCGGATCAGCACGTAAACACGTGCAAAACCGCGCGTGTGGTACGCGAGAATCACTAACTACATGTCATGCTTATACTAAATACCAAATAGATATTAAAAACAACATTACATTAATTTGTGTTAACATCTATTTGTAAAAAGCTCGGGTTGAAAACTATACTATAATTTAGATTTAACTAGTGCGACAACCTGATAAGCATTGAATAAATAAGTAAATAACTAATTAAAATAGGTGATATGATGAAGCAATACTATATTTCTAAGTTGATTTTAGTTAGCATAAATTATTTGCGTAAGCTATTATCAATTAGTCAATTAATTACTAAGCACGAACGATTATAGCGAAACAACTAACTAATGTGCGCGGATCGTGTGTGCGACAAAGCGCGAATGGACGGTGACGGCGCGCACCAACCGCGCACGCGCACGGCAACAACAACATGTGCGAATGGCGCGAACACGCGCACGTGCAGGGGGGTAGACGAGGTACACGGGGGGTAGACGGGCGTCGTCTACGGGTAGACGAACGTCATCTGAACCCCGATGACACGCTGTGCACACACGGATGTGGGTACGTCTGGGACACGAGCACGACAACAAGCGCGGAGCTACGACGACGCGGTTTGGGACTGGGTTCAGCGACTTGCGCATGAAGTAGACGGAGAGTAAACCGGGGTAGACGAAGCTCACCTCGGCGACGACGAGAGCGACGTAGACCCTATTGCGTGGCGATGACAATAGCGCGACGACGAAACTCGTGGCGAGACGCTGCTCTAGCAAACAGCGGTGACAGCGAGCGCGTGGGCTGCACCGTGGTGGGTGCACGCAGCCGCGCCAGGGGCACAGCTGGCCGTGCCGGGCGCATGCCACGCTGAGCGTCGGGCCGCCGCGCAGGCGAGCCACGCCGGTCGCGCGCAAGCCGCCACGCAGACTGGCCACGCCAAGCCGCCGCGTAGCCAGGCCGCGCTGAGCCGCCGCGCAGGCTGATCGCGTCGGGCCGCCGCACACACGCCGCCAAGCCGGGGCCGCATGCCCGCACCGCGCGCTGCGCTGGGTGAATTGCACTAGGCTGCCGCTGCGGCCGAGCTGTCGCGCTGCCGCGGGCGAGCCTCGCCAGGCCGCCGCGCTGGCTGCGAGCGCAGGGGAGGGAGAGAGGCATTGAATGGAAGAAGTTGTGGGCGGTTTTTCTTCCGTAGACGCGAAGTTCTTGGGCGGTTGGAGAAGAAGCCAATTGCCCAGGCAGCCAGGGGTCGTGCAGCGGCTGCGCGAGCCGCGAGCATGCGCGACGCGCAGCTCTGCTAGGCTGAGTGGGCCACGCTGGGGCACTGCTAGGCTGAGCAGGCTGGGCGGGGGGAGTGGCGCGAGCTAGGCCGACCATGCCGACAGCCCAAGGGGAGGGGGTGCGCGACGTTGGGCCAGGCGCGTGAATGGGCTGCGCGGCTGCTCACGCGCGAGCTGGGTCTTGGCGGGGGGCGCGCTGGTGGCCGTGGGGGCGCTGGGCCGCGGGGAGGAAAAAGGGGAAAACGGGGTGGGCTGCGTGCTAGGGTGCTAGGCCGCCAGGCCGAGTTGGGTTGAGAGGAGGAGGAGGGGCTGTTGGGCTGGTTTTGTTTTCCCTTTTCTATTTGTTTTCCATTTGCCTTACTTATTTTCTTTTCTTTCTGTTTAGACTCAAACTCGAGCATGACACACAAGTTAAATAAATGTACAACAAATAAGTTCATCAATCAAAATATGTGCTCTAGCATGTGATGCAACATTCAAGATCCTCTATTATTTTCTTTTACTAAGCTTACACCTACGTATAAAATAAAATAATTCTCCACTTTTGGGAAAAAGATAAGGAAAGCAGAGAAATGACAGAGTAACAACCTGAATTTGGTGGATATTAGAAAAGAAATTTTATACCCCCAAATTCAGGGTGTTACAAATCTAACCCCCTTAACAGAATCTCGCCCTCGAGATTCAAGAAGAGGCTAGCAAGATAATGAGATTGGTTCATCGGTCTTTCATAGCTTCTTCTAACCCAGCTTCGACTCCGCTGGCTTGACTTGTGGATTGGTTGCCTTGACCTTTAGATGCTTGAGACTAATTGATGCAATTCTTGAGGATCTCCCGGACCTGTGGGTTAGGACCCACACATGCTTCCACTGCGCCACTTTGATCTTGTTGGTTGATGTTGATCGCATTGTCTTCATTGGGGTTAGCGGCTAACCCCCTTAACAGGAGCATTGATATGCACTTTGTGAAGATGCTGCCGACTCTGATCTTGGCTGATTTGGAGGAGTTGGAGGTTGCCAAATGGACAGGTGCAAGAGGAAAGAATAGCGAGAAAAGGTAAGTATAGACGGATTAGAGAGAGCAGGGGGAGAACCCAACTACTTAACTCTATTGCACTCACCTAGTAAACAGATTCCATTACAGACCAAGGGCCACAACACATCAACGCTCATTCCAAAGAAGCAAATCAGTCATAGCAGAAGAACAAACATCTTGAGCACACAGCAACAAACATCTCGTTGCTATACGTTCCTTTTAATTAAATGGTGGTCTTTCCTTAAAAAGGGAAACTACTCTAAGGCCAACAAAAGGCAAGGGGAATAATAAGACATGGAGGGTAGGGGCATGAGCATAATAAAGGATGGACCTAAAGCAATGATTGTAACTGAGAAGGGAGAGAATGCAACCAAGGTCAGGATAGGTAAAACACCATTCTCAAATCGAGATGGAAAAGATGATATTTCAAAAGGTAGGCATAAGATAACATCATGGAAAGATCTAGAGATTACAAAGGTAAGGGAGGTGAAAGGCAAAAACACACCAAAAGATAGAGTTAGGACAAGACTTGCAATGCGACAGAGGAAAAAGGGAACGAACAAGAGCGGGATAGGCAAGACATCACTCTTGAAATGAAATGGGAGAGGAGGCTTTAAAATGCAGGTGCAAGATAAGCATCATGGTGACGATCAAGGGATGACAAGGGTTAAGGTGATAACGGACAAACATACAACAAAGGATGTATTTTATACAAGACTTGCAAGGCATCAAAGAAGGGGAAGCAATCAATGGTGAAGTAGGTGAGGCATTATCCTAAAACAGCGATGAAAAAGAGGAGGCTTTAAAGGGTAGGTTCAAAGTAAGCATGTGGGCAAGGGCATAGGTATCACGAGTGTTTTGAAGGTAACAACAGACAAGGATGTAGGAGAGGAGGTAAATGTACATAAGAAAGAAGAATATAAATACCACAAAGGATGGAGTTAAGACAAGACCTACAAATGAAAAATGAGAGGGTACATCCAAGGGCCAGATAGGTAAACTGCCACTCTCAAATTGAGGTGGAAGAGAGGGGTTTTTTAGAGTGGGAATAAAGATGAGTATCAAGGCAAGATCCATGGATGACAAGGTGATGGTGATAGCAAATAAAACACAACAAAGGATGGAATTAACATAAAACTTGTAAGGCGACAAGAAGTGAAAAGAAATCAAGGGAGAAATAGGTAACCCGCAACTCTCAAGCTGGGTTGAAAGAAATGGGAGGCTTTTAAAGGATAAGTTGAAAGTAAGCATTTAGGTAAAGACATAAATATCGCAAGGGTCAAAGGTGATAACAGATAAGGGTATATAGAGAAAATATGAAGGCATAGAAGAGCCAGTGGTATAAGTACAACAAAGAATGGAGTTACGTTAAGGCTTACCCGCGGTAAAGAAGAGGATATAGCCAAGGGTGAGGTAAGTAAAACACCACTCTCAAATTGAGATAGGAGACTGGAGATTTTAGATAACATACATAATGTAATCACAAGGCAGGATAGAGTGATGAGAAGGGTAAAGGAAATAACAAACAAAAACACAACAAAGGATAGAGTTAAAAAACTTGCAGGTGATAAAGAAGAGGATACTGCCAAGGGAAAAGTAGGTATAGTACAATGCTTAGATTGAGATGGAAAAGAGAATATTTTAAAGACCGGTATAAGATAAACATCAAGGTAAGATATAGAGGTGATAAGGATAAAGGTGATAATGGTGAAAAACATAATCCATGGACAAAGTTAAGGCAAGACTCGCAAAGTGATGAAGTGGAGAAAACAAACAAGGATAAGATAAGTGAGGTTCCAACATAAGAGTTAAAGTAAAAATTCATTACCGAAGGAAGTTACGAGGAATTAACGAGATCACCCAGGATGTGCGAAATAAGATGAATGCTCATGGATCATTGAGAAACAAGGGTGGTCAAGGGCATGTAAGCTGAAATGTTTTGAACAGTCATTGGGGTATGAAAATAATCATACATAAGAATATAAGAGTATGCAAGATTCCAAGGATACGTGCATACTAAGGTAAGGGAATAGAAAGAGCCAAAGGATAACGACTTAGCAATGGAATGGGAAGGGATCTCAGAAGACAAGAAGTTCATGGACATATAAACTGAAGTGTTCAAGTAGGCAATACAAATTATGATGTAAGCATTTGAAACAAGAGTATTGAGGAATCTAGGGTATGGGCAAGTCAATACCAAGGGAACAGAGATGGTCAAATGTTAGCAATTTAATAATGGAAGAGACAAGAATCACAAAAGACAAGAAGGTTATGGTCAGGGGGCATCTACAAAGATGTCGCAAGCACAAGAGTGAGATCAGATCTAATAGATTGAGAAAAGTATAGACCATACTAGAATAAAATACTTTTTGGCAATGGGGCATATAGGAGCACAACATAGAATTAATCGAGGTGACTAATATTTTGAAGCAGAATCAAGGATGTGGTGAAGTAGTAATCAATAAGTCCTTAAAATGGCCAATGCTACTCTAGGCTAGCAGTCCTACAGTCAGCACGACTTCGATACCACCTATGTCACACCCGGTTTTAGAAGGCAAACCGAATGCGAACCATGTACGTGCCAGGATCAGCAATTCACATACACAGCAGTTACATAATTGGATATCATCACACAGTGCTCAAATGTTAACATAAAAAGATAATAATAGTCGATTACATCAATATGTCTGAGACATCCACATAGTCTTTAACAATAATCAAAGTGCGAAAACGAAACGTAGATACACGCGGCCTTCACAAGCAGCCGACTGGGGGTTGTCGCTAACCCAAGCCTAAAACTCGTCATAATCTTGGAACTCCTGGAAGTCTTCCTCCATGACTTCATCTTCTCCTGAGCAGTGGTTGCAACGCGGACAACCTGGGGAAGGGGGGTTGGTGTGTAGAGCAAGGGTGAGTATACATCAACATACTCAGCAAATGTCCTGTTTGGCTGTAATGGACTAGCTTTATATGGGGGTAAGTCAAGCAGTTGCTTTTAGTTGCTTAGATTATTATTACTAGTAGAGAGCCAGGTTTTAGCAGTAACCCAAGTTATTAACCCAAATGTACCCTTTCCAAACGGAAAGAATACCACTTACCATTACCATAGTCAATACCAAAACCATCATTCTCATCACCACCTGTAATCCGAACATCTCTGATCAAGTATCACTAATCAATGGAGCTCCCTTGGCCGCTCATAACCGCGAGCACGGCTGATATATTAGTTTTCATAACACTCTGCAGAGGTTGCGCACTTTACCCACAAGTCATGATTCCCTTTCTGCCTGAAGATCATGACTCTCTATTGATCACTACCAAGGTGACCCAGCAGGGTATCACTACATAGCCTTTACAAAGATTCCCTAGGGCTGTAGCCGCCCGTTAGGTTTCCTAAATGTACTGCACTCCTCCCCAAGGGGCGAACCAACCTTGGTAGAGCGAGCCGCATACACCGAGCCCCATTAACGGCACGACGACGAAGCGAACTACACCTCGGTTCCTCTAATTATTCAGCTAAGGGCGTCCCATTCCACCCTCATGGTTGCACTGTTTTCCTGGTCGGTCATCCAACGAATAGGTCCTTACGGAGAGGTACTCGAGAAACCGCTCGAGTCCCCTTAAATGCCACAAGTATATCATCATAATAAAGAAGAAAAACAACGTATCATAGATAAATCTCATCATGTTCATTGATTAATGTGAAGCACTAGCATGTAGCTAAACCAAAATAATCCAACCCAAATAGGTAAGCAAGACATGGATAACAAAAGCTAGTCAATCCTTTGGTATAAACTGTGTAAATGCGAAAAGTGAATTAAGGAATGTATAGGACATAAGTGGGTCAAGTGACACTTGCCTTCACCAAATAGATGCTCAGGGTCTTCGATCTCGTAGAACTCGAAGAGTTCAATCACTTGGTCGCCATGCTTGATCGTCGATTCCTCGAAGCTCGAAAACGGATCGCATTCTATTCACGACACGAAGCGAAGACGAACAGGCACAAGCAAACAAACATATACATATGCATAAGAACATTACACCATACAAAGAAAAACATAATCAAAACATGCAATACGAAATAGAGCGCGTTACTACAGTCACACGAGAAAAAAGAGATGCGATAGTCAAAGCTACGGTCGAGAAGTTAACGGGTTTAGGCTAAACAAATATTAACTATCACATTTAATTCGACATTATCAAATATAAATAATATCTACCATTTAGTTCGATTAATCCGCTATACTAACAATTGTCTGTTAAATAAGTAATTTAATTAAAACGAGAGAGTCTAAGCGAGATGAACTTACAACGCGCGCAACAGCACGACAGCGTGTAGAACGACGCGTGGACACGCATAACATAGCACGCTGACGACACACGAAACAGTGCACGTGACTAACGCGAATGACGCGTGAATCAGCACACCACCACATGTGGAACAGCATGCGCGACACATGCGAAACAACGCGCACGACAGCGCGCGACACGGCTACGGCGCGAACAGCACGATGACACGCACACAGCGCACGACTGATACACGAAATAATGTGCGTGACAACGCGCGATGCTCGCTAACAGATAACGTGATTATACTAGACACGAATTAAAGGAAGAATCATTTAAGTTGGTATTAATCAAGTTAACCTTTATTTATAAAAGCACGAGTTAAGAACTATAAAACAGAATTAATAGCTAATCAAATAATATAGACTTGTGTCGTGATGAAATAACATTATTAATATGTTGACGATATTGCTATGAAATTAATGTAACGCAAAAAGGGTTGTAACGGATTTAATAACGCGCGCGACTGCGCGAAACAACGTAAACGACGAACGCGAACGACACGCGGATCAGCACGTAACCACGTGCAAAACCACGCGTACGGTACGCGAGAATCACTAACTACATGTCATGCTTATACTAAATACCAAATAGATATTAAAAACAACATTACATTAATTTGTGTTAACATCTATTTGTAAAAAGCTCGGGTTGATAACTATACTATAATTTAGTTTTAACTAGTGCGACAACCTGATAAGCATTGAATAAATAAGTAAATAACTAATTAAAATAGGTGATATGATGAAGCAATACTATATTTCTAAGTTGATTTTAGTTAGCATAAATTATTTGTGTAAGCTATTATCAATTAGTCAATTAATTACTAAGCACGAACGATTATAGCGAAACAACTAACTAATGTGCGTGGATCGCGTGCGCGACAAAGCGCGAATGGACGGTAACGGCGCGCACCGACCGCGCACGCGCACGGCAACAACGACACGTGCGAACGGCGCAAACGCGCGCACGTGCAGGGGGGTAGACGAGGTAGACGGGGGGTAGACGGGCGTCGTCTACGGGTAGACGAACGTCATCTAAATCCCGACGACATGCTGTGCACACACGGATGTGGGTACGTCCGCGACACGAGCATGACAACAAGCGCGGAGCTACGGCGATGCGGTTTGGGACTGGTTTCGGCGACTTACGCATGAAGTAGACGGAGAGTAAACCGGGGTAGACGAAGCTCACCTCGGCGACGTCGAGAGCGACGTAGACCCTGCTGCGCGGTGATGACTAGAACGACGACGAAACTCGCGGGGAGACGCTGCTCTAGCGAACAGCGGTGACGGCGAGCGTGTGGGCTGCACCGCGGCGGGCGCACGCAGCCGTACGTGCCGGGGGCACAGCTGGCCATACCGGGCGCATGCCGCACCGAGCGCCGGGCCACCACGCAGGGGAGCGACGCCGGCCGCGTGCAAGCAGGCCGCGCCGACTGGCCACGCTAGGCCGCCGCGCAGGCAGGCCGCGTCGGGTCGCCGCGCAGGCTGATCGCTGTCACACCCGGTTTCGGAAGGCAAACCGAATGCGAACTATGTACGTGCCAGGATCAGAATTCACGTACACAGCGATTACATAAATGAACATCATCGCACAGTGCTCGAATAATAACATAAAAGGGTATTAACTTATTACATCACAGAGTCATAGACATCCACATAGTCATCAACTTAACAGTTAAATCAAAGTGCTAGCGAAACGTAGTAAAGATAAGGCCTTCACAGGCAGCTGACTGGGGGTTGCCGCCAACCCACACTTAGAATTCGTCGTAGTCTTGAAATTCCTGGAAGTCTCCCTCCACGACTTCGTCTTCTCCTGAGCAATGGTTGCAATGTGGACAACCTGGTGTTTTGTGGTAAAGCAAGAATGAGTACACATCAACGTACTCAGCAAATGCCCCGTTTGGCTGAAGTGGACTAGCTTTATGTGGGGTTAGGCTCAAGCAGTTGCTTTTAGTTGGTCAGGTATTTATTATGAGTGAAGCCAGGTTTTAGCAATAACTAACCCATGAATCATTTCCTCATTGAGGAACATCACTATCATCATCGAACCAAAATCCTAAATAGAACCATTGTATCTCGAATCATTTGTGTCTCTAATCAAAGAGGATCCCAAGGCTGCTCTTAACCGTGAGCACGGCTGATATATCAGTTTCACTACCCTCTGCAGAGGTCGCACACTTTACCCATGAGCCGTGATTCCCTCTCTAGCCCGGGCTTGCAAGACCCTTATTCACTCCCCAGGTGAATGGCCAGGGATTCACTACGAAGCCTTTACAAAGATTCCCTAGAGGTCATAGCTGCCCGTTAGGTTTCTCCAGTTTGATAAACACAGTACCTCTCCCCGCAGGAGGGCGACTAAAAAAGCAAAACGAAAGAACCTCGGCACCCAGCCTCGGCAGAGCAAGCACTGTGCCTGGACCCCATTGACGGCACGACGGCGAAGCAACTACACTTCTAGTTCCTCTAATTAATTAGCTAAGGGCACCCCATTCCACCCTCATGGTTGCACTGTTATCCCGGGTGGTCTCTCAACGAACAGGTCCTTACGGAGAGGTACTTAGGAAACAGCCTGAGCCCCCTAGAGTATCACAAGATCATCAACATCATCAGGATAACAGTATCATAAATAGTCTCATCATGTTCATTGATTAAGTTAAAGCAATAGCAGAATGCTAACCATGATAACCCAGAGGTAAACAAGGATGAGATAAATAGAAAGCTAGTCAATCCTTAGGTTTCAGTTGAGTAATGCGGGACAATAAATTATAAGTGAATGGGACATAATAGGTCAGAGGACACTTGCCTTCACCAAGCTGTTGCTGCTCAGGGTCTTCTCCTGCAATTCCCTCAGACTCCACGAACGGCTCGATATCTACGCGAGTACAAACATACATCCAACATTCTTGAAACGGTAGAAAACAGTACACCATACAACAGTATAGATCAAATAAATATGCACGCGACAAAGAATTCGCATCTACGACTACGCGAGAACGAAACCGAGACGACTGATACTACGGTCAAGAGATATCACATGTATACTAAGCGAATGTGAATTATAATATTTAATTCGGCTTAATCATATTAACAGACAATAATCACATGTCGAGTAAAATTACTACTTAGTCTCGATTAGTGTGTTGCTTAAATATATATTTAATTAGCGCGAGCTATTCTAGGTGAGATGAGTCATTAGCGTGCGTAAAACGCACGACGACACGTGTGAACAGCACGCACGACGCGCGCGGACAGCACGCGACGATTTATTACGCGACGCGCGGGCGATGGCGAACGACACGAACGCGCACGGGGTTAGACGGGGGGGTAGACGGGGGTAGACGAAAGTCGTCTAGGGGTAGACGAAGGGGTAGGCGAACGTAGACGGAGTCCCGTCGACGCACTGCACGCAAGCAAATGCGAGCGCGCGCACTAGTTGCGCGACGCACGACACATTAAATAATTAGCAAACCGCGGCTAATTAATGACGTGACGACGAACAACCTATATTACGTTTAAACGCGACAATTATATTTCTAGTTTTCAATTTAGTTGACGCAACTACTTGTGTGGGATATTTTAGATAACAAAAGAATTATCAATTAATCGGTGACTAATACGGGAACTAATTGACTAACGCGTACGGACGATTATAACGAAGTAAATAATTATTGCGCGCAAACTGCGCGCGCGAAACAGCGCGAGGACTCTACACACAACGACGACGGCGCGCGAGATACCCGTGATCACGTGCGAAACTGCGCACGCGAGACTGACGAGTACGCGATGCGCTAGGTGATCGTAGCGAGGCACGGCGACGGTAGACGAACGGCTGGGGCGAGCTGGGCAGCGACGAGCACGCAGCAACACAGCTGCGACGCGCAGGGGTGAGGTTCAACGGCGAACGGCTGTTACGGCGCTAAATGTAAACGCGGCTGGGCGTGCTGCGCGGCATGGGGACGGGCTGCACGTCGGGGAATCAGGCTTGCTGCGCACTGCAGACTGCGACAGCAAGGAGTTCAGTCGCGCACAAGGGAGCTGGGCTGCGCGCTGGCCGGAGGGGAGTCCGCGGCAGGGACGAGTCGCTGCGCAGGTCCCCGTGGCCGCGACGCCGGGCAGCGACTGAGCGAGGTCTCGCCGGCGAAGTGAAACGGCGCGACGAGGGGCTACGGTTATGCAGCAGACGCATACGGCGGGGGAGGAAGAACGGGAAAGGAGAGAGAGGACGGGGCGGGCTCACCTCGGCGGCGCGTGAAGCGACAAGACACTGCGAGGCGCTGCACGGGCGGGCTCCGGCGACGGCGCTGGCGAGACGGGGAGCGAGGTCGAGGCGAGGAGCGTGGGCGAGAAACTGAGTGCGACGGATACGGGCGGTTCGGTTTTGGAAGATGAACAGTGGCGCGGTCTGGCTCCTTGACGCGCAGACCCAGGCTGAGCAGGCGGCGGCGCGGACGTGCGCTGGGCGTCCGTTTTCCTCGCGCGGACGTGGGCGCGTGGACGCCAGCGCGCAGCTGGGCCACTGGGCCGCAACGCCGGGCGCGGCAGGCGCGCACGCGCTGGGAGCGCGGCAGGCGCACTTCGGCCAGGCGGGCGCCTGCGGATTGGAGCTGGGCCGCGGCCGCTGGCTACGCGCGCGCGCTGGGGAAAGCTGGCTCGCGGCGCTGGCTAGCGCGCTGGGCCGCGGGAGCTGGGCCGCGCGCTGTGGGCCGAGCGCAGGCGCGCGTGGGTTGAGCCGCGCGGCCGTGCGGCTGGCACGCGGGCCCCACCGAGCAGCGGCAGCGGGCGCGCAGCTGGGTGGGGCCCGCGTGCCAGCCGCACGGCCGCGCGGCTCAACCCACGCGCGCCTGCGCTCGGCCCACAGCGCGCGGCCCAGCTCCCGCGGCCCAGCGCGCTAGCCAGCGCCGCGAGCCAGCTTTCCCCAGCGCGCGCGCAGCCAGCGGCCGCGGCCCAGCTCCAATCCGCAGGCGCCCGCCTGGCCGAAGTGCGCCTGCCGCGCTCCCAGCGCGTGCGCGCCTGCCGCGCCCGGCGTTGCGGCCCAGTGGCCCAGCTGCGCGCTGGCGTCCACGCGCCCACGTCCGCGCGAGGAAAACGGACGCCCAGCGCACGTCCGCGCCGCCGCCTGCTCAGCCTGGGTCTGCGCGTCAAGGAGCCAGACCGTGCCACTGTTCATCTTCCAAAACCGAACCGCCCGTATCCGTCGCACTCAGTTTCTCGCCCACGCTCCTCGCCTCGACCTCGCTCCCCGTCTCGCCAGCGCCGTCGCCGGAGCCCGCCCGTGCAGCGCCTCGCAGTGTCTTGTCGCTTCACGCGCCGCCGAGGTGAGCCCGCCCCGTCCTCTCTCTCCTTTCCCGTTCTTCCTCCCCCGCCGTATGCGTCTGCTGCATAACCGTAGCCCCTCGTCGCGCCGTTTCACTTCGCCGGCGAGACCTCGCTCAGTCGCTGCCCGGCGTCGCGGCCACGGGGACCTGCGCAGCGACTCGTCCCTGCCGCGGACTCCCCTCCGGCCAGCGCGCAGCCCAGCTCCCTTGTGCGCGACTGAACTCCTTGCTGTCGCAGTCTGCAGTGCGTAGCAAGCCTGATTCCCCGACGTGCAGCCCGTCCCCATGCCGCGCAGCACGCCCAGCCGCGTTTACATTTAGCGCCGTAACAGCCGTTCGCCGTTGAACCTCACCCCTGCGCGTCGCAGCTGTGTTGCTGCGTGCTCGCCGCTGCCCAGCTCGCCCCGGCCGTTCGTCTACCGTCGCCATGCCTCGCTACAATCACCTAGCGCATCGCGTACTCGTCAGTCTCGCGTGCGCAGTTTCGCACGTGATCACGGGTATCTCGCGCGCCGTCGTCGTTGTGTGTAGAGTCCTCGCGCTGTTTCGCGCGCGTCGCGCGCGCAGTTTGCGCGCAATAATTATTTACTTCGTTATAATCGTCCGTACGCGTTAGTCAATTAGTTCCCGTATTAGTCACCGATTAATTGATAATTCTTTTGTTATCTAAAATATCCCACACAAGTAGTTGCGTCAACTAAATTGAAAACTAGAAATATAATTGTCGCGTTTAAACGTAATATAGGTTGTTCGTCGTCACGTCATTAATTAGCCGCGGTTTGCTAATTATTTAATGTGTCGTGCGTCGCGCAACTAGTGCGCGCGCTCGCGTTTGCTTGCGCGCAGTGCGTCGACGGGACTCCGTCTACGTTCACCTACCCCTTCGTCTACCCCTAGACGACTTTCGTCTACCCCCGTCTACCCCCCCCCCCGTCTAACCCCGTGCGCGTTCGTGTCGTTCGCCATCGCCCGCGCGTCGCGTAATAAATCGTCGCGTGCTGTCCGCGCGCGTCGTGCGTGCTGTTCACACGTGTCGTCGTGCGTTTTACGCACGCTAATGACTCATCTCACCTAGAATAGCTCGCGCTAATTAAATATATATTTAAGCAACACACTAATCGAGACTAAGTAGTAATTTTACTCGACATGTGATTATTGTTTGTTAATATGATTAAGCCGAATTAAATATTATAATTCACATTCGCTTAGTATACATGTGATATCTCTCGACCGTAGTATCAGTCGTCTCGGTTTCGTTCTCGCGTAGTCGTAGATGTGAATTCTTTGTCGCGTGCATATTTATTTGATCTATACTGTTGTATGGTGTACTGTTTTCTACCGTTTCAAGAATGTTGGATGTATGTTTGTACTCGCTTAGATATCGAGCCGTTCGTGGAGTCTGAGGGAATTGCAGGAGAAGACCCTGAGCAGCAACAGCTTGGTGAAGGCAAGTGTCCTCTGACCTATTATGTCCCATTCACTTATAATTTATTGTCCCGCATTACTCAACTGAAACCTAAGGATTGACTAGCTTTCTATTTATCTCATCCTTGTTTACCTCTGGGTTATCATGGTTAGCATTCTGCTATTGCTTTAACTTAATCAATGAACATGATGAGACTATTTATGATACTGTTATCCTGATGATGTTGATGATCTTGTGATACTCTAGGGGGCTCAGGCTGTTTCCTGAGTACCTCTCCGTAAGGACCTGTTCGTTGAGAGACCACCCGGGATAACAGTGCAACCATGAGGGTGGAATGGGGTGCCCTTAGCTAATTAATTAGAGGAACTAGAAGTGTAGTTGCTTCGCCGTCGTGCCGTCAATGGGGTCCAGGCACAGTGCTTGCTCTGCCGAGGCTGGGTGCCGAGGTTCTTTCGTTTTGCTTTTTTAGTCGCCCTCCTGCGGGGAGAGGTACTGTGTTTATCAAACTGGAGAAACCTAACGGGCAGCTATGACCTCTAGGGAATCTTTGTAAAGGCTTCGTAGTGAATCCCTGGCCATTCACCTGGGGAGTGAATAAGGGTCTTGCAAGCCCGGGCTAGAGAGGGAATCACGGCTCATGGGTAAAGTGTGCGACCTCTGCAGAGGGTAGTGAAACTGATATATCAGCCGTGCTCACGGTTAAGAGCAGCCTTGGGATCCTCTTTGATTAGAGACACAAATGATTCGAGATACAATGGTTCTATTTAGGATTTTGGTTCGATGATGATAGTGATGTTCCTCAATGAGGAAATGATTCATGGGTTAGTTATTGCTAAAACCTGGCTTCACTCATAATAAATACCTGACCAACTAAAAGCAACTGCTTGAGCCTAACCCCACATAAAGCTAGTCCACTTCAGCCAAACGGGGCATTTGCTGAGTACGTTGATGTGTACTCATTCTTGCTTTACCACAAAACACCAGGTTGTCCACATTGCAACCATTGCTCAGGAGAAGACGAAGTCGTGGAGGGAGACTTCCAGGAATTTCAAGACTACGACGAATTCTAAGTGTGGGTTGGCGGCAACCCCCAGTCAGCTGCCTGTGAAGGCCTTATCTTTACTACGTTTCGCTAGCACTTTGATTTAACTGTTAAGTTGATGACTATGTGGATGTCTATGACTCTGTGATGTAATAAGTTAATACCCTTTTATGTTATTATTCGAGCACTGTGCGATGATGTTCATTTATGTAATCGCTGTGTACGTGAATTCTGATCCTGGCACGTACATAGTTCGCATTCGGTTTGCCTTCCGAAACCGGGTGTGACATAAGTGGTATCAAAGCCGTGCTGACTGTAGGACCGCTGACCTAGAGTAGCACTGGTCGTACTAAGGACTATTGACCTTCCCTCTCACCTTGACCTCTGATGTTACTTCAAAAGTCGGTCATCTCGACCAACCCTATGTTTTACTACATATATATACTATATTTTATCTCGTTAAAATTTTATTTTGTTCTGTCTATGGTTTACTCATTTGTCATATTAGTTCTGTTCTTACTCTTATGCTTACGGTGTCTTTTGTAGATGGCTCGACTTAGACACACTGCTCGTAAGTCGGTGATTCCTTTCCTGCCATCTCGCCTTGCGGAGCGTCCCCTGCGCCGCACTGTGTCCGGTCAGTCGAGTCACCTGGAGAGGCTGCACCACCGCCTGCGTGAGGAGCAGGAGCGCCAGCGTTAGCACAGGGAGCAGCAGGGCTCTTCCTCCCCACCTGAGCAGGAGGTGGAGTCCGTGAGGCGCCGCTCCTCTGTTCTCCAGCTGGAGGCACCCCCTGCACCACCGCGGGACGCCCCGGCTGTTGGAGGAGCTACTGGAGGAGGTCCTGGAGGAGACCCCGACGACGACGACTCAGACCACAGCACGGAGTCTTCTGAGCCGCAGGAGGCGGAAGGATGGGTTGCCCGACCCATCACCCGTGACGCCGCTCGCGGTTGTCACTTCCACGACGCACTCGACACCTTGCTGCGCCAGGCTTTCGACCGGCACACCTGGTCGATCGAGTATCGTTGTGTAGTCTACCAGCACAGCCGTGGGAGGTACCCGGACCGCTGGGAGGCTACCTGCCTAGTTCGCCGTCCGGAGGATGACCTCCGGGGTGCAGAGGCCGTTTCGGAGCACTACTCCATCTCCGAGAGGGACACTGCAGAGGCGGCTATGCAGGATGCAGCACGGCGAGCACTCTCCCAGTACTGTTCCTTGTTCGGTGGGGTGGCCGACGGTCTTAACCTTAGGTACTACCCCCGCCGTCCTACTGGCAGCACCGAGAGTGTGGTTGTCTCACCTGTTGGTGAGGATAACCCTAGGTTGAGCAGCACAGTCAACCTAGTCGCGGTGCTTAACACTGAGCTGGATCACTCTCTGGACGAGCTGAGCAGGGCTCGAACGGAGATTGCTGAGTTGCGTGCTGAGCTAGCAGAGCGCCGCCACCAGGAGGGTGGTTCTCCCGCTCCTGTTGGGACTCAGCACCCATACCGCTCGCCTTGCCGCACATTGTTCACGCGTATCTCGCTTGTCGATCACGTGTGTCGCACGGCGTCTGCGCGTGATAATAAATTGTTTTAGCTTATAAGCACTCATATTAGTACCGTTAATCCATCAGGTCATATATGTTAGATAATTAACTTAAGGTTCGCTCGACTAATATTTATTAGACTAATATTTCAATTAGATTAAATATGTACTGTTCAACTGCGCTTTTATAATAAATATTAACATGTCAAATATTAACTTAACTACTTTCTATTTATTTAACATTTGTTTAGTATAAACGTGTCACATATTTAATTTTTCTCGCCTGTCGCACGTGTTGTTCCGCACGTGATGGCGTGCTAGTTCGCGCGTCGTTCGCGCTGGTCGCGTGCACTGTTTCGGGTGTCGTCAGCGTGCTATGTCGCGCGTCCGTGCGTCGTTTGCACGCTGTCGTGTTGGATTCGCCGTCATCACGTTGTCTGCGCATGTCGCGCGTGGTGCGCATGCTAGGTCGGTTGCGGTCGTGCTGTTTCACGCGTTACGTAATTCGTCTCGCTTAGAGTCGCTGATATTATTTAAATTACTGGTTCAACTAAGAATTGTTAGTGTGGTCAGCTAATTAAAATTGTGCAATAGCTCTAGTTTCATTTTAAATAAATATTAATTAATATAATCAGATCAAACTAAATGTTATGATTAATACTCGTTTAATGTGGACGCGATACTTCTCGACCGTAGCCTCGACCATCGCGTTTCTTTTTCCTCGCGTGACCGTAGTAACACGTTCTATTTCGTTTTGCATGTTTTATTATGTTTGTATTTGTATGGTGTAATGTTCTTATGCATATATGTGTTTCCTTGCTTGTGTCTGTTTGTCTTCGCTTCGCATTGCGATTAGAGTGCGATCCGTTTCCGAGCTTCAAGGGATCAAAGATCAAGCGTTGGCGACCAAGTGATCCAGTTCTTCGAGTTCCACGAGATTGAAGACCCTGAGCATCTGTTTGGTGAAGGCAAGTGTCCTCTGACCCATTATGTCCTATTCACTTATAAATCACTATCCCGCATTACTTAATTGAAACCTAAGGATTGACTAGCTTTATATTTACCTTATCCTTGATGACCTTTTGGGTTATTATGGTTAGCATTTTGCTATTGCCTTAACTTAATCAATGAACATGATGTGACTATTTGTGATACGATACTGTTATCCTGATGATATTGATGATCTTGTGATACTCTAGGGGGCTCAGGCTGTTTCCTGAGTACCTCTCCGTAAGGACCTGTTTGGGGAGTGACAACCCGGGATAACAGTGCAACCATGAGGGTGAAATGGGATGCCCTTAGCTAATTAATTAGAGGAACTAGAGGTGTAGTTGCTTCGCCGTCGTGCCGTCAATGGGGTCCAGGCACAGTGCTTGCTCTGCCGAGGCTGAGTGCCGAGGTTCTTTCGTTTTGCTTTTGTTAGTCACTCTCCTGCGGGGAGGGGTAATGTGTTTATCAAACTGGAGAAACCTAACGGGCGGCTATGACCTCTAGGGAATCTTTGTAAAGGCTTCGTAGTGAATCCCTGGCCATTCACCTTGGGAGTGGATAAGGGTCTTGCAAGCCCGGGCAGAAAGGGAATCACGACTCATGGGTAAAGTGTGCGACCTCTGCAGAGGGTAGTGAAACTGATATATCAGCCGTGCTCACGGTTAAGAGCGACCTTGGGATCCTCTTTGATTAGAGATACATATGATCTAAGATACAATGGTTATATTTATGGTTTTGGTTCGATGATGATAATGATGTTCCTCGATGAGGAAATGATTCACAGGTTGGTTATATGATAAAACTTGGCTTCCACTAATAATAAATACCTGACCAACTAAAAGCAACTGCTTGAGCTAAACCCCACATAAAGCTAGTCCACCTCAGCCAAACGGGACATTTGCTGAGTACGTTGATGTGTACTCACCCTTGCTTTCACAAAACACCAGGTTGCCTTTGGTGCAATCTATGCTCAGGTAAAGAAGAAGGCGTCGAGGCGGATCTCCAGGAGTTCCAGGACTTCGACGAGTTCGAGGATTAGGCTAGCGACCTCCCCCAGTCAGCTGCCTGTGGTGGGTTAATTTACGTTGGCTACGTTTCTATTATGTGCACTTTGATTTATATTATGTAAATGACTCTAGTCTTTAATATTATTAATTACTCTTTATTGTTATTCGAAGCATTGTGCGATGATGTTCATTTATGTAATCGCTGTGTACGTGAATTCTGATCCTGGCACGTACATAGTTCGCATTCGGTTTGCCTTCTGAAACCGGGTGTGACAATCGCGCCGGGCCGCCACGCACGCGCCGCCGAGACGGGGCCGCGCGCCCGCGCCGTGCGCTGCGCTGGGCGAACTGCGCCAGGCCGCCTCTGCAGGCGAGCCGTCGCGCTGCCGCGAGCGAGCCTTGCCAGGCTGCCGCGCCGGCTGCGAGCGCAGGGGAGGGAGAGAGGCATTGAATGGAATAAGTTGTGGGTGGTTTTTCTTCCATAGACGCGAAGTGCTCAGGCGGTTTGAGAAGAAGCTAATTGCCCAGGTAGCCAGGGACGTGCGGCGGCTGGGTGAGCCGCGAGCGTGCGTGACACGCAGCTCTGCTAGGCTGAGTGGGCCGCGCTGGGGGCGCTGCTGGGCCGAGCAGGCTGGGCGGGGGGAGTGGCGCGAGCTGGGCCAACCACGCCGGCAGCCCAAGGGGAGGGGGCGCGCGACGTTGGGCCAGGCGCGCGAATGGGCCGCGCGGCTGCTCGCGCGCGAGCTGGGCTGCGGCGAGGGGCGCGCTGGTGCCTGCGGTGGCGCTAGGCCGCGCGCTGCGGGGTGGGCCGGGGGGATCTGCTGGGCCGCGAGGAGGAAAAAGGGGAAAACAGGGTGGGCTGTGCGCTAGGGTGCTGGGCCGCCAGGCCGAGTTGGGCTGAGAGGAGGAGGGGCTGTTGGGCTAATTTTGTTTTCCCTTTTCTATTTGTTTTCCATTTGCCTTACTTATTTTCTTTTCTTTCTGTTTAGACTCAAACTCGAGCATGACACACAAGTTAAATAAATGTACAACAAATAAGTTCATCAATCGAAATATGTGCTCCAGCATGTGATGCAACATTCAAGAATCCTCTATTATTTTATTTTACTAAGCTTACACCTACATATAAAATAAAATAATTCTTCACTTTTGGGAAAAAGATAAGGAAAGCAGAGAAATGACAGAGTAACAACCTGAATTTGGTGGATATTAGAAAAGAAATTTTATACCCCCAAATTTAAGGTGTTACAGTATCAGTATATATCATAAACTAGCTCTAACAAGCATAATTGTATGGTTGTTGGAGAGATTTTATATTTATGGACGAAATAAAACATTGAAAATCAGATTTTTTTTGTTTCCTTGCATGCTAATCTGTTTCCTTTCAACTCACATTTTTGCCATCCTAAATTTGTGCGTATGCAACAGAAAATAGATTTTGTACACAGTGTACCGTAGTGCATAAAAACCTCCATAGTGTACTATAATTAGTCTCAGTATATATCATAAACTGGTTCTAACGATACTAGATGTATGGCTGTTGAAGAGATCCTATATTTATGGAGAAAATTAAGCATTTAAATCAGATTTTTTGTTTCCATGCATACCAATTTTCTTTCAACGCACATTCTTGCCATCCTAAATTTGTGTGCATATAGCAGGGAACAGATTTTTTACGTGGTCTGCCACACTACATAAATATTTATACCGTGTAGCATAATTAGTATCAATATATGTCATAAACTGGTTCCAGCGATCCTAGGTACATGACTTTTGTAGAGATCCTACTTTTATGAACGAAATAAAACATTAAATCAGATTTTTTGTTTTCATGCATGTCAATCCATTTACTTTCAACGCACATTATTGTCATCCTAAATTTGTGCGCATGCAGTAGAAAACATATTTTTATAAGGCGTACCACAATGAATAAATATCTACACCGTGTAGTATAATTAGGATCAGTATATGTCATAAAATGATTTCAACGAGCCTAGCTACATTGATGTTGGAGAGATCCTATATTTATAGAGAAATAAATCATTTAAATCAGTTTTTTGTTTCCATGCATGTCAATCCATTTTCCTCTGAGCGCACATTCTTGTCATCCTAAATTTGTGCATATACGGCAGGAAACTGATTTTCTACGCAGCGTACCGTATTGCATAAATATCTTCATCGTGTAGCATAATTAATATTATTATATATCATAAAATATTTATAACGAGTCTAGCTACATGACTGTTATAGAGATCATATATTTATGGATAGAATAAAACATTCGAATCAGATTTTTTTTTGTTTTCATGCATGCAGCAGTTAACGTATACGTTTACTAATTTCTCGTGCATACAAATGGAAACAAATTGTGCGCATGCGATAAATGGGACACATACGGGAGGGGGGCTAGCGGCTAGAGTGATCCGGTGGTGGGGATAGCTGGGGCTTACTATATACTATTGTAAGACAACGGATTTGAAAATCCTCACTATATATATATCTTCGGTCTCCCTCCACCCCCTTCGTTTGTTGTCGGTCGCGTCTCACCGCAGGCACTTAATGAAAATGAATGAGAGACCTGGGCAGCATATAACCATAGCTTTATAATCCTGCTTCCGTCGACTCCATATCCTTGTACGAGTCCACAATCACTACACGATATATATAATTGGGTAACTGTAAACACGGAACCTCCGATTACGGCACGTTCGTTCGTGTTTTTGTGGCCAAGCGTCTTTTGTGCAGGTCTTGTAGTAGAGATGTAGTGTTCCTATGATATGCCAACACCAACGACAGTTCTTGTCTTTGTCTTGTAAAGCAAATAGCAACATTCACCCACTTGCTACCTAGTGGGCAATGGCTAATTTGTGACCAGCATGCTGCAGCACTGCACAGGACAGACACACAGGTCAGCTAGCAACAAGTGCGTGGTCACAAACTGAACTTTTTTTGTAATTTAGTCATTTTTTGGAAATAGAATCACACTTAGCCCCACACAGGAAGTATTTCCGTTTTAGATCCTGTGCTTGGCGCCGAAGGTTATGGCGTCGAGATAATACGGCTCGACGCCATAGCCTATGAAGACGAGGTCGTGGCCGCGCTGACACCTATGCACACGCTAGCTAGTGACGTGGCCTAGTTCGGCGCCACAAATCTTGGCGCCGAGCTAGGTAATACAGATCCGCACGTGTTCTCTTCTTCCCCATGCTCCGTTTCAAATTCCCACCACACCATTTCAATTTTCCGTTGCCGCCCATCCTCCGCTGGCCCGAGGCACCTCCTCGGACGCTGACCCTCCTACGTCGCCTCTTTGATCCTCGGCCGTCGCACCCCTTTGCCCTGTGCTCGGCCTCCTCCGCCTTGTGCTCGTCTCCAGATGCGACGGGTGATAGCGCGTCCTGGATCTTGATGTTCCTGCCCTGCCTGACTGACTGGGCACGGCAGGAGGCTACAATTGGGCTTCTGGAGTCCTGCCCTTCCTCAGTAGACAACTTTGTGAGGCTTGTCGTCGGATGGCGAAGACCGCGAGCTTAGTCGGTTGTGTGTATCTACTCCAACTATGGATGTGGTCGCACATACTAGTTCATCGCCCGATAGAGTTTTCTCCTCGAGATTGGTTCAACGTCGCCGGGCACTGACTACAGCCAACAGCGGCCTACCGTTGGGACCAAGTGCAGGAGCCCTTCACACGTCACTAGCGTGCCTACGTCAAGTTCTCGAACGAGCACCACACACTTACTTCATCGATGGTGAGCTGTTTGTATTTACTATGTTTTTAACTTGCTTACGATGTCGTCGACCCCATAAATTTACCATGTGCTGTAAATTGTATTCTGTTTTCAGGTAAGCTGGCAACCATACAATGAGCCACATCTCAGACACATTCAGTTGAGCTCCGTGTGAGCGCAAGACAATGGCCTTTACTTTATGAGGTGTCCGCTCATTTGCTTATATGTCATCGAGTACCACTTGCCCCACAGAGTGGCATGCCAGTTCGGACTACGTCAGGAGTATCCTGTGGAGCCCTTCTTGATGTCGATTGAACTCCACAAGTAAGTGCCTTCGTCCTCTCCGTTCTCGAACTCTTTATTGAAATGTGCAATCTAACGTATAAGAGATGTTTTCCATTTGCAGGTTCGACCACAAAAGCAGAAGAAGGTCACTAACTTTGAGAACCACCATCGAGTGTACATTGATGAATGGGATCAAATGAACATCCTCAACTATGAGAATGAGAATCCCCACACCAACTACAACTTCTGCAAGTACATGTCTTGGTATGTTGGTGTGACTAGGTGCAAGTTGAAGCGGCAGTGGACAACTGTAGACACGCCAAGCTAGAGTCATCAGACGATGAAGACACTTCGTACGACCTAGTTACTCGGCATGAGTCACATGTCGAGGCCGTACCCATCCTAGATAGAGTGGTATCAAAATCTTCACTCATTTAATTTTCATAAATGCATTGTGGTACCTTTCATTGGTTGCATCCTCATGTTTTACCTTGAGCGTATGGCAACTCTATGATGCTCTATGTGGTTGATGTCGAGCGTTTCTCATGGAGCACTTCTGATAGCAGGACGCTTGCCTTCCTCTCAGTAAGTACCAACCGTTAGTAGCAAAGTCACTCATTTTAATGTACAAAACTTGGTGGCTAACTAGCTTTTGAACAATAGAGGCTATTATGCCGGCTACGTCGTGTTGCTGCTCGTTGTGGATGCAGGACTAGCGCTAGAGTTGACGTACAACCTCCTGTGCAACGCCATGATGACACTGTGCTAGGACTTGTACCTTCCACAGCTACATAGAGCTTGTCAAGTTCGACACGGGAGACGTTTGCGAGGCACGAGGCTGACGAGGAGGACAAGGGGGACAAGGATGATGTGGATGTTCTTCACGATGAAATTAGACAGTCCCAGCTCTAGGATGCTCCTTCGACACAGCCCTCATAGCCTACTCCACGCAAGAAACACCAACCACGTGACCCTTACACTCCAGGAACAAACGCTCTTGGGGCCAAGGGCAAGGGTAAGACTAGGAGGGAGTGAGATGGTGCATGTCTTTTGCTCTACGACTATGATTTGGATTGTTTGTGCTATGGACTGTGATTTGGATGGTTTGTGCTACAGACTATTATTTGGACTATTTGTGCTACATATTGTAATTTGGACTATTTTTGCTAGATATGGACTATGTGTGACATTTTTCTGGTTGTGTGATGTGCTATTTGGTGATATATATGCTGATATCATATTGGATGTGATTATTATAATTGTGCTTGTTACTAAAACAAGAAAAACTCTTGCGAAATTTTTTCGTGATTAGTAAATACATGAAGAGTACAATACAACAAAAACAACAAATCAAAAATACAAAAGTACTAGAAAACACACGGTAGAGAGATCAATTTAAAACATCATTAATAAGCAACTCGTCGTTTGTGTCATCCGTCGCACAATCCTCAATCGGAATATCATTCCACTTGCTTGTTTGTCCGACATTTCCCTCTTCGGCCTTTCTCTTGTAGTAAGCTGTTTCCGCCATATCTATAGCCTGGGAAAATAACTGGTTCTCGACCTCTGCCTCATTGGCCTTTTGCTTGTAATAAGTGACCTCTACTTCATTGGTGGCCTGAGGCATAACTCACCCTCCTTTTCTTGCACATGTAATCCCGCCTCAGCTAGCGCCATGAGCTCACTCAACCTTGAAGTGTCATCTTCCTCCTCCCCCAATAGCTCCACCTTCACCATTTCTTCCTCCATGTATCTTGCACGGGCCTCATCTACGATATACTCTGTGGTGCATCCAATCTCTGCAAATAAATGAGGACAAGTAGTTAGCAACAACACCACAAATACAATGTGATAGCCAAAACAACACGTGTTTTTTTATCGCTCGCTTGCACATAGATGACCAACTAGATTGCCCAACATCTGTTTCTCGGCTCTAGCCGCCTCCATTTTCCTAGCCTCTTGTGCTCTCTTCTCGTTAGCCCCTTCCTTCTCCTCCACTCAACAAGCATCGAACTATCACAACCAAGTTCTTCGGCATACCTACACATCTCATGTCTGTGTAGTTTAATGTAAGAATTGATGAGCTGAGATCCACAACACATCTTCTCTCCTATGAGTTTCTTCCACTGTATCGTATTCTTCACTTTGTCTTTATCAAGGAATGACTCCCAAGTGCATTTCCTGGTCTCCTACATGAACCAGACAAGTAAGTATGGATGCAACAATACATCTCATGTCATCAAATACAATTGTCAACCTATTTGTAGTCTACCATGTGGCCACAAAAATAGCCTACACCAAGCTCCGAAGGAACTAGTCTATACTTAGCTTCAACACCAATTTGTAGAGTAAAGGATCGAACCTCCACTCTTTCTTCTTCTTCTTCTCCTTTTCCACTAGCTCCGGTCAATGGAACTTAGGCCCATACAACCACTCTAAAAATACACTTTCGCCCACTGTATGGCTGTAGGAGGATACATTAGTAAATTTATGGCCAAACTGTTAAAAATGCGCACATATGTTATGCACTCACATAATCGTTATTGGGACACACAAAGTGCTCCTGAGTCTTCGAACATATCACAACACGATCTTCGCAATGGCACCGAGGCGGAGAGTCCAATCGTCTATTTGAGGCTAGGTTCTTCTCCTCATCTGTCATTGGGGGGTCGATGGAGGAGGAACCCACTGCTTAAAACACTCACATGTATTCCTCCCTTTCCATGATTGGTCGAAAAGAATGTACCTAGGGTCAAACTTATCAGGACCGTCGATTCACTAGAAAAAGCACCTCTCATGATCCTACAAGAATGGAACGAAACATTAGTACACATCTATTAAATAGTAAAAACATATAAGTGAAAAAATACCTACTTTAAACTACTACTGCAGGCGTAAAAGCAACGAGCGACCGTGTTTGGATGTCTGGATTGAAATACCTATGCCGGTCTACCATAGTCACAATTTGTATAGGAAGATCATGAGGAATAGAAGCATCCTTGCTAGATGCATCAGGATATGACTCCTAAGAACCATCTCTCTTTCGCCACAACATCTCCCGATACAGGTCTTCCATCTATGAAACAATTTTATATTAACACCACTAGAGAAATACCATGAATGATTTAAACTTATAAATAACATGGTACTCATAATTTCAAAACCCTAAAGATTTTTAAACCCACAATTTAAAAATTATCTAACATACCTCAATCACCACATGAACCATATATCTTACAACTAATAGCCATATGTTCACCAATCAAAACTAATTACTCCAAACCCTAAGGAAGCATAATACACAATATATACACTGAATGATTATATAGCAAATGAATCAGTGAGACATCATACCTTAGTTTTCAAATTATATGGACTGAATTGAAGCTTTCAATCTCGAATACGAAGATTGGAGTAGCTCTCGACGGTATGGATGGAGAGGGAAACGAGGGAGAAGAATGGCTGAGAGTAGCTCTCGGCCAGGGAAGGGGCGATTTATTATACTGCTGAGCTCGCCGCCAAGATCTGTGATGCTAAGGTGTTAGTCGCTAGCACGGCACGCGGATGCTAGTGTGACTACGACCTCGGCGCCATGGCCTACGACGCCGAGCAAAGGGTCCAAAAACGGGAATACTTCCTCTAGGGGGCCAATTGTGGTTTTTTTGAAAAAGGGATAAAATACAAAAAAATCGATACTATTGATACCGATCGTCAACTTTTATTTGCATCAACACTTTTGTACTTTGTTTTTAATGTCAAGCTACTCTCACCTCAGAGTCACATCAACTTTTGTTTTACATACTTTTAGTTGCAATGAATTATGATATTTTATTGAAATAAAAATTCATACGAGTACATAATTAAGCAAAAAATATATAATTACTAAAACAATTAAAACTTACATAACTTCAAAAAATTACATAATTCATAAAAAAATTAAATTTTAAGGTGCAGATCTCATATATGTTTCATTAAATCATTCAAGAGTTGATCACGGATCGGACAAACATGAATTGTGGCTTCACGTTGAACGATGGCTACAAAGCTCATTGGTGCTTCGAGAGTGATAGTTGGTACCTACGTGCCACAACGGAGGAACTCGACTATATCATGGTTGTCCACATCGTATGCTTCTCATCGCTCATCCTCAGTTACCATGTTGTGTAGAATGATACATGCACACATGATCACAGCGACTAGTTGGTGGAAAAAGGTACGATCTAGGCTACCAATAATATGGAAGCGAGCCTTGAGGACCACAAAAGATCTCTCTACGTCCTTCTTTGTGCCCTCCTAACATGCAGCAAAAATTCGCTGCTTTAGAGTCTATGGAAGGGAAATGGTCTTTACAAACACTAGGCATCGGGGTAGATGTCATCGCTGAGGTAGTACTCCTTAGTTGCACTCATATCCATTTATCGTGAAGCTCACATTTGGTGCTTCTCCGTTGAGCATGCCATGGAACAACAATGTAACACCCTGAATTTGGGGGTATAAATTTTTTTTTCTAAATTCCACCAAATTCAGGTGTTACCCACTCTTTTCCATAATTTTCTTTTCTTTTCCTAAATAGTGGAGAGTTATTTTGTGTATGAGTGTGTGTGTGTATATATATATATACATATGTTGAGTGTAGTAAAATAGAACCCTAAAAGAGTCCTTGATTGTTGCATAGCATGTCGAGGCATGTTTTTCTTTTGTGATGGTGCATTTATTCAAACTTAAGAAGTATGTTTGAATTGAATTCAAAACTAAAACATGTTTTCAAAAAAAGAACAAAAGGAAGAAAAAATAAAAAAAATAAAACCTCCCTCAGCCCCCGCAGCCCACCAGCAGCGCCAGCGGCCCAGCCCCGCTGCCCCCACCCCGGCCCAACAACCGCGCGCGCGGCCCACCCTGACCCCGCGCCCTAGCGCGCAAGCTGCTCCCCCTGCACGGCCGCCCAGCCGCCCAGCCCACCGGTCAGCCGGTCCCTTGCTCCTCTTCCCAGCCCCGCCAGCGCTCGCCCAGCCGCCACACGCCGTGCTCGCGCGCGCTCCCTGCGCGCCTGCCCAGCCGCGCGGCCCAGCACGCCGCGCCTGCGCGCGTCTTCCCCGCGCCGCCCATGTCTCCCCAACCCCGCCCATGGCTCCGCGCAGCCACGCTCCTCGCCCGGCGCGCCCGCCCAGGCGCCTCGTCCGGTTCACGCAGAGGAGCTGCGCCAACCGTCGCCTGCATGTGGATCCCACCCACGACGCCGTCACCTGCGCACGCGCCGCGCACACGTCTTCCTCGTGCCCATGTCTTCCTCAACGGCCTGCGAGCCTATGCGCCCTCTCGCTCAACTCCTCTCCCCCATGCCTCCTCTCACAAAGCCGCCACACTGTTTCCCTTGGCCACCATCGAGTCGCTGCGCAGCCACGCCTTGCTCTCGCCTCGCCGCTGCTCGTCGTGCGCGCCTGGTAAGTCCGCCTCGGCGTGGCTACCCACGCCCCTACACGACCAACCCCACGTTGGCACCTCGCTCGCGGTCTCTCTGACGCCCTCCGCCATCACCTCGCGTCCGGCTTCCGTCGCAAGCTCGCCCCGACGTCGCCCACGCCCTCATCAGAGCACCAAGCCACCCCTGCCTCTGTGCCCTCCGGTGAGTAGCCCCTGGCTACGGTCCCCTCGTCCCCTCCTCTTCCCCCCAGCGTTGCGCGAGCCTCAACGCAGCGGCCAGGGCGCGACCGGCTCAGCCCGCAGCACGGCTGCCTGTGCCCTGCTCGGCCTCGCAACCGCCCGGCGCGGCACGCGGTGCCCGGCGTGGTGCACGCAGTGCGACCAGCAGCCCTGGCGTGGGTGCGTGGCGGTCCAACGCGCGGCCAGAGCCCGGCTCGATGTGGCTCGTGCCCGCGACTTGCTCGCGCGCCCCCGACGCAGCCTCTCATGCCCTTGCGTGTTGTGCAGCACTGGTTCATGGTCGTGCTGTTGCACCCTCGGCCGAGTTTGCCATGCGTAGGGCTTCCCGCGCGACGCGTTCACAAACCCGCGCATGCACGAAAAGAAAATCAAATCATGTCCTCGCAGCGCGCACATCACCCTCGTGTGTTGCGCGTCTCGTCGCGCTTCAGTCAACCACTCCGTCTAGAATCGCTCGTGCTAATTAACTATATATTAAAACAATGATTATTCGAGTAACAACACAATCAGAGTTAAGTAATGATTTTATCGGTGCTTACAATAATTGCTTGCTAATATGGCTAGGTCGAATAAAATATTATAATCAATATTCACGTAGCACGTTTAAGTCAGCGCGTGCCGTTCGCGCACATCGTGCGTGTCGTTCACACGTGCCGACGCGCGCTGTCGCGTGCGCCGTTCCGCATACCTTGTTTAGCGGGTTGCGTGTCATGCGCGCAGCGCGTCGTCAGGGTCCCGACGACATCCGTCTACCCCTCCCCCCGTCTACCTCGTCTATCCCCCTGTGCTAATTAAGTTCCTATTTAATTGTCGGTCAGTAAACTGAATACTCAATCTGATTAAAATTATAATTTTAGTTAGGCGATTGTAAATATGTGGTAAGGTGATTTTAACAACTTAGATGTGGTATTTAATACCTATTTAGTGTTTAGTATAAACACGATGTCTGTTAGCGACTCTCGTGAGTCGTGCGCGTCATCGCACTATCTACGCGCTGTTCGCACGTGTGGCGCTCGTCGTCGTCGTGTTGTTCGTGCGTTATTCTCGTGTTGTCGCGCGTCGATCGCGCGTGGCACGCATGCGGTTCGCACGCGTTGTCACACGTCGTCTGCGTGCGTCGCGTGTGCCACTTACGCATGTCGCTTGCCTTGACGCGCATCGTTCACACGTATCTCGCGTGTCGACGGCGCGGGTCACACGACGTCTGCTCATGATAATAAATTGTTTTTGCTTATAATTACTCATGTTAATAACAATAACTTATTAGGTCACACATTCTAATTAATTTATTTAATGGTTGCTCGACTAATGTTTATTAGATTAGTATTCCAATTAAATTAAATATATAATTATCAACTTGCGTTTTTATGAATAAATATTAACATGGTTGATATTGACTTAAATACTTTTTATTTATTTGATACTTGTATAGTTTAAACACGACATCTAATTAGTTCTTCTCTGCCTGTCGCGTGGGTTGTTCTGCATGCGGTGGCATGCTGTTTCACGTGTCGTTCACGTGCTGCTTGTACGTCGTCGTCGTTCGTTCACGCGTTCGCGCCATACGTCTGGTTCACGTGTTGCGCGTGCTGTTCGCGCGCGTCGTCACGCGTCAGTCGCACATGGTCACGCGTTGTCGTGCGCATTGTCCGTGTGCTCCTTTGCGCGTGCCGTTCAGCACGTGGTAACGTGCTGTTTCACGCGTCGTAATTTCGCCTCATTTAAAATCATTCATTTTTATTAAATTACTTATTTAACTCACAGCTGTTAGTATAGCAGATTAATCAAACTAAATAGTAGATATAATTTATAATTGATAAGGTCGAATTAATTGTTAGCGTTAATACTTGTTTAGCGTAAACGCGATATCTTCCCGACCGTCGCTTCGAGTTCGACATTTCTTTTTCCTCGTGTGACCGTGGTAACGCTCTCTATTTTGTTTTGCATGTTTTATTATGTTTTTATTTGAATGATGTAATGTTCTTATGCATATATGTTTGCTCGTTTGTGCCTGTTGGTATTCGTTGTGCGTCTCGAATAGATTGCGATCTGTTTCTGAGCTTCGAGGGATCGAAGATCAAGCGTTGATGACCAAGTGATCTGATTCTTCGAGTTCTGCAAAGTTGAAGACCCTGATCATCTGTTTGGTGAAGGCAAGTGTCCTCTGACCTATTATGTCTTACTTACTCTATAATTCATTGTCCCGCATTACATTATTGAAACCTAAGGATTGACTAGTCTGTATTTACATTATCCTTGTTTACCTTTTGGGTTTATCATGGTTAGCTTATGCTATTGCTTCAACTTAATCAATGAACATCATGTGAACATTTATGATACGATGATGTTATCCCGATGATGATCTTGTGATATTTTAGGGGACTCACGCTATTTTCCTGAGTACCTCTCCATAAGGACCTGTTCATGGAGTGACCACCCGGGATAACAGTGCAACCATGAGGGTAGAATGGGACGCCCTTAGCTGAATAATTATATGAACCTGGGGGTGTAGTTGGCTTTGCCGGAGGGCCGTCGATGGGGGGCCGGGGCATAGTGCTCGCTCTGCCAGGGGGGTGCAGGGGTTCATTCGATTTGGTTTTTGTTAGTCACCCGCCTTGGGGAGGTGTACTGCGTTTGTACGACTGGCGAAACCTAACGAGCAGCTATGCACTAGGGGAGTCTTTGTAAAGGCTACGTAGTGATACACTGCCAGGCCACCTAGGTAGTGGTCAATGGAGAGTAGCTCTCTCTAGGCAGAAAGGGAATCACGACTCGTGGGTAAACTGTGCGACGTCTGTGGAGGGAATGAAACTGATATATCAGTCGTGCTCATGGTTATGAGCGGCCTTGGGATCCTCTTTGATTAGAGATATAGCTGGTTCGAGATTCAATGGTTCTATTAATGTTTTTTGTTCGATGATGATAATGATGTTTCCTCGATGAGGAAATGATTCACGGGTTGGTTATTGCTAAAATTTGGCTTTCACTAATAATAAATACATAACCAACTAAAAGCAACTGCTTGAGCTTAACCCCACATAAAGCTAGTCCACCTCAGCCAAATGGGACATTTGCTGAGTACGTTGATGTGTACTCACCCTTGCTTTCACAAAACACCAGGTTGCCTTTGGTGCAATCTATGCTCAGGTAAAGAAGAAGGAGAAAGACGTCGAGGTGGATCTCCAGGAGTTCCAGGACTTCGACGAGTTCGAGGATTAGGCTAGCGACCTCCCCTAGTCAGCTGTCTGTGGTGGGTCTATTTACGATGGCTACGTTTCTATTTTGTGCACTTTGATTCATATTATGTAAATGACTCTAATCTTTAATATTATTATTTACTTTTTATTGTTATTCGAAGCATTGTGCTATGATGAGTCATTTATGTAATCTCTGTCTACGTGAATTTCTAATCCTGGCACGTACATGGTTCGCATTCAGTTTACCTTCCAAAACCGGGTGTGACAAACAATGATTGGTTAAGCATGTTGATGTCCTTGTTTGACCCTGCTACCTAAAAAACATGTCAAATATATAAGTCATATGAGACAGCAGCCTTGAGCATGATGATTGAGATCCAATGTCTCCCCTTGTAAATTGTCCTTTCCATCCGACGAGATAGTTTCTCCACTTACAATGCATGCAATCTATATAGCCTGTCACACTAGGAAATCACCGCTCCTTTCCTTAGTCAAAAATCACCTAAGATCATTAACAGTGAGACAGACAATACTACTCATTAAAACATGAAATGACACATGCACAAAAATGTTCGAGTCACTCTAAGATCGGGCTTTTCCCTATTTTTATATGCTCATCAATGGAGGCAACAATACTAACATAGGCGAGCATGTGGAGGGCAACAATGCTTTTGGGGGGATCGCCAAGGATGAGCGCATTGGTTCTAAATATGAAACATGAGGAATACTCACCTAAACTCTCTAAGATTTGAAGAAAGAGACTCCTCCGCATGCGGTACCTTCGATGAATGTAGAGTGAAGGGTAGACACACATGTCATTGAAGTAGTCTTGTATCAACCGGTCATAGGCGGCTTCCGGTATGTAGCTCCGATGTTGCGTCCCTCGCCTCTTTCTCATAGAAGATCGAGAGACAAGCTTCATCATTGCATCCACTATAATTTTGGTGCAGCATGTCGAGTATCTCATCTTCGGTCATCTCAATGTCTGAGCCCGAGGAAGACATGGTGACAGTGGTTTGTTGGAGTAAAACGAGAGTGAGAGAAGTAAAATAGAAAGTGTTAGGAGTGGATTAGAGAGTGAGAGTGTGAACAAACCAGAAATACACCCTTCTATTTATAGGTCGGATTTTAGTATTGTTTTTAAAAAGTTTTTTTTGAAAAAAAAATAGATTTATGGACCAACAAAAACACAACATATGACTATAAGCGGTCGGTACCCACTGGTTTTCCGGCGTGTGGATCAGTACCATTGATTCGGTTCCTACGTGATCGGTCCCAACCGGACTGACTCGCCATGAGGCCCATTGACTGGTCAGCCAGACTGACCGGCGTTGGGATTGGCACTGTTGGTACCAACTGACACCCAAGCCACGTCATCAGTCGGTATAGATCAGAGTTAGAACCAAACTTAGGAGTACTTCATTATTAATAGCTTAGTGTGACATTTGATCTTAGGGGGTATTTGGTTCCTAGTGACTAATTTTTAGTCCATATATTTTATTCTATTTTAGTCTCTAAATTGTCAAATACGGAAAATAAAACTATGTTTTTGTTTCTGTATTTGATAATTTAGAGATTAAAATAGAATAAAATGAAGGGACTAAAAATTAGTCCATATATCTATACTATACTTAAAGCACCAGTTTCAACGGTCGTCACGCGTCATCTTTTTATAAATAACTCCTCACAACTATTTCAAATTAATCCGTCACACGTCTATAGATGGCTAAACGGCGGCCCGGCACGGGCTAGACGCCCGCGGGCCACAATCCTGGCCCAGGCACGTCATGTCAGCCTGCTGTCGGGCTAGCCCGTTAGTCCGTCGGCTCATTTGATTAAATCAATGTAATAAAATGTTCAAAAACAGTATAGAAGGTGGGGTTTGAACCTATGCCCTGATGGAAGAAGGGCAGGAAACACTGGATGAAGCTGTCTAACCAGTAGAACATTATGCTCAGATGTTTTTAATATTGAATATAAATATATATGTATATACGTTTCTTTGTAAAATAAAAAAATATAATCGTGTCGGGCCAGGCCAGCACTACGGGTAGAGGCTACAGCCCAAGCATTAGGTCGTTTCTGATACCACATTGGCGCAATAGACTCTATGGTGTTTGAGGTTACTGAATTGGATGGAGCAACAATGATTTGTCACACTAACAGTAAAATGAAAGGTTATTTGTTGGTTTTAAACGTTAGTAATTGCTATGAAGTAGCATAATTTATATGGAGCGCATCCAGTTTTTATTGATGCCTAACTTTAGCAATCACTCCATATTTTGATCTATCTTTTTTATAAGTTTAAGTTCATGTGACTTATTTTAGAAACTTGAACTCACAAACTTTCTCTTATTTGGTATCTGTATGGTGAAATTATATCATTTTATAATCTCTATCCGTTCAGTCAGTCGTTGTGAACTCTCTTCTAATCGCTCATTTTATTGGTCGTGTTGTACCAAGATATATTGGATGGAGTAAACAATATCATCAGTTAGCCAAATCAAAAAATATATATTATACGGAGAGTGGAGACCATCAATAAAAATTCTTGAATTTTTTTGATGGATAATTTACATGTGTGTTATTGTAAGCCGTCGCAACGCACGGGCAACCGACTAGTAACTTATTTACGTTTCAATAATATCTACGAACAGCACGTACGCACGGGCAACGGATAGCAAGCGGTAGCTATTCAGTGTTTGCTGTAATTTAAAAACAAGAGAAGCGTAGGAGCAAACGGGCGCAGAGATGGGCCACGGTAGCAAAAACGACGTGTGCTTTCTGAATGGCATCGTGTGGCGGTCAATTGTACGCACAATTTTAGTATGGTCATTTGTGTTGCTGTCGAGCTGTGGTTGAATGTGTTTTGGACGTGCTCGGTGATAAAATATACTCGCTTCCACCTCTCGTCTCTTTCATGACCACTCGGCCACTCCTATCCTCTCTCTCTCTCTCTCTCTTCGTGGTACCCTATGCTCCATGCTCGCCGTTTCTTCTCAGCCTCTGCCCCTTTCTATGAGTTATGAACCGCTAACCGAAGGCCACTCCGACCTTTCAACGCATGTCCTTTATTGAAAAAAATATTATATTTAATTTAAATTTAATCTAAAAATAAAGTATGACCATTGACGACATGCGTATAGAAAATGAACAGACTACAAATATCTAAACATGTGCATCATGTCAATTAAGAAGTGAAACATGTTTAACCAGATTATCATCCACACTATATATATGGAAGACATGATTAAAGGGAGATGGTCGTACGTTTCTTTCTTAATGAGGATTGGGTAGGGAAGAGGCCATCGATATTGAGCGTCGTCCTGTTCTAATCGATGACGTGAAGCACACACACGACTAGGAGAAAGACGAGCCATGGCGACAAAGTTGACGAAGCCGATAAGTCGAGGAAGCGATTGGGCAGTCACACAGAGCGCTTCCGAAAACCTTATTTGCCCTCTCCCAATTGTAGGATCGCTGAGACTGACGGTTCCAAATACATGCACTCCCCATTCGCCGATGCACGATGAACGGGATGAAGTAGCATACGCAGCGATGCAGGCAGAAGAGGCAAAACCCTATATGTGTTGGTGTTCTGTTCATATGTGGTAGCACATGTATGTATTTATATGAAGAACCACGCTAGGGTTTTAGTGCCCCAAATACCAAGTCGGTTCCGTAATTCCCAAAAATGCACACTGGAAATATTGCAACGATTAAGCGACAAAATAGAATTGCAAAATAAAGTCGTGTACACGTAAGGCTTAGACCTCAATTTCGATGGACCATTCGTGTGCATGTCATGTGTCTGTGCCCTTTACCAGACCACACCATGCCATGACATGCCCGTCCTAGCCTAGCGAGGCGAGCTAGCACATGTCTATGTTCTTGTTTCCTCCTCTCATCCAACAATTATAAGATCATAAAGAGCATCCAACTATTTAAGGTGTTCCTTCCACCTCAACTAGCAAGGTGGGACTAAAGGTTTGACATACACCTTGCATGATTGGGCCTTTGAGATTTTCTTATTATTATAAATTTAAATTGGTTGGGCCCAAATACTTATAACAATCCCCACTAGATCTCAAAGTCTCATCATGACTTTGCCTCAACCCTATGTTGTTTAATATACAGTGTTTTAATGGAGACTGTTAAGTTGAACCTCCATCTAGGACAACAAGCTACACTCATTCATGACTTGAAAATGGAGTAAGCCTTGAATTGAAAGTTTTGTACAAATGAGTTACACTTATAGTTAACTGATACTTGACCTCCAGTATGCTATTTCATGGTTTGGAGCATATATGTCGTTCTCCCTGATCTCTTTGTAAGCTTAATAGAGATCACCCAAAATCTCATAGATTGTGACTGCTTAACCGTCAGGCTCACATAGGTACATTCTTTTAAGAATGTTCTGCATGACAACATCTTTGCTACCTAAAGCCAACATAATACATTGAGGCTATTGCAAACCTGCTAGGTAAATATTGAGAGTATCGCATCCTTCTCGAGTGAGTTAAATAGGTTACTCTCATACTAACCTCTAGCTTGTTCTTCCTAGATCCTAATTCATGGTATATCTAACAACATAGGTTGGGTTACCATAAGGAAATAGCTTAATGATGTCTCAAACCCATATCCTTAGATGTTGCATCTAACACATTACGTGACAGTCCCTTGATGCTTTTAGGGAGTTCAATCCTTGTGTGAAATCCAATACCTTCAACCTTCTCTTTAACAAAGGTCGTGTGCTATTGGTTAAGGCATGTTGAGGTTGGTACCTAACAACATGCTCATATGCTAAATAGTCCAACAATGATGCTTGGAGGCAATACCCAAGCAAAAACTAAGCCCTAATATAGAGCCACTCTAACATTATGGATCACTCTTCTTGGTCTGGTCTATCCTCTCTGTGTCACCATTTAGTTAGGACCTATTGCTAGACACCTCCTTCTTGATCCATTGCCAAGGGTTCCAAAAAGGTTTTAGAAGAAAAGTCTGAATTCTAGCTAAGTATAGTGTAAGAATGACCATCAACAAGATAAAATTTTACCATTTTCACTAAGATTATGTAGGAGTTTCCATGACTATTCTACAAGACTCAACAAACTACTCTCCTTAGGACCTCAGGGCCCTTGGTGCGCTGCGAGTCGAAAAGGCTCCAGTGGGGCCCCTCATGCTTCCAAGGGCCCCAAACCAAAGGACAAATAAACTCTAAGGGGACATCTACAAGACATGCTTGGGATCCTTATTGAGCCAAGGTTCATAGATATGAATCCTAGTGTTGTTCCCTTAACCCCTAAAAAATTAGGGCTAAGGGAAAAGACCCCTTCGGGGCTCCTATCAAGCAGGGCCTCAAAATATACACTAGTCTGTCGAGGCCATAAGCTACTTAGACTCTTAGAAGCTACTTTAGGGACCTTCCTGTGCAAAAGTCCCCAAACCTAACAACATCATGGTCTAAGGTCCATGTTTCTAGGGACTATGAGACGAACAAGGCCAACACCTTGTGATGCCATGGGGCTAGGGATAAACAATAAATGGAACAAATTGTTGCAAAGGAAACATTTTACACATATTACATGTGATGGATTCATGCTAGGGCTACATATTATAAGGGACAGCTAGGGCTAGTTGTCATTGTCACCTCCAGCACCCTTGATCCATCATCCACATCTAAATCAGACGCCTCTTAGATCGAGTGGCTCTCCAACAACTTTGTTGTGCCCCTAACTCTATCTTTGGCTTCAAGGGAGCTCCTCCTTATTCCCTTCATAGATAGCTTGCATGTAGAAGTCTGGGTTCTAGCTCTTTAGGCTACCAATATGACTAGAGACACCCTAAGAGATAATTTCAAATCCTCTCACTTCAGTTGGGCATTAAACTTGCCTCAAAGCTTAGTGAAAGTCGCCTAGAGGGGGGTGAATAGGCGAAATCTGAAAAATACAACTTAAAACACAATTGACAAGCCAGGGTTAGCGTTAGAAATAAATCCGAGTCCGAAAGAGAGGGGAAAACAAATCAACCAAGAAATAAAGCGGATGACATGGTGATTTATTTTACCGAGGTTTGATACTTGAGAACCTAGTCCCCGTTGAAGTGGCCACAAAGACTGGGTCTCTTTCAACCCTTTCCCTCTCTCAAACGGTCAATTAGACCGAATGAGCTTTCTCCTTAATCAAACGGGTCACTTAGACCCCACAAGGACCACCACACAATTGGTGTCTCTTGCTTTGATTACAAGTTGCTTGAAGAACAAGAATGAGGAAGAAGAAAGCGATCCAAGAACAAGAGCTCAAAGAACACGAGCAAAACACTCTCTCTAGTCACTAGGAGTTTGGAGTGAATTTGGGACTTGGAGAAGCTTTGATTCTTTTGAATTGTGTCTTGTATTGATTGCACTAGCTCTTGTATTGAATGAGATGTCTGAAAAACTTGGATACTTGGAGTGGTGGTGGTTGGGGGTACTTATAGCCCTCAACCACCACATAGCCGTTGGGGAGGCTGTCTATCGATGGGCGCACCAGACAGTCCGGTGCGCCACCGGACACTGTCCGGTGCGCCAGCCACGTCACCCAACCATTAGGGTTCTGAAGATTCTGACCGTTGGAGCACTGACTTCATGTCGCACCGGACAGTCTGGTGCTGCATCGGACAGGTACTGTTTACTGTCCGGTGCGCCTCTGATGCCTGCTCTGACTTCTGCGCGCACTGTTCACGCACTGTTCACGCTTTTGCAGACGACCGTTGCGCTGGATAGCCGTTGCTCCGCTGGTGCACCGGAAAGTCCGGTGGCACACCAGACAGTCTGGTGAATTATAGCGGAGCGGCGCCTGAGAAACTCGAAGGTGAAGAGTTCAGACTGTACGGCCCCTGGTGCACCAGACCAGGGTTCTCTTTGGTTTCTTTTGCTCCTTTCTTTTGAACCCTAATTTTGATCTTTTATTGGTTTGTGTTGAACCTTTATGCACCTGTAGAATATATAATCTAGAGCAAACTTGTTAGTCCAATATTTGTGTTGGGCATTCAACCACCAAAATCATTTATAGAAAAGGTTTGACCCTATTTCCCTTTCAATCTCCCCCTTCTTGGTGATTGATGCCAACACAAACCAAAGCAAATGTATAAGTGCAGAATTGAACTAGTTTGCATAATGTAAGTGCATAGGTTACTTAGAATTAAACCAATTTCATAATTTCACTAGATATGCATGGATTGCTTTCTTTTATTTAACATTTTGGACCACGCTTGCACCACTTGTTTTGTTTTTGCAAATTCTTTTGGAAAATCTTTTCAAAGTCTTTTTGCAAATAGTCAAAGGTATATGAATAAGACTGCGAGAAGCATTTTCAAGATTTGAAATTTCCTCCCCCTATTTCAAATGCTTTTCCTTTGACTAAATAAAACTCCCCCTGAATGAAATTCTCCCCTTAGTGTTCAAGAGGGTTTTTTTCAATTTTTGAAAACACTAATAACTTTCTCCCCCTTTTGAAAACACATTAAGATACTAATTTGGAAACTTCTTTTTAAAATTTGGTGGTGGTGCGGTCCTTTTGCTTTGGGCTAATACTTTCTCCCCCTTTGGCATAAATCACCAAAAACGGAGACATTGAGAGCCCTTGAAATATTTTCTCCCCCTTCGGTAAACAATATATGAGTGAAAGATTATACCAAATTGGAGAGTGTTGTGGAATACCGGCAAAGGTTAAGTAATACCGATGGAGTTGAGTGGAAGCGTTGTCTTTGCCGAATACTCCATTCCCTTTCAATCTACGACTTATCATAAAAATACACTTGGAAACACATTAGTCGTAGCAAATGAAAGAGATATGATCAAAGGTATATAAATGAGCTATGTGTGCAAAGTTTCAATCAAAATTCCAAGAATCAAGAATATTTAGCTCATTCCTAAGTTTGCTAAAGGTTTTCTCATCTAATGGCTTGGTGAAGATATCGGCTAATTGATCCTTGGTGTTTATATAGGCTATCTCGATATCCCCCCTTTGTTGGTGATCCCTTATAAAGTGATACCGAATGTCTATGTGCTTAGTGCGGCTGTGTTCAACGGGATTCTCTGCCATGCGGATAGCACTCTCATTGTCACATCGGAGAGGGACTTTGCTCAATTTGTAGCCATAGTCCCTAAGGGTTTGCCTCATCCAAAGCAATTGCGCACAACAATGGCCTGCGGCAATATACTAGGCTTCAGCGGTTGATAGGGCTACGGAATTTTGTTTCTTTGAAGCCCAAGACACCAGGGATCGTCCCAGAAACTGACAAGTCCCTTATATGCTTTTCCTATCAATTTTACACCCTGCCCAATCGGCATCGGAATATCCTATCAAATCAAAGGTTGATCCCCTGGAGTACCAAAGCCCAAACTTAGGAGTGTAAACTAAGTATCTCATGATTCTCTTCACGGCCCTAAGGTGAACTTCCTTAGGATCGGTTGGAATCTTGCACACATGCATATGGAAAGCATAATATTCGATCGAAATGCACATAAATAGAGTAAAGATCCTATCATCGACCGGTATACCTTTTGATCTATTGATTTACCTCCCGTGTGGAGGTCGAGATGCCCATTGGTTCCCATGGGTGTCTTGATGGGCTTGGCATCCTTCATTCCAAACTTCTTAAGAATGTCTTGAATATACTTTGTTTGGCTGATGAAGGTGCCCTCTTGGAGTTGCTTGATTTGGAATCCTAAGAAATATCTCAACTCCCCCATCATTGACATCTCGAATTTTTGAACCATGATCCTACTAAACTCTTCACAAGTAGATTTGTTAGTAGACCCAAATATAATATCATCAACATAAATTTGGCATACAAACAAATCATTTGTAACAGTTTTAGTAAAGAGAGTAGGATCGTCTTTTCCAACTTTAAAGCCATTAGTGATAAGGAAATCTCACAGGCATTCATACCATGCTCTTGGGGCTTGCTTGAGCCCATAAAGCGCCTTTGAGAGTTTATAAACATGGTTAGGGTACTCACTATATTTAAAGCTGGGAGGTTGCTCAACATAGACTTCTTCCTTGATTGGTCCATTGAGGAAGGCACTCTTCACGTCCATTTGATAGAGCTTGAAGCCATGGTAAGTAGCATAGGCAAGTAATATTCGAATTGACTCAAGCCTAGCTACGGGTGCATAAGTTTCATCAAAATCCAAACTTTCGACTTGTGAATAACCCTTGGCCACAAGTTGGGCTTTGTTCCTTATCACCACACCATGCATATCTTGCTTGTTGCGGAATACCCATTTAGTACCTACAACATTTTGATTAGGACGTGGAACCAAATGTCATACCTCATTCCTCGTGAAGTTCTTGAGCTCCTCTTGCATTGCCAGCACCCAATTCGAATCTCTTAGTGCATCCTCAATCCTGTAAGGCTCAATAGAGGACACAAAAGAGTAATGTTCACAAAAGTGTGTGACTCGAGATCGAGTAGTTACCCCCTTATGGATATCACCAAGAATGGAGTTCACGGGGTGATCTCTTTGAATCGCCTGGTGGACTTTTGGGTGTGGTGGTCTTTGACTCTGAATTTCTTGATCATCTTCCTTGTCATTATCTTCATCATCTCCCCCTTGATCATTGACCTTGTCTTGAGGTGGCTCATCTTCTTGATCTTCTTCTTCATCATCTTGAGCCTGTTCCTCATCTTGAGTTGGTGGAGATGCTTGATTTGAAGATGACGGTTGATCTTGTGCTTGTGGAGGCTCTTCGGATTCCTTAGGACACACATCCCCCAATGGACATGTTCCTTAGCGTGATGCACGGAGCCTCTTCATCATCTAGTTCATCAAGATCAACTTGCTCCACTTGGGAGCCATTAGTCTCATCAAACACAATGTCACAAGAAACTTCAACTAGTCCAATGGACTTGTTAAAGACTCTATATGCCCTTGTGTTTGAATCATATCCTAGTAAAAGCCTTCTACAACCTTAGGAGCAAATTTGGATTTTCTACCTCTTTTAACAATAATAAAACATTTGCTACCAAAGACTCTAAAATATGAAACATTGGACTTTTTACCGGTGAGGAGTTCATAAAATGTCTTCTTGAGGATTCGGTGAAGGTAGAGCCGGTTGATGGAGTAGCAGGCAGTGTTAATCGCCTCGGCCCAAAACCGGTCTGGTGTCTTGTACTCAACAAGCATGGTCCTTGTCATATCCAGTAGAGTTCTATTCTTCCTCTCCACTACACCATTTTGTTGAGGTGTGTAGGGAGAAGAGAACTCATGCTTGATGCCCTCCTCCTCAAGGAAGCCTTCTATTTGTGAATTCTTGAACTCTGTCCCATTATTGCTTCTTATTTTCTTGATCCTCAATTCGAACTCATTTTGAGCCCGTCTCAAGAATCCCTTTAAGGTCTCTTGGGTTTGTGATTTTTCCTGCAAAAAGAACACCCAAGTGAAGCGAGAATAGTCATCCACAATAACTAGACAGTACTTACTCCCGCCGATGCTTATGTAAGCGATCGGGCCGAATAAATCCATGTGGAGTAACTCCAGTGGCCTGTCCGTTGTCATGATGTTTTTGTGTGGATGATGGGCGCCAACTTGCTTTCCTGCTTGACATGCGCTACAAACCCTGTCTTTCTCAAAATGAACATTTGTTAGTCCCAAAATATGCTCTCCCTTTAGAAGTTTGTGGAGATTCTTCATCCCAACATGGGCTAGTCGGCGATGTCAGAGCCAGCCCATATTAGTCTTAGCGATTAAGCAAGTGTCGAGTTCAGCTCTATTAAAATCAACTAAGTATAGCTGACCCTCTAACACTACCTTAAACGATATTGAATCATCACTTCTTCTAATGGCAGTAACACCAGTATCACTGAAAAGACAGTTGTAACCCATTTTGCATAATTGAGAAACTGAAAGCAAGTTATAATCTAAAGAATCTACAAGAAAAACATTGGAAATAGAATGGTCAGGTGATATAGCAATTTTACCAAGTCCTTTGACCAAATCTTGATTTCCATCCCCGAATGTGATAGCTCTTTGGGGATCTTCGTTTTTCTCATAGGAGGAAAACATCCTTTTCTCCCCAGTCATATGGTTTGTGCACCCGCTATCAATTATCGAGCTTGAGCCCCCGGATGCATAAACCTGCAAAATAATTTAGGCCTTGTTCTTAGGTACCCAAACGGCCTTGGGTCCTTTCACATTAGAAACAAGCACCTTGGGTACCCAAACACAAGTCTTTGATCCCTTGTGTTTGGCCCCGACATATTTGGCAACTACTTTGCCTGATTTGTTAGTCAGCACATAAGATGCATCAAAAGTCTTAAATGAAATAATTGGCTCATTTGATGCAACAGGAGTTTTCTTTTTAGGCAATTTAACATGTGTTGATTGCCTAGAGCTAGATGCCTCATTCTTGTACATAAAAGCATGATGTGAAACAGTATGATGTTTTCTAGCATGAATCCTTCTAATCTTGTGCTCAGGATAACCAGGAGGATATAAAATATAACCCTCGTTATACTGAACCATGGGAGCCTTTCCCTTAACAAAATTAGACAATCTTTTGGGGGCATTAATTTTGACATTGCTTCCCTGTTGGAAACCAATGCCATCCTTAATACTAGGGCGTCTCCCACTATAGAGCATGCTTCTAGCAAATTTAAATTTTTCATTTTCAATTTCATGCTCATAGTTTTTAGCAGTTAGTTGAGCTATGTGATCATTTTGTTGTTTAATTAAAGCAAGGTGATAGTGGATAGCGTCAACATTAATATCTCTACATCTAGTGCAAATAGAAACATAATCAACGGTAGATGTAGAGGGTTTGCAAATATTTAATTCATCAATCTTAGCATGTAAAATGGCATTCTCATTTCTAAGATTGGAAATAGAATCATTGCAAACATTTAAATCTTTAGCCTTAGAAATTAAACTTGCATTTTCAGTTAAGGCTAGAAATAGATTCATTAAATTTATCAATCTTAGCAATTAAACCAGCATTATCATTTCTAAGATTGGTAATTGAATCATCACAAACATTTAACTTCTCAACCTTAGCAATTAAGTTAGCATTCTCAGTTCTAAGGGTGGAAATAGTGTCATGGCATACGCTAAGCTCACTAGTCAATTTTTTACATTTTTCTATCTCCTGAGCATAAGCGTTCTTTACCTTAACATGCTTTTTGTTTTCCTTAATAAGGAATTCTTCTTGGCTATCCAAGAGTTCATCCTTCTCATGAATAGCACCTATTAATTCATTCAATTTTTTCCTTTTGTTGCATGTTAAGATTGGCAAAAAGAGTAAGCAAGTCATCTTCATCATCACTAGAGCTACCCTCATCACTAGATGTTGTAGATTTAGTGGAGGCTCTAGATTTTACCTTCTTCTTTTTGCCGTCCTTTGCCATGAAGCACTTGTGGCCGACGTTGGGGAAGAGAAGACCCTTGTTGACGATGATGTTGGCGGCATCTTCGTCGTCGGAGGAGTCGGTGGAGCTCTCGTCGGAGTCCCATTCCCGACATACGTGGGCATCGCCGCCCTTCTTCTTGTAGTACTTCTTCTTCTCCTTCCTCTTTCCCTTCTTGTCGTCGCCCCTGTCACTATCACTAGACATAGGACATTTAGCGATAAAATGACCGGGCTTACCACATTTGTAGCACACCCTTTTGGAACGGGGTTTGTAATCTTTCTCCTTTCTTTGCTTGAGGATTTGGCGAAAGCTCTTGATGATGAGTGTCATTTCCTTGTTGTCAAGCTTGGAGGCGTCGATGGGGAGCCTACTTGATGTAGACTCTTCTCTCTTCTCTTCCGTTGCCTTGAATGCGACGGGTTGCACCTCAGGTGTGGAGGTGCCACCTTGCTCCAAGTTGATGATTTGTTTGGAGCCTTTGATCATCAATTCAAAGCTCACAAACTTTCCTATAACTTCCTCGGGAGACATTAACTTATATCTAGGATCACCACAAATTAATTGAACTTGAGTGGGATTACGAAAAACAAGTGATCTAAGAATAACCTTGACCATTTCATGGTCATCCCATTTGGTGTTCCCGAGGTTGCGCACTTGATTCACCAAGGTCTTGAGCCGGTTGTACATAGCTTGTGGCTCCTCTCCTTGGTTCAGGACGAAACGACCGAGCTCCCCCTCAATCGTCTCCCGCTTAGTGATCTTGGTCACCTCATCTCCTTCATGTGCGGTCTTGAGCACGTCCCAAATCTCCTTGGCACTTTTCAACCCTTGCACCTTATTATACTCCTCTCGACATAGAGAGGCGAGGAGTATAGTAGTCGCTTGGGAATCAAAGTGCTTGATTTGGGTGACCTCATCCGAGTCATAGCCCTCGTCCCCTACCGATGGTACCTGCGCTCCAAATTCAACAATGTCCCATATGCTAGCGTGGAGTGAGGTTAGGTGATGCCTCATTTTATCACTCCACATACAATAATCTTCACCATCAAAAACCGGTGGTTTGCCTAGTGGGACGGAAAGTAAAGGAGTGCGTCTAGAAATATGGGGATAACGAAGTGGCATCTTACTATACTTCTTGCATTCATGGCGCTTAGAAGTGACAGACGGCGCGTCGGAGCCGGAGGTGGATGGAGACTAAGAGTCGGTCTCATAGTAGACCACCTTCTTCATCTTCTTTCTTGTCGCCACTCTGATGCGACTTGTGAGGAGGTGATCCCTCCTTTAGCTTGTTGCCAGACTCCCTTGATGGAGCCTTCCCGTGGCTTGTAGACTTGTCGTCAGTCACAATCTCCCTCCTGGCGTGATCTCCCGACATCACTTCGAGTGGTTAGACTCTAATGAAGTAATGTGCTCTGATACCAATTGAAAGTCGCCTAGAGGGGGGTGAATAGGCGAAATCTGAAAATTACAACTTAAAACACAATCTACAAGCCGGGGTTAGCGTTAGAAATAAATCCGAGTCCGAAAGAGAGGGAAAAAACAAATCAACCAAGAAATAAAGCAAATGACATGGTGATTTATTTTACCGAGGTTCGGTTCTTGAGAACCTAGTCCCCTTTGAGGTGGTCACAAAGACTGGGTCTCTTTCAACCCTTTCCCTCTCTCAAACGGTCACTTAGACCGAGTGAGCTTTCTCCTTAATCAAATGGGTCACTTAGACCCCATAAGGACCACCACATAATTGGTGTCTCTTGCTTTGATTACAAGTTGCTTGAAGAACAAGAATGAGGAAGAAGAAAGCGATCCAAGAACAAGAGCCCAAAGAACACGAGCAAAACACTCTCTCTAGTCACTAGGAGTTTGGAGTGAATTTGGGACTTGGAGAGGCTTTGATTCTTTTGAATTGTGTCTTGTATTGATTGCACTAGCTCTTGTATTGAATGAGATGTCTGAAAAACTTAGATACTTGGAGTGGTGGTGGTTGGGGGTATTTATAGCCCTCAACCACCACTTAGCCGTTGGGGAGGCTGTCTGTCGATGGGCGCACCGGACAGTCTGGTGCGCCACTGGACACTGTCCGGTGCGCCAGCCACGTCACCCAACCGTTAGGGTTCTGAAGATTCTGACCGTTGGAGCACTGACTTCATGTCGCACCGGACAGTCCGGTGCTGCACCGGACAGGTACTGTTTACTGTCCGGTGCGCCTCTGACGCCTGCTCTGACTTTTGTGTGCACTGTTCACGCTTTTGCAGACGACCGTTGCGCTGGATAGCCGTTGCTCCGTTGGTGCACTGGACAGTCCGGTGGCACACCGGACAGTCCGGTGAATTATAGCGGAGCGGCACCTGAGAAACCCGAAGGTGAAGAGTTCAGACTGTACGGCCCCTGGTTCACCGGACAGTCCGATGCGCTAGACCAGGGTTCTCTTCGGTTTCTTTTGCTCCTTTCTTTTGAACCCTAATTTTGATATTTTATTGGTTTGTGTTGAACCTTTATGCACCTGTAGAATATATAATCTAAAGCAAACTAGTTAGTCCAATATTTTTGTTGGGCATTCAACCACCAAAATTATTTATAGGAAAAGGTTTGACCCTATTTCCCTTTCACTTAGCCATCTTGTGGTTGCAAGCTATGCAAATCGAAGGCAGGTGCCCCCATGCTCTTCGTAGTGTGGGATTCCCTCTCTATCATCCTTATGCCTATGTTATGTAGGGCCTTGGATTCTTCATAAAAAATGTCCCAATCCAAGGTTCCCTCTTCCTTATTGGACATCCAAAATAGAGTAAGGTCGTCCTCTAACCGCTTTATCTTCTCCTTTAAGACCCTTGGGCCTTAGGGGGAATTCTATCTTTAGGGGTTGTTATGCCTTGGGTTGTTAGACTTTTAGCTTAGGCTTCATCTTCTCTTGAGGCTAGCAATCCCTTATCCTCCCATTCAAATCATCTTTCTGATCCTCAAATTCCTTCCCATTGATGCGAAGCTCTTGAGAGTGATAGAGGAGTGCTCCCATGGGAGCCATTTTCTCATGAAAAAAATTATGCCTCATACAACACTAAGAGCCTCTTATAAATTTAAATTTTCTTAATGGTTAATGCTTGCTCTTGGGTTGCAAGAATGACAAAGTTGGCCTCTAACTGTTAGTGATGTAGTTCCAGGTCTCCATTTTCTTTAATGTTGGTGGATTCCCTCTCCATTTCTTAGGCCATCTAAATCTTTGTTCAGGCTGTGAGATATTTTGTCACCTTGGTTGTGGCATATTTCCTCTGCATAGAGGCCTCAAGCCAGTCATCTGCCTCTTACCATCAGTGCCACAACAGGTCACAAACTTATTTAGCATGTTTTCGAGCTTGCGTCGTGGTAATGTTGGTGGCTAAGGACTTCTTTCTTCTTAGTGTTCTCCTCCGTTCTATCCTCTAGAGAGTATCAACAATATCTGTCACTTGGGCCTCCTAGATGATGCCCTCCAAGCGGGCCTATGTTTGGACTAGGAAGCTTTGTTCTTCTTTGAGTCATAGCCACTTCACGACTATTAACACCCAAACCTCCTTAGAGGAAATCTAAGTTGGGAAGAGGATGGCGTACAAGGGTAAAGGCAACCCCCTAGGGGCCTCGTTGATGTTGAAGTGGCCCCACTCCATATAGGTGTCCCTTGGGACTAGGTCAACGATAATGTCCCATGCTCCTAGGGCCTCGATAAAGTGCCTACTAGACTTGGTGATGAGCCCTACTAGTGTAGGGGTGGTGAACTTCAGAGGCTGACAGGTAACATGGATACCTCACCCCCATATCAGGGTCTCTTATCTTGCATCAAGAATGAGTGGTGGCTGGGAGACATCACCCTCGGGTTACCTGGTCAACATAAATCTTGAGGCAGAAGTAGTATCTTTGTTCCCTCCTAACAATGGTGCTTCTATCGGCCCCGTGGTCCATGTCTCCACCATGCCTAGAGCCTACACCTCCACTACACTTAGATCCCTACCTCCGCCATGCTTTATGTTCACACGCCTACCATACCCAGGGCTTTAGCCTCCATCAAGCTCTACGTTTGTGCCTCTACCGCTTATAGATCCTACGCTTCCACAAGACTATAATGAAGATGTCACCCTCAAAATAGCTGATCCTAAGGGTCTTTCCTCCTTTGTCTCTACCAAATATGTAGTCATGCAAGGTATACCGTTGCTATGGATATTCGTGGCATAATATGCCTCATGCGTCGAGGTTGACACTCCTTGTCGGCCCCAACAGTAGTCACACCAGTACTCCTTAGGATGGCACTAGTGATTGTCACCTAGAGGGGGATGAATAGGTGACACCTGAAAATCAAAACTTAAAAATAAACTCGACCCAAATTAGATGTTAGCACAAATACATATCAAGTCAGAGTAAGAGAGAAGAGAAGTTCTTTTCACTTGATTGCTCTTTTGGATGTGAAATTATAACTTGGAGCAATATCACAAGTGAACTTAAGAACTTAGGGTAAGAGAGGAAGAAAAATTGCGATAATAATATAACACATAAGATAACGAATTTTCTTGTGGTTCGATAAAGCCTCAAATGCTTGCCTATCCATGTTATAGTGTCCCAAAGGACGAGGATTGAACTCAATCCCTCTCAAGTGATCCAATGACCGGCTTGAGCCCACAGTCTTCCTTATTAAATATATATCCTCGCAAGGATCTTCATAGATTGGAGTCTCTTATATTCTTAAACCCATAAAGCGCCTTATTGAGTTTAAAGACATAGTCAGGATACTTATCGACCTCGAAGCCAGGAGGTTGTTCCATGTAGACTTCCTCCTTGAGTGGTCCATTTAGGAAGATGCTCTTGACGTCCATTTGAAATAGCTTAAAACATTGGTGAGTCGCATAGACCAATAAAATATGAATTGACTCTAGCCTAGCAATAGGAGCAAAATTCTCATCAAAGTTTAAACCTATGACTTGGGCCTAACCTTTTGCCACAAGGTGAGTGTTGTTCCTTGTCACCACTCCATATTCGTCTTTTTTGTTGCGGAACACCCATTTTTTTCAAACAACATTCTATTTTGACCCTGGCGCTAGGCTCCACACTTCATTCCTCTTGAAGTTGTTGAGCTCTTCCTGCATGGCCATCACCCGATCTGGATCCTTCAAAGCATCTTCAAACCTGAAAGGCTCAACAAAAGACACAAAAGAGTAATGCTTACAAAAATTAACAACTCTAGAGCGTGTAGTTACTCCCTTGTTGATGTCTCCTAGGATCCTGTCAATCGAATGATCTCTTTGAATGGTGGTGCGAACTCATGGATGTGGCACTTGTGGACCTTCATCTTCATCCTCCTTGATCATTGTAATCGTCTTGAGCTTCTTGTGTCTTCAATGTGCTGGTTGGAGGTGTATTTATAGCCCAACCGCCCCCACATAGCTATTGGAAAGAAGTGGAGAAAACTATACAGTCCTGCATCGCACCGGACCTTGAATTGTATAGGTCTGATGGCGCATTGGACCCCTGTTGTACTGCTGTAGCAGGGAGCCATTTTGATAGGGGCTGGTCTTGTCAACAGTATCATACTGGTCCGATGTGCGACCGGACCTCCACCACATCAGTGTAGTCATTAGAGTTAGAGATGACTGTTGAACTGTCAGACGGCCTAGTGAACCACCGGATCGGGCCGGTGTGCCAGCTCCTCAACGGCTTCAAAAAGAACCTTTCTGGTAAAATAGTCCCATGACCCACCAGACTGGTCTAGTGTGCCAGCCGCTCGAGACCAGTTCTAGACCCTCTGCGCACTTGGTTCGATGCACCACCGGACCAGTCTGGTGCGCCTCTGCTCAACTCAATTTTGACAAGTTTTGACATATCTTCTTCAAATGAGATTGGTTGCACATGAGGGTGTTCCTATAACTTAGACAATCATATCTAGAGACTAACCAACTAGTCTAAGTCATGAAACATGGTGGTTTAATTTCCTTCAACTCATATTCCTTTTCTAGCTCAAACTAGCTCCAAATGAGTGAATTGTTGAATCTAAGCTTTCCAATGTCTCTAGATGTATCAAATAGGTTCTTAGGGTAATTCAAACTTATCTAAAGTATAGAACTACAAGTAGTTCATGTATTCCAAGTTTTACCCCTATTTGGTTGGTGTCGATACCTGAAGGCTAGGGTTCCCACTCCTGTTGGGTCAAGGCGGGACCCCTGTGACTATCCTTGGTCACATAGTCATAGGTGGTCTGCCCTGGCTCAGACTCTAGGCTCATCCGACGAGGTCGCTGGCCTCAGGTGGGGGCTAGCTTCCACATAAGCTCTCTAGATCCCTGGCCAAATGGATCTAGAGCCACCACGTGTCTTGAGAATGAGGACTCTATGCAGCAATGCCCAGGGGATAGACACCCATGGCACGGTCTTGGACACCTCTGTGTGCCATCTTGACCTCCAACCTAAATGGATCCGGAGTTGCCACATGTCTGGACCAGTGCCATAACGACAGGACACCCTTGAGTACCTTCCAAACCCCTAGCTAGGGGTGGTCTGAAGTTGCCACGTCTACATACTCTTCTGGTTTTTTCTCCCTGCTCAGATGAAGGCCCGATGTTGCCATGTGTCCTATGGCGCATGAGGTAAGTCGTCAGGTGGAATTTGACATAAGCCTCTGACATGGGGCCACCTGCGTTCAATGCAGGCAAGGTGTGTGGCTATTCATATTAGTAATAGGTGGCACGCGCTCCGCAATAAATGCAGGTAGCACGCGCAGCTCGCACGGCTTATGCTGTGTCAGAAACCTACGTGTTATCGAGGCAATACCATTGACTCAATGTGCCACATGGGCGCCCTTCATTGTGACTCCTACTGTTTCCCACGTGTTACTGAGACGAGGTGGAACAGACGGAGGTGATGGGACAACACCGTCTATATTCTCACAACGCTCACCTACGTTGCAACCTGCAATGTAGCCTTTGTCCACATGCCAACAAGAACAGGCAGAAGACAAGACAAGACAGGCTCTGCTCTTACTCCACGATCTCTTTGTTTTCCTAGGCCCACTTGTCGAGGCTCAGGCTCCGTGTAAGCCCCTCCCTTGGGCTATAAAAGGGAGGATGCACTCGGTAGAGGGCAGACTGGCCTGAAGCTGTTCAAATTGGGATAGCCGACATCTCCATCTAGACTCAAAAATCCTTGAGTGTTCACGAGTGTCGCCCTCTTTCTAGCGTCGAACTCTAGGTTGAGGTTTTGGGAGCATCTAGAGGGGGTGAATAGGTGATCCTGCAAAAATCAACTCCAAACAACACAAAATTGGTTTATATTGAGTGCTAGTGGAAGCTAAAACCAAGTTGATGTGAGTAGAGATGGAGGAGAGGAGAGGAGAGGATCTCTTCACTTGATTGCTCCTTTTAAATGTATATCAAACTTAAGAGCAATAATACAAGTGAATGTGAGAACTCAAGAAGACAACAATCTCAAAAAAGTATGCACAAGATACACAGTGATTTTATCCCATGGTTTGGCCAATGCCTACTCCACGTTATGGTGACCTCCTTCGGTCAAGGGTTGCACTCAACCCCTCTCAAGTGATCCAAAGATCAAACTTGAGTACCACGGTTTTCTTCCTTTTATCAAATCTTGTTTGTGAGGAATCTCCACAAGTTGGAGTCTCTCACACCTTACACAAATGATCTTGATCAAAGCACAAGAGTAAGGGGTAGTAGCAACACACACAAGAACTCAATTTGCAACAACAACATGCACACGAGTCAAGAAAAGAGCGCAAGAATCAGCTCAAATCTCTATCTAATGTAACAACAGCATGGTCACGAAGTCTCAGAGTTGTAGTATGCTCAAAGTATGCTTGTGTTATGCTGCATGACGCCTAGGGGGTCCTTTTATAGCCCCAAGGGACCTAGGAGTCGTTGGAGCTCCATTTGGAAGGCCCTGGTTGCCTTCTATCCACAGGTGCACCGGACTAGACACTGCACAGTGCAACGACTACAGATCGCTTGATTGGCTGCTTTCCACTTTTGAGGGGCACCAGACCGTCCGGTGGGGGCACCGGATTGTCCGGTGCACCTGTTAACCGTTAGCTTCGACTAACGTGTCAACTAGCCATTGACCGGCTAGCACATCGGACTGTCCTACGCTCCGCACAGACTGTCCGATGAATTATAGCCGACAAAGTTTGTTTTTTCCGAGAGTGGCCCTTTCGGCCGGACTGAGCACCGGACAGTCCGGTGCTACACAAAATAGCCTAGATGCTTCCTTTTCATTTCAATTCTCTTTTGCTCCTTTTGACTACACATAGTCCCTAACACTTAGACAAATATGATTAGTACCTAAAACAATCGACGAAGTGTCTGGAGCTTACCTTTTTCACTTGGTACCATATGGATTTGTGGTATGCCCACTTTCAAGCCTAAAAGTGTCTTTTCTCAATTTGCTTTAACTACCTGTGCTCATTGCTCATAGAAGATGATGTTAGTCCAAACACAATGTGTTAGCATTTAATCACCAAAACTAAATAGAAATGGCCCAAGGGCACATTTCCCTTTCAGGTTCCTTACTCGTCTGGAGTCTACGTCTCCAACATTTGGCGTGCCGGGTAGAGGGATACTACAATACTGTGAGTTCTAGCGCCCTCCCTCTAGCGCCTCAGTGGGTGCATTCCATCACCTGGTCAGAGTCTACATCTCCAACATTTGGTGCTAGGGGGACGGGGGACTAGAGATGTTTTCACCTATGAGCCCCTTCCTCTCCCTGGTAGGGAGAATCTCGAATATGGTTCTCCCAGCCAGGCGATGAAGTTCCTCCTCAAATGACTAGTGGACACTAGTAGGACTGGGCAACCGATTAATAGAAGTTTTTTAGTTCGGATTTTCTAAAAGTTCAATTTCTAGAGAATGGGAACCAAAATTCCATTTTGAAAAGAAAAACTAAATATGAATTCTTGCTCGTAGTGCTTTGTGCTTGTGGTGCTCGTGTTCTCTGTCTTTGTTTATAACCTGATTTTGATGCCATGGCAAGGAATAGCTGTGGACTGACTGATTCATCCGTTTTAGCTAAGCAGTGACAGGATGATGTTGTGTTGTCTTGTAACGATTTCTATAATACGTGACACGTGTACCGATGAACCAGTAATCTAGGGTTATGGCGCTAAGGCGTGAACCAACTCGTTGAAGAGTGAATGACTTGTGGACTCCGGTGGTTGAAGCGAGGCTGGCTGCCTACACTTGGCGGCATAGGGCATGGGAGCAGGCTACACACGCCTGGCCTATGTCTGGTCTGAACTCAGGTCCATTATGAGGGGTTGCCAGCCCATTGGCCCAAGGCTGGCATGAGAAGGCTACAAGCCAACATGAGAAGGTTGCACACTTGGTGACTTGGGCCAAAATGGGATTCTGAGTTGATGGGCTAACATTTCAGTTTTTTGGTTTAAACCAAACTAAAAATCAAAAACCGAACTAAATTTCGGTTTCTAAAAGTGGTAACCGAAGAATACTTCGGTTTGGTCAATTTCGGTTTTTCAGTTTCGGTTCTGTTTTCGGTTTTGGTGTTTGGTTTTTATGTCCACCCGACCGGAGCTAGGCCTCCTCCCTCCGATGATTTGGCCAGGTAGGGGAAGTCGCACTATGACTTCGTCTACCTTCTAATGGACTTCAAAAAGGAGGCCAACAAGGGCTACGCCTTCGTGAACCTCACCTCGTCGGAGGTGGCCTATTGACCGTGGGTGGCCCCCTGGGGGCCCACCACATGCACCGGTGGTGTTTCAAGGGCAATGCTAAGACCTACGCCACCCCCTACGTCAAACTACCACTAGGCTCGGTGACGCCAGACCTAACTCGTTTAGCGTAGCCACCGACGAGCTTTACATTTAGCTATCGCCAAGGTAGAATGGGTTACTGCTTACCCTTTGAGTCTAAAGGTAAGCAATGTTTGCATAGTTTAGGTTAGCCCCATACCTTTTGTCTATAAGATAGCATGAGAATGTACTCTTCCTCTGTAATAGGATAGCATTAATCTTTGGTCCATCCGGTACGGCCCGACCCTCATAAGCTCGGTCTCTAGCGTCATCTGTCGTCCAGCCCGGTGAGGGCCACCCTTATACACCTGGTCTCTGGTGTTCACTAAACAGATCTCATGTATCCATTTGTAAAGGAATAATATGTTCTCATCCATCAATTTCTTTTCCTAATTACACATGTTGTTTTTCTCCACCCCTTCTATGGGTCCAAGCTTCCGTTGTAATCAATAAATTAGAGTAATGTATCTAGCCTTGCACCTGGTTCAGAATCCTAGTTGATGAATGAGGATCAAATTACTAGGAACTTTGTCTAAGGGAAAGGTCCACGTTCTCAGGGGTTGTCTGAAGCTAGGTAGCCGCTTAGCCTAGTCTCGTACTGTAAGCCTACACCTTCCACCGAATAGTTGACCTATTACCTTTCGAGCTAGGTACCTAGAGATCCAAACCTCGTACAGATTCAAGGGCTCATCCCAAAACTAGGCTCATCAAGGCTCAGATGCAAGATTTGAAGGATTGAATACAACAAAGTAAAGATCCCCATGGTATGCTGCTAAACATCAACCTTGAGCCACGCTTAGGTTTGGCCTCAAGGAAAAATATAGCCTTAGACATTCAGGACACCAATGTTCTAGAGGGCCAGTAGAGGAAAAAACTTGTCTTTACAGCAGGCGACAGGGTCCGGTCTAGTGGGGTCTGGCCCCATAAAACCTGGCCTACTAGGTTTCCACGTACTTTTCAAACGTACTAATCTTTGAAAAAATACTCTCTCCTGGTTTTTGTGTCGCAGCGGTGGCGAAGCGCTACCAGGTGTGGAGGAAACGGACGCGAAGCTGTGGAACACCACTCATCGTCACATGCTGGGAACAAGGTGCAGGGATGGCCCCACCTGCGGGTTCAGCACCTCACCCGAAGTGGGCCCGGGGGCCTCTATCAGTACCACAAGACTAGGGGTACCCACTCATGTTGGGTCAAGGTAGAACACTTGTGGCTATCCTTAGTCACATAGTCACATGCGGTCTGCCCTGGCTTAGAGTCTAGGCCCATCTGATGATGTCATTGGCCTCTAGCGGGGGCCACCTTCCATGTAAGCTCTCCGGATCCCCATTTGAAGGGATCTAGAGCCTCCACGTGTCCCAAGAATGAGGACTCTCTACAGCAATGCCTAGGGTCCGGACCCCCATGGGAAGGTCCTGTACACCTGTGTGTGCCATACGGACCTCTAACCTAAAGGGGTCCGGAGATGCCATGTGGCCGGACTAGTGCCAGAAGGACCCAGACTCCCCCGAGTACCTTCCAAACCTCGGCAAGGGGTGGTCAGAGCTGCCATGTCTACATACACTTCTAGCTGTTGCTCCTTGCTGAGGTGAAGGCCCGATGGTTCCACTTGTCCTACTATGAGTGATGTATGTCATCGGGTGGAATCTGATGTAAGCCTCTAACATGTGGGCCACATGTGTTCAATGCGGGCAGGGTGCACGGCTATTCACACCAGTAATGGTGGCGTGTTCCCCACATTAAATGTAGGTGGCATGCACAAACTACAAGGCCTGTGTTGCATCAGAAATCCGCGTGTTACCGAGGCAAGACCCTTGACTCAATGCGCCACATGGGTGCCCTTCATGTCACACCTGGTTTAAGGACAAATCCAGATACATCTCAAATGTGTGCCAGAATCAAGTCTCACACATATGGTGACTTAAGGTACAGAAAACAATGTCACATCTTTATTATTTAATACAATTTCTATACAAAATAACTAAATAAATTAAACCATATGACAACATTGATCCTCTATAACCATAGTTGACTAGGAGACGATGACCTAGACCTCTCCAAACTTATCATAGCAATCTTCATGCTCCTCCGGCGGTACCTGCTCTTGAACCGGTGTAATTATAGCAAGGGTGAGCTCCAATACGGTCATCACTTAACAAGTGTGGCAAAAAGTGTAGTGTAAGGCTTACCAAGGAATGTGGTTAAAGTTGAGCATTGCTTTAAATTAAGATGCACAAAATTTTATTAGCAATTACTAAGTATAAGTAAATACCAATCCAATTAAATAATAGACCATGAATGAACAAAATCCCACAATGCAATGCAATGCATGATAGGTTAAAATTTAATTCCATAAATTACTCATGTGAGAGGCCCAAGTCGCACTTGACCGTGACCACTGTTGATTTACCAGTTTTACACTCTGCAGAGGTTGTGCATCTTTATCCACATGACATGTTCCCTTTTCACCATGGATTGATCGGATCCTTAAACACTTCTAAGGTGAGTTGACGAGGGCACACTACAAGGCATTTACAAAGTTACACTAGTTTGAGAAAACCTGCTACGGTTTTAGTCAAAAGGGACCAAAGGCCTTTTTCCACAGTCTGTAACTCCATTGCAGTAATTACAGTCATCACTATGTGCTACAGCGATTCACTCTCCGCTTGCCCCTTTCGGGTAAGGTAATCTCTCGCTAGCTTTCCTAATTAATTGACCAATGGCGTCTTATTTCACCCTTGTGGTAGCACTATTGTCTTGAGTTAGCACTTCATGTTCGAATAAGTAAATGATTTTATCATGAATAATGATAAATAATCTAACAATATATAATAAAAATGATAGTAATTCATAAGTATCATTAACCCAAAAATCAGGTTCAGCAATAGCAAGACTACCCAATAGTTTATTTGTATGCAAGATGTAGGGTAAACAAAACTAGGTAATCTATTAGGTCCCATCAAGTTGTCCTAATTGTGCCACGGTGAATAACAAAACCATAAATATTATTAGGTCAAAGAATGTGATAACACAACTTGCCTTTTACTTGTGAATCCAATTGTTCAGGTGCTCCCCCAAATTTGGGCTTCTATTTCCTCGTGACCTCGCTTCTACTCGTAGCAATACATAAAAATAATCAAATAATGATACAAATAACATTACACCAAACATGGATTCAAACTGAATAAGAATATTCTATCCATCGCTACGAGATCGTAGGTTCAAGAACCACTAAAATCAAAGTTAAAAGGAAGAACTTATGGATAAAATGATATTTTAGGTGTAATAAATCTAATAGATGGGATTTAACAGATATTGCGTTAAACTAAGCAAGTATTAATGAAAACATTTGAGTTGGTATTAATCACTTTAATAATTATTTATAAAAACACGGATTAAAAATTATAAATTAGTTTTAATTAAAAAGCCATTTTAATAATCATTGGTTAAACAATTAATTAATTAATTAAAACATGTGTCATAATTAAGACAATATTATTACTGCGTAGGCAAAATTAATACAAACCTAATGCAATTTGAATGGAATAAATCATACGTCTAACGCAAAATATATCAGATGTTTAATAAATTAGTAGGGCTGCACAGAAATAGGTGACATGACATAATCTCATTGATTATATTGGTTTGTTAAAGGTGGGAAAATTTTGTTTACAAAGGCATGACTCAACTGCTGCAAACTTATCAGGATTTTACCTACCATTAAATTCGTGTTGCATGGCAGTCATGCATGTAAAAGGTGAAAATCGCCTAGAGGGGGTGAATAGGCGTAATCTGAAATTTACAACTTTAAACACAAACTACAAGCCAGGGTTAGCGTTATAATTGAATCCGAGTCTCGGAGAGAGGGGAAAAACAAATCAAGAGCAAATCAAGCGGATGACACGGTGATTTGTTTTATCGAGGTTCGGTTCTAAAGAACCTAGTCCATGTTGAGGTGGTCACAAAGACCGGGTCTCTTTCAACCCTTTCCCTCTCTCAAATGGTCACTTAGACCGAGTGAGCTTTATTCCTTGATTTCTCGGGTCACTTAGACCCTGCAAGGACCACCACACAATTGGTGTCTCTTGCTTTGCTTACAAGGCTTTAAGAATAAGAATGAGAGAAAGAAGAAAGCCAACCAAGCAACCAGAGCAACAAAGAAACACAAGAACGATCCTCTCACAAGTCCTAAAGCACTAGAATTGAATCGGGGACTTTGATTGGATCGGACGCTTTGATTTGTGTCTTGTAGTGTTGCACTTTGCTCTTGTATTGAATGAGGAGTGTTGAATGCTTGGATGGTTGGAGTGGTGGTGGTTGAGGGGTATTTATAGCCCTCACCCACCAAAACAACCGTTGGGGCAGGCTGCTATCGATGGGCGCATCGGACAGTCCGGTACGCCACCAGACACTGTTCGGTGCGCCAGCCACGTCACCCAACCGTTAGGGTTCTGACGCAGTCGACTGTTGGAGCGCTGACTTCTAGTAGCACCGGACAGTCCGGTGCCGCACCGGACAGGCACTGTTCACTGTTCAGTGCGCCTTTGACCTCTGCTCTGACTTATGCCGTGAACTATAGCGCTGTCAGGGGCACTGTGCAGTCGACCGTTGCACCGAAGAGCCATTGCTCCGCTATCACACCGGACAGTCCGGTGGCAGACCGGACAGTCCGGTGAATTATAGTGAAGCGGCGCTGGAAAACCCTGAGAGTGGCGAGTTTGGACTTGTACGGTCCTGGTGCACTGGATACTGTCCGGTGGCACACCGGACAGTCCGGTGCGCCAGAACAGGGCACTCTCAAGTTTCTTGCTCCTTTGAATTTGAACCCTATCTTTTATCTTCTATTGATTTGTGTTGAACCTTTTTGCAACTGTAGAACATATAATCTAGAGCAAACTAGTTAGTCCAATTATTTGTGTTGGACAATCAACCACCAAAATTATTTATAGAAAAAGGTTAACCCTATTTTCCTTTCAAAAGGGTCTGTAGTGGTGGTTATCTATCAGGCAGGAAGCGCCAAGCCTATCATGCGGGAAAAACCCTTAACCTATCACCAACTTACCTTCCAACCAAACCCTTCGATCCTGCGTTGCTGCTGGATATCTTAGTTTTTTCGCAGATTGACGATGAACCTGAGATCCGATCAATGAACTAGAAACATGGTGACGAAGCTCTCGCCGAGTCAGTCACGGAGATGTTCTCGGTTGCCCTAAAGATGAACGGACAGAGAGAAGTTCCTCATCGGGGTTGTCGCTAGAGTTGGGAAGGAACTCGAACTTCGACGAGCTATTACGAGGATGTAGATGGAATCGGCATAAACTGTTTTTAAGATATAGGATGGGGGAAGCCAGGCATGTATTTCTAGAGACGATGTTAAACTGTTTCGAAAAATATAGAAATTCATTTTTAATGCCGAAAAAATGTTCAAATGGCTCCAACAATTCAAGGGAAATTTCAAGAAATGTTTTGGCACCCAACAAACACAAATAAAATATTTTGAGGTTATAAAAATGTTTTTAAGTGCCTCTAATAAATAGATTTTGCTTTTCAGAATAGGAAAAGTCATCAGAAAAATACGAAAAGTTATCGGGGACTTCTACAAGGATTGTTAGCATGTTTCAAATATGTTTTGCACTTAGAAACATTATGCAATGACGTGAATGCAACAAAGCAAGTTCAGCCTTATATTTTGTTTTAATTGTTATATAATAAAAGAAAGTACTAAAAACTATAATTTGTAATTCTAAATCACTCAAATCTCAATAAATCAAACTAAATCTTGGAATTTTTTATTGGTTCAAAAAAATAGGGTGTCACACTTCATTATGACTCCTATTGTTCCCCGCGCGTTACCGAGGGAGGTGGAACGGGCGGAGGTGATAGGACGACATCGTTCGTATACTCCCTACACTCACCTATGCCGCAACCTACACCATAGCCTTTGCCCACATGCCAACAAGACCAGGCAGAAGACCAGACTTGACGAAGAAGATATTGATCCACCAGCTCTGCTCTTACTCACGATCTCTTTATTTTCCTGGGCCTACTTGTTGGGGCTCAGGCTTCGTGTAAGCCCCTCTCTTGGGCTATAAAAGGGGGCATGCACTCGATAGAGGGCAGACTGGCCTAAAGTTGTTCATGTTGGGATGGCTTCATAGCGGAAACCCACAGAGGGCGAGAAAATACTCCTGGGGATTGAAGACATCTCCATCGAAGCTCATTTGAACTCCCTAGAAAGCATTCTAAAGCCCTCAAGCAATAGAACTCACAGTGGATGTAGGGTATTACGCTCCGGGTGGCCCGAACCACTCTAAATCTTTGTGTGTTCTTATGTTCATCCATCTCATCAGGCAAACCCTAGGTAGCCCCATGTTCTTAGGATTACGTGGGTGCATTCCTCTACCTAGCTAGGGTTTACTCTCCGACTGTTGGATTTGAGCTATTTCTGACATAGAAATTCTGAAGGTTGATCTTATGAACATGTGAATTAAAGACTTGATAAACTAGTTAGTAAATATGATTGTGATGGTCATCAAGCACCAAAACTAGTGTAGAAATGGATTAGGTCCCATTTCCCTTTCATCTAGCGATGGCTTCCGTGCTTGACCACTAGTGCTTCCTCAAAGATGACGAGTTACTAGTGTGATATGCCCTCTTCTTGTTAGTGTTGTTGGGGCCAACCTTATCAGGGAAACTTCTTTACCCTTCCTTGATGTTTCACCGCTGGGGGCTCCTGTCCCCAATGGGTCACCTCATTAGGCCTAGGCAAAATAAACTAAAACCGAAGAACTGAATCGAATTAACCAAAACCAAAACCGAATTAACCATTATAAATTTTGGTACAATGTTTCTAAAACTGAAATAACCAAGGTAATTTTGGTTCTAGACCTTAGAAAACAAATTAACCGAAAAACTAAAATATAATTGAAGCCTAATAGACCAATAGAATTTTAGGCTTATCTCAATATATCATTCCCAAATCCTAAGTATATAAGCACAAAATCACTCCAAATCAATCCATCCCTAAACCTAATCCTCCATTCAATCATCTACACACTTTTGCTAAACTCTAAAATTGTGTTGTTCTGCTATTTTTTCTACTTCGGTCTATTCGGTTAGAACCAAAATTGAACCAAAAAAACTGAACTCAAAATTTTCGGTTCCACCTGTCCTGGATGCATATTTCAATTCTAGGTTTTAGAACAAATTTTCTAAAAACCGAGGAACCGAACCGAACGGAAACAAAGAACCTAATGACTAGGCCTACACCTCATTGCTAGGGGCCACCTACCCCTGACGAGGCCCCAACTAAGGACCTCATGCACTCCATGTCCCTATACAATTAGAGACTAGCTAGTTAGAGTCTCAAGCCCCTATATGTTGCAAAGGGGCATCATATGGACCACATGCTCGAAGGTGGCATTGTTCTCAAACAAGCAAAGATGCCCACTAGGGTGACCAACATCTAATCATTGAAGGAGCTGACACAAAACTGAAGTAGCTCAATAAGAGTGTTAGCATGAAGACATGAGTTAGGCCCTAGCATAATCCGCATTTCATCGTTCTCGTTGTAGTAATCCAACATAGCCCTATGTTCCTTTGTAGCAAGTCTAGGCGCCAGGAAGAGAAGTGTGCTAGTAACATTATGGTGGAGAGTCATGCCCTAGTGATCCCCTCTATCCTCTAAAGAATAGGTTTTCATGCTTTGTCTTACTCTATAAGATCTTCTCATTAGGCCTGGTCCACACTAGCTCTACGTTCAACATCTCTAGGTGTGTGTTTGAGCAGACTAAGATGCAGATCCATGAAGTCCACCAATGCTCCCATTTATTGAAGAGGTCGGTGGTCACATATGGAGTTATGTACCGAGGCCTAGAGTAGAGCTGCCAAAGAGATTTTGGCTACTTGACGTCTAAAGAATGAAAAAACTCGATGCATGGCCCCACCCCCATGAACACTTTGTACATGCATGCAAAGGTTGAGATGGCAAGAACATCATTGGATGTGAGATGCCCAACCTGGAGGTCATAGTAGTCAAGTATTTGAAGAAGTGTAAAAGAGGGAAGTTTAGACCCACTATTTCTTGATAATAAAATATGTTATACTCTTCTAACTCCTCATGAGGGGTCCATGATAGAGCTATCACCGAGCAAACATTATTGGAAGGTGTGTGACCTAGCCTAGGAGGTTTCACACCTTGTCTAAGCCCTCCTAGTTTAGCACTCTCCCTTGTGGCACCTAATTGGGGGTGAAGATTACATACATGGCAGTCAACTAGAAGTGAATGTGGCTACTGCAAAAAAGGGATGGTTGGAGAAGGAAGGTGATTAAATGAAGGAGAAGGTAAGGGAAAAGGCTATGGGATGTATGGAAAGGAAAGGTGAATACCATGTAGACCTATTTAAAACCCTTGCCTCACTCTCTTGATTCTTGAATGAAGAACCCAAAGCATTGCATGATCTGCATGAAAAGTGAGTCCTATGATATGACATATGCACAAAAGGTAGTTGACCAGCCATTGTGGTTAATACATGCAAGATTATTGCCATATGTGTGGTGCAATTTCATCATACACACTTGGGAATCATGTCCCACTTAAAATCCATGCAATATTATTGATTAATCTTCCCACAAAAATATTGGTAAGAATTCATTTTATTTTGCTTAATGATTAGTTTCATGGCCTAAGACATAACATGTCTCATCAGAAAAGGCGTGTAGACATGAAACATGACTGCTAAAGATGCTTTAGCTTTTAAGTGAAAGATAATAATGACTAACAATTGGCACTATGCAAACACAGCAACAAAGCCTAGAAACGGAATCCAAGGATTAGCTAAATCATGGTATGAATCCGCTCTGCTAGGATGGCTCGCTTTTTATAGCCTCGTTTATTCTCCCCTTGCACTCGCTTGCCTTGGGAGCCTGGCTTTCACGTCACATGTCAGTGCCCCTAATGATATAATGTGTCATAGGCACCATTCACACACAAAATATTTTTCATTAGGCTTCTAGCTAGAAATATGGGTCCACCTATAGGACCAATCCAGTGGCGAACCTGAGGGCCTCTATTAGCACCTAGAAAGGCCAAACCGCTGGATTCTACTAAGACGCCTTTAAGGATCCCGATGAAGGAAACCACCATGGGGCCTAGCTACTGGGATCATCGTTCCTAAGATCCATGCCCTAGGAGCCTGCTTGGGATCTAGTTAAAGCAAGGGACCACCACTCTAGGGAACTTGATCTCAAGGCACACTAAAGGAATTAGGCTATTATAGTTCAATGTGTCTCTATGAAATGGTCTAAGGACCCTAGAACCCAACGACACTTCGAGGTTCAAGGCTCTCCCACAAATTCTTTCAAGAATCGTCATTCATAAGAATGATCTAAGACCTAGGGTCCTTAGGTCCTAGAGGCACTTCTAATAGTAGGAATAGTCTAAGACCCAAGGTCCCAAGAGCACTTATAACAAAGATGATCTGAGATCCAAGGCCTTAGGACCTTGAGGCACTCCTTACATCATAAGTTATGTCCACTTAGTCATTTATGCCCTTTACTAGGCCCCAAACCTCTAATGTTCTTGGCCTTATTGAATGGTCAGGCCCCAGAGCAAGCAAAAGGACTCATGTAGTGGATAACTATGAAGCCACCCATATGTCAACAGGAACGTAGTTAGCACCCATAAAGGGCATAATGGTCTCTAAAGACAGAATGCCATGTTTGAGGTCTACTTTTGGTGGTCTCATAACATTGTCACTTTAGATAAGACTAATGTATATCACATTAAATGTGGTATGTGGCGTTACAGTCTGACATACACACTATCACCACAACTTAGGTACCACGCATACTCAAAACCAGTATTCGATATGTGCATCAATCTTGTAGACACATGTAATAGGAAGTATTATCAAGTATAGATTGATACATTGATTACCAACTATGTCATACACAATAGCATAAACTCTAATGTCCATCAAAACAAACATAACTTGTCTTCCTCTATGGCAGATGCGTCAGCCTCTACTGTAGGACATCCATGACATTGTGTCATGACTAAAGCCATGGCCCTGTGTATGACTCCTTGACTAGGATAAGCTTGGGGTTATTTGGGCCACAACTGACCGAGGCCATAATCTAGCTAGTATGAATCATTTTTCCTCGTCTATAAAAAGGGGAAATAAAAGGCATCGTAGAGGGGATCCAAAAAGATTGATAGGAACAACTATATACTAAAAACCAAGCTAGATCCACAATCTTATAAGCGTAGGCATAAAGGTGAACTATGGACTATTAGGCTAGAACTCTCACCAGAATGAAGTGGCAAGAAAGAGCTAGGCCATGGCGCTCAGTTGATACTTGAGATTGTAATCTTCTTTACCTTTATATTTATTAATCCATTAGTCACAAGAGAATATAGGATATATATTTGTGGTCCAAACCTTTCTAAATTGTCCTCGTGCTGGTATTCAGAAACCTCTAAACTGCCCTCGTGCTGGTGCCAGATTCAACACATGGCTCACCTACGCTCTCGTTGTCTCCAATGTCTCTCTCATGTTTTGGTACCTTCTGTACATCAGTGTCGTACAACGATGAGAACGAACATATGTTGGTATTTTTCTCAAAGGGGCGTGGGGGATGTTTCTAAATCAAATGTTTCTACGGTGGAGCCTCATAGCGCGCTTGAGTTTGCGTCCCTGCTAGCGCCTCTGTATGATTAAATGTAGAAATTGACGGGTATAGCCTAAATTAGCATGAAAATTTATTTTACTCCATTGTAGGTTAAGAAATAAAAAAGAACAAGTCATCCTCTTTCCTTAAGCGCCTCTTGAAGCATATATTTGCATTGTAAACCAACTGGAGAGTTACAAATATGATTTCTTTTATTTCACTTTAAAACCATGTTTACCCCCAGATTACAAATCTCTCTGTTCAATGCATGTTACTTCCTACTCACTCTAGAAGAAACGGATTGCATCCATATTAGGACCCGTTCATTTATCTCGGGTTGAGGCTAGAAACTATTGTCCTCGTTCGTTTGCCCTAGAAATTGATAAGCTTATTTTGTATTAATATTGATCAACCTAGAATAGTTCCAGCCCCATTCCGTACAAAACGAACGCTGACTAATCAATATTAATACAAATAAACATATCATTCCAGCTGAAACAGTTGCAGAGAAACCTTTACTTCGCCGTCCTCAAAGATGAGTTCTAAACTAGAACCCCAGTTCAATGCGTGGTACTTTATACTAACTCTAGGAAGCAAGAGGTTACATCGGTATTTGCCGATCCTAAGAGGTAAGTTCTAAACAAGGACGCTAACATCAAAAACTCGTGTAGCTACTGCCTCCAAAATGGGAAAGAGCCCAGGGTCAAGCTATAAACAACAGGAAGCAGCTGCTGGCTACTGCCTCCACCCCGTGCCAACTACTGACTCCGTTCTCGAATATTTGTCACCCGTAAATAAAGAAAAGAAGGGAGGGAGTACTAGTTTGTCAGAATTGCTATCATTTTGTCAAACAACCGGAGCGAAAAGGTTAACCGCCTCTTTTGCTCAAAATCAATTAACCCACTAGCACCGGCTGGCTGCTAGAACCATCTGCGCAATCTGGACTCGAATGACCTCCGGGGCCTATTTAAGATCCTGTTGTACCTTGTCTTAGCTAATCCGCTGTCACTGGCACTACCGCCCGCAACATGGTCATGAGCTTCTGAAAATTCCTCTGACCATGGTTCTAGGGGAATAAGATGACTGTCGTCCTTTGCCTTCCTCTTTTGCTTCTCAAGCTGCTTGACGTTTTCTGAGATTTGATGAATTGTCTTATTTATCTTTGTAAAACTCCGCTCCATAGGCTCCACGACATGTGAAACTGTATATTTAACATCATCAACCATCTGAAAAGTTGCAACATAAACAAACGAGTCAATAGTTAGGATGGATTGAATATGTCAGGATGAAGCAACTCGAGTGTGAGAAGCATACGATTTCACCGCTGCCCAACACAACATCACGAACACTCTGAGAAAAACTCAGCTGCCTGTCTTTAGTGACAGGAGTTTGCAAGATTGTTAAGCTGTCGATCCCTCCAATTTCTTCAGGGTCTGGAGCTCCCAGTGATGCATAATCAGACATGACAGCAACATTGGGAACATTTCTTTCCCCACGTCGGTAAGGTTTAGCTGGAAACACTTTTAAATGGACCACTGCCGCAACCCCCATCTGAAATTCAATATATTTGTGTTGCAGGAATGAACTTAAACAGGCCAGGGTACGAGCATCAATAATAACGCAATGAACAGAATGGATGTATGTATGCATGCCAAAAAAAGGGTATTATCATGACAAGATCTACTTGAGACAAGAAAGTCATGGGAAAACAAGCCGACAATATTGAGACATGAAACTAGCAGGTTTTTGCATCCATTCTATTCACAATGTTTGCACAGAGCATAGTTGTTAAGGCAGCAAAGCAAGGTAAGGCGACTGACCTCTTTTTTACCTTTTAAACGGTAAAGCGTAAGGCAAGGCCACGCCTTAAATATATTTAAAAATAGAAAAAATATTGATATTTGAGAAATTGTTTAGGACAAAAATATTAATAGAGAAAAAGGATAAAGAAAAGAAAAGGAATCCCATTAAAATTAGGTTAAGCCCATTTATTCACTCCCTCCCTCCCTCTCTCCTAGCCACCGCCGCCGCGCTGCCCTCCACTGCGCTGCCCTGTCGCCGCGCTGCAGCTCCCACCCGCCTTAGACTCTAGAGCAAGGCGAGGAGGACACCTTACGTCCCCGGCTCGCCTTACAGCCTAGGCGACACCTTGACAACTATGGCACAAAGCATAAAGGAAAGTTCTGGAAATTAATTTACAGCAAATATTCATTGATATGGAGGCACACCAAACGCTTAATAGCGACACAGTACAGCTAATTCAAGGTACTCCCTCCGTCCCAAATTAGTATTTGCTTTAGCACTTGGTTTTGATGTCTATATTCAAATATATGATGATGAATCTAGACGACTAGACACATATGAAAAACACATACATTAATTATTGTATGAATCCATTAAATTGCTAAAACGAATTTTAATTTGGAACAGAGGGAGTAATACTTAGCACATGTATATTTGTTTGCTTTTTCTAGGAAAAAAACGGGTACACAAGTATTAGCACTGATCTAGATTTTTCATATAATGAAATAATGAATAGGTATAACTTCCTAAGGACGTCTCCAATGGTCTAGCTTAGACCTAGCTGAATCAATTTTTTAATCACAGAACAGTGCAAAAAACAAGTGACTAGCGTAGACTCAAGAGGTAGTCTCGCACATTTCACGATGCAACCCTCTCATCACTATTAGCTTAGAGCTGGTGCTAGCTTATACTGTTGGAGACGCGCTAAGAAAACAGAGCATGGAATGACCTAGCAAGTTAGCATTGAAGTTTTTTTTTGTTGTTCTGGCATCATATGGAAAAGTGAACCAACCAAAATTTTGCATAAGCTAAACCATGACAGTGGGGAAAAAAGTCAGATAAAACACACCTCAAGGCATATAATGTAATCCTGGATACGTGTTTGAAACCTTTGTGCCAAATGTCCATTAAAAAGCCCAGTTGAGAAAAGAAACGCAACAGCAACACCCTGCCACCAGGTCAAAAATACAATAGATTTGAAAGTAAGAAACTTGGACAGGGGCTTTATAGGTTGAAGCTTCTCCTTGGTAGCAGTATAAAACTGTATAAGACAATATAATGCCCACGTCTGGCTGAAATTTAGGACAACAGCCAAATATGGATACCTGCAAATGAATCAACAAAATTCATGAGGATGGAAAAAGTTGAAATCTTTCAGTCGTTGAGTATAAATTTTGAAAAGCTTAAGCATGTATTAACTAGGTGTTAGAGTTAGACTTTTCTTGTCAGAACTATACCTATAATTCCATAATAAAGTATTCAAAAGAACAATAGCGCACAGGCAATGGAATTGAGTTATACTCATACCCGTATTTCCATGCAAACTTTCCTTCTCCATAGATTCCAAGAAGTTCAAAGAAAATTGCCAAAACAGCACAGATAGGTTTGAGGATCATCTAGAAAGTAGGAAACCACAATCAATCAGAACAGATTAAACAGGGTTACGCAAATTAGAGAAATGTGACACCTCGTGCATACATACATATTGCACAATACCAATCTTCACAGCATGGTAGAAGTCAGGACCGAGGTACCAATTTCTCATAAAGCAGCTCAATGGGAAAGGATGTTTCACAATGCCATAATCATAATCAATATCTAGCAGAGGTGAGCTCTCACTGATTTGAAGCCGACCCTCCATAAACCTAATGGTACTTTCTTCTCCACCTTAAGTGACAAAAAAATGGTCATATAAACATGATGGGGGTGGGGGGGGAGAAGCTAAAATATAATTACATAAGTTAGAAAACAAGATTAGAGCCAAATAACAATCATTCAAACTATGCAGGTCCATGCACGATCAAATTAAAACAGGGAACAGACTTAGGAGTCTCACCAAGTTCTCATACTTATTTATGACCAATTTTTAATTTCTGTACATTCAAATAGTTGAAGGTAAAGGATATCATTCCACATGAATACTTAGATACAGTTATATTTCTTTTATGATCAAATATATTGTGTAAGTTGTGACATTAAACCAAGCAATGGACAAGACACCACAATGTTTTATGTAGCAGATAATACAAGGGTCAAGAGTTGAAGTAGTTTTGTAGAAGATAGGGACAAACAATATAGAAGGTGCAGAACAATCAGGTATTTTTTTATGAGAAAGAAAATAACATGAACCTGAACAATCAATTTTTTGAAGTAAAAAGGTTTATCTTGCATCAGGACAAGACAACTTAATGCTGTGCCCTAAGTATTAAGAGCAAGTATTCAAAATGAACAGGACCATAATATCTCTACTTCTCTACTATATATTAAGAACCTAACATGGCACCTGGTGGCTACCACGGCTTCACCCTCCCACGCCCAGCGCCCACAAAAAATAGTGCAGAACGAGCACTTGAACCCACACCCCTCTGCTTCAGAAATTTGGGGCTAACCACCAAACCACACATACCTTAGTGTTTACAAATAAACAAAAATTATATTTGTAGCCTAGACGCCGCTCCCCATGCTCCACTGCCTCGTGGCAATGCACGGGCACATACCTAGTGTAAGAACTAAGAAATAGAGTAACCAAAAAATCAGAATTGCATCATATTCAACGGTGACTGCCAGTAAAAATGAAACATCACATGCTATAGAGGTCATAGCATCATGAAATAGGATTCTACATCATCACTAATGGCAGAGCTTGAAAAAGATTAAGGGGGCCAAACTCAGATACATATACATATATCTGTATTATTTTTTGTATTACTCAAGTGATGAAAACTAGTACTCCTTCCATTCCAAATTATAAGATGTTTGGCTTTTCTGGATACATAACTTTTGCTAAACACTTATATATACAGTGTCTATACATAGGAAAGGCAATGCTTCGAGAAAAGCCAAAATATCTTACAATCTGGAATGGAGTATTTCCTAAAGAACTTTCTATAGTAGGAACCCTTGATCTACATTAAGCTCTGCTTATGGGCACACATGACACACCAAACTGTACAGCATGCTAGACCAGCTGCTGCTCCTGGTCGATACCACAGATAAGAACACAAATAAGAACCTTCTGCTTAAGAGCGAAATTCCTCTTTATTCTGCTGCTGAGAATGGAAATATTGGTGTGCCTTACTTCCAACTATTGGTTAACTAAAGATATTTCACTTGTGCAGAATTACAACATATATTCAAATACTCACCTAAGCATGCTATCAAATATCTCTCGAAACAATACATAGCAAATGCCTCGTAACAGTCACGCATCAGTTCACAGATGAATGCAACATTTGAATTCAGTAATGAAAAGAACTGCAAAAAAACACAAGAAACATTATATATTTCCAACAGTAAATAAGAATGCTGCCAACACTGAAGAAACAAAATCAAGGTTGTTTCATAATTTACTCCCTCTACTCATAAACATATGATATCTAAAAATTTCAGCAGACAAACTTTAGCTTTGACTGCTGGTATAATAGTGGTATATAAAGAAAATATTTAGCTGCATGTTATGAAAAAGTACCATTATAAGTTTGTTATGAAAACAACTTTAAGTGTACAATATCAATAGTCTGTAGCTTTGTAAATATGCATTACTGCAAAAGCTCAGTCGAAGTTGCTTATTAGTGACCATATATGGCCCAATCGCCGATTATTGAAGAGATGAATACCATAAAAATAAGTTCAAGTTGGTGAAAGCCAAAACAAGTTACAATAAGAGAATACAGGTATCGTACAGTGTATCAAAGACAGCATATTTTAAAGAATGGGTTGCAGTCGCTGAATATGTATGTAAAGGTTAATGTGATCTCATCTTATATCACTATATACAAAACTAAAGAGGAGGTGGACCAAATAACATAATAGTATGACTATCAATAAACAACAAGGAGAATAGAGAAGTCCGTAAAGTAAGACGAAGACAAATAACAAGAAGGTTGTATTTGTTTTGTATTTTTGTGCCATCCATTCAGCATTCAGATTCTCAGTCCAAGTATCATAATTACGATACGAAGATTAAACTAGTTTAGGAAGTGATGGCAACTTATTGGCAGAAAAGATGGGATAGAAAGCAAAAGTAACTTTATCTACTTACTGATTGAACAGCATATACTGGAACCATCAGAATCAGACCAATCATGAATTTTTGCTCCTGAAATATGCATAATGATTAACTGAATCAGAAAGTAAAATGGATAAGAACAGGACGAATAGTTGAACATCTTGCACATATAAAATCTTTAGTACAATATTAATATATCAAAACCAAGGTATGAAAGCAAAGTACCTCAGGTTGATGGTATGCACACAGATGCTCAAAGGTTAGAAACAATGACAAAACAAGAGCCACAGTTACAGATGTTCCTGCACTCAAAATTGGCCAGCTTGGCAATGGCTTTGATGCTGAAACGAAGCCAGGAGAGAACATGTTCCCTAATCGAGCCAGACAACTGCTCACATGGGCCAGCACCAAAATGACACGGATCACATTTTTCAGTGCCATACTGTCAGCAAAGATAATGAGTAAGTGCTGGGGTTGTCGTATTTAGCTACCCCTGGCTTTGTTCTTTTACAGGCTAGAGAATTGAAGGATTCAGAAGCTAGGGGGCGATCTTTTTGGGTATTTCTGTAGTCTTCCCAAACTGCTTTTAACGCTCTGCAACACTTCTCTGTAGAGCATGCCGATCCTTCCCTATATAGAAAAGCATATTTCTTTAAAAAAATCTAAAATGTAACAACAAAGAATGCAGCATACTAGAATCTTTGGTAAGCAACTGCAGATAAGATTGAACAATTCTTCCATCCGAGATAATCTGTCCTATTATATTATAGTCCTACAGGATTTAAAACCTACACGGCGAACAAATTGTTGGAAATGCCTTTGACACCAATGGAAACCTATATTTCTATGGCAACTCACTATGAGGTCAGCAAATAACTGCATGATCCCTATATGTTAATGTATTTTGATGACTATGGTTTATTCTTCGAACAAAAAAAATGTTATCAATGATGTATACGAGTTTGCTAGTAGGTGTGCATTTCTATTCCCTAGCAAAAAAATGCAAGAATGATGTATACGAGTTTGCTCTTTTTCAGTATAACTAGAAGTTGGATTCTTTGATGGATACAATGATGCAACAGATGAACTAAAAAAATAAATCCTTCTGACTGAAAGATTTTATCAATGTTCCTGGATAAATGTCTACAGAAAAACTATCAAAAAATCTGCATTGATGTACTATAGAAGATGGTACAAGCAAATCATCAGTGAACGGTGACACAGTATTTCTATTGTAGCTACTAGCTAGGCAAATTAATGGTAACATTCACAAAAGGCTTATGAGTGACTGTTGAAGGATCTCATGTTCCAGTTATACCACGAGTAAAAAAACAGAACCTACAATCAGTAATGGAGTTCCAGGCACAGGAGAAAAGGCAACACACAACTAAGGATATGAGTCTCTTTTATTCAGCAATTTGTTCTATATGAACCATGTGTTTGCTCTTGCTACAAGTGCAGGTATTGTGATAAGAAATGGCCAAAACATCTCATGATGTGAAGGTTGGGGATTTTCATTCCCTTATGTGAGAGAACTACAGCCACTGCCCACTGCTCTACATGTAGTTTCCACACCAATTCCACTCTCTACATCCCAAAATATAGTTCTTTCTAGCCCTACTTTTCTGTCCACATTCGAACAAATGATAATGAATGTAGACATACATACAAACTACATACATTCATTGGTTAACTAATGAATCTATGTTTAGTCTAAGGGGGTGTTTGGTGTCTAGAGACTAATTTTTAGTCCCTCCATTTTATTCCATTTTAGTCCCTAAATTGCCTAATACGGAAACTAAAACAATTTTAGTTTCCGTATTAGGCAATTTAGGGACTAAAATGGAATGACTAAAAATTAGTCCATAGAATTCAAACACCCCCTAAAACCAATTATATTTTGGGACGGGAGGGAATACACGCAGATTGCATGGTAAAATTTGAATACCTATCCTTAAGGCTTGTTTGGGTGTACATGTATTCACCTGAATCTACATGTGTTGAAGTGGGTTGAGATGAGAATTAAACTAAGTCCCACCTCCAATCCACTCCAATACACATGGATTGATATGGATATATATATGCATCCAAACAAGGCTGAGGCTTCCTCAACATAATACTCATAGTAAACACCATATATAATGTCATGAAAATCAACCCAAACTGGTAGCTGCAGCATCACCGTGGGGCGTGGGGATTCAGCTAAACAAACAAAAATGTTTATCTAGTTCAGGGTAATGGCGCCCTAACCCGTGAACTCGAACACTCATAAATGTTGTGCAAAGAAGACGAACCGAATCTAACCGTCGAAGGATCAGGTTTATACCTTAGAACTCCACGACTAACTTAACTGCATGCATTGGAGTAGCCCCTACGACGAATCGGAGTCGATTGCTCGCAGGCAAGCAAACGGGAAAAAATTATGAACAAATTAGAACGATCCGAGCGAGTCAAAGACTCACCAACCAGTCCTGATGGATCCCCACTCGACGCCGGTCGAGAGGGGTCGGGGCAGGTGGTCGGTGGAGAAAGACGTGGGGCGGAGGTGCCGAGTCGCCGAGCACGTGAGCAGGGAGGGGGATTCGAGGTGGCGTGCTCTGGCGGAAGGAGACCTGGCGACGTGTTCGGCGGAACAGGACAGTAGAAGACGGAATAGGCTTGCCGCTTACCGCATTCCTCCCTCTTGGTGACGACGGCTTGCGGTGCAGTGCAGTGCACGGCTTTGAGGCTATCCGCAACGGTTACCTCTAAATTTTTTCCCCTATATCACTTTTTCCCCCTATTTTTCCCCCTATTTTTTCATCTCCCGCAGCGATTCCCCCTAAATACTCCCCCTATATCCCATTACCACTATAAAATATCATTTTCTATACCAACTATCAATTTTTTATCTACTAACAATTACTCGTGGACCTACAGCACAGTGTTTAGGGTGATGAACAGTGACACGCTACATCTGGAGGGAGAAAGAAGGGGACCGACACGTAGGGTGCGCTGTAGGAGGCACCGCTGCGGCCATAGGGTGCCCCCTACAGCCGACGTGGAAGGGGAGGGGGCGCGGTAGAGTTGAGCGTTGCGCTCAGTCTGAGAACCGAAAGCGGAAGGAGGAGGGTAACACTGCAGTCTGCAGGTGGGCCCAGACTTTAGGGATATATATCTATCCAAGGCGTGCATCGCATTGCAGTGCATTGCACGAGTTCGTTCCTTGTCTTTTCCGAAGCAATATCAATCTCTTCTCTTCTTCGTTAGAACTAAAGCTGATTGTAGCTATAATTTATAGAGATAAAATATTATAAAAAATAATAAAAATCGATACAGATTAAAGCTAAATGAAAAGACTGAAACTATAAAACAACAATTTTAACTATCGTCATTCGTTAATCCTTCACCACATATTAAACACACAGATCTATTCACCTTACCTAACCAGTAGAATGTTACTCAAGTATAAGCCACCAAAACCATTAAGCATTTAATAGTGGGATGGAGACGAGTGAGTGAGGGAACTATAAAAAGAATAAAAAGAAGGTCAGTTTTTTTTTAACTTATATCTTTAGCTTTTTGACTAAGATAGAGTATAATATTTATTTTTATATATTATCGTAGCATATAGATATTATACTAGTTAGTAAGAAAGAGGTCATTTAGACTGTACAGGCATTTTTTATTAGACCAGTGTCAGTAATAAATTTGAAGGAATTTTTATTAGATTTAGATAAGTTCTAGTGATAAATTTTATAGTGTTGTTATCTACTAACGCATCAACTTTAATATTAGTTGTGAAAATACATTTTAGTCAAATTAAACTTTCTTTATCTCTCTTCGGTTAATGCCTCTCGAGGCATTAAGGGCATGTTTGGTTTGCTGACTAACTTGCCACACTTTGCCTAACTTTTCTGTCTAAGGTTAGTTTTTCAATTCGAATGACTAACCTTAGGCAAAGTGTGGCACAGTTAGCCACGAACCAAACAGGCCCTAAATCTGCTAGGGTGTTATATTAAATAAAAATAAATCTCAGATAAAGTCTCACTAAAATTAGCCTTAGTATGCTTTCAGTTGAGAGTTTCATCAAATTATTTTCAAGACTTCCATATTATATAGAATGAAATGAAATATGAATGAAACACCTCACTCACAATGCACAGTTTTAATGCACAGTTTTATTTTATTGTTTCATAAATAATTAATGACTAGGTGAGTGCCCATGCGTTGCAACGGGGACATATAATACCACGGTAACTTATATATAAAATGTGTGTTATACTGTTATGAGAAAATGTTTCATAATCCATTTGTGATCCTGGTCATACATAATTTTTGTTATTTTAATATAGTTGTTTCACCACTACATTACAACCATCAGTATCATGCCGACTTCGATATATGCCACGATTTCCATGCTCTTATCATTGGAGAGCATGCCCCACGCCTGCCGGAAGAAGTTCCCTCGTATATCATCAGTCATCAGGCACGCACCACCATACACGCTTGCTCAAACAAAAAAGCAATTGTGTGTGTTTGCGAAGAGAATTAAAGGCAGACCAGCACAAAAGGCTACCCCGACGGTGGGGAGGATGACAAACTGATCATTGTTGTCGGTCCTCCTCTATGTCACCTCCAGCGCCGAGATGACACCACAGTCCATGATATAGTAGTCGTCGAACGCGCGCGACATGGCGAGTACCGATGACTCTTGGCTGGGCTATCAAACGAAGTGCACATCGGGCTCATCAGCAAGGTAGTACACCTGACCGTTGCACCATCAGATGCGCTACTCCTCTACATACATCATATTCGAGGACACTCACACAACGTTAGCAACGACCGTCGTCCCAGCGCACAAAATTCATGGCCGGTCAGTAGCGACTTACATGGTACGTTGGGCTTCAGATGGACGATGAGCTGGACGGCGTGATGGTGTCGTCGTTGGATACGGTGCCCAGAACAACCCGAGAGTCGTCGACGTTGGCAACGACCATGAGGCCCCCTGCTTGACGATGAACAACGCGGTGCAGCCGCTCTAGACCACATCCAAGCGGTGGCTACGTCGGAGCTTGTCATACACAGCGGCTCATGTGGCCACGTAGGACTGCTTCTAGAGGTCGAACTGCAGTCGTCAAGCTTCTTCTCGTCGTCGATGAGCGACGCCAACGTGAGCGTCTCCTGCTAGTGGTGTTTGTTCGGGGTTTCCAAGCAAGAAACATGGATTCATCTTTGGCGTTGGTTTATGAAAATGACTCATAAGTCAGATCCATAGAAAAAATATTATGGAGAATAAATGTCACGCATGCAAAAAAAGAAATTTAAATTGAAAACATTATTCAAACAAAATAAATTGCATGCCAGGCTCTTCTTTAAATACTACTCCTTCCATCCAAAAATATAATTCAAGAATCTCGGTGATACTTATCTACTACTACGCATCGTGCAATGGTAGTAGGGTAGGCTTGGGGAGAGATGTAGTAGATGTTTTTCCTGTCATAGATGTAGACATAAACACACATGTGGTGTAGCGGTAGTTATTGCCCGCATTTACCTGAGAGGTCGCGAGTTCGAATCCCTTTGGAGTCATTTGTGTTTTTTAATTTTAGCTAGATGTGGGTTGTACGTGGGAATGAGAATGGAAATGGGCTTTGCGGGGAGGGGAGAATGAGAAAGGCAGAATAGAGAATGGGAATGGCAGAACATGGGAATGAGCTGTACGGGGAGAAGGGAATGGTGGTAGAACACGGAATGTCAGACTACTCTTGCAGCCTTAATAAGTAGTAGAGATATGACTTATCTATACTATTATATAACGAGCACACTTTCCTTCTTGTTAGAGAGCGCCGACCCGATTCGAACGCATCTAGAGGCGTCGGAAGTGTCGAGCGGCACGTTCTTTGTGTCCTCGGTGGACTTGAAGGTGCCAGAGCTGGCCTTCAGGGCATCGGGGGTGCCTTGCTGCATGGCGCCATTTCACAGCTCGGCTAGTTCCCTTGCGGCGGCGAGCGCCGACGCGAGTTTGCAGTTGGCCTGCGTAGGCTTTCTCGAACGAGGTGGCCACTGTAATGACCCCGCGAGGTCCGGGTATCTTCAACTTGAGGTAGGTATAGTTTGGAATCACCATGAACTGGACGTAGCACAGTCTCCCAAATATTGTGTTGTAGGCTCTAGGGATGTCCATCACCTCGAAGCATAACGGCTCGGTGTGAAATTAGACGGAGCGCCGAATGTAACCGGTAGTGTGATTCGCTCGAGCGGGTGAATTCCTTGGTCGAGCGTGACGCCTTGAACTCGCTTCGTGCCTAAGTGCAGTGCGGAGCACGAGATCCCCATATGGTCGAGGGTTTTGTGGGTATCCCTTAATATTGTATCAAAATGCAGTACCCACACTGTATCAAAACCCATGTCATGACACCCACGAGGCCAACCCCAAGCGAGGACCCAAGTCATGACTCGTCCGAGGCAGGACGTGCAGTTGCGACTCACCCGAGGCCGACACCAGGCGGTAGACGTAGTCATGACTCGCCCGAGGGCAGCCTCGAGCCGTCGAGCGAGAAGCGCATTTCTGATTCGCTCGAAGACATCTCAAGCGACACTCAGAGAGCAACCCGCCTCGGCCAACCACTTAGCTTCTAGAACGGCGCCTATCACTGCCTTATGGGTAGGTACGGTGCTACCACGTGTCTAGGGAGGCGATATGCTCAAGGACTTCAGCAACGGGTCTAGACCCCCATGGGTGGGTCTCGGACCCCCATGTACGCAGTCTAGACCCCCATGGAAGGTCCAGGACCACCACATATACAAACGGGGCCCCCGAGTATGGATCCGGACCCCCCGCATGGGATTCGGGTTGCCAATAAGGGCTCCCAGTGCTCTAGGGCAGAACATGCCCCCAGGCCCTACTCCGGACCTAGGCAGGGGGCTGGTGACGTCATGTGGTCGCTGGGCGCATGGTGCAAACCTTCGTATGGAAGCAAGGCCTAAGCCTGCATTAAATGCGAGGCGGCCAAAGCATGCTCTAACTAAGCGCAGGGTATTGGCAGGCTTGTGACAGGTCTGTGTAACCACCCCACACGTTACCGAGGGGCACTGTAGCATAGCAGTGTCGTGCGCATTAAATGCTCGCTCAGAGCTCCGCGCGTTACCGAGGCCGTTGTGCCACGTGCATGGATGACCAAGCGTTGTGCCGAAGTGTAATACTCTACATCCACTATGATTTTTATTGCTTTTGACAGATTGAGTATAGTGGGTCTGTGAAAGTCGTCTAGAGGGGGGTGAATAGGCAAATCTGAAATTTTAGGGTGAAAACGAATCAACCAGAGAAATAGAGCGGATGACATGGTGATTTGTTTTACCGAGGTTCGGTTCTTGCAAACCTACTCCCCGTTGAGGTGGTCACAAAGATCGGGTCTCTTTCAACCCTTTCCCTCTCTCAAACGGTCACCTAGACTGAGTGAGCTTTTCTCCTTAATCAAATGGGTCACTTAGACCCCTACAAGGACCACCACAACTTGGTGTCTCTTGCTTTGATTACAAGTTGCTTGAGAACAAGAAAGAGAAAGAAGAAAAGCGATCCAAGCACAAGAGCTCAAAGAACACGAGCAAAACTCTCTCTTCTAGTCACTAATTGCTTTGAGTGGAATTGGGACTTGGAGAGGCTTTAATTCAATTGAATTATGTCTTGTATTGAATGCACTAGCTCTTGTATTGAGTGAGATGTCTGAAAAACTTGGATGCCTTGAATGGTGGTGGTTGGGGGTATTTGTAGCCCCAGCCACCAAAACAACTGTTGGGGAAGGCTGCTGTCGATGGGTCCGGTGCGCCACCGGACACTGTCCGGTGCGCGAGCCATGTCACCCAACCATTAGGGTTCTGACGGTTTCGATCATTGGAGCCCTGACTTCTTGGGGCACCGGACAGTCCGGTGCCGCACCGGACAGGCACTATTCACTGTTCGGTGCGCCTTCTGGCGCTGCTATGATTCTACGCGAACTGTCCGCGAACTATCTGCGCACTGTTCACCTTTTGCAGACGACCGTTGGCGCAGTAGCCGTTGCTCCGCATGGCACACCGGATAGTCCGGTGCTACACTGGATAGTCCAATGAATTATAGCGGAGTGGCCTGGAGAAAACCCGAAGCTGAGGAGTTCAGAGTTGATCTCCCTGGCACACCGAACACTGTCCGGTGGCACACTGGACAGTCCGGTGCGCCAAACCAGGGCAGCCTTCGGTTTCTTTTGCTCCTTTCTTTTTGAACCCTAACTTGTTCTTTTTATTGGTTTGTGTTGAACCTATGGCACCTGTAGAACATATAATCTAGAGCAAACTAGTTAGTCCAATTGTTTGTGTTGGGAAATTCAACCACCAAAATCATTTAGGAAAAGGTTTGATCCTATTTCCCTTTCAATCTCCTCCTTTTTGGTGATTGATGCCAACACAAACCAAAGCAAATATATAAGTGCAATATTGAACTAGTTTGCATAAGGTAAGTGCAAAGGTTGCTTGGAATTAAACCAATATAATTATTTTAATAGATATGCATGGATTGTGTTCTTCTTATTTAACATTTTGGACCACGCTTGCACCACTAGTTTTGTTTTTGTAAATTCTTTGGAAAAATTTTTTCAAAATCCTTTTGCAAATAGTCATAGGTATATGAATAAGATTTAAAGAAGCATTTTCAAGATTTGAAATTTTCTCCCCCTATTTCAAATGCTTTTCCTTTGATTCAAACAAAACTCTCCTAAATGAAATTCTCCTCTTAGCTTTCAAGAGGGTTTTGGGATATACCAATTGAGATACTTCTCATTAGAGGAATACCAATTTGAAATATACCAATAAAACCAATAAAAATTTTCAAAACACAATTAAAAATTAGGTGGTGGTGCGATCCTTTTGCTTTAGGCTAATACTCTCTCTCCCCCTTTGGCATGAATCGCCAAAAATGGAGACTTTGTGAGCCCTTTTTAAATTCTCTCCCCTTTGGCAAACAATATATGAGTGAAAGATTATACCAATGTGGAGAGATGGCGGAATACCGGCAAAGAGTAGATAATACGATGTAGTTGAGTGGAAGCGTCGTCTTTGCCGAATACTCCATTTCCCTTTCAATTCTATGACTAAGTATAAGAATACACTTGAAAACACATTAGTCATAGACATAAAAGAGATATAATCAAAGGTATATAATTGAGCTATGTGTGCAAAATATCAATCAAAATTTCGAGAATCAAGAATGTTTAGCTCATTCCTAAGTTTGGTAAAGGTTTTCTCATCTAATGGTTTGGTAAAGATATCGGCTAATTAATCTTTGGTGCTAACATAAGCAATCTCGATATCCCCCCTTTGTTGGTGATCTCTCAAAAAGTGATACCGAATGGCTATGTGCTTAGTACGGCTGTGTTCAACGGGATTATCCGCCATGCGGATTGCACTCTCATTATCACATAGGAGAGGGAATTTGTTAAATTTGTATCCATAGTCCCTAAGGGTTTGCCTCATACAAAGTAATTGCGCACAGCAATGGCCTGCGGCAATGTACTCGGCTTCGGCGGTAGAAAGAGCTACTGAGTTTTGTTTCTTTGAAGCCCAAGACACCAGGGATCTCCCCAGAAACTGACAAGTCCCTGATGTGCTCTTCCTATCAATTTTACACCCTGCCTAATCAGCATCTGAATATCCTAATAAATCAAAAGAGGATCCCTTGGGGTACCAAAGGCCAAACTTAGGAGTATGAACTAAATATCTCAAGATTCTTTTCATGGCCCTAAGGTGAACTTCCTTAGGATCGGCTTGGAACCTTGCACACATGCATACGGAAAGCATAATATCTGGTCGAGATGCACATAAATAGAGTAGAGATCCTATCATCAATCGGTATACCTTTTGATCTACGGATTTACCTCTCGTGTCGAGGTCGAGATGCCCATTGGTTCCCATGGGTGTCTTGATGGGCTTGGCATCCTTCATCCCAAATTTGGTAAGTATATCTTGAATGTACTTGGTTTGGCTGATGAAGGTGCCCTCATGGAGTTGCTTCACTTAAATCCTAGAAAATACTTCAACTCCCCCATCATAGACATCTCGAATTTTTGAATCATAATCCTACTAAACTCTTCACAAGTAGATTTGTTAGTAGACCCAAATATGATATCATCAACATAAATTTGGCATACAAACAAATCATTTGCAATAGTTTTATTAAAGAGAGTAGGATCGGCTTTGCCAACTTTGAAGCCATTAGTGATAAGAAAATCTCTTAGGCATCATACCATGCTCTTGGGGCTTGCTTGAGCCCATAAAGCGCCTTAGAGAGTTTATACACATGATTAGGGTACTCACTATCTTCAAAGCCGGGAGGTTGCTCAACATAGACCTCTTCCTTGATTGGTCCATTGAGGAAGGCACTTTTCACGTCCATTTGATAAAGCTTAAAGCCATGGTAAGTATCATAGGCAAGTAATATACGAATTGACTCAAGCCTAGCTACGGGTGCATAGGTTTCACCGAAATCCAAACCTTCGACTTGTGAATATCCCTTGGCCGCAAGTCGAGCTTTGTTCCTTGTCACCACACCATGCTCATCTTGTTTGTTGCGGAAGACCCACTTGGTTCCTACAACATTTTGGTTAGGACGTGGAACTAAATACCATACCTCATTCCTTGTGAAGTTGTTGAGCTCCTCTTGTATTGCCAACACCCAATCCGAATCTCTTAACGCGTCTTCCACCCTGCATGGCTCAATAGAGGAGACAAAAGAGTAATGTTCACAAAAATGAGCGACTCGAGATCGAGTGGTTACCCCCTTATGAATATCGCCGAGGATGGTGTTCACAGGGTGATCTCTTTGAATCGCTTGGTGGACTCTTGGGTGTGGTGGTCTTTGACCCTGTTCATCTTCCTTGTCTTGATCATTGTCATCTCCCCCTTGATCATTGTCCTCCTCTTGAGGTGGCTCATCTTCTTGATCTTCTTCATTATCTTGAGCCTGTTCCTCATCTTGAGTTGGTGGATATGCTTGAATGGAAGATGATGGTTGATCTTGTGCTTGTGGAGGCTCTTCGGATTTCTTAGGACACACATCCCCAATAGACATGCTCCTTAGCGCGACGCACGGAGCCTCTTCATCATCTAGCTCATCAAGATCAACTTGCTCCACTTGGGAGCCATTAGTCTCATCAAACACAATGTCACAAGAAACCTCAACTAATCCAGTGGATTTGTTGAAGACTCTATATGCCCTTGTGTTTGAGTCATAACCAAGTAAAAAGCCTTCTATAGCCTTAGGAGCAAATTTAGATTTTCTACCTCTTTTAACAAGAATAAAACATTTGCTTCCAAAGACTCTAAAATATGAAACATTGGGCTTTTTACCGGTGAGTTCATATGATGTCTTCTTGAGGATTCGATGAAGATATAACCGGTTGATGGAGTAGCAGGCGATGTTAATCGCCTCGGCCCAAAACCGGTCCGGTGTCTTGTACTCATCAAGCATGGTCCTCGCCATGTCAAGTAGAGTTCTATTCTTCCTCTCCACTACACTATTTTGTTGTGGCGTGTAGGGAGAAGAGAACTCATGCTTGATGCCCTCCTCCTCAAGAAAGCCTTCAATTTGAGAGTTCTTGAACTCCGTCCCATTGTCGCTCCTAATCTTTTTGATCCTCAATCCGAACTCATTTTGAGCTCGTCTCAAGAATCCCTTTAAAGTCTCTTGGGTTTGTGATTTTTCCTACAAAAAGAACACTCAAGTGAAGCGAGAATAGTCATCCACAATTACAAGACAATACTTACTCCTGCCGATGCTTATGTAAGCTATCGGGCCGAATAAATCCATGTGGAGTAGCTCAAGCGGCCTGTCGGTCGTCATGATGTTCTTGTGTGGATGATGGGCACCAATTTGCTTTCCTGCTTGGCATGCGCTACAAACTCTGTCTTTCTCAAAATGAACATTTGTTAGTCCTAAAATGTGTTCTCCCTTCAGAAGCTTGTGTTCTTCATCCCAACATGGGCTAGTCGATGATGCCAGAGCCAACCCATATTAGTCTTAGCAATTAAGCAAGTGTCGAGTTCAGCTCTATTGAAATCCACTAAGTATAGCTGACCCTCTAACACTCCCTTAAATGCTATTGAATCATCACTTCTTCTAAAGACAGTAACACCTACATCAGAAAATAGACAGTTGTAGCCCATATTGCATAATTGAGAAACAGAAAGCAAATTGTAATCTAAAGAATCTACAAGAAAAACATTGGAAATAGAATGGTCAGGTGATATAGCAATTTTACGAAGTCCTTTGACCAAACCTTGATTTCCATCCCCGAATGTGATAGCTCTTTGGGGATCTTTGTTTTTCTCGTAGGAGGAGAACATTCTTTTCTCCCCAGTCATGTGGTTTGTGTATCCGCTATCAATGATCCAACTTGAGCCCCCGGATGCATAAACCTACAAAACAAGTTTAGGCCTTGTTCTTAGGTACCCAAACGGTCTTGGGTCCTTTCACATTAGAGACAAGTACCTTGGGTACCCAAACACAAGTCTTTGAGCCCTTGTATTTGGCCCCAACATATTTGGCAACTACTTTGCCTGATTTGTTAGTTAAAACATATGAAGCATCAAAAGTCTTAAATGAAACAATAGGCTCATTTGATGCAGTGGGAGTTTTCTTTCTAGGCAATTTAACATGAGTAGATTGCCTAGAGCTAGATGTCTCACTCTTATACATAAAAGCATGATGAGAGCCAGAGTGAGACTTCCTAGAATGAATTCTCCTAATCTTATGTTTGGGATAACCAGCAGGATATAAAATATAGCCCTCGTTATCCTGAACCATGGGAGCTTTGCCCTTAACAAAGTTAGACAATTTCTTAGGGGCATTAAGTTTAACATTGCCTCCCTGTTGGAAGCTGTCGGAGAGGGAATTCTTAGGCCGGGTGGCGGAACGCACCCGCCCTAAATCCTAAGATGAGGAGGGGCCTAAGCGTTTTGCCTGCTAGATGGAATCGGGAAGAACACAAGAACACATAAGGGTTTAGAGTGGTTCAGCCCACCGGAGCGTAATACCCTACTCCACTGTGTGATGTATTGAGCTTGAGAGCTTGTATGAACTTGTGAGTTTGAGTGAGTGTGAGAGCGTGTAAGTTGGGTATGCCTTGTAACGTTGTGTGCTCTCCCTTTTATAGCTCAAGGGGGGCACATACAAGAGTGTTGAGCCCCGACATGTGGCCCAGGGTCAAAACAAAGGGAATACATATGGAAGTATCCAATGCCAGTGTCGCCCAGAAGATCTTCGAGCGCCATAATGTCTGTAGTCCATATAGTATTAATATCTCGCGGCTGCTTCCTCGGTAACACGCGAGCCATGATGAGCACATTGTATGCCACAGCACGGGCGTACTGCCTGCCAACGGAATGGACAGGCACGCCGCCTGCAGCATGGTTTGGTCGCCGCCCGTCAGCGGAGTGGACAGGGCACATTTAATGCTGAGGCGGCACATCGCCTGCCAGTGGAGTGACAGGGCTCATTAAATGCTGAGGCGGCACATCACCTACCAGTTTGACAGGCGGCGCATCTTATCCACAATAAATGTAGAGGACGCGCGGCCCAGAGGCCTTACGTCAGGCTACGCCCGCTGGCTTACGTCACGGGCAGTGGGCCATGTGGCAGCATCAGGTCTCCGCCTGAGCGAGGAGCAGAAGCATACGTGGTATGGTCCGAACACGTGTCAGCTTCGAACCCCCGCCTGGTCTTGATTAAGGTCCGGGTACTCTTTGTCCCAGAATCTCGGGACCCTGTTGTGAGTGGCCCGGACCCCACACAGAGGGGTCCGGGACCGATCCCAGGGGTCCGGTTCGTGCCCGTGGAGGTCCTGGACCTTACCCGGAGGTCCGGTCCGTATATACAGGGGTCTGGCACTTTCCCATGGGGGTCCGGACCCACTGCTGATGCCTTGGAGCATATCGTCTTCTCTGGCCACGCGGCGGCCCCGGAGCCGTCCACACGGTGGGGTCAGGTGTTGTTCACCACGCGGCTAGAGATAGTCACGCGGGCACCGTGTCTTCATGCTGTAGTAAGGGGTACCCCTGTCTCAGGGTACCGACAGTGGTCCCCGGGCCCACCTCAGGGGAGGATAAGAGCCTGCAGGTGGGGCCAAAGCTTGATTGGCGATTGGCGCGCCGCTTCCGTGCGCTTGCTGACGTAACCACCGCCAGTCCGCCTTTGGTCATGCCAACTGCCACGTCTGTCCTCGCGGCTGACTAGACCCGTGGCCCCCATGCTTGATGGTTTCGCCAGGCCGCGCGCGAGGTGCCTCGATACCGGTGCCTTGGTTTAAAAATCCACCTTCTCTGTCCTCTACGATGGCCCCGAGGGGGCGCAGTATTGGCGCGAGCGGCGGTTCGACCTCTCTGCACCCAGGAATCGGCGCCCAAGGAGGATGACTCGTGGGCCCGGGCCCCATGTCAGAGACTGAGCCGTTGGTTTCGGCGGAGGTGAAGAGGCGCACTACCGCGGGCGACGGCTCGCTCCCCATGCGGCGGTTCGCCTTCTTCACACTCAGAGACCGACGCCCAAGGAGTATGACTCGTGGGCCCAGGCCCCCGTGTCAGAGACTGGGCCGTTGGTTTCGGCGGAGGTGAAGAGGCGCACTATCGTGGGCGGCGGCTCGCTCCCCACACGGCGGTTTGCCTTCTTCGCATTCGGAGACCGACGCCCAAGGAGTATGACTCGTGGGCCTGGGCCCCCGTGTCAGAGACTGGGCCATTGGTTTCGGTGGAGGTGAAGAGGCGCACTACCGCGGGCGGTGGCTTGCTCCTCACGCGGTGGTTTGCCTTCTTCGCATTCAGAGACCGACGCCCAAGGAGTATGACTCATGGGCCTAGGCCCCCGTGTCAGAGACTGGGCCGTTGGTTTCAGTGGAGATGAAGAGGCGCACCGCCGTAGGCGGCGGTTCGCTCCTCGTGCGGGTGTTCGCCTTCTCAGCACTTGGAGACCCACACACCAGCTGTATGACTCATGGGCCCGGGCCCCCGTGTTAGAGGCTGGATTGCTTTGGTGTGCGCCGGGCGAGATTTTCTACGGCGTCTCGGGGCACGAGCAAGGGAGTCTTCTTTAAAAAGGGATTCACCCCGCGTGCAGCAATTACGCTTTCGCATTCGCTCCACTTGCTGCGCCCTTTCGCCTTCGAGCTCTCCGCGCCCCTTTGCGTTTGCGCTCCTCTGCTTTCTGCCGCCGTAGTCGTCATGGCCTTGCTAGTCCATCCCGAGCGCTTCCAGTCTGAGGTGGCACTCAACTTGGTGCACAACCTGCTCGGATGGGGTGCGCCAGCGTTTGCCGGAAGGATCCGCACCGATGCCTCTCCCCTCGGCGATCTTGCTGCCGAGGAGTTCGTGCTCTTCGTCTCCAACCTCTCCTGTGGGTTGTCGCTGTCGATTTCGCCTTTCTTCCTGCTGCTGCTGGAGGAGCTCGGCCTCCAACTTCTGCACCTCGCGCCCCGCTCCATCCTCCAGGCGGCCATCTTTGCTCACCTCTGGGAGATGTTCGTGGGGGTGGTGCTTCTTCCGCCAGCGCCCGGGCGAAAGGGTGTCGTGCAGCGGCCTTCTGGAGGTGGAAAGCGAGCTGAGCTGCGGCTCCATCTTTCACGTGAACTTCACCAGCATCCCATGATACACCTCCATGAACTGGTCTAGCTCCAGCTCCATGAGGTGGAAAGCGAGCTGAGTTGCGGCTCCATCTCTTTGGCTTTAATGGCCTCGACGTCGCCTCCAACGATGAGGGCTCCTTCGCCATGGTGCACGCATCAAGGAAGTCGCTGCCGCTGTTCCTAGTGGCCGCCACCGTGTTCAGGGTGAGTGACAGGCCTGCGCCCAGCGGTCGATACTAAAGACGCCGCCCAGGAGGACGTACAAGATGTCGTGGAGACGGTGGCCGCGCGCTTCCAGCACGACCCTGCTTATGTCAAGTAGTTCATACCTGTAGAAATGAGGCTAGAGCTCCGCTTGAAGGCGGATGTAATAACTTTTGTTTTTGTAAGGTACTTTGGGAACTATCAATTAAATAGCTCTTATCTGTATAGTATTTGTTCTTGCTATGTGTGGCTTTACCAACTCCTCTCCTGGTGCTTGGCCCCCCTAGGATGTAGGCTCGACGTGTCGAGGCTGGATACCAGCATACCTAAGAAAGAGTTGGTGCCCCGGCCCCTAGGAGGTAGCCTCGATTGGGACCTAGACCTGTTCATAGCTTCAGCTAGGAAGTGTTAGTAGCACACCCATAGGGCCCATCGTTTGGTATCAGCCATCCTTTGATTCACGCAACAGGACCTGCATGATTTAGTCTGGGGAGCCAAGCCGTGTGTCCGGACCCCCTGAATCACAGCTCCAGATACTATGACACCCATCGCAGGGTGGTGGAGCGTGCAGGCTTAGGGTACGGAACCAGGCTAAGCGGCTACACGGCTTTGGACCACCCCAGGAGACGAGCGTCCATTCTCTAGGATCGGACCCCAGGTTCTCGGACCCACCGGGCTATAGTTCCAAATACTAGGATACCTATCGCAGAGTGGTGGAGCGTGCAGGCTTAGGGTACGGAACCAAGCTAAACGGCTACATAGCTCCGGACCACCCTAGGGAAAGGGTACCCGTTCTCTAGAACTGGCCCCCAGGCTACCGGACCCCCTGCTTTCGTAGAAGGGTCCAAAACTACAAGCCTGGCTACTCAATTCAGATGTCATGATACCAGCAAGGGTGGGGAACTGTATGGGTGGGTTAGATAAAAAATAATATCTAGAAACTGCAACAGAATAAAACCATTACAGAAGCACATCCGAGGGGGTAAATGCTTTCTTTCATAACTCAATATGCATGGGTGCGGACCAACAGGCCGGGCTTACGAGGGCGGACCTCACCGGGCTGGCATACACGTATGCACAACCTAATTACAAAAGAAGAAACCCCAACCCCTCAGACTTGCTCCTATGGATAGAACTTACAGAGATGCTCTATGTTCTAGGGGTTGGGAGGAAGCACTCCTTTAGTTGTGGCAAGGCGGACACACTCGGGTCGGTGTACTTCCGTTACCTTGAAGGGTCCTTCCCGACTAGGGGAGGGTTTGTGGAGCCTTTCTTGGTTTAGTACTCGCCGTAGGACTAGGTCCCGGACCCCGAGCTCCCTACTATGCACGATCCGCTGGCGGTAGCACTCGAGCGCTTGGTTGTAACGTGCATTTCAGATCGCCGCTTGCCATCTGCGTTCGTTGATGAAGTCCACGTCCTCATGCCGCAGTCGTTCCTGCATAGACTCATCAGAAGACTAGGCCCGTGGAGAGCCCATAAGAGTTTCCGGGGGAAGGCAGGCTTCGGCCCCGCAGACCAGGAAGAGCGAGGTCTCCCCGGCAGCGCGATTAGTTGTCGTCACCAGAGTCAGAGCCTCCGGTGAAGAAATCCCTCAGGACCCCCACGGGTGACTGATACCCGAGGTCCCACTCTCCCACGGCCACCTCGCCGCTGTCGACCCTTTCCTTGCCAGGCTGGCGACGAGGTGTGGAGCCATCCCTGGAGGTCTGCTCGCGCCGCTCGCTGACGCGCTTCACGAGTTCGATGATCTCGCGACACTCTGTGGCACTATGGCAACTGTTGGGGTGTATAGGGCATGAGCCGTTGTTACCCCTCTGCGGCCGTGGGCGCTTGTTGCGTTTGTTCCATACCCTAGTCGCAGCTGCGACGACCAGAGTAGCAGACGATGACTTCTCGCGGCCGCGGTTCTTTTTCTTCTTCTTCTTCTTGCCGTCTTAGGTGACAGCACCCGAGCCACCCGTCTGGGCAACTCCGGTCTGTGGTGTCGAGTGCCATGTACGGCCCTCGGCAGCCCTGGCGCACTTATCGGGCAGAGTGAAGAGTGTGGTGACAGTTTCCACGTCATGCATGGCTAACTTCTCCAACATCTTTTCATCACATACCCCCTGGCGGAAAGCAATGATGATGGAAGCATCGGAAATATGAGGTATGGTGCCTCGTACCTTGGTGAAGCGGGAGATAAACGCCCGGAGAGTTTCCCTGGGCTCTTGCCTCACTACGTGGAGGTGGGCCTCTATGCCATGCTGTTGGTAAGCACTGGCAAAGTTCGCAGTGAACCGCGCGCAGAGCTCTTCCTAGGAGTAGATCGATCCTAGGGAAAGGTTCATGAGCCAAGTCCGGGCTGGTCCAGACAAGGCTACATGGAAGTATGTTGCCATTATGGCAGTGTCTCCACCGGCTGCCGTAACGGTGGTGACGTAAACCTGCAAGAATTCCGACGGGTTTGACGTACCATCGTACTTCTCCGGCAGGTGTGGCCAGAACTTGGATGGTCAAGTCGCCGCGCGGAGATGGTCCGCAAGTGCGGCGCAGCCCACGCCGGCCAATGGGACACCTGCCTGTATCCGGGCGCTCATTGGAGTCTGCGGTGCAACCGCAGCGAAGTCGTAGTCGAGGTTGCGACCCTCGACATTTTGTCGGCGCTCACGCGCCCTCTCCAGAGAGACGCGGGCATCCTCGCCCGCACGGCTGCGGTTGAGTTCTGCCCGCAGGTCATTAGACCTCTCCAGAGAGACTGGAGCGTCCTCCCCCGCACGCTGGCGGTTGAGCTCCACCCACAGGTCCTCAGTCGGCGCTGCCCTCACCGAGGGTGAGCGCACCGATGCTGACGCCTCATGTTTACGCCGGGATGACCGAGGCCTGGGCCTGGTTGAGCCACAGTGCGCCATGCCGAGCAGACGGTCGACATCGTCCCGCCACTACTTCATGGCCCCCGGCGAGGACATAGAGCTAGGAGGGTGGCGCAGCAGTTCCCTGGCTATAGACAGCGCCCCCGGCGTAGCCCTAGACGCCCTAGACGTTTGCGCGGGAGTGTGCTGCCGTGCAGAGTGCACAGCAGCAGCTGCACCAGGCGCAGGGAGGTTGGTGGCCCGCGATATGGAAGAGGCGGCCGCCTCCTCCACCATGAAGTCCTCGGGCACGAAATCTTGGTGCTCGACGATGTGGACCATGATGTCGAGCAGGAAAACAAGCAAAAACCTAAAGCCTAGGCCCCTACCTGGCACGCCAAATGTCAGAGAGGGAATTCTCCGGCCGGCTGGCGGAACGCACCCGCCCTAAATCCTAAGATGAGGAGGGGCCTAAGCGTTTTGCCTGCTAGATGGAACCGGGAAGAACACAAGAACACACATGGGTTTAGAGTGGTTCAGGCCACCGGAGCGTAATACCCTACTCCACTGTGTGATGTATTGAGCTTGAGAGCTTGTATGAACTTGTGAGTTTGAGTGAGTGTGAGAGCGTGTAAGTTGGGTCTGCCTTGTAACGTTGTGTGCTCTCCCGTTTATAGCTCAAGGGGGCACGTACAAGGGTGTTGAGCCCCGACATGTGGGCCCAGGGTCAAAACGTAGGGAATACATATGGAAGTATCCAATGCCAGTGTCGCCAAGAAGATCTTCGAGCGCCATAATGTTCTTAGTCCATATAGTATTAATATCTCGCGGCTGCTTCCTCGGTAATGCACGAGCCATGATGAGCACAGTGTATGCCGCAGCACGGGCGTACTGCCTGCCAACGGAATGGACAGGCACGCCGCCTGCAGGATGGTTTGGTCGTCGCCCATCAGCGGAGTGGACAGGGCATATTTAATGCTGAGGCGGCACATCGCCTGCCAGTGGAGTGACATGGCTCTTTAAATGCTGAGGCGGCACATCACCTGCCAGTTTGACAGGCGGCGCGTCTTATCCGCAATAAATGTAGAGGACGCGTGGCCCAGAGGCCTTACGTCAGGCTCTGCCCGCTGGCTTACGTCACGGGTAGTGGGCCATGTGGCAGCATCGGGTCTCCGCCTGAGTGGGGAGCAGAAGCGTACGTGGTATGGTCTGGACACGTGTCAGCTCCGAACCCCCGCCTGGTCTTGATTAAGGTCCGAGTACTCTTTGTCCCAGAATCCTGGGACCCTGTTGTGAGTGGCCCGGACCCCACACAGAGGGGTCCGGGACCCATCCCAGGGGTCCGGTTCGTACCCGTGGAGGTCCTGGACCTTACCCGGAGGTCCGGTCCGTATATACAGGGGTCCGGCACTTTCCTATGGGGTCCAGACCCACTGCTAATGCCTTCGAGCATATCGTCTTCTCTGGCCACGCGGCGACCCCGGAGCCGTCCACGCGGTGGGGTCGGGTGCTGTTCACCACGCGGCTAGAGATAGCCGCGTGGGCACTGCGTCTTCATGCTGTAGTAAGGGGTACCCCTGTTTCGGGGTACCGATAGAAGCCAATGCCATCCTTAATGCCAGAGCGTCTCCCACTATATAGCATGCTTCTAGCAAATTTAAATTTTTCATTTTCTATCTCGTGCTCATTAATTTTAGCACTAAGTTGAGCTATGTGATCATTTTGTTGTTTAATTAAAGCTAGGTGATCATGGATAGCATCAACATTAATGTCTCTACATCTAGTACAAATGGAAACATGATCAACTGTAGATGTAGAGGGTTCACATGCATTTAATTCATCAATCTTAGCATGTAAAACAACATTTTCACTTCTAAGATTGGAAATAAAAACATTGCAAACATCTAATTCCTTAGCCTTAGCAATTAATTTATCATTCTCAATCTTAAGGCTAGAAAGTGATTTATCCAACTTGTCAATCTTAGCAATCAAACAAGCATTATCATTTTTAAGGTTGACAAGAGAATTATCACAAACATTTAATTTCTCAATCTTAGCAATTAATTTGGCATTTTCAATTCTAAGGTTAGAGATAGTGTCATGGCAAATGCTAAGCTCACTAGTTAATTTTTCACATTTTTCTACTTCCTGAGCATAAGCATTTTTTTTACCTTAACATGCTTTTTATTTTCCTTAATAAGTAAGTCCTCTTGGCTATCCAAGAGTTCATCCTTCTCATGAATAGCACCTATCAATTCATTTAATTTTTTTGTTGCATGTTTAGGTTGGCAAAAAGAGCAAGCAAATTATCTTCATCATCACTAGAGACATCCTCATCACTAGATGTTGCATATTTAGTGGAGGCTCTAGATTTTACCTTCTTTTTGTCGTCCTTTGCCATGAGGCACTTGTGGCCGACGTTGGGGAAGAGAAGGCCCTTGTTGATGGCGATGTTGGCGGCGTCCTCGTCGGAGGAGGGTCGGTGGAGCTCTCATCGGAGTCCCATTCCCGACACACGTGGGCATCGCCGCCCTTCTTCTTGTAGTACTTATTTTCCTTCCTTCTTCCCTTCTTGTCGTCGCCCCTGTCACTATCACTTGATAATGGACATTTAGCAATAAAATGACCGGGCTTACCACACTTGTAGCAAACTTTTTGGAGCGGGGCTTGTAATCCTCCCCCCTCCTTTGCTTGAGGATTTGGCAGAAACTCTTGATGATGAGCGCCATTTCCTCGTTGTCGAGCTTGGAGGCATCAATGGGGAGCCTACTTGACGTAGACTCTTCTTTCTTTTCCTCCGTTGCTTTGAATGCGACGGGTTGCAACTCGGGTGTGGAGGTGGCGCCTCGCTCGATGATTTGTTTGGAGCCTTTGATCATCAATTCAAAGCTCATAAATTTTCCTATAACCTCCTCGAGAGACATTAGCTTGTATCTAGGATCACCATGAATTAATTGAACTTGTGTAGGGTTAAGAAAAACGAGTGATCTTAGAATAACCTTGACCATTTCATGGTCATCCCATTTTGTGCTCCTAAGGTTGCGCACTTGATTCACTAAGGTCTTGAGTCGGTTGTACATGGCTTGTAGCTCCTCTCCTTGGTTGAGGACGAACCGACCGAGCTCCCCCTCGATCGTTTCCCGCTTGGTGATCTTTGTTACCTCATCTCCTTCGTGCGCGGTCTTGAGCATGTCCCAAATCTCATTGGCACTCTTCAACCCTTGCACCTTATTATACTCCTCTTGACTTAGAGAGGCGAGGAGTATAGTAGTGGCTTGGGAGTTGAAGTGCCAGATTTGGGCAACTTCGTCCGAATCATATCCTTCATCCCCTACGGATGGTACCTGCGCTCCAAACTCAATAATGTCCCAAATACTAGAGTGGAGTGAGGTTAGGTGATGCCTCATTTTGTCACTCCACATAGAATAATCTTCACTGTCAAAGACCGATGGTTTGCCTAATGGGACGGAAAGTAATGGAGTACGTTTGGAAATGTGAGGGTAGCGTAAGGGGATCTTACTAAACTTCTTGCGCTCATGGCGCTTAGAAGTGATGGACAACGCGTTGGAGCTGGAGGTGGATGGCGACGAAGAGTCGGTCTCGTAGTAGACCACTTTCTTCATCTTCTTCTTCTTGTCGCCACTCCGATGCGACTTGACGCGGGGAGGTGATTCCTCCCTTCCTTTGGCACCGGACTCCTTTGATGGAGCTTTCCCGCGGCTTGTGTTGGTTTCCATCTCCCTCTTGGCGGATGCTCCTGACATCACTTCAAGTGGTTAGACTCTAATGAAGTATCAGGCTCTGATACCAATTGAAAGTCACCTAGAGGGGGGTGTAAGGAAAATGGACCCCGGGCCATTTGGCTAATTGAGTTTTGGTGTTTGATGATCAACACAATCTGTGAACTAATAAGTTTTCTAGTGTTTGTGTTTGTAGTTCACAGGATGCAAGATCTACTTGGACTAAGGAATTGGAGAAAGCAACACCTCAAAAGAAGACATTAAAAAGATCCAAGAAAAGTCCAAGTGTGCTGCCTGTGGACTGTCTATGTGTGGAGCACCAGACAGTCCGATGGCACACCGGACTGTCCGGTGCCCACACGCCGAACTATCCGGTGCACCAGGGAACTGCAGTCCAACGGCTAGTTCCAGGTAGCACCCAGAGAGAAGACCACCGAACTGTCCGGTGTGAAAAGCCTGCGGTGCCAATGGTCACCTGCTCTGACAGGGCAACGGCTAGGCGCACCGGACAGGCTACAGTGCGCTGTCCGGTGCACTACCGGACTGTCCGGTGTGCCGCAGAGAACAGCAGTTTTTCTCCAACGGCTAGAATTGTGTTGGGGGCTATAAATACACCCCCAACCGGCCATTTGAAGGTGTGGGAGCCCAAGCAACATACCAAGGCATATAGTGCACATTTCCAAGAGCTCAAACACCCAAGTGCTTAATAGAATCACTCAGTGATTAGTGTAGGTGCTTTGCGAAGTGCTTAGGTTAGTTAGACCGCTTTAGCGCTTGCTCTAGGTGAACCCTAGTTAGTTGAGTGAGTTTTGTAAAACCACACAACCCCTCGGCTCTTACGCGAGCCGTTGTAATTGTACCGAGTGGGGCGAGAGTCTTGTGAGACCATGACAACCGCGTTTGTGTCACGGCCACCACCGTGTACCGGAGGGAACGAGACCCGCGGCGTTTCGGCCAGAAGCTCGATAGTGGAGATGGCGGGGAGCGTGCGAGAGGAGCCGGAAGCGGAGCACCACTTGCGCGTGGAGAAGGCCCGCGGCTCTCTACGGAGTTACTCGACCGTGGTGCTTGGCCCTCGCGTGGGCTTCCCTTTGCATAGGGGCACCAACGAGGATTAGTCGGGACCTTGCGTGGTTCCGGATACCTCGGTAAAAATACCGGCGTCATCCACGAGAGTTTGCTTCTCTACTTTGCTCTTTAAGTTTTTGCATTTATATTAAGCATTTAAGTTTCAATCTTGTATACATACTTATTTAGTGTAGATTGAAACTTAGCCATTGCGGTAGAGATAGCAACACTTAGACAAAACCTAGTTTGCACTTTCTAGTTTGATTATTTGCATAGGTTTTGCTCTAGGGATTTAATTGTGGCCTAGTTTAGTAAAAGTTTTAGAAGTCCTAATTCACCCCCTCTTAGTCGTCACCCGTTTCCTACAAGTGGTATCAGAGCCTGGTTTGGCTCATTTGAAACGCTTTAGCTTCACTGCTAAAAAGAGCCGACACCTTTTAGAGGAAGGGATGGATACCCATAGGCCACCACACTTCGACGACACTAACTTCCCATATTATAGTGCTAGAATGGCTTGTTACCTAGAGGCCATTGATTTAGGTGTTTGGAGAGTCACTCGTGACGGGATGAAACCTCTCAAGAATCCCGAGAAACCCACCACGAGTGAGGAAAAAGAAATTCATTTAAATGCTAGAGCCAAAAATTGCTTGTATGAATCTCTTAGCATGGATATTTTTAATCAAGTATTTACCTTGAAAACTGCTAATGAGATTTGGCTAAAATTGCATGAGCTCCATGACGGCACATCAAATGTCCGTGAGCAAAAACATTGCCTAGTCTTAAATAAGTATAATTCATTTGCTATGAAAGATGATGAGCTTGTTAGAGACATGTATTCTCGTTTAAATCTAATCATCAATGAGCTCAACTCTATTGGCATAAATAAGCTAGGTGATGCGGACATTGTAAGGAAGATTATCTCCCTGCTACCACAACGAAGATATGGGAGCATCATCACCATCCTTCACAACATGGAGGACTTGAGCAACATGACCCCGACTATTGTGATTGGGAAAATCGCGGCTTTTGAGATGTCGCGAAAAATGTGTCGGGGAGAGGAGCCAACTTCCTCAAGGCCATATGCTTTTGCATGTGATGAAAGGAAGCGCAAAAAGAAGGCTCCCACTCCAAGTTCCTCAAGTGAAGAAGAGGAAGAAGAAGAAAGTGATGATGATGAAGATAATCAACCATGCACATCATCCTCCGAGGACGAAGAAACAATCCGACGCGTCAGAAAGGTAATGGGGATGATCCGCAAGATTAATCTAATGAGTGTGCCCCTGTAGGTCAAAGATCTTCTCTTTAACATTGACAAGAAAAAGCAAAGGAAGAGAGGATGCTTCGCATGTGGGGAGAAGGGCCACTTCAAGGACAACTGTCCAAATATGGCCGAACCCAAAAAGGAGAGGAGCAAAGGCAAAGCGCTAACAAGTGTTAAAACTTGGGATGATTCTTCAAGTGAAGATGAACCTCTAAGGACACGCAGCCACTGATCCTCATCACGCTCATCACGGTCATCACACAAATGCCTTATGGCAAGAGGTAACAAAAGCATTCCATCCTCTAGTGATGAAAGTAGTAGTGATGATGAAGGTGAGGGAAAGCCCTCCATAGATGAGCTTGCGGAAGCCGTTGAATTTTTTCAGGATGTTTGCACTAAACAAAAAGCTCAACTTAAAACTATGAAAAATAAGTTGATTAGCTCTCAAAATGATTATAGAGGTTTGCTAGAAAAATTTGAAACTTTTGCAAACTTAAATAGTGAGCTATCAACTAAAATTGAGCTATTAGAGTCTAGTGCTCCATCCACTGCTACCGATGATAGCCTTACTAAAAAGAATGAAAAACTTAAGGCTAAGTTAGCTAGCTCCCAAGAAGCTATTGAAAATTTGCTAGAGAAAATGGAAATTCTTAACATACACAATAATGAGCTAACTACTAAGCTAGAAAACATTGGTAGCACCCCAGCAGCATCTTTAGTTGAAATACCTGATATTATTAAGAAAGATGCTTTTACTTCTTGCTTTGATTTAATTGATGATTCTAACCCCTGCAACCAAGTTCTTGTTGAGAATATTGTTGTAGAAACATGTTCGGACGAGGTTGCAAAGGAAAATGAACAATTAAAGCAAGAAGTGGCTCACCTTGGCAAGGCTTTGTATGACAAGAAAGGCAAAGCCAAACAAATCCGACCTCCACAGGATAACACCACTACGGGAGTGAACAAGCCTATGGAGGGAGAAACTGTGATTTGTAGGCTATGCCATATGGAAGGCCATAAGTCTTTCCAATGCAAGGCGATGACCGGGGATAAACAAAGGCAAAACCTCAAACAAAAGCCATCAAGCAAAATTTCCAACACCTACATCAAAAAGGTGGACAAAAAGGCTGCTACACCATATTTGATCAAGAAAAAAAGAATGGAAAGGTGATAGCAATCAAGGCCAACAAGCAAGCCAACAAAGGAAAGGGGGCCAAACGCATCTGGGTGCCAAAGGAAATAATCTCAACCATGAAAAGCACCAAGAAGGTTTGGATCCCAAAAGGGAAGTAAATGGATCGAAGGTCATCGGGAAATTTGGAGACTTGGCGAAGTTGGGATGTATATCATGGGATACATCATATTGGATCAAAGTTAATTGCCAAGTAGGTTAGTGAAAAGTTTGGACCCAAATTTCCCACCCGTGACTAAGGTAACTAGATTTATTGTAACTCTTGTTTTTAGATATGCGTATCTACTTACCTTGTATCTAGTTTACCTTTCTTGCCTAGTATTATATTTGGTATTTACTTTTGTTTAAAATTATGCATACTAGGTAAATCACATGGTAGGATTGCTTGCTTTCAATTCATATACTTGAGCAAACCTACATGGCTTAAAACATTTATTTAAGCATGGCACATAGCTTCTCTATCACTCCATAGTAAATGATACATCAATTGAAAACTTTGAATTCTACAAGTTGTATCATTTAACTTATATGTGCCAAAGTTTGGATTATAGACAATTTGCCCCTCTTGATATCAAATCAAAGTGCATGTCTCCTACAAGTATTCAAAACTTGTATGCACACCTTCAGAGGGAGGTTACTCTATAATCTAATACTTTGAGACTAACACCTTTTCAAGTCTATTTCATGTGATAGTCTCATTGTAAGGAAAATGTGGTCCCCGGAGAAAGACAACAATCTTCCACTGCAAAATCTCCAAGAACTTTTATGTCTCTCAAGCTCGCCATTAAATTTCAATCGGTATCTTTTGAGACTACATCTATTATCATTTACATGTCTTCTCAAATATTTGATTAGATTATATTTCATATCATATACTTCCATGTTGCTAAAAATGCATAAGTGGTTAACTCATATTCTGTTACCTATGCATAAGGGAAGTTAGTATATTCAAATTTTATCTTGCACCTCTAATTATTCACATACTTTTTCCTAAATGTAGATGATCTTTGTCAGGGGGAGTATTTCTTCGCCTCTAAAAAGGGGAGAAATTTTCTTTCTAAAAGAGAACACTCTTTTAGGGGGAGTAATCTTTTGAGGACAAGCTTTTATTTGCTTCCTACATACTTTTAATGTCTTCCTTTTTGGTGGTTGATGCCAAAGGGGGAGAAGTTTAGGGACCAAAGCAATGAAAACCATATCAAACACCAAACACCACCAAATTAAAATTTTAATCTACAAGTGGCTTTTAAAGTGGTTTTGGTTATTTGGTCCAAAAATAGGAAGTAAGTGAATTATAGAGTTAGGGGGAGGCTTAAGTCCATAATATCTCATTGTGGGGACAAACATGCATCCTAGCAAGTAGATTGCATATTTTCATTCAAATACTTGTATTATTTGCTTGCTTTGGTTGTGTTGTCATCAATCACCAAAAAGGGGGAGATTGTAAGGAAAATGGACCCCGGGCCATTTGGCTAATTGAGTTTTGGTGTTTGATGATCAACACAATCCGTGAACTAATAAGTTTTCTAGTGTTTGTGTTTGTAGTTCACAGGATGCAAGATCTACTTGGACTAGGGAATTGGGAAAAGCAACACCTCAAAAGAAGACATTAAAAAGATCTAAGAAAAGTCCAAGTGTGCTGCCTGTGGACTGTCTGTGCGTAGAACACCAGACTGTCCGGTGGCCACACGCCGGACTGTCCGGTGCACCAGGGATTTGCAGCCCAACGGCTAGTTCCAGGTGGCACCCGGAGAGAAGACTACCAGACTGTCCGGTGTGGAAAGCCTGTGGCGCCAACGGTCACCTGCTCTGATAGGGCAATGGCTAGGCGCACCGGACAGGCTACAGTGCGCTGTCCGGTGCACCACGGGACTGTCCGGTGCACAACCGGACTGTCCGGTGTGCCGCAGAGAACAGCAGCTTTTCTCCAACGGCTAGAATTGTGTTGGGGGCTATAAATACACCCCCAACCGGCCATTTGAAGGTATGGGAGCCCAAGCAACATACCAAGGCATATAGTGCACATTTCCAAGAGCTCAAACACCCAAGTGCTTAATAGAATCACTTGGTGATTAGCGTAGGTGCTTTGCGAAGTGCTTAGGTTAGTTAGACCGCTTTAGCGCTTGCTCTAGGTGAACCCTAGTTAGTTGAGTGAGTTTTGTAAAACCACACAACCCCTTGGCTCTTGCATGAGCCGTTGTAATTGTACCGAGTGGGGCGAGAGTCTTGCGAGACCGTGACAACCGCGTTTGTGTCACGGCCGCCACCGTGTACCGGAGGGAACAAGGCCCGTGGCGTTTCGGCTAGAAGCTCGATAGTGGAGACGGCGGAGAGCGTCCGAGAGGAGCCGGAAGCGGAGCACCACTTGCGTGTGGAGAAGGCCTGCAGCTCTCTACGGAGTTACTCGACCGTGGTGCTTGGCCCTCGCGTGGGCTTCCCTTTGCATAGGGGCACCAACAAGGATTAGTCGGGACCTTGCGTGGTTCCGGATACCTCGGTAAAAATACCAGTGTCATCCACGAGAGTTTGCTTCTCTACTTTGCTCTTTAAGTTTCCGCATTTATATTAAGCATTTAAGTTTCAATCTTGTATACATACTTATTTAGTGTAGATTGAAACTTAGCCATTGTGGTAGAGATAGCAACACTTAGACAAAACCTAGTTTGCACTTTCTAGTTTGATTATTTGCATAGGTTTTGCTCTAGGGATTTAATTGTGGCCTAGTTTAGTAAAAGTTTTAGAAGTCCTAATTCACCCCCCTCTTAGGCGTCACCCATTTCCTACAGGGGGTGAATAGGCAAATCTGAAATTTACAAACTTTAAGCACAACTACAAGCCGGGGGTAGCATTAGAAATAAAACTGAGTCCGAAAGAGAGGGTGAAAACGAATCAACCAGAGAAACAGAGCGGATGACACGGTGATTTGTTTTACTGAGGTTCGGTTCTTGCAAACCTACTCCCCATTGAGTTGGTCACAAAGACCGGGTCTCTTTCAACCCTTTCCCTCTCTCAAACGGTCACCTAGACCGAGTGAGCTTTTCTCCTTAATCAAATGGGTCACATAGACCCCTACAAGGACCACCACAACTTGGTGTCTCTTGCTTTGATTACAAGTTGCTTGAGAACAAGAAAGAGGAAGAAGAAAAGCAATCCAAGCACAAGAGCTCAAAGAACACGAGCAAAACTCTCTCTTCTAGTCACTAATTGCTTTGAGTGGAATTGGGACTTGGAGAGGCTTTGATTCAATTGAATTGTGTCTTGTATTGAATGCACTAGCTCTTGTATTGAGTGAGATGTCTGAAAAACTTGGATGCCTTGAATGGTGGTGGTTGGGGGGTATTTATAGCCCCAGCCACCAAAACAACTGTTGGGGAAGGCTGCTGTCGATGGGCGCACCGGACAGTACGGTGCGCCACCGGACACTGTCTGGTGCGCCAGCCACGTCACCCAACCGTTAGGGTTCTGACGGTTTCGACCGTAGGAGCGCTGACTTCTTGGGGCACCGGACAGTCCTGTGCCACACCAGACATGCAATGTTCACTATCCGGTGCGCCTTCTGGCGCTGCTCTAATTCTGCGCGAACTGTCCGCGCACTGTTCATGCACTGTTCACCTTTTGCAGACGACCGTTGGCGCAGTAGCGGTTGCTCTGCATGGCACACCGGACAGTCCGGTGCTACACCGGACAGTCCGGTGAATTATAGCGGAGTGGCCTAGAGAAAACCCGAAGTTGAGGAGTTCAGAGTTGATCTCCCTGGTGCACCGGACACTGTCCGGTGGCACACCGGACAGTCCGGTGCGCCAGACCAGGGCAGCCTTCGGTTTCTTTTGCTCCTTTCTTTTTGAACCCTAACTTTTTCTTTTTATTGGTTTGTGTTGAACCTATGGCACCTGTAGAACATATAATCTAGAGCAAACTAGTTAGTCCAATTGTTTGTGTTGGGCAATTCAACCACCAAAATCATTTAGGAAAAGGTTTGATCCTATTTCCCTTTCAGTCTGGATGTGAGTCGACCCCCGCCCTGTGAATCTACGATGCAAGTGCCATCCCTTTTAGAGTACAGGGGAGGCACATTACAAGGGAGCTAAGGCCCTAATAGGTGGGCCCAGAATTACTTACAATATGGAACATGAAGCACCAGATAGAGCTGGCCACGCTAGATCTTCTTGAGCGTGTATCCCTTCTTGGTCGTCATGTAGGCTCCTGACATCTTATCCTCCTGTTTCGTCTAATCGGAAGACAGGCATCGCCCATGGTGTAGGTTGCGGCATAGCCTGATACGTTGTCGTGCGTAGGTGTGGGTGATGTTGTCTTATCTCCTACCCTCGTTTCTTCATACGTCAGCAACGCACCAGGAACAAAGGAAGTCATAATGAAGGGTGCCCAAATAGGGCAATGGGTCAATGCTCTTGCCTCAGTAACGTGCAAGGAACGGTGCACTCCATATGTTGTAGACTAGGCGCGTTGCGTGCAGTTAATGCAGGGGATACACCACCTGCCACGGTCGTGGGCAAGTGTGCATCCCGCCTGCACCAAATGCTGGCGAGCCCCATGCCAGGGGCTTATGTCAAGCACCGTCCAACGGCTTACTTTGAGCATGTTTGGCCACGTGCTGACAACGGACCCCTACCTGAGTGGGGAGCAAGTCTGGTGTTGCGTGGTGACACAGCACCCTCGGGCTCTCTCTGAATAAGGGCCACAATTATGCCATGCGGAGGTCCAAATTGTAACCACATTGGTCCGGACGTGTGGTAGCACCAAACCTCTCCTAGCTCGAGGTCTGAATGACGCACGTGGGGTCCAGGACCATTCTAGATGTTTGGAACCGATTTCACATCCGGAGAGTGCTTCTTCTCTAGGGTCACGAGGTCCCCCTAGTCCTCTTTCTCTAGAGATCCGATGGACCCCTTGTAGAGGTTCGAGTTCCGCCTGTGGAAACCCAGCCCCCTCAGTTGAAGTTGTTGATTGCTCCCTTTATGGGACTTGTGGTGATGGTGGTCTAGCCCAGGGACCAGCCTAGCTGGGCCAAGACTTCTTATGGCAGGCGTTAGCCCAGAGCTAGGCTAGCCACCCGGTGATCCCATGGCTATGGAAGCCATAGGGGTCTCGTCTTGACCCAGTAGAAGTGAGTACCCCATATTTAGGGTACTGACAGAGGCCCCTATTGGGGACTTGTTCTCAAATGCTTGAGCTTAAGAACAAGGCAACACAAAAATGTTAAATGTTAATGTCCTTCGTCCTTCGAAGCATTATTTCCCTTAGTATATAATGATCTTCGGACGAAGGTTATGAAGGACATACCTTCATAAGCACGACATGTATAATCGAAGGATGAAACTTATGAAACATAAGACAACATAAATAATTACATGGTATCAAAATATGAACATTTATTGTTAAATAATCATGAATACATGAAAACAATATCAAATTACATTTGTACCTTGAGCTTGACAGAAGACGAAGATACAAATGAGATGTGAAAAGCCCCCTCAGTACGGGGGTACTGTTCACCTATTTATAGACACAGGGCGTAGCCTGTGTGTTGGGGGCTTGTTCTCAAATGCTTCGAGTTAAGAACAAGGCAACACAGAAAATGTTAAGTGTTAAAAATCCTTCGTCCTTCACCACATTATATCCTTTCGGGATATAAAGAATTTCGGACGAAGGTTACGAAGGACGTACCTTCGCAAGCATAATAACAAGGGACGAAGTATTCATATAAATCATGAGATATAAAATAAACATTTAAATGTCAATATAGAATCATTACGAATATAAATGATTTCAAATTTCAAATGTACCTTTGGTCCTGAGGAAGGTGAAAATACAAGTGCGATGCGAAAGCAAAATGACAGGTTCGCGTGAACAGTACAGAGGTACTGTTCATCTATTTATAGACACAGGTCACAGCCTGTGACAAATTACAATTATGCCCCTTACAAAAGTTTACAACATTGACTCAGACCTCTATAGATAAAAAGGTCATTCTATCTCTATGTCGGTTTGTAACGCCGAAGCTCCATGAAAAGGAACCTTCGGCCATCTCCTGGGGACGACTTCAGCCGAAGCTGCTTCTTCGTGTAAGACCTTCGGCGCACCGAAGCATGGCCCCAACAGTAGCCCCTTTCGCGGTGCTAGATCGTTTTTCGTAACGAGCTTGACCCGTGAAAAAACCTCTTCAGCTTCGGGAAGCCGAAGGTCCAAAAAACACCTTCCCTGAGCTCGTTGCGGAGAAACGATCCGGCTTCCGAGCGCGTGCCAGGCCCACCTTGCAGAGTTACTGTTTGATCTTTGCGGTCCACTGCACAGCGAGTACAAGTGACTGCCCGCTTGGTGTAAAAATCCTGCCGCTTCGCCTTCTTACCTGCAGCACTATATAAACAGACGGGTAGGTGTGAAGTTACCACAGCATTCATTGCTATTTGCACTGTTTTGCTGCCAAAATTTTTAACTATAGCCGAAGCTTGACTCTCAGAACCGAACGAAGGTCCATCTCGACGTCTGCTTCGTCAGAAAGAAGAGCTTCGGGAGAAAAAGAAAAAAGAAAAAAGTATCTAACTTCCCCAAATTCAGAATCAAATGGCTAGAGTGCGATCTACTGCCAGAGTTGCACGTGAGGGAGACGAAGCCGAAGGTTCGAATACTGTGCCCATCTCCGAAGCGATGCAGCGTTCCGGACTGGTGACTGCGGAAGACATGCCCTCTGCTGAAGCAAAGCCGACAGCTGCCGAAGGAGAAGAAGAGAATATTGAAGGGACTGATCCCGAAGATGACTATCGCATTGCCATGCCCAGCAAACCCAGCCACCTGGATTTTGGGAAATCAACTGTTTCAAAGGCTGATCTTTCGAAGATGGTGAAAGCAGGTTATTTTAATGAAAATCAGAAGAAGCTACTTCGCTTCGGGGGAGAAGAAACCACCCCGAAGCCAGAGAAGGACGAGATTGTTATCTTCAAGAGCTTTTTAAAGGCTGGGCTGAGATTCCCTCTTCACGAGATTATTGCGGAGATACTGAAGAGGTTTGGTATCTATCTTCACCAGTTAACTCCTAACGCTATCGTTAGGCTTAGCGTTTATATTTGGGCCCTCCGAAGCCAAGCAGTGGAGCCATTTGCTGACAGTTTCTGTCGAGTTCATGAGTTACATTATCAAACAAAGGCCAGAAAAGATGGGCTACATGATAACTTCGGCTGCTACAATTTTGCCTACCGGAAAACCGCAAAGTTTCCTGTAACCAGCTACCGAAGCAAATGGCCAGCTGGCTGGAAATCAGAATGGTTCTATGTCAAGGTTGATGACGACAAAGAGAAGCTTGTACAAAGTCCACTCGAGCTGATCTTCGGAGAAACCCGACCCCGCTGCAACATGACACCAGAGGGTCAAACTCAACAGGCAATGGATGAATTCGGAATTATTGCAGAGCATATCGGTACCAGAGATCTGGTTCAAGAATTCTTGGCATTCAGAGTCTTCCCTACTCTAAAAGAATGGGAAATGCCAAAGTTAAAGGGGGAGAAGAAGGAGGGGGAACTTGTCCGGCTTCCATATCACTTCAAATTCAAGCAATACTTTAAGAAGCCCTGCCCAGAGTGGCTGGACACAGTCAAGGTGATGTGTAATGAAATTCTGGGGAATTATTCCAAAAAAGAAGATCAACTAATGACAGCGGCCTTCGGCGCCCGTCCGAAGCGAAGGCTGAACCGAGTGCTTGATGCCCTGGGCTTCGAGTACACTGACTATGAACGGCTGAACAAGGGTGCTGAGGGCCAAAAAAGAAAAAGAGTGGCCGAAGCTCTGGACAAGGGTGAAGAAAGGCCAACAAAAGAGAAGAAAATTCCCAAGAAAAGAAAAATATCAACTCCGAAGCGAAAATTATCCGAAGAAGAGGGGACCCCCACACCACCTTCTACCAGCGACGTGGAGGAAATTTTAAAGGTAATGACTGAACCCGTGCCCACGAAGCTAAGTCCACTAGGGCCTGAACTGACGAAGCTTTTTCGAAAGGTGGAAGAGCCGGAACAAACGAAGATAACCAAACCAAAGCGGCAAAGAATTATTGCAGTGACCGAAGTTATCGATAAGACGCCGCCGAGGGCGTCAATTCAGAAAACGGCAGCTGCTGAAGACACAACAAACGTCGAAGTCGCACCTTCGGAGGTCGCGGCTACCGAAGCCGCTACAGCCGAAGATGTGAACTTAGAAACTACTATTGAGGACATTGACAAAATTTTGGAAGACATGGCTGCAGAAGAAGCTGCCATTGCTGCTGAAAAAACCATGGCCACAGTGCCTGGGAAGGGGAAAGAAATGGCCGAAGATACTTCGGACGACGAAGCTTACACATTTCAAAATTTAATTGGGCAAAAACTATCGAAGGCCGAAATGGAAGAACTTAAGGACTATGCCAAATCTTGCGGCTACAAGCCAGGAGCCCTTCTATTTGGAGGCATTGATGACGAAAAATTGGGCTGCATTCGAGACCAAACTGGAGCTAAGGTCATCGGTACTCTATCAAAGAGTATCGGTTTTCCGAAGCTAGAGACAGATATCAGCCGCTACCGACGACAACATATCGTCGGCAGCTTATTTTATTCCAACTTCAAGGTAAACAACTTTTCTCTGACTTCTATTGTTTTTAATAATGGAAATATGCCTGACAAAGGTTGTTTATTTGCAGAGCATGCTTCTGAGCAAAGCTCTGAGGATGCAGCAAGACTTGGAGGACAAAAAACACGAAGCTATAATCGAAAATTTAGAGAGCAAGATAAAAGAACAATCAGCTATCATTGAAAAGAAAGACTTCGAGCTCCAATCAACCGAAGGCTTGCTGGCAGAGACTAAAGCTAAAGTATCAGAGTTGAATTCAAAGCTTATCGGCCAATCAAAACAATTTGAACAAGAGAAGCTAGAGCTTAATTCGAAGCTTGAAGCCGAAGTCCAGGCCAACTCAGACTTGAAGAAATCATTAACAAGCCTTCAAGACAAATGCTTGAAATTTAGCAATAATTGTATTGAACGATTAAAAAAGATATTTTACTCTGTTGGAGCCAGCAGCGGGAAATTTAAGCCTTCAGCGGAAAATTTACCACAAGCCTTCGATCATATTGAAGCTGAAATCGAAGAACTTGACGAAGTTATAGCCGGGCACGGTGACTTCTGTGCCTGGGTAGCTTCTCGGGGTACCGCTGCTGCGTTCCTGAAGGCTGGCTGCGAGCATGGGAAAATCGTCAACAGGCCCAACTTCACCCTGTCTCCATCAATCCTGGACGATATACCTGACCTCGCCCGAAGCATCTCAAATAGATTCATAAAAATGATATGGACAAAAGGCGGGCGGGAGAAGGCTGGAGACGAAGCTCGAAGTCATCTTGAACCAGTAAGAAATGACACTTCGTACTTACCTTCCCCTTTGCACTTGATTTTTACTCATGATGGGATTTATGTAGGATGACGAAGGTGAAGATGATGCTTAAGATGTGTCGCCGAAGCTGTCGCCGAAGCTGAAGCTTAATGAAGATCAGTAGAAGTATACTATAGGAAAAAACTCAGGATACTTTTGTAACAACTTTTGTAAATACAATTAAACTATTCTCAAGGAACTTTGTACATACCTTGTAATATATTCTTACCCTTCTACTGAGGCGCTTTGATGTGGACGAAATCAGTATTTTGAGCCGAGGGCGAAAAAACACCTTCCCTTCTTTTCGTACACAACGAAGCATAAGAGACCAATTCTTCTTTTTGCCGAAGCTTTTCTTTTACATAACGAATCATAAAAATCCACTTCTCCTTTTTGCCGAAGCTTTTCTTTTACATAACGAATCATAAAAAACCACTTCTCCTTTTTGCCGAAGCTTTTCTTAGACATAACGAATCATAAAAAACCACTTTGGTATATAAATGCTATGAATGAATGCTTATGCATGCAAATGCCATGATGTAATGTAATGTGCGAATGAATGTCCAAAACATATGTCCGAAGCCACACTCTCAGCCATTATTTCTTTAGAACCAACCACACATTAGCTCTGCATTCCCTTAGGAACGACTTTGGAGCTTCTTCGCCTTTTACTTAGGCGGTATAAGCTCTGCATTCCCTTAGGAACGTCTTTGGAGCTTCTTCGCCTTTTACTTAGGCGGTATCAGCGTTGACTTTTCGCTGTAAGCTCTGCATCCCCTTAGGGACGTCTTTGGAGCTTCTTCGCCTTTTACTTTCGGCGGAATCAGAGCTCTGCATCCCCTTAGGGACGTCTTTGGAGCTTCTTCTCTTTTTTTTTCAGTTTCGGCACTCGATGGTGCGTTCTCAGCTTTTACATTTACATTCTTTGGGGGATTTTGCTCTTATAAAACTAAAAAGGAAATTACAGATGATGGCCCCATTAAAAACCTTTCTCCCCCTTTAGAAAGGAAAAGGGTGCCATGAAAAAGAAAAGAAAAAACATAAAAAGTTACATCAAGTTATACATAAAATCGCCGAAGCTCATCTGCATTCCAAGATCTTGGAATTTCGTTGCCATCCATGTCCTTCAATCTGTACGAACCAGGCCTTGACGAGGATGCTACTAAGAAAGGCCCTTCCCATTTCAATTGTAACTTGCCCACTGTATCTGGGTTGGCCACTCTCCGAAGCACCAAGTGTCCCGGCTCAATATTTTTTAGCCGGACCTTTCTATCTCGCCATTTGACTGTTTCAGCCTGGTACTTATTGATATTCTCCACGGCTTGAAGCCTGATCCCTTCTAAGGCATCTTTTTCCACAAGACAAGCATCTTCGGTATCTGATTCTGCCGAAGCTACCACTCTTATTGATCCAGCTTTAGCTTCTTCCGGAGTTATTGCTTCGTCACCGAATAATAACTTGAATGGGGTAAAGCCTGTAGACCTTGATGTTGTTGTATTGTGGCTCCACACCACTTTGGTCAACTGATCTGGCCACTTTCCCCTTGGTTGATTGAAGATTAACTTCATTATTCCTGTCATTATGATGCCGTTGGCCCTTTCAACAAGCCCATTCGACTCCGGATGCCTGACTGATGCAAAATGGATCTTCGTTCCAATTTGATCACAGAAATTTCTGAAAGCTTCGGAGTCGAACTGCGTTCCGTTATCTACAGTGATGGCCTTCGGTACCCCAAAGCGACAGACAATATTCTGCTAGAAAAACTTTTGGACAGTGGCCGAAGTTATTGTGGCTAATGGCTTCGCCTCAATCCACTTGGAAAAATACTCCACAGCTACTATAACATATTTTAGATTCCCTTGGGCCGGTGGTAATGGACCCAACAAGTCAAGGCCCCACCTTTGCAATGGCCAAATGGGTTGTATCAGCTGTGTCAAAGACGAATGTTGCTTTTGATCTCTTGCACATTTTTGACAACCTTCGCACTTTTGAACTAACTCCGCTGCATCCGAAGCTGCCTTCGGCCAATAAAATCCTTGGCGGAACACTTTTCCAAGTAACGGCCTGGATCCGATGTGGGATCCACACAGGCCTGCATGTATCTCTTTCATCAACTCTATACCTTCGGCTCTAGATAAGCACTTGAGCAGCGGAGCGCAAACTCCATGTTTGTATAATTCCCCTTCTATCATGATATACGGACGAGCTCTTGCCTCTATTCTTTTATTGTAGGCTTCGTCATCTGAAAAGAACTTACCCTGAAGGTAAGAGATTATTTCAGTTCTCCAATCTTCGCTGTAAACAGGAGAAATGTTGAGGACTGCTCTTTCAAGGAGCTCTACTGAAGGTGCCTTTATTGTTTCGAAGAACACATCCGAAGGTAACGGCAGCCCCTGTGCTGCAGACTTGGCTAGTAAATCATCATGCTCATTTTGCCCTCGAGGGATATTCTTGACAGAAAATCCTTCGAAGGAAGCTTCGATCCTTCGGACCGTGTCTAGGTATTTTTCAAGCTTCGGGTCTTTAGCCTTGCAACTTTTGTCAATATGACCCGAAACAACCTGGGAATCAGTTTTAAGAATCGCCCTTCTGATTCCCATTGCCTTTAGTTTCCGAAGACCCAGGAGCAGGGCTTCGTACTCAGTTATATTATTTGTGCAGCTGAAGTCAAGTCTTGCTGCATAGCAAGTTTTAACCTTGGATGGTGAGACCAACACAGCAGCTGCACCTGCTCCGAAGGTTCCCCAAGAGCCATCACAAAACACTGTCCATACTTCGGCATCTTTATTTGCTTCTTCGTCCTGAGCCCCTGGCGTCCAGTCGGCAATGAAATCTGCCAATGCTTGAGACTGGATTGAGGATCTATGCACATAATCAATGTAAAATTCATTGAGCTCCGCAGCCCATTTTCCAATACGCCCAGTAGCTTCTCTATTTCTCATGATATCCTTCAACGGCTGCGAAGAAGGAACAATAATGTTGTATGCCTGAAAATAATGCCGAAGCTTCCTGGATGCCATTAAAACGGCATACAATACCTTCTCCAGCTCTGTATAATTTTTCTTTGAGACACTAAGGACCTTAGATACAAAATATACTGGGACCTGCTTCTTGACTTGTCCATCAAACTTCTCCTGGACAAGTGCCGCACTTACTGCTGAGTGCGAAGCTGCCACATATAACAACAGAGGAGCCCCTGGCGTTGGTGGAGTTAATGTTGTTAGATCTATTAAGTATTGCTTCAGCTCTTCGAAGGCTTTTTGTTGACTTGGGCCCCATTGAAAGACTTCAGCTGACTTCAGCACCTCGAAGAATGGTAAGTTTCTTTCTGCTGATCTGGATATAAATCTGTTGAGAGATGCAAGCCTTCCTGTCAATCTTTGAGCCCCCTTTCTTGTGGTTGGTGGCTCCATTCGAAGTATAGCTTCGATTTTATTTGGATTAGCTTCGATTCCCTTTGTTGAAACCAAGCATCCAAGAAATTTACCCTTCTTCACTCCGAAGACACATTTTTCTGGATTCAGCTTCAGACCAGCTTGTCTGAAGCTGGCGAAGGTCTCCTGCAGATCAGCAATATGATTTTCCTGCTTCGTGCTTTTTACAATAATGTCATCGACATAAGTCAACACATTTCTGCCTATCTGAGACTGGAGAACCTTCGCTGTCATTCGGCTGAAACTCCCTCCGGCATTTTTGAGCCCCTCAGGCATCCGAAGATAGCAATATGTACCACTTGGGGTTATGAAGCTAGTTTTTGGCTCATCTTCCTTCTTCATCCAAATTTGATGATAGCCTGAGTAGCAGTCTAGGAGACTCATGAGCTCTGAAGAAGCTGCTGCATCGACTAAAGAGTCTATCCTTGGCAGCGGGAATTCATCCTTCGGACAAGCCTTGTTGAGATCTGTGAAATCAATACACATTCTCCACTTGCCATTGGCCTTCTTCACCATAACAGTGTTAGCTAGCCACTCTGGATACTTCACTTCTCTGATAACTCCTGCACTGAGGAGTCTTTTTACTTCATTGCGAGCCCCTTCGGCCTTGTCATCTGACATTTTCCGAAGCCTCTGCTTTCGGGGTCTGAAGGATGGGTCAACATTGAGCGAATGTTCAATAACATCCTGATTTACTCCATAGAGATCATTAGCTGACCATGCAAAAACATCTTTGTTGTTGAATAAAAACCTTATCAAGGTTTTCTCCTGGTCTTCAGATAATTGCGAGCCCAACAACACCTTTTGCTCTGCTATGTCTTCACACAATAACATGGGCTTCGGCTGATCCGCTGAAGCTGCCTTCTCCCTCCTGAATTTGTACTGTTCACAAGCTTCAGCTCCATCTATGTTATGGATTGCCTTGGAGTCAGTCCAGCTTCCTTCGGCCCTTCTAGCAGCTTCCTGGCTTCCATGAATAGCAATAGGCCCTTGGTCCGAAGGTATCTTCATGCAGAGATAAGCTGGGTGAAGAATTGCTTTGAAGGCATTAAGAGTACCACGGCCAATGATAGCATTGTAAGGATACTCCATATCAACAATATCAAACACAATTTGCTCAGTCCTTGTGTTGTTAACAAATCCGAAGGTTACCGGCATGGTAATCTTCCCAAGTGCTACAATCTGTCGCCCTCCGAAGCCACAAAGAGGGTGCGTAGCATCATGAATCTTGTCTTCAGGCTCTTGCATTTGTCTGAAGGCTTTAGCAAATATAATATCAGCTGCACTGCCTGTATCAACTAGGACATTGTGGACCAGAAATCCTTTGATCACGCAAGAGATAACCATGGCATCATTGTGAGGATAATCCTTAAGCTGAAGGTCTTCCTGAGAGAAAGTAATTGGAATGTGGGACCATTTTGACTTGATGAAGGGTCCCTGCACTCCAACATGCTGCACCCTTCTCTGAGCCTCCTTCTTCTGCTTCTTGTTAGCCGGCTCTGAGCAAGAACCGCCTGTTATCGGGAGCACCAGCTTCGAAGCCGAAGCAGCTCCAGCTTGATTGTTGAACGAAGCCATCAGCTCAGAAAAGTGGAAGTGAGTTCACCGGAGGTGGGCGCCAATGTTGGGGGCTTGTTCTCAAATGCTTCGAGTTAAGAACAAGGCAACACAGAAAATGTTAAGTGTTAAAAATCCTTCGTCCTTCACCACATTATATCCTTTCGGGATATAAAGAATTTCGGACGAAGGTTACGAAGGACGTACCTTCGCAAGCATAATAACAAGGGACGAAGTATTCATATAAATCATGAGATATAAAATAAACATTTAAATGTCAATATAGAATCATTACGAATATAAATGATTTCAAATTTCAAATGTACCTTCGGTCCTGAGGAAGGTGAAAATACAAGTGCGATGCGAAAGCAAAATGACAGGTTCGCGTGAACAGTACAGAGGTACTGTTCATCTATTTATAGACACAGGTCACAGCCTGTGACAAATTACAATTATGCCCCTTACAAAAGTTTACAACATTGACTCAGACCTCTATAGATAAAAAGGTCATTCTATCTCTATGTCGGTTTGTAACGCCGAAGCTCCATGAAAAGGAACCTTCGGCCATCTCCTGGGGACGACTTCAGCCGAAGCTGCTTCTTCGTGTAAGACCTTCGGCGCACCGAAGCATGGCCCCAACACTGTGTGAATTTACATTCATGTCCTCTACAAATGATTACAATTATTACACAGGTTATCATGGGCCAATTGGTCATCTCATCTTTAACTCGGTGCATTTTGAAATTGAGAGCACCTAGAGGGGGGGTGAATAGGTGATCCTGTAAAAACTTGAAACTTAATTCCACAAAGATTGATTAGGGGTTAGCACAATTAAGCCAAGTGGTTGGAGAGGAGTTCTTGCAAAACACAACAACCACACGAAGATCAACACAGATAGACTCAGTGGTTTATCCCGTGGTTCGGCCAAGTACAAAACTTGCCTACTTCCATGTTGTGGTGTCCCAACGGACGAGGGTTGCAATCAACCCCCCTCAAGCAGTCCAAAGACCCACTTGAATACCATGGTGTTTTGCTCTGTTTACTATATCCCGATCGCGAGGAATCTCCACAACTTGGAGCCTCTCGCCCTTACACTTTGATGTTCACAAAGAAGCATGGAGTAAGGGAGGGATGAGCAATGCACAAAAGACACAAAAATCACAGCAAATACGCACACACAAGACCCAGACTTGAGCTCAAAAGAATATCACGAGGTTCTCACTAGAACGGAGCTCAAATCACTAAGAATGTCGAACAAGTATGCAAGAATGAAGTGTGAGTGATCAACAATGCTCAAAGGATGCTTGGTGTTCTCCTCCATGTGCCTAGGGGTCCCTTTTATAGCCTCAAGGCAGCTAAGAGCCGTTGAGAGCATTCCAGGAAGGCAATTCTTGCCTTTAGTCGCCTGGCACACCGGACAGTTCGGTGCACCACCGGACACTGTCCGGTGCAGATCTCTTTCCTTATTTGGCGAAGCTGACCGTTGCAGATTCAGAGCCGTTGGCGCACCGGACACTGTCCGGTGCACACCGGACAGTCCGGTGCCCCCTTGTGACCGTTGGCTCGGCCACGCGTCACGCGCGGAATCCTCGGCCGACCGTTGGCCCGGCTGACCGTTGGTTCACCGGACAGTCCGGTGCACCACCGGACAGTCCGGTGATTTATAGTCGTACGCCGTTAATCACTTCCCGCGAGCAGCCAGTTTACAGTCGCCAGCCTGGCGCACCGGACACTGTCCGGTGCACCACCGGATAGTCCGGTGCACCTAGACTGAGCTGATTTTGGCTGAACAAAGCTATCTCCTTTCCAAAGAGATTTTTCCTGTTTCCAGCACTTAGACACAATACATTAGCTTTGAAAACAATGTACTAAGTTTAGAAACATACCTTTAATCTTGATTTTCACTTAGTCCATCACTTGTCATAGATTAACACCTAGGCACTTGTGTTGGACACTAAATCAACAAAATACTTAGAAATGGCCCAAAGGCACATTTCCCTTTCAATCTCCCCCTTTTTGGTGATTTATGCCAACACAACACAAAGCAACTAGAACAAGTGCAATATCAATGCAAATAAGAACACAAATTGTTTTGATTCAACTTTGGCATATTTGGATCATACTTTGCCACCACTTGGTTTTGTTTTTGCAAATCAACCTCAACTTTCTATCTCTAAGTCAAACACACTTGCTAAGACATAAAAAGAGTTGTTCCAAGAGAAATTGATCAAAGATTTCAAAAACTCCCCCTTTTTCCCATAATCGACTATTCTCCCCACAAGAGGCCAACTTTGGACAAAAGAGACAACAAGAGAGTTTTTCCAAACCAAAAGCTCTATTCTACTATTTTCAAGATTCTCAAGTGGTAGCTGATCCATTTATTGCTTTAGCCTTATTTTCTCCCCCTTTGGCATCAAGCACCAAAACGGGATCAATCTTGGCCCTTAAACCTCATTGCCTCACCAAAATCTTCACATAAGAGTACAAAGGCAATAAGAAGATAGAGATGAACTTGGAGTGAGTTACCCTCTCATCGGAGTGCAGTGGAAGTCTTTCATGGTCCAAGTCCACCTTTCCCTTTCAATCCACCTTTGAGACTAAATCAAGCAAACTCAAGCACACGGTTAGTCTCAAAGGGTCAAGTTGTAGCACATCTCCCCCTAAATATGTGCATCACTCACACATGGATTTTTGAGGTCCGGGGAGTGTTTGTACAACTTGAGCACCATAAATAAACAACAAAATGCACAAGGAACATTATCAAAGCATAATACACATGTATGCTACAAATCAATCCAAGTTCCACGAATCTAAGACATTTAGCTCACTACGCAGCCTGCAAAAGGTCTTCTCATCTAAAGGCTTGGTAAAGATATCGGCTAGCTGGTTCTCGGTGCTAATATAGAACACTTCGATATCTCCCTTTTGCTGGTGGTCTCTCAAAAAGTGATGCCGGATGTCAATGTGCTTTGTGCGGCTGTGCTCGACAGGATTGTCCGCTATGCGGATAGCACTCTCATTATCACATAGGAGTGGGACTTTGCTCAGATTGTAGCCAAAGTCCCGGAGGGTTTGCCTCATCCAAAGTAGTTGCGCGCAACACTGTCCTGCGGCAACATACTCGGCCTCAGTAGTGGATAGGGCAACGGAGGTTTGTTTCTTAGAACTCCATGACACCAGGGACCTTCCTAAGAATTGGCACGTCCCTGATGTACTCTTCCTATCGACCTTACATCCAGCATAATCGGAGTCTGAATATCCAATCAAGTCAAAGGTAGACCCCTTTGGATACCAGATCCCGAAGCAAGGCGTAGCGACTAAATATCTAAGAATTCGCTTCACAGCCACTAAGTGACACTCCCTTGGATCGGATTGAAATCTAGCACACATGCATACACTAAGCATAATATCCGGCCTACTAGCACATAAATAAAGCAAGGAACCTATCATGGACCGGTATGCTTTTTGATCAACGAACTTACCTCTTTTGTTGAGGTCGACGTGTCCGTCAGTTCCCATCGGAGTCTTTGCGGGCTTGGCGTCCTTCATCCCAAATCGCTTTAGCAAGTCTTGCGTGTACTTCGTTTGGGAGATGAAGGTGCCATCCTTGAGTTGCTTTACTTGGAATCCAAGGAAGTAGTTCAACTCGCCTATCATTGACATCTCAAACTTTTGAGTCATCACCCTGCTAAACTCTTCACAAGACTTTTGGTTAGTAGAACCAAATATTATGTCATCGACATATATTTGGCACACAAATAACTCACCATCACAAGTCTTAGTGAATAAAGTTGGATCGGCTTTCCCAACCTTGAAAGCATTAGCAATTAAAAAGTCTCTAAGGCATTCATACCATGCTCTTGGGGCTTGCTTAAGTCCATAGAGCGCCTTAGAGAGCTTACATACGTGGTCGGGGTACCGTTCATCCTCGAAGCCAGGGGGTTGCTCCACGTACACCTCCTCCTTGATTGGCCCGTTGAGGAAAGCGCTCTTCACATCCATTTGGAACAACCTGAAAAAATGGTGAGCGGCATATGCTAGCAATATACGAATAGACTCTAGCCTAGCCACAGGAGCAAAAGTCTCCTTAAAGTCTAAACCTGCGACTTGGGCATAACCTTTTACCACAAGTCGAGCCTTGTTCCTTGTCACCACCCCGTGCTCGTCTTGTTTGTTGCAGAACACCCACTTGGTTCCCACAACATTTTGCTTGGGACGAGGCACCAGTGTCCAAACTTCATTTCTCTTGAAATTATTGAGCTCCTCTTGCATGGCCAACACCCAATCCGGATCTAGCAAGGCCTCTTCTACCCTAAAAGGCTCAATAGAAGAGACAAAGGAGTAATGCTCACAAAAATTAACTAATCTAGAACGAGTAGTTACTCCCTTGCTAATGTCACCCAAAATTTGGTCGATGGGATGATTCCTTTGAATCGTCGCTCGAACTTGGGTTGGAGGTGCCGGTTGTGCTTCTTCCTCCATCACATGATCATCTTGTGCTCCCCCTTGATCACACGCCTCTTCTTGATGAACCTATTCATCGTCTTGAGTTGGGGGATGCACCATTGTTGAGGAAGAGGGTTGATCTTGCTCCTCGAGTTCCTGTGGTCGCACATTGCCAATCGCCATGGTGCGTATTGCGGCCATTGGAATGTCTCCTTCATCTACATCATCAAGATCAACAACTTGCTCTCTTGGAGAGCCATTAGTCTCATCAAATACAATGTCGCTAGAGACTTCAACCAAACCCGATGATTTGTTGAAGACTCTATACGCCTTTGTATTTGAGTCATAACCTAACAAAAACCCTTCTACAGCTTTGGGAGCAAACTTAGAATTTCTACCTCTCTTTACTAGAATGTAACATTTGCTCCCAAATACACGAAAGTAAGACACATTGGGTTTGTTACCGGTTAGAAGCTCATACGAAGTCTTCTTGAGGAGGCGGTGAAGGTAGACACGGTTGATGGCGTGGCAAGCCGTGTTCACGGCTTCCGACCAAAACCGCTCAGGGGTCTTGAACTCTCCAAGCATCATCCTCGCCATGTCTATGAGCGTCCTGTTCTTCCTCTCTACCACGCTATTTTGCTGTGGTGTGTAGGGAGCAGAGAACTCGTGCTTGATCCCTTCCTCCTCAAGGTACTCCTCCACTTGAAGGTTCTTAAACTCGGACCCGTTGTCACTCCTTATCTTCTTCACCTTGAGCTCAAACTCATTTTGAGCTCTCCTTAGGAAGCGCTTGAGGGTCCCTTGGGTTTCAGATTTATCCTGCAAAAGGAATACCCAAGTGAAGCAGGAAAAATCATCAACTATAACAAGACCATACTTACTTCCTCCTATGCTTAGATAGGCGACGGGTCCGAAGAGGTCTATATGAAGCATCTCCAAAGGTCTTGATGTGGTCATCACATTTTTGGTATGATGAGAGCTTCCCACCTGTTTACCTGCTTGACAAGCTGCACAAGGTCTATCTTTTTCAAAAGTTACATTAGTTGGACCTATCACGTGTTCTCCCTTTAGAAGCTTGTGAAGGTTCTTCATCCCCACATGAGCTAAACGGCGATGCCACAGCCAGCCCATGCTAGTCTTAGCAATTAAGCATGCATCTAGACCGGCCTCCTCTTTTGCAAAATCAACTAAATAGAGTTTGTCGTCTAATACACCCTTAAAAGCTAGTGAACCATCACTTCTTCTAAAGACAGACACATCTACATTTGTGAATAAACAATTATATCCCATATTGCATAATTGACTAACGGATAACAAATTATATCCAAGCGACTCAACTAAGAATACATTAGAAATGGAGTGCTCGGATGAAATAGCAATCTTTCCTAACCCTTTCACCTTGCCTTGGTTCCCATCATCGAATATGATTGAGTCTTGGGAATCCTTGTTCTTGACGTAGGAGGTGAACATCTTCTTCTCCCCCGTCATGTGGTTTGTGCATCCGTTGTCGATAATCCAGCTTGTACCCCCGGATGCATAAACCTGTAAGGCAAATTTAGGCTTGGGTCTTAGGTACCCAACTCTTGTCGGGTCCTACAAGGTTAGTCACAATATCCTTAGGGACCCAAATGCAAGTTTTATCTCCCTTGCATTTTGCCCCTAATTTCCTAGCAATCACCTTTCTATCCTTTCTACAAATTGCAAAGGAAGCATTGCAAGTATGATAAATTGTAGAAGGTTCATTAATCTTCCTAGGAACATGAGTAACATTTCTCTTAGGCATATGATGAATGACATTTCTCCTAGGCATATCTCTACCATGCATATAGGAAGAACTTGAAGCAAACATTGCATTTGAATCATAAGCATTACAACTCCTATCATGATGAATATTTCTAGAAAATTTCCTATAAATAAATGCATGATTCTTTTGAGCACTATTAGCCATAGGGGCCTTCCCTTTTCCCTTGGTGGAGATGGAAGCCTTATGGCTTGTTAAGTTCTTGACTTCCCTCTTGAAGCCAAGACCATCCTTAATTGAAGGGTGTCTACCAATCGTGTAGGCATCCCTTGCAAATTTTATTTTATCAAATTCACTCTTGCTAGTCTTAAGTTGGGCATTAAGACTAGCCACTTCATCATTCAATTTAGAAATTGAAACTAGGTGTTCACTACAAGCATCAACATTGAAATCTTTACACCTATTGCAAATTGCAACATGTTCTACACAGGATGTTGATTTATTTGATATTTCTAACTTAGCATTCAATTCATCATTTATGCTCTTTAAGCTAGAAATAGAGTCATGGCATGTAGACACTTCACAAGAAAGCATTTCATTCCTTTTAATTTCTAAAGCAATGGATTTTTGTGCCTCTACAAACTTATCATGTTCTTCATACAAAAGATCCTCTTGCTTTTCTAATAATCTATTCTTATCATTTAAGGCGTCAATCAACTCATTAATCTTATCAACTTTAGTTCTATCTAAGCCCTTGAATAAACATGAATAGTCTATTTCGTCATCGCTAGATTCTTCATCACTTGAGGAAGCGTAAGTACTAGTATTACGAGTGCTTACCTTCTTTTCCCTTGCCATGAGGCAAGTGTGATGCTCGTTGGGGAAGAGGGATGTCTTGTTGAAGAAGGTGGCGGCGAGTCCTTCGTTGTCGGAGTCAGACGACGAACAATCCGAGTCCCACTCCTTGCCAAGACTTCTTCTTTTCCCTCTTGTTCCCTTGTTCCTGGTCACTATCATTATCAGGACAATTAGCGATAAAATGACCAATCTTACCACATTTGAAGCATGAGTGCTTCCCCTTCGTCTTGTTCTTGTTGGGATGCCCCTTGCGACCCTTTAGCGCCGTCTTGAAGCGCTTGATGATGAGGGCCATCTCTTCATCATTAAGCCCTGTCGCCTCAACTTGCGCCACCTTGCTAGGTAGCGCCTCCTTGCTCCTCGTTGCCTTGAGAGCAATAGTTTGAGGCTCTTGGATTGGGCCATTTAATGCATCATCGACGTATCTTGCCTCCTTGATCATCATCCGCCCGCTTACAAACTTTCCAAGTATCTCCTCGGGCGTCATCTTGGTGTACCTAGGATTCTCACGAATATTGTTCACAAGATGTGGATCAAAGACGGTAAAAGACCTTAGCATTAGGCGGACGACGTCGTGGTCCGTCCATCGCGTGCTTCCATAGCTCCTTATTTTGTTGACGAGGGTCTTTAGCCGGTTGTACGTTTGGGTTGGCTCCTCGCCCCTGATCATTGCGAATCTCCCAAGTTCGCCCTCCACCAACTCCATCTTGGTGAGCATGGTGACGTCGTTCCCCTCATGTGAGATCTTGAGGGTGTCCCAAATCTGCTTGGCGTTATCCAAGCCGCTCACCTTATGGTATTCGTCCCTGCACAATGAAGCTAGAAGAACAGTAGTAGCTTGTGCATTTTTGTGAATTTGCTCATTAATGAACATGGGACTATCAGTACTATCAAATTTCATTCCACTCTCTACTATCTCCCATATGCTTGGATGGAGAGAGAACAAGTGACTACGCATTTTGTGACTCCAAAATTCGTAGTCCTCTCCATCGAAGTGAGGAGGTTTACCAAGTGGAATGGAGAGTAAATGAGCATTGGTACTTTGCAGAATACGAGAGTAATCAAAAGAAAAGTTTGAATTGACTGTTTTCTTTTTCTCGTAGTCGTTGTCGTCGTTGTCCTTTTGGGAAGAAGAGGACTCGTCGCTGTCGTCGTAGTAGACGATCTCCTTGATGCGCCTTGTCTTCTTCTTCTTCCCATCTTTTCGTTTGTGGCCCGAGCCCGAGTCGGTAGGCTTGTCATCTTTCGGCTTGTTGACGAAAGACTCCTTCTCCTTATCATTGATCACAATCCCCTTGCCCTTAGGATCCATCTCTTCGGGCAATTAGTCCCTTCGTGAAGAGAACGGCTCTGATACCAATTGAGAGCACCTAGAGGGGGGGTGAATAGGTGATCCTGTAAAAACTTGAAACTTAATTCCACAAAGATTGATTAGGGGTTAGCACAATTAAGCCAAGTGGCTGGAGAGGAGTTCTTGCAAAACACAACAACCACATGAAGATCAACACAAATAGACTCAGTGGTTTATCCCATGGTTCGGCCAAGTACAAAACTTGCCTACTTCCATGTTGTGGCATCCCAACGGACGAGGGTTGCAATCAACCCCTCTCAAGCGGTCCAAAGACCCACTTGAATACCATGGTGTTTTGCTCTGTTTACTATATCCCGATCGCGAGGAATCTCCACAACTTGGAGCCTCTCGCCCTTACACTTTGATGTTCACAAAGAAGCACGGAGTAAGGGAGGGATGAGCAACACACACAAGACACAAAAATCACAGCAAATACGCACACACAAGACCCAGACTTGAGCTCAAAAGAATATCACGAGGTTCTCACTAGAACGGAGCTCAAATCACTAAGAATGTCGAACAAGTGCGCAAGAATGAAGTGTGAGTGATCAACAATGCTCAAAGGATGCTTGGTGTTCTCCTCCATGCGCCTAGGGGTCCCTTTTATAGCTCCAAGGCAGCTAGGAGCCGTTGAGAGCATTCTAGGAAGGCAATTCTTGCCTTCAGTCGCCTGGCGCACCGGACAGTCCGGTGCACCACCGGACACTGTCCGGTGCGGATCTCTTTCCTTATTTGGCGAAGCCGACCGTTGCAGATTCAGAGCCGTTGGCGCACCGGACACTGTCCGGTGCACACCGGACAGTCCGGTGCCCCCTTGTGACCGTTGGCTCGGCCACGCGTCACGCGCGGAATCCTCGGCCGACCGTTGGCCCGACTAACCATTGGTTCACCGGACAGTCCGGTGGACCACCGGACAGTCCGGTGATTTATAGCCGTACGCCGTTAATCACTTCCCGAGAGCAGCCAGTTTACAGTCGCCAGCCTGGCGCACCGGACACTGTCCGGTGCACCCAGACTGAGCTGATTTTGGCTGAACAAAGCTATCTCCTTTCCAAAGAGATTTTTACTATTTCCAGCACTTAGACACAATACATTAGCTTTCAAAACAATGTACTAAGTTTAGAAACATACCTTTAATCTTGATTTGCACTTAGTCCATCACTTGTCATAGATTAACACCTAGGCACTTGTGTTGGACACTAAATCACCAAAATACTTAGAAATGGCCCAAAGGCACATTTCCCTTTCAGAAATATACTACGAAGCTCCTTGACTGGTAGCTTCGGCATTGTTCCTGTTCTGGCCTTCCGAAGGTGTTTCTTCTCAGAGGACCTTCGGCGATGAAGTAGACCCCCAACAGTAGCCCCTTCATGGCGCCAGATCGTTTTTTGTAATGAGCTCGACCCGTGAAAAATTATTTTAGGCTTCGGAATGCCGAAGGTCCGAAAAAAACACCTTCCTTGAGCTCGTTGCCGAGAAACGATTTAAATATTCCGAGTGTAAGGCGGTCCCACCGTACGACGGGTATAGTCGATCTGATGATTTGTCTCCTCGCGCAGTATGGTCCACCGTTCAGTGAGTGCGAGCGACTGTTCAGCGGGTGCGATCATCTTGTCGATTTACCTTCCCACCTGCAACACTATATATACAGACGGGTAGGTGTGAAGTTACCACAGCATTTACTACTATTGCACTGTTGTGCTGCCGAAAAATTTGACCACAGCCGAAGCTTATTCACCGTATTTCAAATCAAAGCTTCATCACAAGAGGGAGCTTCGACAAAGATAAAAGTATTCAACTTCGTCAAAACGCAAGAAATTCAGCATCAAATGGCTAGGGTCCGTTCAACAGCTAGGGTTACACGTGATGAAGAGGAGGCCGAAGCTACTGAAACTGCCCCGATCTCTGAAGTAATGAGGCAAACGGGACTGGTTGTGATAGAGGGCGCCTCTGACAAAGGTGCACCTGCTGCCGAAACTGAAGAAGCAGATATTGAAGAGGGTGATGCTGAAGAAGAAGAGGTAGATTATTCCGCCGTGCCATCTAAACCTAGCCACCTGGAGTTTGGAAAGCCCACTGTTTCCATGGCTGATATGCCCATGATGACAAAGCTAGGTTACTTCGGCGAAGCCGAGAAGAAGCTGATTCATTTTGGCAGAGAAGAGATCACTCCGAGGCCAGAAAATGATGAGGTTGTGGTTTTTAAGAGCTTCTTCAAAACAGGGTTGAGGTTTCCTCTGCATGGAATGATTGCAGATGTTTTGGAAAATTTCGAAGTTTACCTTCATCATCTGACTCCTAACACTATCGTTAGACTCAACGTTTTTATTTGGGCTCTTCGAAGCCAAGGGGTGGAGCCGCTTGCCGAAGCCTTCTGCCGGGTGCACGAACTTCACTATCAGACGAAGGCTAGAGAAGATGGACTGCATGAGAATTTCGGCTGCTATAATTTTGCCTACCGCAAAGACATGAAGACACCGGTGGTTACCTACCGCACCAAATGGCCAACCGGCTGGAAAACTGAATGGTTTTATGTTAAGGTTGATGAAAAAAAGGAGAAGCTAGTTCAGAGCCCGCTGGAGCTAACTTTCGGGTTAACTAGGCCTCAGTGCTGCATGACGCCGGGGACACCATGCCCAGTTGCTGTGGGCGAATTTAGAATTGTGCCTGAGCATATTGGTACTAGGGATTTGGTTCAGGAATACTTGGCCAATAGAGTATTCCCAACGTTAAAGGAATGGAGTATGCCGAAGCTTAAAGGAGAGAAGAAAAAGAATGAACTTGTTCGACTGCCTTACCATTTTAAGTTCAAGAAGCACTTCAAAGAACCCTGCCAAGAATGGTTGGACACAATTGAAGTTATGTGCAATGAAATCCTGGGCAATTATACGAAGAAAGAAGATCAATTAATGACAGCAGCCTTCGGCACCCGGCTGAAATGAAGGCTGAACCGAGTAATGGACGCTATGAAGTTTGAATATCCAGACTATAACAGTTGAACAAAGGTGCCGAAGGGCCAAAACGAAAAAGAGCTGTTAGTGTTATACAAAGACAAGCTGCCAGAATGATAAAACAAGATGAAAATTTAGTAAAAAAGAAAAAAATCCAGCCCTGAGCCGAAGATGGTCGTTTCAAAGAAGAGAAAAGTTACAGCTCCGAAGCCAAAAGCTGATTTAGAAGAGGAAATCCCCTCAACACCTTCTGCCACTGACACAGAAGAAATTTTAAAGGTAATGACTGAATCTCTACCTAATAAACTAAGTCCGCTGGGACCAGAACTGATGAAGCTTTTACAGAAGAAGGAGCCTTCAGTTGCCGAGAAGCCCGCTGAACCAAAAAAATGAAGGATTATTACTGTCATTGAGGCTATTGAAGAAACACCGCCGTCGGCCTCTGCACCGAAAACAGCGGCAACAGCCGAAGCTGCTCCTGTCGAAGCTTCTACTTCCGAAGCAGCAGTAGCCGAAGCAAAAAATTTGGAAAACACACTTACTGATATTGATGAAATGATTTTGAAAATTGCTGAGGAAGAAACTGCTGCGGATGCTGAGGAAACCCCTGCTGCAGTATCTAAAAAAGAGAAAGAGCTTGCCAAAGATGCTTCGGAAGAAGGAAACTTCAACTTTCAAAACATAATTGGGCAAGAATTGTCTAAGGCTGAAAAAGAAGAGCTGAGGGACTATGCTATATCCTGCGGATACCAGCCAGGGGCGCTGCTTTTTGGCGGTATAGACGAAGAGAGTTTAGGTGCCTTCGGGATCGGACTGGGGCGAAATTTGTCAGCACTTTGTCAAAGGGTGTTGGCTTTCCGAAGCTTGAGGCTAAACTCAGCAGATACCGACGACAACATATTGCTGGTAGCTTGTTTTGTTCATCATATATCTTGGTCAAGGCATAATATATTTGAAACAATTGAATTTATGCTAGAGAACACATATCATTCCCCAATATAACTAATCCATGGGGTGACATGTGGTAAATATTTGATCATTTCTTTGGAACCACTCATCCTCATTTGATGTTCTTCTTTCACCAAGGTGTGAGACTACACAACATGAACTTGAAAGAAATCATTAGTCTCACAAGATATAGGCTAAACTCTCCCTCAATTTGTGCATGCAAGAGTACACAAAGTACACTTATGCACATTAACAATACGAGGTTAAAGGTGATGTTTGCACTATATCTTGGTTTAACATAACATGCTTTACATAGATGATGAAAATTAAACCAATTAAAAGTTTAAGAACTAAAAGTATATCAATTAAAATCTTGAAGGGTAAAGCATGCTAATATGAACCTCAACCTCATAATGAAGGATATCATATAAATATGTCACTACATCTTCATTATTTGGTTGACAAAAAAAATATAACTCCCTTCTTGATTCACTGTGATCTCTTTTCTCTTTGTGATTTCATCCAACTAAGTGATCTTGAACTTCATTCATTTTTTGTAGATTTTGAATCCATCTTGAAAGCTCTTGGAAGGACCTCATTGTAACACTTAGAAAAAAGAGCATTAAAAACACAAGAGAGGGTTTCACAAATGATGATCCTTATATGTGGATGGCATATGAATCATCATTATTGAAACCAAAAGGATAGACTAAATTCCTTTAAATTAGTGCACACATATAGTTGATGTCAAAGTTATATGCACTATGAACATTTTATATTGCAAGGAATTTAACCTATACTATGGTACATCCCACTAAGGATAGAATACTAAAACAACTGAAGGAGAGGAAGTTTTCATACCTTAGCCTCTTATCAACTTCTTCTTACTTTAGTTGAATAGTATCCTTTAAGCTTGTGATTTATCCAATTTAAAACAAGCACCATCTCTTAACATAGATTTTCACCCTAGCTACTATCTCCAAAGATGATTTATACATTCATTATCGAGCACCCAACTTGATCCATTGAAGGAGTGATCCTGCAAAACAAGTTTAAGCTTCATATCTTGGTACCCAATTTGAATTGGGTCCTTTGAGATTAGTAGTAAGAGCCTTGAGTACCCACACAATCCTTATTGTTGCCTTTCTCTTTGTGTAGGCACCCACATATACTTGACAACCATCTTACATGGTTTCAAGTCAATAAATCACATAGATAAAAACTAGAGTTAAGAATAGGAGCCTTTTCTCCTTTTATTAATACATCATTGTGTTGCCTTCTTGATGATGAACCTACCTTGACTTTGGGTGCACCTAGCTTATCAAGGTTAGTCGCACAAGCATTCATATCATAAAGACAAGTTATGCATGGAATTTACAACTTAGTGATCCAATTCAATGTGAAGCATATGGATATCTATTGAAGTAGATTTCTAAGATATCAAAATATGGGTTTCCAAAATTTAGAGAGTATGGATTACTAATTGTACCTTTTACAGTTTAAAAATCATATCCATGTTAGTGCATATGTATGTGATGAATATCAACAAAAAGATTCTTATGCACTTTTAGAATTAACGATAAGGGAATTTTAAACTGCATCATGAGTAGCTATTTAGAAAACAAAGATTACAATCCATATTAATGAGGTACAAATTTACCATTTTGGATTGTCTTAGTATAGCTTACTCAAGTGAAACTTATTCTCTATGACACAAGATATATAATGTTCTCCCACTAGATATGTGCATCAAGTATTTGAATGACTTGCCACATGCACTTTCAGTTCAGTTAAGAGTCTCATGAGGAGTATATTACATATCATGGTCAAGGCATGACAAATTTGCAATGAATTAACTTATGCCTAAGAATACTTACCACCATATAGAATGTACCATTTGTTATACCAATTTGACAGATCTTACTATCTGTGGTGGTGTCACCTTAGTATTCTTCTTTTCATCATTTGTGGAGACTTCCTTCTTTGTTATCTCTTTTCCTTTTAAAACTAGTCGATAAAACACTTTAAAAAGAGGTATTAGTAGTACAAGGAAGTATTTAATGAATGATGATATCTATATATGAATGGCAAACAAATCATCATTTATGAGGCGTAAAGGCATAAATTAAATTCCTTTTAAGTTAATGCACATGGAGCAGTGAGTTCACAATATGCACTAATTTACAAATTTAAGCCAAAAAAAATTTAACCTTCATATTGACATTCCTTTCCATAGAATATATTATTACCAACTGAAAGAATGCCACTTGGAAGGAACTACTATTGATCAACTACCAATTGAAGCAATTTGTTCCATACCTTTGCCTTGAGCATTCCTAATCTTTCTTTTAGGTGAAGATTAACCTTTAAAGCTTGTGATTTTGCCAATTGAAAGAGCACAATCTATAATTTATGAATTTCCATTAAATATTTTAAAAGAGATTGTATTAGTAACACAAGCAATAGTTTCCTATTTAGCAACCTCTAGTATATGAATGACAAGAAAGTTACTAAAACAAGGAAACCTCATGATATGAACTAAATTACCCTTACAAGCATCATGCATAACTGAAAGTCGCCTAGAGGGGGGGGTGAATAGGGCGAAACTGAAAATCACAAAAAATAATCACAACTACAAGCCGGGTTAGCGTTAGAAATATAATAGAGTCCACGAGAGAGGGCGCAAAACAAATCGCAAGCGAATAATGAAGTGAGACACGCGGATTTGTTTTACCGAGGTTCGGTTCTCTCAAACCTACTCCACGTTGAGGAGGCCACAAAGGCCGGGTCTCTTTCAACCCTTCCCTCTCTCAAACGGTCCCTCGGACCGAGTGAGCTTCTCTTTCTCAAATCACTTGGGAATCAAACTTCCCGCAAGGACCACCACACAATTGGTGTCTCTTGCCTCGATTACAAGTGAGTGTTTGATCACAAGAAAGAAAGCCAAAGAAAAAGAAGCGATCCAAGCGCAAGAGCTCAAATGAACACTACAAATCACTCTCTCTAGTCACTAGGGCTTTGTGTGGAGTTGGGAGAGGATTTGATCTATTTTGGTGTGCTTTGCAATGAATGCTAGCTCTTGTATAGTGGTTGGAAGTTGGAAAACTTGGATGCAATGAATGGTGGGGTGGTTGGGGTATTTATAGCCCCAACCACCAAACTTGACCGTTGGTGGAGGCTGTCTGTCGATGGCACACCGGACAGTCCGGTGCACACCGGACATGTCCGGTGCCCCCGCCACGTCACCAGTGCCGTTGGATTTGACCGTTGGAGCTTCTGACTTCTGGGCCCGCCTGGATGTCCGGTGCACACCGGACATCAACTGTTCATTGTCCGGTGCGCCAGAATGGGCGCGCCTGACATCTGCACGCGCAGAGCGCGCGTTAAATGCGCCGCAGGTAGCCGTTGGCGCCGAAATAGCCGTTGCCCCGCTGGTACACCGGACAGTCCGGTGCACACCGGACATGCCCGGTGAATTATAGCCGAGCGGCTGCCGCGCGAACCCGAGGCTGGCGAGTTGAGGAGGCCGCGCTTCCTTGGAGCACCGGACACTGTCTGGTGTACACCGGACAGTCCGGTGAATTATAGCGAAGCGGCCTGCGAAATTCCCGAAGGTGGCGAGTTCGAGTTGGAGTCCTCTGGGCGCACCGGACACTGTCCGGTGTACACCGGACAGTCTGGTGCCTCCAGCCAGAGGTGCCTTCGGTTGCCTCTTTGCTCCTTTGTTGAATCCAAAACTTGATCTTTTTATTGGCTGAGTGTGAACCTTTTGCACCTGTATAACTTATACACTAGAGCAAACTAGTTAGTCCAATATTTGTGTTGGGCAATTCAACCACCAAAATTATTTAGGAACTCGGTGTAAGCCTAATTCCCTTTCAATCTCCCCCTTTTTGGTGATTGATGCCAACACAAACCAAAGCAAATATAGAAGTGCATAATTGAACTAGTATGCATAATGTAAGTGCAAAGGTTGCTTGAAATTGAGCCAATATAATACTTACATGATGCGCATGGATTGTTTTTTTTATTTTTAACATATTGGACCACATTTGCACCAAAAGTTTTGTTTTTGCAAACTCTTTTGTAAATTCTTTTCAAAGTCCTTTTGCAAGATAGTCAGAGGTAAATGAATAAGATTTGCAAGGCATTTTTAAGTTTTGAAATTTTCTCCCCTTGTTTCAAATGCTTTTTCCTTTGACTAAACAAAACTCCCCCTCAAATAAAGTCTCCTCTTAGTGTTCAAGAGGGTTTTAGGACATCAATTTTGAAAATACTACTTGCTCCCTCCCCCTTTAGAACACAAAGAGATACCAATTTTGAAATTTACCGAATGAAAATCATCAATTTTAAAATTAGGGTGGTGGTGCGGTCCTTTTGCTTTGGGCTCATACTTTCTCCCCCTTTGGCATGAATCGCCAAAAACGGATACTTAGAATGAAATATAAGCCCTTGGAAAGTACTTTCTCCTCCTTTGGTCATAAAATAAATGAGTGAAGATTATACCAATGTTGGAGAGAGATGTGGAGCGACGGCGAAGGATGAGTAGTAGAGTGGAGTGGAAGCCTTGTCTTCGCCGAAGACTCCAATTCCCTTTCAATATACCTATGACTTGGTTTTGGAATACACTTGAAAACACATTAGTCATAGCATATATAAAAGAGATATGATCAAAGGTATACATGTGAGCTATGTGTGCAAGTTTAGCAAAAGAAATTCCTAGAATCTAGAATATTAAGCTCATGCTTAAGTCTGGTAAAAGATTGTTCATCAAGCGGCTTGGTAAAGATATCGGCTAATTGATCTTTAGTGTTAATGTATGAAATCTCGATATCCCCCTTTTGTTGGTGATCCCGAAGAAAGTGATACCGAATGGCTATGTGTTTAGTGCGGCTATGCTCAACGGGATTATCCGCCATGCGGATTGCACTCTCATTATCACATAGAAGAGGAACTTTGGTTAATTTGTAACCGTAGTCCCGCAGGGTTTGCCTCATCCAAAGCAATTGCGCGCAACAATGGCCTGCGGCAATATACTCGGCTTCGGCGGTAGAAAGAGCGACCGAATTTTGCTTCTTTGAAGCCCAAGACACCAAGGATCTTCCCAAGAACTGGCAAGTCCCCGATGTGCTCTTTCTATTAATCTTACACCCTGCCCAATCGGCATCCGAATAACCAATCAAATCAAAAGTGGATCCCCGAGGGTACCAAAGCCCAAACTTAGGAGTATAAGCCAAATATCTCAAGATTCGTTTTACGGCCGTAAGGTGTGATTCCTTAGGGTCGGCTTGGAATCTTGCACACATGCATACGGAAAGCATAATGTCCGGTCGAGATGCACATAAATAAAGCAATGAACCAATCATCGACCGGTATACCTTTTGATCCACGGACTTACCTCCCGTGTCGAGGTCGAGATGCCCATTTGTTCCCATGGGAGTCTTGATGGGCTTGGCATCCTTCATTCCAAACTTGCTTAGAATGTCTTGAGTATACTTTGTTTGGCAAATGAATGTGCCTTCTTGGAGTTGTTTGACTTGAAATCCTAGAAAATACTTCAACTCCCCCATCATAGACATCTCGAATTTCTGTGTCATGATCCTACTAAATTCTTCACATGTAGATTTGTTAGTAGACCCAAATATAATATCATCAACATAAATTTGACATACGAACAAATCATTATTAAGTGTTTTGGTGAATAAAGTAGGATCGGCTTTGCCGACTTTGAAGCCATTCGCAATAAGGAAATCTCTAAGGCATTCATACCATGCTCTTGGGGCTTGCTTGAGCCCATAAAGCGCCTTAGAGAGCCTATAAACATGGTTAGGATACTCACTGTCTTCAAAGCCGGGAGGTTGCTCAACATAGACCTCCTCCTTGATTGGTCCATTGAGGAAGGCACTCTTCACGTCCATTTGATAAAGCTTGAAGCCATGGTAAGTAGCATAGGCCAATAATATGCGAATTGACTCAAGCCTAGCTACGGGTGCATAGGTTTCACCAAAATCCAAACCTTCGACTTGTGAATATCCCTTGGCCACGAGTCGAGCTTTGTTCCTTGTCACCACACCATGCTCATCTTGCTTGTTGCGGAAGACCCACTTGGTTCCTACAACATTTTGATTAGGACGTGGAACTAAATGCCATACCTCATTTCTTGTGAAATTGTTGAGCTCCTCTTGCATCACCATCACCCAATCCGAATCTTGAAGTGCTTCCTCTACCCTGTGTGGCTCAATAGAGGAAACAAAAGAGTAATGTTCACAAAAATGTGCAACACGAGATCGAGTAGTTACCCCCTTATGAATGTCGCCGAGGATGGTGTCGACGGGGTGATCTCGTTGTATTGCTTGGTGGACTCTTGGGTGTGGCGGCCTTGGTTGTTCATCCTCCTTGTCTTCATCATTTGCATCTCCCCCTTGATCGTTGCCGTCATTTTGAGGTGGCTCATCTTCTTGATCTTCTTGTTCAACCTCTTGAGCCTCATCCTCAATTTGAGTTGGTGGAGATGCTTGCATGGAGGAGGATGGTTGATCTTGTGCACTTGAAGACTCTTCGGATTCCTTAGGACACACATCCCCAATGGACATGTTCCTTAGTGCTATGCATGGAGCCTGTTCTTCACCTATCTCATCAAGATCAACTTGCTCTACTTGAGAGCCGTTAGTCTCATCAAACACAACGTCACAAGAAACTTCAACAAGTCCTGACGACTTGTTAAAGACTCTATATGCCCTTGTGTTTGAGTCATATCCTAGTAAAAAGCCTTCTACAGTTTTAGGAGCAAATTTAGGTTTTCTACCTCTCTTAACAAGAATAAAGCATTTGCTACCAAAAACTCTAAAATATGAAATGTTTGGCTTTTTACCGGTTAGGAGTTCATAAGATGTCTTCTTGAGGATTCGATGAAGATATAACCGGTTGATGGCGTAGCAAGCGGTGTTGACCGCTTCGGCCCAAAACCGATCCGGTGTCTTGTACTCATCAAGCATGGTTCTTGCCATGTCCAATAGAGTTCGATTCTTCCTCTCCACTACACCATTTTGTTGTGGGGTGTAGGGAGAAGAGAACTCATGCTTGATGCCCTCCTCCTCAAGGAAGCCTTCAATTTGAGAGTTCTTGAACTCCGTCCCATTGTCGCTTCTAATTTTCTTGATCCTTAAGCCGAACTCATTTTGAGCCCGTCTCAAGAATCCCTTTAAGGTCTCTTGGGTATGAGATTTATCCTGCAAAAAGAACACCCAAGTGAAGCGAGAATAATCATCCACAATAACTAGACAGTACTTACTCCCGCCGATGCTTATATAAGCGATCGGGCCGAATAAATCCATGTGTAGGAGCTCCAGTGGCCTGTCACTAGTCATGATGTTCTTGTGTGGATGATGAGTGCCAACTTGCTTCCCGGCTTGGCATGCGCTACAAATCCTGTCTTTCTCAAAATGAACATTTGTTAGTCCTAAAATGTGCTCTCCCTTTAGAAGCTTATGAAGATTCTTCATTCCAACATGGGCTAGTCGGCGGTGCCAGAGCCAACCCAAGTTAGTCTTAGCAACCAAGCAAGTGTCGAGTTCAACTCTATCAAAATCTACCAAGTATAGCTGACCCTCTAACACTCCCTTAAATGCTATTGAATCATCACTTCTTCTAAAGACAGTAACACCAGTATCAGTAAATAGACAGTTGTAGCCCATTTGACATAATTGGGATACGGAAAGCAAATTGTAATCTAAAGAATCTACAAGAAAAACATTGGAAATAGTATGGTCAGGTGATATAGCAATTTTACCCAAACCTTTGACCAAACCTTGATTTCCATCCCCGAATGTGATAGCTCGTTGGGGATCTTGGTTTTTCTCATAAGAGGAGAACATCTTTTTCTCCCCTGTCATGTGGTTTGTGCACCCGCTGTCGAGTATCCAACTTGAGCCCCCGGATGCATAAACCTACAAAACAAATTTAGTTCTTGACTTTAGGTACCCAAACGGTTTTGGGTCCTTTAGCATTAGAAACAAGAACTTTGGGTACCCAAACACAAGTCTTAGAGCCCTTGTGTTTGCCCCCAACAATTTTGGCAACTACCTTGCCGGATTTGTTAGTTAAAACATATGATGCATCAAAAGTTTTGAATGAAATAGCATGATCGTTTGATGCATTAGGAGTTTTCTTTCTAGGCAACTTGGCACGGGTTGGTTGCCTAGAGCTAGATGTCTCACCCTTATACATAAAAGCATGGTTAGGGCCAGAGTGAGACTTCCTAGAGTGAGTTCTCCTAATTTTGCTCTCAGGATAGCCGGCAGGGTACAAAATGTAACCCTCGTTATCCTGAGGCATGGGAGCCTTGCCCTTAACAAAGTTAGATAAATTCTTTGGAGGGGCATTAAGTTTGACATTGTCTCCCCTTTGGAAGCCAATGCCATCCTTGATGCCAGGGCGTCTCCCATTATAGAGCATGCTTCTAGCAAATTTAAATTTTTCATTTTCTAAGTCATGCTCACTAATCTTAGCATTAAGTTGTGCTATGTGATCATTTTGTTTTTTAATTAAGGCTAGGTGATCATGGATAGCATCAACATTAATATCTCTACACCTAGTACAAATGGAAACATGCTCAGTAGATGTAGAGGGTTTGCAAGATTTTAATTCTACAACCTTAGCATGCAGCATATCATTTTTAGTTCTAAGGTCGGAAATAGTGGCATTGCAAACATCAAAATCCTTAGCCTTAGCAAGCAATTTTTCATTCTCATTCTTAAGGCTAGCAAGAGAAACATTCAACTCATCAATTCTAGCAAGTAAATCATCTTTAGAATTGGAAGTTGAAACATTGCAAACATGTGAATCAACCTTAGCAATTAATCTAGCATTTTCATTTCTAAGGTTGTCAATAGTGTCATGGCATGTGCTTAGCTCACTAGTTAATTTGTTACATTTTTCTATCTCTAGAGCATAAGCATTTTTAACCTTAACATGTTTCTTATTTTCCTTGATTAGGAAGTCCTCTTGGGAGTCCAAGAGATCATCCTTTTCATGGATGGCACTAATTAGCTCATTTAATTTTTCCTTTTGTTCCATGTTAAGGTTGGCAAAAAGGATACGCAAATTATCTTCCTCACCACTAGCATTATCATCACTAGAAGATTCATATTTGGTGGAGGAGTTAGATTTAACCTTCTTCCTTTTGCCGTCCTTTGCCATGAGGCACTTGTGGCCGACGTTGGGGAAGAGGAGTCCCTTGGTGACGGCGATGTTGGCGGCGTCCTCGTCGGAGGAGGACTCGGTGGAGCTCTCGTCGGAGTCCCATTCCCGGCAAACATGGGCATCACCGCCCTTCTTCTTGTAGTATTTCTTCTTTTCTCTCCTCTTTCCCTTCTTGTCGTCGCCCCTGTCACTGTCACTAGACATAGGACATTTTGCAATAAAATGACCGGGCTTACCACACTTGTAGCAAACCTTCTTGGAACGGGATTTGTAATCCTTCCCCTTCCGTTGCTTGAGGATTTGCCGAAAGCTTTTGATGATTAAGGCCATCTCCTCATTGTCGAGCTTGGAGGCGTCAATTGGTTGTCTACTTGGTGTAGACTCCTCCTTCTTTTCCTCCGTTGCCTTGAAGGCCACCGGTTGCGCCTCGGATGTGGAAGGTTCGTCAAGCTCGTTGATCTTCTTTGAGTCCTTAATCATGCATTCAAAGCTCACAAAATTCCCGATAACTTCCTCGGGGGTCATTAGTGGATATCTAGGATTACCACGAATTAATTGAACTTGAGTGGGGTTAAGGAAAATAAGAGCTCTTAGAATAACCTTAACCACCTCGTGGTCATCCCACTTTTTGCTCCCGAGGTTGCGCACTTGGTTCACCAAGGTCTTGAGCCGATTGTACATGTCTTGTGGCTCCTCTCCTTGGCGAAGACGGAAGCGACCGAGCTCCCCCTCGATCGTTTCCCGCTTGGTGATCTTGGTGAGTTCATCACCCTCGTGCGCCGTCTTGAGTAGGTCCCAAATCTCCTTTGCGTTCTTCAACCCTTGCACTTTGTTGTATTCCTCCTTGCTTAGAGAGGCAAGGAGAATGGTTGCGGCTTGGGAGTTGAAGTGCTCGATTTGGGCTACTTCGTCCGTGTCATAATCCTCATCCCCTATTGATGGTACCTGTACTCCAAACTCAACAACATTCCATATACTTTTGTGGAGTGAGGTTAGATGAAATTTCATTAAATCACTCCACCTAGCATAATCTTCGCCGTCAAAAGTTGGCGGTTTGCCTAATGGAACGGAAAGTAATGGAGTATGTCTAGATGTACGGGGATAGTTTAAGAGGATCTTACTAAACTTCTTGCGCTCTTGGCGCTTAGAAGTTACGGACGGTGCATCGGAGTCGGAGGTGGATGTTGATGAAGTGTCGGTCTCGTAGTAGACCACCTTCCTCATCCTCTTGTGCTTGTCCCCACTCCGATGCGGCTTGTGAGAAGAAGATTTTTCCTTCTTCTCCTTGTGGTGAGAAGAGGAAGATCTTTTCTCCTTCCGCTTGGAGGAGTTCTTCTTCTTCTCCCTTCTCTTGGTGCGGGACTCTTCCAATGAAGTGCTCCCTTGGCTTGTAGTGGGCTTGTCGCCGGTCTCCATCTCCCTCTTGGTGTGATCTCCCGACATCACTTCGAGCGGTTAGGCTCTAATGAAGCACCGGGCTCTGATACCAATTGAAAGTCGCCTAGAGGGGGGGGGTGAATAGGGCGAAACTGAAAATCACAAAAAATAATCACAACTACAAGCCGGGTTAGCGTTAGAAATATAATAGAGTCCACGAGAGAGGGCGCAAAACAAATCGCAAGCGAATAATGAAGTGAGACACGCGGATTTGTTTTACCGAGGTTCGGTTCTCTCAAACCTACTCCCCGTTGAGGAGGCCACAAAGGCCGGGTCTCTTTCAACCCTTCCCTCTCTCAAACGGTCCCTCGGACCGAGTGAGCTTCTCTTTCTCAAATCACTTGGGAATCAAACTTCCTGCAAGGACCACCACACAATTGGTGTCTCTTGCCTCGATTACAAGTGAGTGTTTGATCACAAGAAAGAAAGCCAAAGAAAAAGAAGCGATCCAAGCGCAAGAGCTCAAATGAACACTACAAATCACTCTCTCTAGTCACTAGGGCTTTGTGTGGAGTTGGGAGAGGATTTGATCTATTTTGGTGTGCTTTGCAATGAATGCTAGCTCTTGTATAGTGGTTGGAAGTTGGAAAACTTGGATGCAATGAATGGTGGGGTGGTTGGGGTATTTATAGCCCCAACCACCAAACTTGACCGTTGGTGGAGGCTGTCTGTCGATGGCACACCGGACAGTCCGGTGCACACCGGACATGTCCGGTGCCCCCGCCACGTCACCAGTGCCGTTGGATTTGACCGTTGGAGCTTCTGACTTCTGGGCCCGTCTGGATGTCCGGTGCACACCGGACATCAACTGTTCATTGTCCGGTGCACCAGAATGGGCGCGCCTGACATCTGCGCGCGCAGAGCGCGCGTTAAATGCGCCGCAGGTAGCCGTTGGCGCCGAAATAGCCGTTGCCCCGCTGGTACACCGGACAGTCCGGTGCACACCGGACATGCCCGGTGAATTATAGCCGAGCGGCTGCCGCGCGAACCCGAGGCTGGCGAGTTGAGGAGGCCGCGCTTCCTTGGAGCACCGGACACTGTCCGGTGTACACCGGACAGTCCGGTGAATTATAGCGAAGCGGCCTGCGAAATTCCCGAAGGTGGCGAGTTCGAGTTGGAGCCCTCTGGGCGCACCGGACACTGTCCGGTGTACACCGGACAGTCCGGTGCCTCCAGCCAGAGGTGCCTTCGGTTGCCTCTTTGCTCCTTTGTTGAATCCAAAACTTGATCTTTTTATTGGCTGAGTGTGAACCTTTTGCACCTGTATAACTTATACACTAGAGCAAACTAGTTAGTCCAATATTTGTGTTGGGCAATTCAACCACCAAAATTATTTAGGAACTCGGTGTAAGCCTAATTCCCTTTCAATAACATCAATTGTAAAAAATGAAAGTAGCATGATTATTTAATTAAGTTTACATGGCAAGTTTAATTCATAGCATGGTGAGTGATTAATGGAGAAGACTCAAAACCAATTTAAACAAGAATGAATACATCACATAGTATTGGTTCGATCTTCTTTGAATGTTGAATGGCACACTCCATTTGGGAAACACATTCTCATGTTGTGAGACTACATAAACACTTACATAGAAACATTAGTCTCACAACTCTAGTCATATAGAGAATTCCCCATTTGGTAAGTGCTATAAGAATTTGAATTTCTTACTTAGCACTCTATTCATTTAAGAACATGGGATAATACTCTTTATGTCTAGGTCATGGCAATAATATGATGATTAACTTGAAATATGCCATAAGATACATACAATCAATTTAAAGCATGTAGATTGTCACAATATAAAAATATGAACTTGCAATCTACCATATAATTAGATCCTTTCCAAAGCAAGGTAAAATCTTTTAAGTTCATTCTCAAGTGCTTCATTTTTCCTATGTGGCTACAAAAAACACAAAGGAATATACCAATTAAAAGCAATGTGCACTTAAGAATTAATTGTTACCATCCTTTGGATATCACTTGGTTGTAGGCCTTTTGCTTGATTCCCACAAAGGTTAATCCTTATTCCCTACAACACAAGTTCTTGCTAGAGATGAATATGAAGTTAGTGATATAACAACTCAATTCATCTTTGGGTCAATCTTAAAGGATAGACAATGTAAGATTGATAGCTTGAGATAAGAATTGAGTTAAACCACTCAAGCACCCTAAAACTTCACATCATCTCTAGATACCTGCAAAACTTATTAAGTACATTTTGGTACCCATCTCATGATGGGTCCATCAAGGTTAGCCAATAAATACTTAGGCACCCAAATAGCCTTAGTCCTAGAATGTGGTGAACTCATCACCTTTCTAGCACAAGAGTCAAATTTTGGTCTCCTAAGCATATTTGAATGTATTGACAAGTTAGGCTTAGGAGTTTTACCCTTTGGACAAACCTTGAATAGATGACCTTTTTCACGACAATTGTAGCAAATGCGGTGCTTGTCCTTGCAATGCATTTGCCTTTTGCTTTCATCTTTCTTGAGGGTCATCTTTCTTGATCGTGCAAGGTCTTGATTTTTCATGTGGGGGCATGAATCAATTTCATGACCTTTCTCCTTGCATCCATAGCATCTTCTATCGCTTCTCTTTGATCTTTCTTTGTTGAAGCACATAGGTACATTGTTAGAGCAAATAGTATGAGCATTAATTTTATTACCATGAATTTTGCTCATGCCCTTCTTGGAAAGCTTGGTATTCTTTTGAAGGGGTTTTGTGCATGCTACGGTTGTCCCCTTCTCAAGCTTTTTCACCATACTATCACGGTTATCTTGAGAAGGTTGAGCATGACACTTTCCCTTCAAAAGAGTTAAGCTCCTTCTTAGCCTTCCAACTTCTTCCTTGAGGTCTTTATTTTTTTGTGTGATAGAAATATCACTAATTCCTGAAATTTCTAGCTCAATGGAAGATTGGCTTTCTTGAGAGCAACATTTGTTAGCACATGATAATATAGTTTCTACTTGAGTACATGTGCATATGTGAGGTTGGTATGATTTCAAATTAGTTAACACAACCTCATGAGCCATTTCTAACATGATATGTGAATCCATAAATTTATTATGAGAGCACACAAGCATATCATGTTTTTCTTGCAAAGCTAGATTTTCAACATTTAGCTTTTCTATTGTGTTCTTGAGCATAGCATTTTTATTTTCCAATTGAGCAATATATGATGAATGATTAACAGCTTTAATTTGCTCAATTGAAATGTGTTCATACCTTTGGACCAAATCATCATGAGAGCACTTTAGCTTCTCATGCTCTTTGGTCAATTTCTCTAAGTCTTTGATTTTTCGGATGAGGAAGTCTTCTTGCTTATGAAGCATTTCTTTTTGTTCTTCCACTCTTTCCATGAGTTTGAGCAAGCTCATCCGATTTTTCTTACTTAGTTGAGCGAAGAATTTTTGAAGATCGTCCTCATCTTCACTATCACTTTCTTGCTCCTCCTCATCCTCACTTTCGCTTTCACTGTCACTCCCATTAGCAATAAAGCACATATGAGAAGTGGATTTGAAAGACCAACCTTGTGAAGAGGTGGATTCATCGTTTGGTCTCCATTGATCATTTTCTTCTTCAATTTTGTTCTTTGCCTCATCTTCCTTCATTTTGAGGAACATCCTTTCGGCGATTCTCATGGCAAGATCTATTGCCCTAGGATCAACATCTGCAACAAAAGATGAAGTCGAGGCAACCTCAACTTTTTCAAGCTTAGAAGCACTTTCGTTTCTTAGTCCCCCCGACATGATCTTTCCTCACGCGGTTAAGCGTTAGAACGAGGATTAGGCTCTGATACCAATTGAAAGTTGCCTAGAGGGGGTGAATAGGCAAGTTAAAACTTTTTCAACAAAAACTAGAAGCAAACTGGATAAAACTGAATTGATCTCGAAATTCACCCAGTTAACTTTGGAAATGAGATGATCTAAATGATCCAAAGGGTTCAAAGTAGTAGATCTGAGAAGGGCACTTCTCAAAATCCACACACCAAAAAGATATAAACAAATCTTCCACAGAATGGTGAGAGAACGAAGGACACAAACAAACACAATGAGCAAGAACACAAGACTCACAAGATTTATCCCGAGGTTCGGTCACACCACCAAGGTGCCCTACTTCCTCGTTGAGGCGCCCACAAAGAGCCGGGTCTCTTTCAACCCTAATCCTCCCTTTGCCGACCACAAAGGTCAAGCCCACACACTAATCTTTGCTCAAACGAGCGGGTAATACAAACTTTCTTGTGGTCTTCCACAAGATTTGGAGACTCACAAGAGACACCTAGTCGTCTAGGAGCTAGAAGCTCCAAGAGTAATGAATCCACAAAGAACTTGATGTAGTACCAAAGCTCGAATGAAGAAGAGCAAGAGAGATTTGGAGATGAAGCACAAAAACCGCAGCTCTCAAACTCACTCAAAGATTTCTCTCCAAAGATTTGAAATGGGAGAGGCAAGAGGTGTGTGAGAGAGAGTGGGAGGTGTTTCTCAGGTTAGAAATGGAGTTTTGTGCGTGCTCTACTGTGGGGAAGAGTGTGGGAGGTGTATATAAAGGTGCCCCCAAAAGCTGGTGGCCGTTGGGGAAATCTGACTGAAATTCGGTTGAACCGGTTCTAAAACCGGTTGAACCGGATTCCACCAGTCGATTTTCGGTTCACTGGCAGACTCAGTCGGAGACTGGACCGGACTCAAATTCGGTTGAACCGGTTTCAAATTCGGTTCAACCGGTTTCAAATTCGGTTGAACCAGATTCAAAATTCGATTGAGCCGGTTTTCCAAAAATCTGCACACGACTTTTTCTGACAGGACTGACTGGCAGACTGGCAGTGATAGAGGGGAACAGTGCAGAAACTGGTTGAACTAGTTTTAGGTCCGGTTGAACCAGTTTTTGAACTGTTGCACAGATTTTGAGAAAACCGAAGTGAAACCAGGGTAAAATATAAGTTTTAGATCAAGGATTTTGAGCTTTAGTACCAACACCAACCTTCTTTATGGATCCCCCTTGATAGTATGACGATTCCTATACTCAAGTTAAATAAAATATAATTAAGTAAACTCCATGAGTCATTGGTGTCTCAAGTGTGATTTCTCTATGGTGTTGCTTCATAAGGATCACAAGCATCTTTGTCTCACCTTTTGAAGCAAACACAAATCGAACATGTGACTTGTGCCATTTCACCATATATGAGTTCAAATCATGGCTTCAAGTCACCTTACTGATGCATCAACATGTTGTAACTCTTTATAGCTGATTAGTTCATCGACTTAGTGCAAGTACTCTCTTCTTCACCTTAGCTATGGTACCTCGGTCTACAAGCCGTCGCTTGGCCTTCACCTTCGCTTAGTTCCTCGAAGCCCTTTCCTTGCTATCTTCACCCTATCAAGCCATTCTTGAGTCACATCCTATTGAGCATCCATTGAGAGAATCATTTCTTCAGTATTGTGAACCTTGCTTGAATGTCATCTAGATATAACTGCTAAGATCAATCAAGCTCTAGTTTGATTCTCATATATTCATATATGGACTAATAGTAATATGGTCAAGCCAATTCACGATTCCTCATATCTTATTCACTTTGGCTTGACCAATCCTCTTAATCACTTCAACCTCTATTATGATCATATTTATGCATAGTGATTTCTCAGGACTTGTCCATATATTCAAACCAATATAGAGACCATATTATATCCATTTGCATTGTCTCACTGGTTATTTGACCTTGTGTTGAACCTTGTTCACTGATCATTATACACTATTCAAGTATGTTCATCATACTGAATTTCCTGTTCAACACTTAGCAAACTTGTTAGACCTTTAAATGTGTTGTTATCCAAATCACCAAAACTCACAAAAGGGATGAATGCACTTTCAATACAACACCTTCTCCAACTCTGTATAGTTTTTCTTTGATAAACTTAGAACTTCGGAGACAAAGTATACTGGGGCTTGCTTTTTAATTTGTCCTTCAAGCTTCTCCTGTACAAGCGCCACACTCACTGCAGAGTATGAAGCTGCCACATACAATAGTAACAGAGCCCCTGGCGCAGGTGGAGTTAATATTGTTATATCAATCAAGTATTGCTTCAGCTCTTCGAAGGCCTTCTGTTGAGCTGGGCCCCATTGAAAAACTTCGGCTGACTTTAGTATTTCAAAGAATGGCAAATTTCTTTCTGCTGATCTAGATATGAATCTATTTAATGATGCCAGTCTTCCTGTCAGCCATTAGGCCCCCTTCTTTGTGCTTGGTGGTTCCATCCGAAGGATAGCTTTGATCTTGCTTGGGTTAGCTTCAATCCCCTTCGTTGAAACTAGACAGCCAAGGAACTTACCCTTCTTCACTCCAAAGACACATTTTTCTAGATCTAATTTTAGGCCTTGCTTGAAATTAGCAAATGTTTCTTGCAGATCAGTAATGTGATTTTCTTGATTCGTACTTTTTACTATGATGTCATCAACGTATGTTAGCACATTTCTGCCTATCTAGGAATGAAGGACCTTGGCTATCATTCTACTGAAGCTTCCTCCAGCATTCTTGAGCCCATCAGGCATCCGAAGATAGCAATAGGTGCCACTGGGAGTTATGAAGCTAGTCTTTGGCTCATCCTCCTTCTTCATCCATATTTGATGATATCCTGAGTAGCAGTCCAGCAGACTCATAAGCTCTGAAGAAGCTGCTGCATCTACAAGAGAGTCTATTCTTGGTAATGGAAATTCGTCCTTTGGACAGGCCTTGTTAAGATCTATGAAGTCAATACACATTCTCCATTTGACGTTGGACTTCTTCACCATAACAGTATTGGCTAGCCACTCTGGATATTTTACTTCTCTGATGATCCCAACACTGAGAAGCCTTTTTACTTCATTCTGAGCACCTTCGGCTTTATCATCAGACATTTTCCAAAGCCTTTGTTTTCTTGGCCTGAAGGATGGGTCGACATTGAGTGAATGTTCAATGACGTCTCTGTTGACACCACAGAGGTCATTGGCCGACCAAGCAAAAACATATTTGTTGTTGAATAAAAACCTTATCAAAGTTTGCTCCTGTTCTTCAGATAGTTGAGACCCCAGCAGTACTTTCTGCTCTGCTATGTCTTCACATAGAAGCATGGGCTTCGGCTGATCAGCCGAAGCAGCCTTCTCTCTTCTGTACTTGTATTGTTCACAAGCTTTGGCTTCATCTATGTTGTGAATTGCTTTTGAATCTATCCAGTTTCCTTCGGCCTTCCTGGCAGCTTCTTGACTGCCATGAATAGCAATGGGCCCTTGTTCCGAAGGTATCTTCATGCATAGATATGCTGGATGGAGTATTGCTTCGAAAGCATTAAGTGTCCCACGACCAATGATTGCATTGTAGGGGTATTCCATATCAATAATGTCAAACACAACCTGTTCAGTCCTTGTATTGTGGACAAAGTCGAAGGTCACTGGCATCGTGATTTGCCGAGCGCTGCAATATGCCTGCCTCCGAAGCCACAAAGAGGGTGTGTAGCATCATGAATCTTGTCCTCTGGCTCTTGCATCTGTCTGAAGGCCTTAGCAAATATGATATCTGTGGCACTTCCTGTATCAACCAGAACATTGTGGACCAGAAATCCCTTGATGACGCAAGATATGACTATAGCATCATTCTGAGGGTAATCCTTGAGCTGAAGGTCCTCCTGGGAGAAGGTGATTGGGATGTGAGACCATTTTGACTTGATGAAAGGTCCATGCACCCCAACATGCTGCACCCTTCTCTGTGCTTCCTTCTTCTGCTTCTTGTTAGTCGGCTCTGAACTTGAGTCGCCTGTTATCCGGAGCACTAGCTTTGTAGCCGAAGGTGCTTCAGCTTGGTTGTTGAACGAAGCCATCAGCTCAATAGTGGAAGTGAGTTCACTAGAGGTGGGCGCCAATGTTGGGGACTTGTTCTCAAATGCTTGAGCTTAAGAACAAGGCAAAACAAAAATGTTAAATGTTAATGTCCTTCGTCCTTCGAAGCATTATTTCCCTTAGGATATAATGATCTTCGGATGAAGGTTATGAAGGACATACCTTCATAAGCACGACATGTATAATCAAAGGATGAAGCTTATGAAACATAAGACAACATAAATAATTACACGGTATCAAAATATGAACATTTATTGTTAAATAATCATGAATACATGAAAACAATATCAAATTACATTTGTGCCTTGAGCTTGACAGAATATGAATATACAAATGAGATGCGAAAAGCCCCCTCAGTACGGGGGTACTGTTCACCTATTTATAGACACAGGGTGCAGCCTGTGTGAATTTACATTCATGTCCTCTACAAATGATTACAATTATTACACAGGTTATCATGGGCCAATTGGTCATCTCATCTTTAAGTCGGTGCATTTTGAAATATACTACGAAGCTCCCTGACTGGTAGCTTCGGCATTGTTCCTGTTCTGGCCTTCCGAAGGTGTTTCTTCTCATAGGACCTTCGGCGACGAAGCAGACCCCTAACAGCCCCCGGGCCCAACTAGGGTGAGATGGTGAATCCATAGGTGGGGCCAAAATCTGCATCTTGTTCAAGAAATGGAAGTCATGTGCAATGACATTGTGCCTGCAGTCTCCAAGTTGATTGGTTTGCTTGGCAGTATATCGTTGTTACCTAGAAAAGACAAAAATGGCTAGGCCCTCATGTACGCCCTATCTGTTTCGAAGGCAAGAAACTTTTTCTATTGTTCCCTGGCATAAATGGTTCCCTGAAGGAAGTCCCAAAAGTTTAGGGCTACCTTTTAGACTAGAGAAGCTATTCCTGAGTGTAGTTTAGGAATAGAGTTTAGCAGTGTTTCCTGGTGATCCTTATTTTGTTGTATTTCAATCCATCAAGCTATGCAACTGAGCTTTTTCCAAGCAAAGCTTTGGATCTGACCCTTAAATTTTGAACAAAGCGTGGACTTTTAGATTCTTGGTCTGGAAGGTACTAAGTGAAAGTCGCCTAGAGGGGGGTGGATAGGCGGAAACTGAAATTTATAAACTTAAAGCACAACTACAAGCGGGGTTAGCGTTAGAAATAAATCCGAGTCCGAAAGAGAGGGGAAAACAAATCAACCAAAGAAATATAGCGGATGACACGGTGATTTGTTTTACCGAGGTTCGGTTCCAAAGAACCTAATCCCCGTTGAGGTGGTCACAAAGACCAGGTCTCTTTCAACCCTTTCCCTCTCTCAAACGATCACCTAGACCGAGTGAGCTTTCTCCTTAATCAAATGGGTCACTTAGACCCCGCAAGGACCACCACACAATTGGTGTCTCTTGCTTTGATTACAAGTGCTTGAAGAACAAGAATGAGGAAGAAGAAAGCGATCCAAGAACAAGAGCTCAAAGAACATGAGCAAAACTATCTCTCTAGTCACTAGGTGTTTGGAGTGTATTTGGAACTTGGAGAGGCTTTGATTCTTTTGAATTATGTCTTGTATTGATTGCACTAGCTCTTGTATTGAATGAGATGTCTGAAAACCTTGGATCCTTGGAGTGGTGGTGGTTGGGGGGTATTTATAGCTCCAACCACCAATTCAACCGTTGGGGAGGCTGTCTTTCGATGGGCGCACTTCTTTTTGTCTCCACTCCGATGCGACTTGACGCGGGGAGGTGATTCCTCCCTTCCCTTGGCGTCGGACTCCCTTGATGGAGCCTTCCCGTGGCTTGTGCCTGTTTCCATCTCCCTCTTGGCGGATCCTCCCGACATCACTTCGAGTGGTTAAACTCTAAATGAAGTACCGGCTCTGGTACTAATTGAAAGTCGCCTAGAGGGGGGTGGATAGGCAGAAACTGAAATTTATAAACTTAAAGCACAACTACAAGCGGGGTTAGCGATAGAAATAAATCCGAGTCTGAAAGAGAGGGGAAAACAAATCAACCAAAGAAATATAGTGGATGACACGGTGATTTGTTTTACCGAGGTTCGGTTCCAAAGAACCTAATCCCCGTTGAGGTGGTCACAAAGACCCGGTCTCTTTCAACCCTTTCCCTCTCTCAAACGGTCACCTAGACCGAGTGAGCTTTCTCCTTAATCAAACAGGTCACCTATACCTCGCAAGGACCATCACACAATTGGTGTCTCTTGCTTTGATTACAAGTGCTTGAAGAACAAGAATGAGGAAGACGAAAGCGATCCAAGAACAAGAGCTCAAAGAACACGAGCAAAACTCTCTCTCTAGTCACTAGGTGTTTGGAGTGTATTTGGAACTTGGAGAGTCTTTGATTCTTTTGAATTGTGTCTTGTATTGATTGCACTAGCTCTTGTATTGAATGAGATGTCTGAAAACCTTGGATCCTTTGAGTGGTGGTGGTTGGGGGTATTTATAGCCCCAACCACCAATTCAACCGTTGGGAGGTTGTCTGTCGATGGGTGCACCGGACAGTCCGGTGCGCCACCGGACACTGTCCGGTGCGCCAGCCACATCACCCAACTGTTAGGGTTCTGACGGTTTTGACCGTTGGAGCGCTGACTTCATGACGCGCTGGATAGTCCGGTGCCGCACCGAACAGCTACTGTTCAGTGTCCGGTGTGCTCTGACTCTGTGCTCTGACTCTGCCGCGCACTGTTGTGCACTATAGCATTTGGCAGTGACCATTGTAGTCGATCGTTGCGCTGGGAGCCATTGCTCCGCTTGGTGCACCGGATAGTCTGGTGGCACACCGGACAGTCCGGTGAATTATAGCGGAGCGGCGCCTGAGAAACCCGAAGGTGAAGAGTTCAGTCTGTACGGTCCCTGGTGCACCGGACACTGTCCGGTGGTACACCGGACAGTCCGGTGCGCCAGACCAGGGTTCTCTTCGGTTTCTTTTGCTCCTTTCTTTTGAACCCTAACTTTGACATTTTTATTTGGTTTGTGTTGAACCTTTAGCACCTGTAGAATATATAATCTAGAGCAAACTAGTTAGTCCAATTATTTGTGTTGGACATTCAACCACCAAAATCATTTAGGAAAAGATTTAAGCCCTATTTCCCTTTCAATCTCCCCCTTTTTTGTGATTGATGCCAACACAAACCAAATCAAATATATAAGTGCACAATTGAACTAGTTTACATAAGGTAAGTGCAAAGGTTGCTTGGAATTAACCAATTTAAAGTTCTACTAGATATGCATGGTTGCTTTCTTTTATTTAACATTTTGGACCACGCTTGCACCACTTGTTTTGTTTTTGCAAATTCTTTTGGAAAATCTTTTCAAAGTCCTTTTGCAAATAGTCAAAGGTATATGAATAAGATTTTGAGAAACATTTTCAGGATTTGAAATTTTCTCCCCCTGTTTCAAATGCTTTTCCTTTGACTTTAAACAAAACTCCCCCTGGATGAAATTCTCCTCTTAGTGTTCAAGAGGGTTTTACCAATATGAAAAAGATTTAGATACCAATTGAAAAAAACTTTTGAAGATAAACATATGAAAATTTTGAAATTTTGAAATTTGTGGTGGTGCGATCCTTTTGCTTTGGGCTTAATATTTCTCCCCTTTGGCATTAATCGCCAAAAACGGAGTCTGTTGAGAGCCCTTTTGCTTTCTCCCCGTTGGTATGAGTAATAAGAGTGAAGATTATACCAAAAGTGGAGACTGGAGTGAAAGCCTTGTCTTCGCCGAGTACTCCATTTTCCCTTTCAATCTACGACTTAGCATAGAAATACACTTGAAAATACATTAGTCGTAGACATAGAAGAGATATGATCAAAGGTATATGCAAGAGCTATGTGTGCAATGTTTCAATAAAAATTCCGAGAATCAAGAATGTTTAGCTCATTCCTAAGTTTGGTAAAGGTTTTCTCATCTAATGGTTTGGTAAAGATATCGGCTAATTGATCCTTGGTACTAACATAAGCAATCTCGATATCCCCCCTTTGTTGGTGATCCCTCAAAAAGTGATACTGAATGGCTATGTGCTTAGTGCGGCTGTGTTCAACAGGATTTTCCGCCATGCGGATTGCACTCTCATTATCACATAGGAGAGGGACTTTGCTCAATTTGTAGCCATAGTCCCTGAGGGTTTGCTTTATCCAAAGTAATTGCGCACAGCAATGGCCTGAGGCAATGTACTCGGCTTCGGCGGTAGAAAGAGCTACTGAGTTTTGTTTCTTTGAAGCCCAAGACACCAGGGATCTCCCCAGAAACTAACAAGTCCCTGATGTGCTTTTCCTATCGATTTTACACCCTGCCCAATCAGCATCGGAGTATCATATTAAATCAAAAGTGGATCCCTTGGGGTACCAAAGACCAAACTTAGGTGTATAAGCTAAATATCTCAAGATTCTTTTCATGGCCCTAAGGTGAACTTCCTTAGGATCGGCTTGGAACCTTGCACACATGCATACAGAAAGCATAATATCCGGTCGAGATGCACATAAATAGAGTAAAGATCCTATCATCGACCGATATACCTTTTGATCTATGGATTTACCTCCTGTGTCGAGGTCAAGATGCCCATTTGTTCCCATGGGTGTCTTGATGGGCTTGGCATCCTTCATTCCAAATTTGTTGAGTATGTCTTGAATGTACTTCATTTGGCTAATGAAGGTGCCCTCTAGGAGTTGCTTGACTTGAAATCCTAGAAAATACTTCAACTCCCCCATCATTGACATCTCGAATTTTTGAATCATGATCCTACTTAATTCTTCACAAGTAGATTTGTTAGTAGACCCAAATATGATATCATCAACATAAATTTGACATACAAACAAATCTTTTGCAATTGTTTTAGTAAAGAGAGTAGGATCGGCTTTACCGACTTTGAATCCATTAGCGATAAGGAAATCTCGCAGGCATTCATACCATGCTCTTGGGGCTTGCTTGAGCCCATAAAGCGCCTTAGAGAGTTTATACACATGGTTAGGGTACTCACTATCTTCAAAGCCGGGAGGTTGCTCAACATAGACCTCTTCCTTGATTGGTCCATTGAGGAAGGCACTTTTCACGTCTATTTGGTAAAGCTTAAAGCCATGGTAAGTAGCATAGGCAAGTAATATACGAATTGACTCAATCCTAGCTACAGCTGCATAGGTGAAAGTCGCCTAGAGGGGGGTGAATAGGGCGAATCTGAAATTTACAAAGTTTAAGCACAACTACAAGCCGGGGTTAGCGTTAGAATTAAAATCGAGTCCGAGAGAGAGGGCGAAAACAAATCACAAGCAAATCAAGAGTGTGACACGATGATTTGTTTTACCGAGGTTCGGTTCTTGCAAACCTACTCCCCGTTGAGGTGGTCACAAAGACCGGGTCTCTTTCAACCCTTTCCCTCTCTCAAACGGTCACTTAGACCGAGTGAGCTTCTCTTCTCAATCAAACGGGACACTAAGTCCCCGCAAGGACCACCACACAATTGGTGTCTCTTGCCTCGGTTACAATTGAGTTGATTACAAGAAAGAATGAGAAAGAAAAGAAGCAATCCAAGCGCAAGAGCTCAAATGAACACAAGTCACTCTCTCACTAGTAACTATTGATTGGAATTGAACTAGAGACTTGGGAGAGGATTTGATCTCTTTGGTGTATCTTGTATTGAATGCTATAGCTCTTGTAATATGTTGGAAGGTGGAAAACTTGGATGCAATGAATGTGGGGGTGGTTGGGGGTATTTATAGCCCCAACCACCAAAAGTGACCGTTGGGAGGCTGTCTGTCGCATGGCGCACCGGACAGTCCAGTGCGCCACCGGACACTGTCCGGTGCGCCAGCCACGTCACCCGACCGTTAGGGTTCGACCGTTGGAGCTTCTGTCTTCTGAGCCACCGGACAGTCCGGTGGTGCACCGGACAGGTCCTGTAGACTGTCCGGTGCGCCTTCTAGCGCTGCTCTGACTCTGACGCACACTGTAGCGCATTAAATGCGGTTTGCAGACGACCGTTGGCGCGAAGTAGTCGTTGCTCCGCTGGCACACCGGACAGTCCAGTGTAGCACCGGACAGTCCGGTGAATTTTAGCGAAGCGGCTCCCAGAATTCCCGAGACTGGCGAGTTCGGAGTTGGAGTTCCCTGGTGCACCGGACAGTCCGGTGCGCCAGATAAGGGCTGCCCTCGGTTGTCTTTTGCTCCCTTTGTTTGAACCCTTTCTTTTGACTTGTATTGGTTTATTGTGAACCTTTGGCACCTGAAAAACTTATAATCTAGAGCAAACTAGTTAGTCCAATTATTTGTGTTGGGCAATTCAACCACCAAAATCAATTAGGAAAAAGGTGTAAGCCTATTTCCCTTTCAATCTCCCCTTTTTGGTGATTGATGCCAACATAAACCAAAGCAAATATAGAAGTGCAGAATTGAACTAGTTTGCATAATGTAAGTGCAATGGTTGCTTAGAATTGAACCAATAACTATTTCTACTAGATATGCATGGATAGCTTTCTTTTCATATTTAACATTTTGGACCACTCTTGCACCACAAGTTATGTTTTTGCAAATTCTTTTGTGAAATCATTTCAAAGTCATTTTGCAAATAGTCAAAGGTAAATGAATAAGATTTTTGAGAAGCATTTTCAAAGATTTGAAATTTTCTCCCCCTGTTTCAAATGCTTTTCCTTTGACTAAACAAAACTCCCCTTTAATGGAATCCTCCTCTTAGTGTTCAAGAGGGTTTTGGTATATCAATATGAAATTATATCAAAAATAAGATACCAATTGAAAAATTCTTTTCATAACTCAAATTTGAAAGACTACATTTTTGAAATTGGTGGTGGTGCGGTCCTTTTGCTTTGGGCTAATACTCTCTCCTCCTTTAGCATGAATCGCCAAAAACGGATACTTGAGTGAAATATAAGCCCTTGAAACTACCTTCTCCCCCTATGGTAAATAATATATGAGTGAAGATTATACCAAAGTTGGAGAGCGGAGTGACGGCGAAGGATGAATAATTCGATGAAGTGGAGTGGAAGCCTTTTCTTCGCCAAAGACTCCTTTTCCCTTTCAATCTATGACTTAGCATGAAATGGACTTGAAACCACATTAGTCATAGCACATGAAAGAGATGATCAAAGGTATATATGAGCTATGTGTGCAAAGTATCATTCAAAATTTCGAGAATCAAGAATATTTAGCTCATACCTAAGTTTGGTAAAAGTTTGTTCATCTAATGGCTTGGTAAAGATATCGGCTAATTGTTCTTTGGTGCTAACATATGCAATCTCGATATCCCCCTTTTGTTGGTGATCCCTTAGAAAATGATACCGAATGGCTATGTGTTTAGTGCGGCTATGCTCAATGGGATTATCTGCCATGCGGATTGCACTCTCATTATCACATAGAAGAGGAACTTTGGTCAATTTGTAACCATAGTCCCTAAGGGTTTGCCTCATCCAAAGCAATTGCGCGCAACAATGGCCTACGGCAATATACTCAGCTTTGGCGGTAGAAAGAGCGACAGAATTTTGCTTCTTTAAAGCCCAAGACACCAGAGATCTTCCTAAGAACTGGCAAGTCCCTAATGTGCTCTTTCTATTAATTTTACACCCTGCCCAATCAGCATCAGAATAACCAATTAAAGCAAATGTGGATCCCCTGGGGTACCAAAGGCCAAACTTAGGAGTATAAACTAAATATCTCAAGATTCGTTTTACGGCCCTAAGGTGAACTTCCTTAGGATCGGCTTGGAATCTTGCACACATGCATAGGAAAGCATAATATCTGGTCGTGAAGCACATAAATAGAGTAAGGAACCTATCATCGACCGGTATACCTTTTGATCGATGGATTTACCTCCCGTGTTGAGGTCAAGATGCCCATTAGTTCCTATGGGTGTCTTGATGGGCTTGGCATCCTTCATCCCAAACTTGGTTAGAATGTCTTGAATGTACTTCGTTTGGCTAATGAAGGTGCCCTCTTGGAGTTGCTTTACTTGAAATCCTAAGAAATACTTCAATTCCCCCATCATAGACATCTTGAATTTTTGAGTCATGATCCTACTAAACTCTTCATAAGTAGATTCGTTAGTAGACCCAAATATGATATCATCAACATAAATTTGGCATACAAACAAATCATTTGCAAGTGTTTTAGTAAAGAGAGTAGGATCGGCTTTTCCGACTTTGAAGCCATTAGCGATAAGAAAGTTTCTTAGGCATTCATACCATGCTCTTGGGGGCTTGCTTGAGCCCATAAAGCGCCTTAGAGAGTCTATAAACATAGTTAGGATACTCACTGTCTTCAAAGCCGGGAGGTTGCTCAACATAGACCTCTTCCTTGATTGGTCCATTGAGAAAGGCACTTTTCACGTCCATTTGATAAAGCCTGAAGCCATGGTAAGTAGCATAGGCAAGTAAAATGTGAATTGACTCAAGCCTAGCTACGGGTGCATAGGTTTCACTGAAATCCAAACCTTCGACTTGTGAGTATCCCTTGGCCACAAGTCAGGCTTTGTTCCTTGTCACCACACCATGCTCGTCTTGTTTGTTGCGGAAGACCCACTTGGTTCCTACAACATTTTGGTTAGGACGTGGAACTAAATGCCATAACTCATTCCTCGTGAAGTTGTTGAGCTCCTCTTGCATCACCATCACCCAATCCGAATCTTGAAGTGCTTCCTCTACCCTGTGTGGCTCAATAGAGGAAACAAAAGAGTAATGTTCACAAAAATGAGCAACACGAGATCGAGTAGTTACCCCCTTATGAATATCTCCTAAGATGGTGTTCACGGGGTGATCTCGTTGGATTGATTGGTGCACTCTTGGGTGTGGCGGTCTTGGAACTTGCTCATCCTCCTTGTCTTGATCTTTTGCATCTCCCCCTTGATCATTGCCCTCCTCTTGAGGCGGCTTATCTTCTTGATCTTCTTCTTCATCATCTTGATCCTCATCCTCATCTTGAGTTGGTGGAGATGCTTGCATGGAGGAGGATGGTTGATCTTGTGCTTGAATGGGCTCTTCGGATTCCTTAGGACACACATCCCCAATGGACATGTTCCTTAGCGCGACGCACGGAGCCTCTTCATCATCTAATTCATCAAGATCAACTTGCTCTACTTGAGAGCCATTAGTCTCATCAAACACAATGTCACAAGAAACTTCAACTAGTCCAGTGGACTTGTTAAAGACTCTATATGCCCTTGTGTTTGAATCATATCCTAGTAAAAAGCCTTCTACAGCCTTAGGAGCAAATTTGGACTTTCTACCTCTTTTAACAAGTATAAAACATTTGCTACCAAAGACTCTAAAATATGAAACATTTGGCTTTTTACCGGTGAGGAGTTCGTAAGAAGTCTTCTTGAGGATTTGGTGTAGATACAACCGGTTGATGGCGTAGCAAGCGGTGTTGACCGCCTCGGCCCAAAACCGATCCAAAGCCTTGTACTCATCAAGCATGGTTCTTGCCATGTCCAATAGAGTTCTATTCTTCCTCTCCACTACACCATTTTGTTGTGGCGTGTAGGGAGAAGAGAACTCATGCTTGATGCCCTCCTCCTCAAGGAAGCCTTTGATTTGCGAGTTCTTAAACTCCGTCCCATTATCGCTTCTAATTTTCTTGATCCTCAAGCCGAACTCATTTTGAGCCCGTCTCAAGAATCCCTTTAAGGTCTCTTGGGTTTGAGATTTTTCCTGTAAAAAGAATACCCAAGTGAAGCGAGAATAGTCATCCACAATAACTAGACAGTACTTACTCCAGTCGATGCTTATGTAGGCGATCGGGCCGAATAGGTCCATGTGGAGGAGCTTGTTGGTGACTTGTTCTCAAATGCTTCGGATTAAGAACAAGGCAACATAAAAAGTGTTAAATGATAAGGTCCTTCGTCCTTCGAAACATTATTTCCCTTCGGGATATAACGTGCTCCGGACGAGGGTCATAAACAACATATCTTCGTAAGCACGATAAGTTATGACGAAGGACTTATGCATAACATAAATAGTAATGTAAACATTTAAATTTTATCACAATGTCATTTCTATTTTTTTACTATGTAAAAATAGAAATGACTTCAAATTACAAATGTACCTTCGGACTGCAGGAAGGCGAAAGTACACGAATGACGCAAAAGCAAATGCCAAGTCAGCGTGAACAGTACGGGAGTACTGTTCATCTATTTATAGGCGTGAGACACAGCCCATACAAAATTACATTCATATCCATTACATTTGCTAATGACTTATGGAAATCTGTCAAGGCCTAAGTAGTCTTTTCATCTTTAAGTCGGTTCCCCTTTCTGCTATCACGACGAAGCTTTCCTGCGCACAGCTTCGGCTGTGCATCATCCTTCGTAGAGCTTGGTAATCAGCCCGTCCTCCATTTCAATCCCCCTTCGTCTGGTTCAGGCTTCGTCCTGACCGTACTTCATGTTCATAATTCTGAGTCCGAAGGTACCTGTTCATATAATCCACTTGGAAAACATTGTCAAATCATGTTTTTGAGGACCTTCGGAGGACGAAGGCCCCCAACAGTAGCCCCTCGCAATATTAATTTGTTAATGACAAATTCAGATTGCGATATGGACGAAGGCCTTAAGCCGAAGGTCCGAAAAAACACCTTCCCTTTGCTAGAATAGCAACATTCACTGACAAGCGGGGTCTTTCAATTTTCAACGCGCTGGGCGTATAAATAAGATCGTAACGCAAACTCATTTTGGTACTCTCGCTTGCCATCTGCTTTCGCCCACTAAATTTTTAGCTCTTGCGCACTAAGATTCGCTGATATTTTGGTTTTGAAGCTTCGGCTTTTAAAACAGTTTTTTAGTGTTTCCGAAGATGTCTGAAGATAAGAAGATTGCTGCTGAGATGAAGCTGAGCCTTGACGAAGAGAAGAACTTGGGGTTCCTTATAGCGATGGCAGAGACCAATACGGAAAAATTACCAAGGAGATTCTGGAAGGTTTGTCTGAAGATACTGGTGACAGTGACAGTTATGATGTAGAAAGTGGTGGGGAAGAGTCCGAAGATCGACCATGGCGGCCAAGTCACACGGTTTTCGAGAAAACCACTATTAAGCAGAGTCATATTGATAATATGAGGGGGAGGTATTTTCGAGATATATCTATTGTGAGGGCTGATGCTGGAGAAAAGACTTCTCCCACCCCCGAAGAAGATGAAGTCGTAATCTTCCGAAGCTTTCTCAAGGCTGGGCTTCGATTCCCCCTAAGCAACTTTGTTGTTGAAGTCCTGAAGACATTTCAAGTCTACCTTCATCAAATTACTCCCGAAGCTATCATAAGAATGGGGATGTTTGTCTGGGCTGCGAGAAGCCAAGGTTTAGAACCAAATGCTAAAAGCTTTTGCAACATTCATGAGTTGTTATATGAGACGAAGCCCTGGGGGAAAGAACAATATCACAACAACTTTGGGTGTTACAGCTTTAGTGCCCGCTCCGGGTCAAGCCGCCCTGTGCCAACCTTTCGGAAGAGGTGGCCCGGAGCCTAGATGACAGAGTGGTTCTATGTAAAGAATGACTTAACAGCGCAAGAAGATGTCAAGAGTATCATTATGCGCCCCATCTGGCAACGCTTCGGACTTCGAAGGCCGAAGGTTGAATTGGATGAAGCAGCCGAGGAATGCCAAAGAGCCTTCGGCGTAATCTGCTCTTTCATTGGGACAAGGGACTTGGTCCAAGAGCATATTGCCTTCAGGGTGTGGCCACTTGCAGGAAAGTGGGAAATGCCGAAGGAGACCATCAAAGAGTCCGACGAAGGCGGACTGGTCAGACTGAAATACACATTCAAATACGGGGATAAGTTTGTTGAACCTGATGACGACTGGTTGAAAAGCATTGAAACATTAAGTGACGAACTGCTTGGGGCATATTCGAAGGCCGAGAACACTACGTTATCAGCAGCCTTCGGAGGCCGAAAGAAGAAAAGGCTCAACCGGGTATTTGACGCAGTTGGGTTTGTCTACCCTGACTATCGCTATCCGGTATTGGGTCGCAAAAGAAAAAATACTTCTCCTGCGACAGAAGCTACCACGAGTGCCACTAGTGAGCCAGCGCCGCAAAGGAAAAAGATGAAGGTGCTCACCCACCGAGCGCGTTTTATTGAGCCGGCCACAGTGCCAGAATTTATTGGTGAAGTCTCTTTGGCCTCTGAAGCTACAGAACCAGCTCCAGTGCCGAAGATAGAAGAGAAAACTGAAGCGCCTTCAGCAGAAAAAGCAGAAAAATCGAAGATTGAAGTGCCAAAAATATCAGAAATCTTAAGTCCTTCAGCAAATGTCGAAACAATAAAAAATCAAAAGGGCCCATTGGTGACCCCAAAAAGAAAAAGAATGGTGAACGTACTAGATGTCTTGGAGACAATTAAGTCTTCAAGCACAACTCCAAAGAAGACTGTTGAACTTGCTGAAGCGTCTACTGAAGCTTCGAAGCAACAAGCTGAAGCTGAAGCTGGGCCTTCAGAGCCCACCAAGGAACAATCTTTGGAAACCGAGAAAATATCAGAACCAGTTTTGGTTGAAGAAATTGACACTGCCGCCCCCGAAGCTCCTTCCAGCATATGCGATTACATCGTGCGACATGCTTCGGGGAAGAAATTATCTGAAGAAGAGACTTATGAAGCCAATCACTATGCTAGAGAGTTAAAGTATCCGAAGGGGGCAGTAGTGTTCAATGGGACAAATGAAGATGACTTCCTATACTGCCTCCCTGATAACAAAGAATTATCTGTCTGCCGGGAGATGGCTAGAAGTATGGGTTTCCCGAAGCTCGAAGCGGATTATGTGCTATGACGAAGGAGGATCTCGCGGACAGTCTTGCGTACAATAGTCTAAAGGTATGGGAATTAAGCGCTTGAAAATTTTTTTAATTCGTAACTCATTCTTTTATTCTTATACCAACTTCTTTACATATAGGGTTTAATCCTAAGCAACGCATTAAGAGCACAAAAGAGTGCCGAAGATGAGAGCTATGAAATTGCGTTCAACAACCTTCGATCAGAAGTTATTAAACTGAGAAACGAAGCCCTGGAAAAGGATAAAATTCTGCTTACATTGGTAGATAAGGTAAAAAAGGACGAAGCTGCTTCAAAGGTCCAGGCCGAAGCCCAAGAACGTGAAATTAAAGATCTTCAGAAACAGCTAGCTAGAGCTAAAGAGGAACGTGTGCTTGAGGAAACAAACGAGAGCTTAGTGATCAGTTGGTCAATCATTTAGAGTTAAGTGTTAAGGAGCTTCGTGCATCCCAGAGGAAATGCTATGTTAAATCTATAGAATGCGTCAAGAAGATAAAATCCAGCTTCGCCAGCGTTGGCGCCTTTTCTAGTGATGAGAATTTCTCAAGAGGCAATCCCGAAGGTCCACTGGACTGGATCAGTCACGAAGCAGAAGCCTTCGAGGAAATCATGAGCAGCCGCGGTGACATCTGCGCTTTTTCAGGCGCCAGAGGAGTTGCTGCTGTTCTGGAGAAGAAAGGTTGTGAGCATGTAAAATCCTTAGCTCAGTCCGAAGCTGCCCTGTCCTCTGAAGACATCAAAGACCCCTCGACCGAAGCAAGCATGGTTGGCGGGTAAATTCTTTACTGATATCTGGGACAACGGCGGCCGAGAAATGGCGCAAGAAATTATTCAAAGGAGTGAAAAAGGCATCCATGATGCTAGGAAAGTGACAGAAGTTGCCGAAAAAAGTACAGAGCCCGAAGGGCAAATAGGTATTAATTAGTCGTTCTTGTTGTGCTGTAATTTTTATTTCATACTTTGTTCGCGGTTTGTGATAGTAATGTAGACATATTCCCTTCCCTCAGAACCTACTGGATCGTCTGCTGACCCTCACACGAAAGAGGATGACGAAATTAAACAAATGGCCGAAGCTATCATGGATAAAGTTGTTGAACAACTTCTAAATGAGGCTGCCGAAGTAGTACTAAGAGAAGACTAGATGGCATTAGAAAGAACATTTGAAATGTGATCTATGTAATAGTTTGTACATTTGAATGTAATATATAAGTTTCTTTTCATTATTCAATTCTTTACGATGCATGAAACTTTACATACGTACCGTTTTTAAGCCTTCGGCGAAAAAACAACCTTCCCTTCTTTTCATGCTTCGTGAAGATAGAAAAACTTTTATGCGTCACAAAACCCGTAGCGCTCTGATGAAAAATATCCAAACTTCGTGAGAACATTTTCCGAAGCTATATTCCGAAGGTTTTTACTTTCTCAAAGCACTCTTCCGAAGGTTGATACTGTCCTCCCTTCTTTTGCCATATGCAATATGATGTATGATGCTTATGCTATGCAAAATGATGTGATGATGTTATGTTATGTAGATGAATTTGATTCCGAAGATACACACATATTCCCGTGAAACACACAATCTTTTACTGTAAGCTCTGCATTCCCTTAGGAACGTCTTTGGAGCTTCTTCGCCTTTTACTTAGGCGGTATCAGCGTTGACTTTTCGCTGTAAGCTCTGCATTCCCTTGGGAACGTATTTTGAGCTTCTTCGCCTTTTACTTAGGCGTATAGCGTTGACTTTTCGCTGTAAGCTCTGCATTCCCTTTGGAACGGACTTTTGAGCAGAAAACTTACACTGCGCTCCCTTTGGAACGGCTTTTTGTGACTTCATCAACTTACTCTGCGTTCCTTAGAACGACTTTCTGTTGCTTCGAAGGATTTTAATAATTCGAAGGTCCTCCTTGTTAACGCAAATTTTTTAAGCTTCAGCAACTTAAGCCTGTGGAGAAAATAGGTTTTCCTCGTGGGAAACAACGAAATTATTACATGGAAAACTAAACAATGTTCTTTGTTACACAGAAAATAGAACTGAATAGAAAAGACTGCTATCAAGACTGCTATCAAAGGTAGGATATGTGTCAATAAATGTGCTTCGACTCTGGCACAGTGCTGTTGACTGTGCGAGCTTCGGATTGTTCTCTGAAGTCCCTTTGGTGTGGGGCATATTGACTCCCTTCTGGCTGTTGACCTTGTTGCAGTGGAGGTGGAGGCGGAGGCTGTTGCCAGGAAGCTTGAGGTTGACTTGCCGAAGCTACAGAAGCTGCAGGGTGGTTGTCTATGTATTGTGGGATGTAAGGCGGATGATACGAAGCAGTATGCATGACCTGCTTCGGCTGAGTTTGTTGCGCTGCAGCTTCGGCTATTTCCTTTTGCTTCTGGATTGTAACATGGCACGTCCTGGTGGTATGGCCCTTGTTTTCTCCACAGAACAAGCAAAACAGTTTCCTTGGTTGATCTCCAAATCTTCCGCCGAAGCCCCTGGCGCCTCTGCCTCTTGGAGCTGGTGGCCGGAAGAAACTTTGCTGTTGCCCCGAAGCCTGTGAGGAGCACTGCGGCCTGTTCTGCTGACTCCCCTTATCATCATTTTGAGTAGAGTTGTGGATGGACCTGACATGCCTCGGATAGGAATCTTCCTCCGAAGCCCCTGGTCATTTCAGAAAATCTGAAAGCCTCCTCCCTTCTTTGGCGAAAATCATTGTCGGCACGAATGTACTCGTCCATCTTCTGGAGCAGCTTCTCCAAAGTCTGAGGAGGCTTCCTGGCGAAGTATTGAGCTAAAGGTCCAGGTCGGAGCCCCTTGATCATGGCTTCGATGACAATTTCATTGGGCACCGTTGGTGCCTGCGCCCTCAAACGTAAGAACCTTCTGACATACGCCTGAAGGTATTCTCATGATCCTGAGTGCATTGAAACAAGGCTTGAGCAGTAAACCGGCTTCGTCTGAAACCCTTGAAAGCTAGTTAGCAACATATCCTTCAGCTTTTGCCATGAAGTAATCGTTCCTGGTCGAAGGGAGGAATACCAGGTCTGAGCAACACTCCTGACAGCCATAACAAAAGACTTTGCCATGACTGCAGCATTGCCACCATACGAAGACACTGTTGCTTCGTAGCTCATCAAAAACTGCTTCGGGTCTGAATGGCCATCGAACATGGGAAGCTGGGGTGGCTTGTAGGATGGAGGCCAAGGTGTAGCCTGCAGCTCAGCGGACAGGGGAGAAGCATCATCGAAAACAAAATTTCCATGATGGAAATTATCATACCAGTCATCTTCGTTGAAGAAGCCCTCCTGATGAAGGTCTTTTTGTTGAGGCCTTCTGTTCTGCTCATCGTGAGTAAGATGGCGAACTTCTTCAGAAGCTTCGTCTATCTGCCTCTGCAGCTCAGCTAGCCTGGCCATCTTTTCCTTCTTCCTCTGCACCTGTTGATGAAGCATCTCCATATCCCTGATCTCTTGGTCTAGTTCATCCTCCTGAAGCGTCGGGACGGCCTTCCTCTTCTGGCTTTGGGCCTCCCGAAGAGAGACGGTCTCCTGGTTGGGGTCCAGCGGTTGCAGTGCTGCAGCTCCAGTCGCTGAAGCTTTCTTCGGCGCCATAGCGAGGGTCTATGGCTTCCGAAGGTGTTCAAAAAACTCAAAGTGGAGGTGAGTTCACCGGAGGTGGGCGCCAATGTTGGTGACTTGTTCTCAAATGCTTCGGATTAAGAACAAGGCAACATAAAAAGTGTTAAATGATAAGGTCCTTCGTCCTTCGAAACATTATTTCCCTTCGGGATATAACGTGCTCCGGACGAGGGTCATAAACAACATATCTTCGTAAGCACGATAAGTTATGACGAAGGACTTATGCATAACATAAATAGTAATGTAAACATTTAAATTTTATCACAATGTCATTTCTATTTTTTTACTATGTAAAAATAGAAATGACTTCAAATTACAAATGTACCTTCGGACTGCAGGAAGGCGAAAGTACACGAATGACGCAAAAGCAAATGCCAAGTCAGCGTGAACAGTACGGGAGTACTGTTCATCTATTTATAGGCGTGAGACACAGCCCATACAAAATTACATTCATATCCATTACATTTGCTAATGACTTATGGAAATCTGTCAAGGCCTAAGTAGTCTTTTCATCTTTAAGTCGGTTCCCCTTTCTGCTATCACGACGAAGCTTTCCTGCGCACAGCTTCGGCTGTGCATCATCCTTCGTAGAGCTTGGTAATCAGCCCGTCCTCCATTTCAATCCCCCTTCGTCTGGTTCAGGCTTCGTCCTGACCGTACTTCATGTTCATAATTCTGAGTCCGAAGGTACCTGTTCATATAATCCACTTGGAAAACATTGTCAAATCATGTTTTTGAGGACCTTCGGAGGACGAAGGCCCCCAACAGAGCTCGAGTGGCCTATCAGTCGTCAAGATGTTCTTATGTGGATGATGAACACCAACTTGCTTCCCTACTTGGCATGCGCTACAGATCCTATCTTTCTCAAAATGCACATTTTTAATCCCAAAATGTGCTCTCCCTTTAGAAGCTTGTGAAGATTCTTCATCCCAACATGGGCTAGTCGGCGATGCCAGAGCCAACCCATGTTAGTCTTAGCAATTAAGCAAGTATCGAGTTCAGCTCTATTGAAATCAACTAAGTATAGCTGACCCTCTAATACTCCCTTAAAAGCTACTGAATCATCACTTCTTCTAAAGACAGTAACACCTGTATCCGTGAAAAGACAGTTGTAACCCATTTTACATAATTGGGAAACAGAAAGCAAGTTGTAATCTAATAAATCTACAAGAAAAACATTGGAAATGGAATGGTCAGGTGATATAGCAATTTTACCCAATCCTTTGACCAAACCTTGATTTCCATCCCCGAATGTGATAGCTCATTGGGGATCATGGTTTTTCTCGTAGGAGGAACATCCTTTTCTCCCCAGTCATGTGGTTTGTGCACGCTGTCAATGATCCAACTTGAGCCCCGGATGCATAAACCTACAAAACAAATTTAGTTCTTGATTTTAAGTACCCAAACAGTTTTGGGTCCTTTGACATTAGATACAAGAACTTTGGGTACCCAAACACAAGTCTTTGATCCCTTGTGTTTGTTCCCAACATACTTGGCAACTACCTTACCGGATTTGTTAGTAAGCACATAGGAAGCATCAAAAGTTCTAAATGAAACATTATGATTATTTGATGCTTTAGGAGTTTTCTTCTTAGGCAATTTAGCATGGGTTGATTG